>CP141128.1:40786528-41396374 GCA_035236585.1 Warburgia ugandensis | reverse complement strand
TCATTATCCTTGTTTGAGAGAACAACTTTAGGAATAATGTCTCAAATTATAACTAGGACTACCAACAAATTGGATATAGTTCTAATACCATCATTCGAACCCATTCCTATAAATTTTATCAGTTTGGATATGAATTTGTACAATAGTTTTGATTTTCAGAATCCATCCATATCCAATCCATTTAGTTTATTTTAGATAGTGAATTATCCATTCTATTTGATTTTGATAGTTTCTTGTTTGATAATTTGTAGAATAGTTTTGATTTTTAGAAGCAAAGGCATTCCTTGTCTTTTAAATGATTGTAAGTTCTTAGGATGAAAAATGATATTGGCACCCCTTTCTTATGATAAAGGAGCTTCCCATTTTACATCTCTTTGATTCAATACTAGCACCCCTTTTTAAGTCAACATGAGAATAAGATGAGTTCCACGTGTTAGATTTGTCACTACATTTAACAAAAAATGAGACTAAAGGCAAGGATTGAATACCGTATTGGAGTTGGGGTCTAATAATTATGTTTTTTTAGGGATTTATTCCAAAAGCATTGGAAGTTAGGGGGTCAAACCATACTTTTTTCTATTTTTTGTTAAATTTACTCCATGTAATATTTTTTAGTAATTCAATTTGAAGGTGTAAAATACTTTACATGAAGAATTGAGTTTTCTTATAAATCAATTTCCATCCATTTCCTACTATAAATGTTTTTAGGTGCCCATGTGTAATAACCCCTATTTTTATGAATATTATTGAATTATTAAAAATTAAAAGTTGAAATTCTAAAAGTGGAACTAGAACTTTGAGTTTCAGGAAAATTCATTTTTATAAAAATAAAAATCAAGACTTAAAAATTAGATATTTGTAATGCACTCAAAAAATCGATTGAAATGACTATAAGTACATCAAATTCTAAGTCTGGATGAAAAATCCTTACTTTCTCCATTTTTATGAATAAAAGGGTAAAATAGTAATTTTACTTATAACCAAGACTAAGACATTAAAATTTGGAATGTACTCGAAAAACTGATTGAAACGACACTAAGTACCCTCAATTCCAAGTTCATAGGAATAAACCCTATTTTTCTCCATTTTTGGAATTAAAAGGGCAAATTGATCTTTTCACAACTATGTGGGGCCCACATGGTGGGCCAACGGCCTAGAAGACCACCATCATGGGTCAAACCACTACCAGCTGCTTGTGGAGAAGGAGGTGGTAGTGGGAATCCAATGACAATTTAATAATAAAAAGAAATGAAACATAATTATGACATGTAATCATGGAAAATTCAAAAATCTCTATAAATAACCCATAAAATTTCCTAAAAAGTTTCCTAAAAATCCCCCACGAGGTGCCCTAGAATCCCCTGAAATCCTAGCTCCAAACTCCCCTCCATCTTCTCCATTTCTCTCTTCTTTCTCCTCTTGTTTTTTTGTCTCTGTACGAACATCTACAGATGCACCCAGCACTTCAGGCTCATTAGGGATGTTGGGTGCGTCAATTGACGCTTCGTCCCCAATGAACCAAGGTTTTTTCTAGGAAACCCTAATTCAATTATCCATCCAATTCCACCTTTTAGAATCAGATCTCCACCATTGGATATGTTCTGCATGAGGGGATCTATAAAAACCCTAAGATTTCATGATGATCCACCGATTGGATCTTTGAAAAAATCAAAACGAAAGTCAAGCATGGTACTAATTCTGTCTCCATCAAGTTCTATGCCTTTTTTCAACAAATATGACTAGTGAAACAAGATCTTGAACTGTTTAATATCTTTAGGATGATGGGTTCTTCAAAAAACCCCATAATCTCAGACATTATCCGGTAATGGAATTGGAGAAATCAAGGACTGAATATTTATCTGACAGCTAGGGTTTTCTTTCACTAGTAAATCACTTCTCTAATGAAATTCCTTCGCTGGACTGGCATAGGTAGGCCACCCACTTCACTTCCTTTTCATTCCGGCATCTTTTTTTAAGTTTCTGGCCATCCTTGATCTTCCCAAGTCGTTGATCCGTTAGAAACGATTGATCCAGCATGGAGGGTTGAGATCTCATCATTTTCCAACTCAAATACACTATGTGAAACACAAGCAGGGATGCTCCTTGCAGCAGAGTCCCCATGCGTGCACTCACATGCGAGCTGCCAGGTGGGGCGAGAACAATGTCTCCTGCGTCTCCATGATGGAGACACGGGCCGCTGGTTGTCCCCGCACTCGGTATGCCCAAATTAGATCTGAGCCATCCAATCTTTGAATTGAAGCCTTGTTTTTCAATTGGAATAATGAGATCTATGTTTCTAATTGTATTTATGTGAGATAATTGCTAAAATCTATTAAAACAATCTTAGATCATGCCTAAGATGATCTTAAAATGTAACTCTAATCCGAATGATGGATCAGGACACCCAAAAACCCTAGGAACAATAATCAAAGTAAGATTTATGGACATTTGGATCAAAGAATTAGGCTGTTAAAGATTGGATCAATCTAGACCCTTAAAAATGTCTGAAATCTTAAAATTTTGATTCAGATCTTATTTTAAGTCCAAATTTAAATCTGAAAGTACTAATGAATTTCATATATTATTTAGAATCTTGTGGAAGCATGATAATTATGTTTTTAATTGTATTTATGTAAATTATTTGCTAAAATCTATAGTAACAACCTTGGATCATGATTAAGATGATCTCAAAATAGAGATCTGAACTGATGGATGGGTTCAAGAGGTCCCAAACCCCAAGGACCATTATCACAGTAAAAATTCTAGATCTCTAGATCAAATAATTAAATAAAAATAGTAAATATCAATATCAGCTGTTAAAACTGGCTGAAATCTTAAAAAACAAATTTTGATCTCAATTTAACTCCAAATTGAGATTGGAAAGGAGAACCTACTGAACCAATAAAATCATAAGTTTAATTCATGAAATATTCTATTTTTAAGGAGATAAGGGTACTAACATCCTTGATCTATAAGATCTGGGATGATTAGGCCATTCAAATAATTTTGGATGATGATGTAATGATGTAATAACTTAAATAAAAGGGTTGTATGTAATTGAATTGGATGATCTTAAGATCTTGACCATCAAAAGTAGCAAAATCAATAAAAATGCATGAGATCTTTTTTATCAGATTGATCAAGGATGATTAGAGACTATGAATAAGTGAGGATGATGATATAATGATAATATCATGAGAAATGAATGACTTGATGTGAATAATTTGGGATAGATTAAGATCTATGCCCTTAAATTGGATAAAATGGCTTAAGAGCTTCCTAATCGGTTAGATTGAGAAGGATCAGATCATGTGATAAGATGATATTAATGATCTAGTAATGAGATTACTTTGAGAAAATGAGTAGATCTGATAAAAATAAAAGTTCAAGATCTAAACCCTAAATAGGATGAAAAATGTTTAGAAATGAAAGATGACCATTAGACCATGATGATATGTTAAATGTGTTTATTTGAATTATTAATGTTATTGTAAATGTCTTTTATTGCTTAGTAAATTTAATTGATGATCTACTTATTTATTTATTTATGCTTTAATGTTCATATTATGTAAATTATATGGAAAATGTAATTAATGAAATATAGATATAAATGAACATTTACAATAAACAAAGGACATGGACTTAAGCATAGTTAAGGGCTATAGTTAGTAGGACAATATAAGGATTATCAAATCCTTGGCCCAAATTAGGAGAATAATAAACCTCATGAATGACATTTTAAATGTTCATGGATTTAATTAAAATCAATTAGAAAGAGTACTTAGGGTTAAAATGCTCACAGGAACCTTGTTAAAGGTTGAGCTATTGCAACCCCACTGGACTCTGAACATTGTGGTTATAGGGGTATACAAGAGCTAAGTGCTTTTACCTCGCCTCCCATCGACATAAGTTGAGGTCTAAATGCCTCCTTATATGAGGGCTGTATTAACCACTCTTTGAGCAGACTTTAACTAGTAAGCATTGGTCAATTTTGACATAAGGAGGAGTAGTCTAGACTTAGGATGAAATAAGCTATCTTCAACCAGTAAAACATTAACTTGTTGGTTCAATAATAATAATAAGATCATAAAAGGTTAGTAAAATATCTAATCTTAATAAAAATGGTAAGTAAGATAATCAAGATCAAATAAGATCCATAAGGAGATCTTGAACGATCAAGAACAATAAGAATCATAACAATGTATTGTACTTAGTATGCATGTTTATTAGTACGTATGTTGTAGATCAAATTTAGATCATTAGATTAGATAATCCAAACCCTTGATCAAATATGATTCAAGTAAGAGAACTAGGACCATCCTCTTTGGGGATGATCAAATAACTTAACTTAGATCAAAGAAGAACTAGATGATAGAAGATCTAGGCCCTTGATCTTTATCAACAAGTACAAATTGTTGATCAAAGGATCTATGAAAAATTAAGATCAAAGAGATGGACACACAAAGACTTAGAGATAGAAAATACTTAGATCTTAAAGATTAGAAGATCATTCTAACCATCAAATCTATTAAATAATAGAATAAACACTATCTGAGGAAGATAGATTGTATGAATTATAGGAACACAAGACAAATATAGATTCTTTATATCAAATGATAATATTAGATAAGGAATATAGATAGGAGATTATCCAAAATTGTATGGATAATGATAGTGTGTATGTATTTACAGATTATATACGTCAATCATGAAAGATCTGAAGGGATGAATCACTACATGAAGGTAGGTGGAACTTTAAGAATATAAGATCTATGGTCTATGGAATTGTTGTTATACACAGAAATTATAATGCTTAAGAATGATAATATGTTTAGTTACATTTGAATCATAATTCATGTATTTGAGATAGAAATAAACTATTGAAATTAGATGGGCTACATAATAAATACCTAGGTATCATTTATGGTCACCCCTAAACTTGGATAAGAACATAATAATAAAGGATATCATTTGTATCAAATGAGTATCCTTACACTTAATAACATTTTGGTATATGAATACCAAAATAAAGGTAATGGAGATCATTTACAATAAATGATTAATCCTTAAATTTAGAAATAAAATTATATCCTTAGTACAAGGATATTGAATACGAGGGTAATAATATAAACAGACAGATCTTCTGAAATGAACAAGAAGTATTTTATATACAAGCATGGAGGCTTGTGGTTTTGTTTTAATAGGCATAAGCCTGGGGATGTTGCTAAGGCAGTTATGAGGGTTTGGCCACTCGCTTCCCAAAATTTGATGATATGATGATACCTTGCCCAAAGAGAGGTTAAAAGTCGGGTGGGATAATTATGGGAAGGCCCCACTGTGAAAGTCCTGTCTCCCCATATGGGCAGTGACACAATATTTTCCACCATGGTATCAGTGGTAAGTAGGGCAATCATCTAGGCGGGCTAGTATGGATTAGACTGCAACATGGTAGTCCTTGAGTATTTTTCATTATGATGCATGGCATAGTGAGATGCCAATACTGCCCTAATGAGGGAGTATTTTCCCAACAAAAGTCTGGATGATTTATCAACTCAGTATATATATGATTATTGATGTTTGAGATATTGACTATTTTTCACTATTTGACCGTATATATATACATATGATATAGTGGTGAGTGGTTTCGAATTATCATAGTAGATGTTACATGATAAATTATATGATAGAATGATCATATATGGTATGGTTCATGGAAATTGAATTATGTGATTCATATGAAATATGATGATTATGAATACTGTACTTTTGAATTATATGATTCCATATGTTCTTGAATCTCTTACCAAGCATAGCTTGCTGAGATATTCCAAATGTTTGAATGTTTATAATGTCTCAGATACAGAAAGAAAAGAATGGAGGGATACGACATGGGAAGACAAAGACCATACTATTGATCAAGACTATGTACTACTATGGAAAGGATTGGATTGTATTTTGATTTGTGTATTTTGAACATAAGATGTAATAAAGGGGCTATGTATGAGAACCACTGGATCGATCTTGCAATTTTAATAAAATGACTTTCTTTGGAAACATATCTTGTATACAAAATTATGTATGTATATGTGAGTGAAATGTGGCATTCGGGTTTTCTAAAAAGAATTTCAAAGAAATTTTTTTCTGCTGCTTAAGTTTTCAAAATGTTTGCAAAATTGGTTGACCACCATTTGAAAATAAATAATGAAAATGTATTTCAAAAACCTGGGTCGCCACACCATGAGCATTGAAGGGAACTTTTATTATCTTACCCTAGGTTAGGATTAGCAATTTTTTTGAAGTGAAGAATAGAGGTGCTTCATAGCATGACTGTCTTGGTTTTAACTTGCATTAGCCTCTACATTTTGAACGAAGACTAGATCAAGACTAACTTATTCTTTTCTAATGAATTTAGTTAAGTTTATTGCCTAGATTCATGTTAATGTAAGTGTGCTATGGAAAAGGAATTGCTACCTAAGGTAATAAGGTTCTTAGGTCCCTAATTACGCCAATTAGTCCACTAAAGTAGCGATCTAATTTTGGACATCTTCAAGAACTAAAGTGGTAAATAGTACAAGCAAACTAATCCCCCATTTTTTTCTAGGTTAAAAACCTAATTAATTTCAGTATTTTAGCTTTTATTGGATTAGAAAACTTAAGATTAATGTTCAAGAGATAATAAAAATGCTATTAAAATAAGTAATTTTTTGGGAAAAAATGTTCCCACTCTCACATTTTAAAACAAATATTCACATAGTTACTTATTGTAGGATTTTAATCATACTAGAAATGTTAACATAAAAGTGTTTAAGTAGACTTAACCACATATTATGCAAGCTAAATGAAATTAAGACATGTTGGAGATTTGAGACATGGTTGTAATATGAATAAACAAAGATAAATTCTAATATATTGGAAAAGATAAATAGAATATATATCCAACTAATTAAATGAAAGTTAGAGATGATTTAGCTATAGGAATGCATCTAAAAAGACAAGCAAAGAGTACAAAACTAGTAGGCATGGAAATAGTAAGAAAGGAGGCATGGAAACAACTAGCATTTGAATCAAACATAATGAATGCATAAAGGAATGGATATTATTAAGACATACAACAAAGACATTGTGATCATAATGAAACTAAAGAAAATGATAAACTAGAAATCAAACATGGATACTTAAGATAAACGATATGATTAATGTAGGAATTGGGAGTATGCTAGATACAAACTAAGTAGAAGTATGAAGAGTGCATTGGAATTGGAAGATACTAATTGCAATACAATGTATGATAAGCTGTCTAGAAAGGAGAAAAATGAGAATTGACTTTTCTCAAAACAAAAACAAAAAAAAGTTTCCCATCGGTTGGGATGGAAACAAATTCTTTTTCCTTGAACATTTCAAAGAAAGATCAAAAGAAAACTTTGTAAAAATCATTTTGTCCTCTATGCTGAGGAAAGCAATTGTATAAATTATAGTAGTCTTGCCCCTTGGAATTCATTCTTTTTCTAGATGGCCCTTTCAAAGAAAAGCCATAGAAGGGTCTTCCTTTGGTGCCACATCCTTTCGAAAATGCGAATTCAAGTAAACAAGAGGAAGTAGTAGGGGATTCTAGAGTATCTATCTAAATCAAGTCTCACCATCCTTGAATCCCAGCTTCCATAAATCAAGGCTACTTGGCTAAAATCCTAGAAAAGAATGAAGACAAACCTTCTCTTTTAGGTTTTGGAATCCTTCTTTCTTTCCTAGAATGGATTAGAAATTCCTATGAACCCCTAGGGAAATAGCCATAGCTAAAACCACTAGGAAATAAAGACAAGGCTAAATCTAGTGTAATATCTCTCCTAAACACCTAGAACTAAGTAGAAAACTAGAGAGTTTTTCACATTGTGGAGAGAGAGAGAGAGGAGGGGGGTAACTAGACTTTCTTGAAAGAGTATCTTGATTCTAGGATTAATTTTGAATTCTTTTTGGCTTGTAATGGAAGGGAGAACCCCCTATTTATAGCTTTAGGTGTTTGTATGGTTATTTTGGGCAGCCAATGAGGATGGATACCAAATCCCTAACCACCCTTACTATGGCACTAGTCCAAAGTACCCTTGTAATTGACTAGCACTAGTAGATGGTCTTGCATTTAGGTTCATGGAACAAAGTAGTACCAATTAGGGTAGTCTAGCAAAATAATCTAGTGTAGTTATGTAATTGTCACTAGGGGTGAGCTCAAAAACTATGCATAGTTTGATAGATCTATCCTGGATAGCTCAAAATCTTCACTTTGATTTCTAGATTGCAATTTATTATGGATCTAAGAAGAATAGGGAAAATCCTACGTGCTCTCCTCGATTTGTCAAAATCCTCCACTTCTTGATTTCCCACGCAAAAACACAAAATTCCCTTTATTTCTTTTTTATTTCTAGCTATTTTAGCAAAATCCCATTTCCCTTCTAGACACTCAAAGATTTCTCTTCTAGGGCGTCTACTCAAAGGCCCTAGGTTTCTCTCATGCCCTTCTGTTGTTCTCGCATACAATCCTTCCCTTCTGATCTTCCCTTAGTAGTTCATGCTGGTTTCGCCATTTTAATGTCTTGTGTCTTCTTCCTTTCTTCAATTCTTCTTCTTAAAAAAAAAGGGAAATCTCCTTATTTCAATTTGTTCTTATCTTTCAGTATCATCATTTAGGTAATATCTTAACTATTGAGTTCTTAACATTTTAATCCTTTAATTTCTTGTCATGTGTCATGTTTTAACTAGATGATATCCCATTCAATTGATCTCAAATGTTAAATCACATCTTAAGCTTTGATCTGTAACAATTTAATCATCTTATTTAGTTCATGTAGAACCATTAGATCATCATCTAATGGTCATTGTTTGTAATTGTTTTTTATTCCAATTCATTGACTTCTCACATTTCCCTAACATGGGATTTGTATTGCATCATGTGGGTTTCCATATTTAGATGTCTACAAGGAAAATTTTGAAATAAGTAGATAAGAAATAAAAAATGTGATTTTCTTCAAAAAAAAAAAAGTACGGGAAGTGAATTGAAATCTAGACCTCGCCTTGATATGTTGTACTTAGAACTACTTCGCTACACTTAGCTTAGGTTGTTAAGTCTTACTAGATTATAGTTTTATTATTTCTTTATCAATACTAACAACTTAATCTCACACAACTTTATATAATGGGCTATATTCTTCTAGGCTTTATTTCAACCCACTTTTACACCTTGTTAGTAAACAATTTACATAATAAATTTTTACTTTACATAAAATAGAGTCAGTTACATCTTAAGACGTTATGGGACATAAATGTTGAAGCTTACAATGCATACAAGTAAGACTTGTTCATCCTGAAGGTTATATTGTTGTGGACAAGAACCAACTTCCTTACATATTGTAATTTGTCTGGATGCAACATAAAGGGATACAATGCTTGTCCTATATATAGTGACCAAACCTATATTGCACGATTGAAACTTGGGAGAGAAAATAACATTCCTTGGTCACAGAAGGTGGTTGCATGGAGACCATCCATACTTTGTTAAGAAGGCAAAATTTAATGGTAGTGTGGAGATAAGGACACCTTCAAATATGTTGATTAGATGCCAAGTATT
Source organism: Warburgia ugandensis (assembly GCA_035236585.1). Lineage (NCBI taxonomy): Eukaryota > Viridiplantae > Streptophyta > Magnoliopsida > Canellales > Canellaceae > Warburgia > Warburgia ugandensis. The sequence goes on along the minus strand of CP141128.1, from coordinate 41,386,761 downwards.
GAAACAAGTTTAAAAACCTTAACATCTTATGGAAAAATAAGAAAGAAAATGAATGCACAGGTGAAAGCAATTCCAAAAATTGTTAGAAGAAGTTAATATTCTTTCAACTTGCATATTATAGGATAGGGATAGTTGAGGAACATATTTGCCTAAAGCAAATTATAAGCTCGACAAAGAGGAGAGAAAAATAGTGTGTAAAATCCTATCAAAGTTTAAAGTCCTAGATAACTATTCAAACATTAGAAACATTGTCTCCATGGAAAAGCTAAAAGTGTTAGGGATAAATTTACAGGATTGCCATGCATTGATGCAAAAACTCCTACCTATAGCAATACATTCAATATTACCAAACAAAGTTTGAGGATTTATTTCAAAATTCTACTACTTCTTTAAAGCTTTGTTCAAGAACATGGTGGATGTTTCAAAATTATAATAAATACAAGAATATCTAGTGACAACTTTATGTGAGCTTGAGACAATCTTCCCACCATTCTTCTTTGACATTATGATACACTTAACAGGTCAACTCATTGATGAGATTAGACTCTATGGACCAGTTTACTTATGAAAAATGTACTTATTTGAGAGGTAAATGAAAATTTTAAAAGGGTATATATGAAATCATAACTAGTAAGAGGGGTGTATAGCTAAATGTTACCTTGCAGTGGAAGCAGTGGAGTTTCGCACATAGTACTTATAAGGAGTGGATGCTATTTGAATCACAAGAAAGATTTCATGATTTGAAAGTTGGGGAATCTCTTTCATATGGTCATGTATTAGCCATTGATCATAAAGAACAAGACCAAGCTCACCTTTATGTGTTGTGAAACAATATTGATGAAGGTCAGCCATACATTACATAAGTTGATCATGAATGTCTCCCGCTTAACTTCACTTTTTCTCTATTTTATCTATGTGTAAAAATTAATTAATGATTATATTCCCTTTGATCTATCCATTAATTTGTATATAGTGAGCACATGGACATCATAAAAGAAAAGTATCCAAGTTACACAAAAATAGAAGTGGTTGTAATTTGAGCATTATCGCACTTTCAATTCTTGGCTCCATCAGTAGCTAAAATGAATTACTTTACACTTCTTATATCTCACTTAATACACACACACACACACACACACACACACACACACACACACACACACACACACACACACACACACCAGTTCTAGATCAAGGTGATGTTCTAGACAATGGTGTATCCAAATCCTTGGGCTAAATGGAGATTAGACCATGACAAGAAGTAATTAAATATGCACAATGTTCAATTAATGGTTATCTCTTTTCTAGTTCAACAGAATAGTGAGGTTAGCTTAATTGCGAATGCTACATTCTTTTTCAAGTAAAAGAATAATGGTTAATAGTAGTGAATGATACTTATTACGAGGTTATAAGAGAGATATGTGACTTGGATTATACTTGCAAAAATGTGATTATATAACAAACTTTAATTTTGAAGTTATTTTTTGTGAAATTATAATATAGTTTAATTGGAATAAAATAAAAAATTAAATTCCACGGAAGTTACCCTTTGAAAACTCAAAATTTGGATTTGAAACTATAAAAAATAGAAAGTACACATCGAGACAATTCCAACTACACTAATCTTGCACAAAATAGAGATCAAGGTGGAAAATCTCCAAATTTTTACTAATTTAGGTTCCAAATTGATAACAGCACCCACCACTTTGGTTTGGTTTTTGACTCAACTGACGACTCGTGACATGTGGAGTTGGGTTCAACACATATTCTCCTATTATATTGTGTTAGACGGTGACCCAAAATAGAGAAAAACAAGGTGGGAATGCTGAAAAGGAGTGAGGAAAACTAGCATCCACTCCGCTCTGCTTGGATTTCCATTGGACTGTGAGTTTGGCTAGGGCATTGTCACTCTCTCCCAACTTGCATTGAAGAGCTGAGTTAACATAGTGGGCCCCACTACTGCCTTAAGATTTGACTCCTTCCATTGTCTAATCTTGGAGGGATTTTGTAGATCTAAGGCAATTGTTGTGATCCGTGCAATGCATCATTGATTAGAGATGATCCATGTGATGACTTGGATTTTTTAACACATTTTGTAATATATTTTCAAAGGTAGGGCCCTTAGTAGTAAAAAATTTTCACAAAATAAAGTAGTGAAAATTCTTTTCTTTAGAACTTGTTTTGAAAAACCCAAGTCATCACTTCATACATAACATAAGTAGAATTTTTGTACAAAATAAAATTCCATTGAAGGAATATATTTTTATTAAATTTCAAAATCCATCCAGTGATTCACAGTATAGCCCAAATATATTACAATACTTGTCCAAATTACATCATCCAAAACTCAAAGCTCATCATACAATGAAACTCTCATTACAATACAATACTCTCAAACAAAACAAAATACATGTCTTCAAGGGGTATACCCTAATGATTATTCTCTTCAAGTCTTCTACAATCTTGAGCTCCTAACTCTCCTTCTCTGTATCTAAGATATTGTAAACATTTAAACATTTACAATATCTCAGCAAGCTATGCTTGGTAAGGGATTCAAGAAGAACAATAATTTGACAGTACTCATGTATCTAACTCTTTACTTTGTAGTATATGTACATCCTTATACATACATACATACTATACATGGATAAATCCATCAAATTTATGAAAGTAGTCAAATATCATTGCCAACTAATTTGATCAATTCTTTCCACTATGAGAAATCAGTATTTTAGCGAGTCCTATACTGAGAATTTCCCTTCTTGAGAAATACTGGTAATATACAATTACCTGGCATTTCATCATGCCAAAACATAAGGCATTTCACTATGCCTATCTCATATGCTTCATAGTGCAAAATAATCAAAGGATTACCATGGTGCAATCTGATTCATACTAACGCACTCGGATAACTGCCCTGTTAACCACTAATACCACGGCGGAAAATATTGTGTCACTGCCCATATGGGGAGACAGGACTTTCACAGTGGTGGCCTTCCCATAATTGCCCCATCCAACTTTTAACCTCTCATAGGACAAGGTATCTTCAAATCATCAAATTTTGGGAAGCAGGTGGCCAAACCCTCATAACTCCCCTAGCATAGCATCCCCAGGCTTATGCCTATTTAAAATAAAACCACAAGCCTCCATGCTTGTATGTAAAATATGTTTCATATATATCAGACAATCTGTCTGTTTACTTAGGGCTGGAATATCTTCTAGTTACATACTCACTTAGAGTCTATTCCTCAATTCTAACCTAACCATTTCATATGTATTTGGTTGGATCATAAGGGTTTCAGGGGATTTGATACAAATATTAATATTACACTTGTCAACATTTCTAGACATAAGATCATGTATTTAACATGTACATCCCATGTAGATGCATTCATAAAATCCTCCTACCTTCAAGTAGTGATCCATCTCTTTAGATCTTCCATGATCCTGATTGATGTATGTAATCTGTAAATCCATACATGCTGTCAATATATATACAATTTGAATAATCCTATTCTATCTATATTCTTTGTCTAATCTTGTCCTTTGATATAAAGAATCTAGATATATCTTCCTCAGATAGCATCTATTCTATTAATCAATAGATCTGACAGTTAGAATGATCTTCTAATCTTTTAGATCTAAGAATTTTCTATTCTAAGTCTTTGTGTATTCCTTTCTTTGATATTGATCTTTTATAGATCCTTTGATCAACAATTTATACTTGTTGATAAAGATCAAGAACTTATATCTTCTATCATCTAGTTCTCATTTGATCTAAGTTTAGTTGTTTAATCATCCCTAAGGAGGATGATCTTGGTTCTCTTCCATGAATCATATTTGATCAAGGGTTCAGATCTTCTATTTGATTTAAGTTGCAAGCAATATATATATATATATATATATCATCATGAAGTGTTTATTTCTTTTTATTGTTCTTGATCATTCAAGATCCAATGGATCTTGTTTAATCATTCTTATCTTACTTATAATTTTTATTAGGGTTAGATAATTTACTAACCTTTTGTGCTCTTATTATTATTATTCAACCAATTAATGTTTTACTGGTTGAAGATAACATAGTTCAGCTTAAGTCTAGATTGCTCATCTTATTTCCAATTGGCTAAGGCTTACTAGCTGAATGGGAGAACACAGTGGTTACTTCAATCCTCATGTAAGGAGGCGTTTAGACCTCACAAATGTCAATGGAAGGTAGGGGAAGAGTGAGGCTCTATTAGAAAACCCCCTTAACCACCGTGTTCTACATTCACTAAAGTGACCTTAGCTCAACCTTTCATAAGGTTCCTATGAGCATATTAACCCGAAGTACTCTTTCTAATTTATTTTAATTAAGTCTACGAACATTTAAAATGCCATTCATGAGGTTTATTATTCTCCTAGTTTGGGCCAAGGATATGATAATCCTTATATTGTCCTACTAACTATAGCCCTTATTAATATTAAGTCCAAGTCATTCACTCATCTTAATTGTCCATGAATCTCTATATTTCATTACATTTCATTTTTGGTGATTTATGAATATTAAGACATAACCACTAATTAAACAACTATATCTACTAATAAAATTTTAATCATAAACTTTAAAGCAGAAATTTGATAAAATTTTAACAACATTTTACACTAACATGCTTCCTATGTAACTTAATGAAATGAAACTATACTTAAACTAGCATGCTCCTAAGTTATAAAATACATAAAATTTTACTAATAATCTAATGGAATCATGCTTAACTTCAAATATAAACTAACATGGCCCTAATATAATTAAATATATCAACCTAATATAATAATCTAATAACATATAGAACATAGCATGCTAAAATCCAAGAATTACACTATCATGCTTTATAACATAATTCACATTTACAATACTATTATAAAATAAAAGACAATGAAACTAATTATATTAAGATTATTAGAAACTTTTACTTATGATCCAACTATTAGATCTTATATCTTTTTCTTTTAATCAAGGGTTTTAATTAATTTTAGGGATTTTACTCCATTAAAGTCCAAAGATCATATCCCTTTGTTTTTGTCACATTCAATCTATGATCTTAATGGATTCCATTATAATATCATTCATTAAATCCATCCCAAGGGTTTAATCATACTTGATCTTATTGATCAAGTGGGTCCCTTTGTATTTTTAAGGTTTTTTTTACCATAAAGGGTAGATCTCTCAATTTATCTTAGATATCTCCAATTAAATCATGGATAGCACTTTATTTTAACATTATATCATCATTAAATCTGATCCCCAAGATCTAATCATGAAGATCATAAAAATTAGAAGCTTAATTCTTGAAAATAGAATGTTTTTGGAATGTTTTTATTCATATTATGGTTTCAGAGGAAAATAGGTGTTACAAGCTTTTCATAGCTTCTTTCTGATCTCAATTTGGAGTTTAGATGACTCCACAATTGAACTGTGAAGTTTACAGTCATTCCTAGGGTCCAGATTTGATCTAGGCCTAGGGAAACAAACGATCCAGATTGATCGAACAGATCTAGTTGGGAGGAGAGGTCACTGCACGCCTGTCACTGGGACGCACGCGTAATGCGCTCCCCAGTGACTTGCCCTGTTGCACGGTCATCTAGTCAGGACAACATTGCATATGGCATGCACGCGCGGAGATGCTCCAACAAGGCACATCTCCGTACAGCGTCTCGCAGCGTGTCCCGCAATCCCAATTTGATTTGGGAGATCGGATACTTCGTTTTGGATCATCCAATCAATCCTCTTCAATTAAAGGCTCAAAAATCTATAAACTTTCTTAAAACTTCTACCCTAGGGGTTTCGGAACCTTTTGGAGTGATTGGATGGCTCAAATTTTCCATCTGAGCCCTCCATCATACAGAATTGAAGGGTTATGGTTCTTACTTTATTTTTATAAATTTTAACCTAAAACTAATTATAGAAAAATAAAAATTACATAAAACAACATAGATTTGAAGCCTAATTTTAAATAAATACCCTTTGATGATAAGATAGCTCAATCGTCCCTTGTTTTGTGATTTTCTACTGATTGCACCATTGGATCTTGAAATTGATTTGGGTGTTTCATACATAAGGTATTCTAGGATTGTATGGACAGTGGGGTTTATGAGATTCAATTTGGAACAGAGTGCCTAATTGAATTTAGGTCTCTTTTTCCAATTAGAGAGAGGAGAGAGAAAGTGCAAGAAGGGAGATTTTTGGGAGTTTTGGAATTTTGGGAAGGAATGTAGATCTAGTTTTTCAAAGTAAGAAAGATAATTTTGTGAAAATTTTAATGAACATTTTTGGAGGATTTTTGGAGGTGTATTTATAGATGTTTTTGCATTTTTCATAATTATTTGTAATAATTATGTTTTAATTCTTTTGAATATTAAATTAACATTGGATCCTCCACTACCACCTCCTTATCCACTAGCAGCTGGTAGTGGTTTGACCACTCATTACATGTTATCTTGTCGTTGGATTCGTTTGTGGGCCCCACAGGGTGTGAAAGGACCATTTTGTCCTTTTATGAAGAAAAATCTGTTATATTCCCCCAAACTCAGAATCGAGCGTACTTAGTGGCATTGGAATCGTATTTCTAAGTACATTCTAAATATTAAGGTATTAGTCCTAAGTTATGGGTAAAATTATCATTTTATCCTTTTATTCATAAAATGGAGAAAATTAAGGATTTTTCATCTTAACTCGAAATTGAACATAGTTGGCATCATTTCGATCGGTTTTTCAAGTACATTCATAATTTTTAAGTTTTAAATCATGTTTTAATCTCTATAAAAAGAGAATTTCTAATAACCTAATATTCCAGCCTAGAATTTCTAAAAACTCAGACTTTATTGATTTTCTCAATCAATTTACAAAAATTGGGGTTATTACAATCCAACTATCAATCATGAATAAATCATCAAATTTGTTTCTGGTATGACCATCAATCATGATCCAACCATTGATTTGTCAAAATGTGGTAGATCTGTCACCATGATCCAACCATTTATAGGTCACTAGAAACTAGATGTATGGTTGTTCTGATTTATTCATCATGATCTAACCCTATATTAGTCACTAAACATGAAATCTTTGATAGATCCACCCCTACGAGATGATTCTACCATTAATCAACCACTTAATTCTTAGATCTATGATCAATATGAGATCACAATTAGACATGGATGTAGATTTCACACCTATCATCTAATGTGTGATCAGATCTGATCCCTCACCTTGATCTAACCATAGATTAGTGAACATACATCTATATTCATAACTGATTCAAGTATTCATCTTAATCTAATCGTAGATCTAGTACCAAACCCTTAGAACAACAACATATCTAACCTGTTCTTAAGATTTGACTATTGTTGATCATCTAATGTCAAACATGTGAGATCAAGCACTACATCTCTTTTTTATATGTAGTGCCTCTATGATTGGAGTTGCAGATCAACATATCTTTGCTATTTTAGTACACTAATCAGTAACAGAGACATGATTGGAGCAATCCATCTATGGATCGACAACAAAACCTACAAATTGGTCAATTGATAGATTAAGCTAAAGGAGGTGCATACGAGAACCGAGAATAAACACTATACAAGGTAGATAGATTAAGATTTGCTATTTTGGAAATTTTAATAATTTCCATGTGTTTGTAAGAATGATTTAATGCAGATGATGATTTACAGAGTATTATCTTTAATTACTAAAAATTATGGAAGCATGTGGTAAATTTAGTGGTTATTTTGTGACACATTTCACTTTATTAAATTGGAAATGAATGACTAAATTTAAGTAGAAAATGTTAATGTTGCCCTATTTTTTATCACCTAAATAGAAGAATGGATGTTATACTCTTTGATTGGAACTTCTTATATATATATATATATTTGTACATTTAATTGATGTTGGAAATACATAGAAATGTGATTTACTTTGGACTAGCTATAGAGTAAAATTGAACTTAAATACTTGGTTTAGCCAAATTCTGATATTAGAATAAAAGAGTAATAGGACTAATGACCAAGGTTGAAATCTACACTTAGGTGGACATTGCAATACCTTGAACATAGTTGGACCTTACACACACTACTAACACATAAAGGACTTGCACATTTGATACTACAACATTTAGAATGACTCATTTAAACTTAGAAAGGATCTCTAAATGCTATGGACAAATGCAATGACCTTGAGTTGTAACATGTTTATCTTTACTGATAAAGGCTTTATGGCTAGTTTAAATATCATCTACTTATTGACATGCATTTTTATGATATTGTTTAAAGATTTATCTTTCATAATCATTGCATTGGATGCATACTTTTGGGAACTAAAAAAGCATTATCTAATACATGAATAAAGAATGCAATTTTCCAAATCCCCCCGAGAATATGTTTTTACAACTTGTTGACAATATGGGTTGAAAATGAATTGATTTGAATGGTTTCTCATAAAACTTTGAAATAACAATTTTATTTTCATGAAATAATTTTGGAGATGTGAATGATTTATGATTTGAGTGGGCACTTGATGAGTAATCGTAAGTCCTAATGGATGCCGATTTGTTGATGTTTAGCTTTCCATTCCATAAGAAGCTATAAGCCTTGATGGTTATGGTTTCATCGATGCTTTAAGTAGACACTCTTCTAGCAACTGTAATTCTTTGTGGATATGAATTTCATTGATATTTTTGGCAGTCACTCCTAGAGTGTCATAAGTCCTAGATCGACATTTGGAAGGTGCTCTAAGAGTATCCTAATACCGGGAGGCGTACATTCTTATGGTAGGAGTAAGACTTGGAGGTAGGTGTGATATGTGTTGTTGTAAGTCATGGAGACCCTATGCTAGTAGGTGTAGTTGGCCACTGACCTCTGAGACGATATTGATACCAACCCTATAATGGAGATGACGGGGCTGTTGGAGTACCTTCTCATGGGGAAGTGCTCTAAGTGGTAGCTGGGTAGCCCCCATGAGGTCCAGTGAGTCATAGCCGTGAGGGTATCTATGTGCAGATGTAGTGGTTGCAATTGTCACCAGTGGGTGATGGAAGGGCTCTAAGAGCATAGGCATCTGTGTAGTTTCAGTATGCTGAGCATGCTAGTCATTTCTCAAGAGTTTATACCACTTGCTAATAGTAGGAATGCATGCCATTGTGATATGGAGTGATCTGTTTTCTACGACAATGTGGATTTTGATTTTTTATTATGGGCTGCGGGCTACATGCCCTAGACTTTTGTTATTTACATATTTGAGCTTACTGAATTGATTGGCTTTCCATTTCTTTTAGATATTGCACATGACTTGGATTAATAGATTTTCGTCGTGGATTTTCACCTCACAAGTGTGCGATTGATTTTCATGGTTATGGTTTCTAGTTTGATTTGATGCAGAAAGAATTATTTTGCATATGAATTGACAATTATGCTTTTGATTTTACTAGATTATAGATTTATCAGATGTTGGTTTCTAACGATCAGATTATGAGCATATAGTACACTTTGACCTTATCAACTAACTTTATTTTTATTGATGTCGTACTTTGATACTTGCACCAAGTGTTGATTTCCTAAACCATTGGTTTTAACATGGTTAGCTTACTAAGCTTTTAGATTGCTTGAGCATTATGAGTGATTCTACATGGCCATGTACTTATTTATTCTTACATATGAAAATGCATTGTGCTCATGAAGACTAAGATGTTAGATAACTACCTTTACACATGATAATGAGAATGTTAGATACCTCACTCTTCATAAGTTAATTTAACCTTCTAGTGACAAACTGCTTAGACATTCCATGTACTTATTTATTCTTACATATGAAAATGCATTGTGCTCATGAAGACTAAGATGTTAGATAACTACCTTTACACATGATAATGAAAATGTTAGATACCTCACTCTTCATAAGTTAATTTAACCTTCTAGTGACAAAGTGCTTAGACATTTATAGGAATAACTTTAAGGATCTTAAAGAACTATATATTATGAATAAATTTGAGAATTCTTATGTCTAATCATGCAAAGTTGTCATAGTACAGTTAAATGTTCATAAGACAATAAAAGCTTAAAATGCTTTAATCCTCAGAAAAAGAAAGGCAATAATATTTTTGGAAATCATGGTAGACTTATGATTCATCAACTATATTGAATTGATCATTTAAACCAATTTCATAAATGTACAATTTAAGAATTTGTAATTTCGGCATGAGTACTTACTTTGAAACTTCATGGATTTGGCTTAAGTATGATAAACTTTCAAAATGTGTTGATTATGTAAATCATGTACTAAATGAAAACATAGCAATGTATTTCACCTAGACAAGTGTAAGCCTACTGATACATTGTAATTATCTACAGTATCTTAGATTTGAAGAATTAGAATAGAAGGATGAATAGGTCTAACGTGAAAGTAGCCATGGAGGTTGAAATTTCAAAAGATTGTGATTTTTAGCATCTGAAGGGTGAGCTTTACAACTTTAGGTTAGATTTTGTGATTTATTGGAAAATATGAATGTATATTTACTTTTGTAATCATGGACTCATTTATATTTAGTGGAATATGTAATGATATGGTTGCGATTGGAGGTATGGGATGTTATAAGTTTTTGTGTATTTGTTTTCAAAACGATGAAAATTATTTATATCATCTATTAGTTATTCCGTGGGCATGCGTCAAATTCTTATATTTGAAACTAGAGGAAACTCTAACAAATTTTTGCTAGAAATTAAACATTTGTTTCACTGTAAAATCCTCATGTTTGTGTAAGAAATGGCACGAGTTTCTTCAAAATCACTTTTGAAAGAACAAAAATTTCTGCTATTTTGTTTTTGAAAAGTATTTCAAATGAGAGATATCCAAATTTCAAAATAGTTTTCAAAAAGTATTTTGAAAAAGCCTGGGTGTCATAGTTTTGGTATTAGAGTTTAGATTCAATCCACTTACAACTATTCACAACAAGAAAGTATCCAAAGTCTGCAAAATGAGGAGAGTGTCCTTGTGAAAGTAAGAAGAAGAGAGAGTATCTTATGGAGTGGTATGATTTTTGGAGAAGATGATCAGAATATGAGAGTGCATGAGTTAGTATCTTTAAGTGAAAGCATTGGTATGTGATTGAAGATCCATTTTCATGAACTATCTCATGAGAGTTGCAAGTTTTAACTTGGATGGTGAGTGTAGAGCCTTGGAGAGTATGAGAACTATAGTATAATACTAAGTTCATATTAATTATATAAAGGATTAGTAGATGATTTTAGAAGGGAAAATCCCTTGGAAACTTGGAGTTATAGGATTAGCTTGAATATGTAATGGACTTTTACTACTAATAATTAAGGCGTTATGAAAGATTAGTAGTAAAAATTTTAGCCATGAAACACAGTAAGGTTGATGTAGAGTAGATAAATGATTTATAACAGTAATCTAAGTCTAAATAATGAATTTTTACCAACTTAGTAAAATACATATAATTTCATTAAGCAAAATATAGTTGGAGAAGAATGAAAATGGGGAAGAGAATAACCATTTGTGAAGAGGAAGTGGATAAAAAAAAGAAAAAGTAAGACAAGGTGACTATCTAAATATAAATCTTAGAAATTATTAATGTCATGATTGATAATTACTTTGAATTAAGTTCTTTCTAAGATGATAAACTTGAAAATTACCAACTCTTTACAAAGAGCTTGGTTAAACTAGAAAATTTGACATTTTAATAGAAATTCAATGAGAAATGATAGATATAAAAAGGGTTTGAAAGAAAAGAATAGAAATCATAGGATTTTGCATGAAAACTTGGTTAGAAGATTAGACTAAGACACTTACAAAGATTAGTAACCTACTCTACATGACAAAAAGAAAAAAAGGGAGAGAAAGTGAGAAATAAGAAAGGAGATCCTTGGTTAAACTAAATGGTGAAATCATTCTAGCCTAAACCATAACTTAAAACTGAGATCAATAAATAGATGAGAAGAATATCCAATCTAGACTTGTTTAGTGAATGGTATAAAGAAACCTGAGAAATGATGTGGAATAAATTTCTAGGATGAAATTCCTATGAAGGAAGAATATAAAAACCTTTAATTTTGAATTATTTTCTATTAAATAATAATATATTTTAATTAGACTAAAATAAAAATTTGAATTCCTTAAAATTTGAATTCTAAGGATGGGACCCCTTTGACAACTCAAAATTTGGATTTAAAACTATAAAAAATGTGAAGTACACAACGAGAAAATTCCAACTACAATAATTTTCCATGGAACAAATCAAGGTGGGAAATCCCCAAAATTTTTACCAATTTGGGAAGGGGGTCCAAATTGATAATGGCACCCTAAACTTGGTTTGGTTTTTGACATGGTAGATAACTCATGACTTGTGGAGCTAGCTAGACATGCATCATCCTATTGTCTTGTGTCAGGCAGTGACCCAAAATATAGAAAAACAAGGGGACAATGTCGGTAAGAAGGGAGGAAAACCAACATCCACCCCACTCCTCTACTCAAATTTCCATTGGATGACGACTTGACTAACATGGATAATCGGCTGCCCTAAATCCTCCTTTCCCATCTCTCCATCTTCTCCTCCCTCTCACAATCTCTGGCACTAGTGACCCAAAACCCTTATCTGATCTCCCTTGCTCTCTGGTGATCGGACTATCACAAGCATTTGACCAGTGCAACAAGACTCATAAACCCCCTTTGCTCTATTCTTCTATGTTCCTAGACACTGTGTGAAACCCACTTCCCCTTCTCCCCTTTTCTTCCCTCCCACTCTATCTACTCTCCTTCACTTGCACGGCTTGGCCATTGTAGGCTAGCATGCCAGAAACCCTTTCCTCCTTCTGTTTTTCCCTATCATGCTCAGGCAGTGATCGAATGGATAGCTACCACCAGCCACCATCATCTTTCCCTCTCCCCACTGTTTCCTAGTAATCCCTCGAGTTTCCCGCACCACATAGTGCCAAATCAGCACTTGAGGTATGATGCCCCGCGTCACATTGCATTAGAGCTGCACCTGAGGCACGGTCACCGTTGCCTCCCCCTCCCACTGTCCCTCTTGGCCTCCACCCCTTCTTCTTCCTCCTCTGGTTGGCTTAGCCCAACAAGTGCATTAGCCCCCACCTTCTCTTGCCTTGTTTCCCTCTTCCTCCTTTGGTGAGTTTGGCTAATGCCACTAGCTCATGTCAATCACTCCTGACTTGCCTTAGAGAGTTGAGTTGACACATGGTCCCCCCACTACCCCCTTAAGCTTTGATCCCTTCTACTGTCCAATTGAGGAGGAATTTCATAGATCTGAGACAATGGTTGTAATCCTTGAAATGTAAGGAATAAGATCCATTTTTCCATTCATAAATCAGAGAAGATATGATCATCAATCGTGACCAGACTCATGATCGGACTAAATCATCAGATCTATGACCTATCTAGCCGTCCATCATGATCTGGCATTGATGTATTTCCAATATGATAGATATGTGACTGATCTCATCCATTCACCACAATTTGACCATTGATAGGTCACCAAAAACCAGATCTATAGTTGATATGATCAGTTCATCATGATCTAACCCTATATCAGTAGCTAAACATCAAATCTTTAATCAATCCACCTATGTGAGATGATTCAACTATTAATCAACCACTTAGTGCCTAGATATGGGATCAATATGAGCTCCCAATTAGACATGGGTGTAGATTTCATAGAAAATCATCTAATGTGTGATTAGAATTGACCCCTCACCTCGATCTAATAGTAGATTAGTGAATATGTGTCCATATTCATGCCTGATTTTAGTATTCATCTTGATCTAACCATAGATCTACTACCAAACCCTTAGAATAACAACATATCTGGCCCATTCCTAAGATTTGACCATTGATTGATTGTTTAATGTTAGATTTGTGTGATCAAGCAGTGCATCTCTTTTTTATCTGTAGTGCTTCCATGGTTGGAGCTATCGATCAGCATATCTTTGCGTTTTTGGTACATTATTTAGTGACAAGGATGATTAGAGCCATCCATCTATGGATCAATGATAAAACCTACTAATTGGCCAATTGATAGATTGAGTTAAAGGAGGTACACACGAGAACTGAGGAAAAACACCATATGAGGTAGGTGGATTAAGGTTTGCTATTTTGGAAGGTTTAATAATTGTCATGTGTTTGTGATAAATTTAGTGGTATTTTTGTGACACATTTCACTTTATCAAATAAAAAATGAATGACTAAATTTAAATAGAAAATGTTACTATTATCCTAGTTGTCTCTACTAAGAAAAATAATGGATGTTATACTCTTTGACTAGAACTTATTATGTATATGTTTAGTTGATGTTGGAAATACTTAGAAACACAATTTACTTTGGATTAGCTATAGAGGCAAATTGAACTTAAAATACTTGGTTTATCTAAATTATAATATTAGGACAAAACAGTAATTGAACTGATCATGGAGGTTGAAATCCACATTTAGATGGACATTGCAATACCATGAACATAGCTAGACTTTACACACCCTACTAACACATGCAGAACTTGCACATTTGATACTACAACATTTGAAATGACTCACATTTAAACTTAGAAAAGATCTCTAAATGTTCTGGACAAATGCAATAGATATTTACTAGCCTTGACCTTGAGGTGTAACATGTTTTTTCTTATTGATAAAGGCTTTATGACCAATTTAACTATGGTCTACTTAGTGACATTCATTTTTACAATATTTTTTAAAGATTTATCTTTTATAATGATTGCATTGGCTGCATTTCTATACGCATGCGTCAAATGTGCATGTGTCTAAAAAATAGAGGAAACTTCACCAAATTTTTGGTAGAAATGAAACATTCATTTCACATAAAATTGTTGTGTTTTTGTAAGAAAAGACACTTAGGTTCTTTAGAATCACTTTTAAAAGAACAATTTTTTTGTTGTTTTGTTTTTGAAAAGAATTTCAAATGAGAAATATCTCGAATTTCAAACTAGTTTTCAAAAAGTATTTTGAAATCGCAAGGTGTCATAGGTTGTTTTTAAGTGCGATTGAGTGGAACACAACAAAGACAACATAAAAACTTGAGCTCTTTGATTGACATAAGTTGACCTCAATAAGATTAGTTATAAATATAATCAGTTTATTTTGGCATCTTAAGAGAAATAGGTATTTGATATGTAAGATGGACATAATAAGAGATAATCAACTATTTGATCAGCCTTCCTGAGGAATTTTTTATTATGAAGAAACCTAGGTGATACTGCAACAGATTACCCTTGTATTTCCAAAACAATTCCATTAATTGAAGTACTTGGTGAGAATGATGATTATGTGCATGATAATGGTGAGGAGGGTTCTTGGATTATAAACAATGTATGGGGGGTTAAATTAAGATGTAAATATTTGAAATATAATTGAAGGAGTTATCCCAAAATTTCCATGTGCATAGATCTTTACTTATACATGATGTAGCTACATTAGGATGCCAATCCGACTGTGATATACAATTGTTTTAAAGTTAGTTTTAGAAAACTAACGTTAAAAAGAATTTTTAAAATTGGTCTTTAGAGAATTGACTTATTTTCTAAAACCAACTTTAAAAGTGATTTTTAAAGTTTATTTTCTAAAGCGAACTTTAAAAATTGTTGTTTCCTTTATTAAAACTTTGATGGCACCCCATTTTTTCCTAGTTTCCCCATTGTCACTCTTCATCTAGCTGTGGAATGATGGCCTCCTCCTTCGGTTCTTCTATATCTCTTTGTGTTGTCACCCTCTTGTCATCGATTTCAGAGATTTTTAATGTTTGTGGCATGACAAACGTGGCAAGAATAGTAAATCCTTTTTGTTATCCATGCATTTTTCTTGTTACTATTTCTGTATAACGTATTGTGAATGAAGTGTGTTTTGTCACTTCAGTTGTTGGGATCAATATCTTGGTTAAATAATTGTGATCTACACAAAAGTCATACAATTTCATTGGAAATAACAAATGCTTCTCGATTAAAACCTTAGAAGAGAAAGGGACAGCCCCATGGTTCGTGGCTTCGACCTAAAATTAGGGTTTGATGACAAGAAATATGTTTTAATGAAAGAGCTAGCCTGTTGGGCATAGAAGGCTGTATAAACTCCAAACTACGAGGCAATGAGAGGATGTCGATATTGAACATTTACTACTCTCTCCCAATGAGAGTGTAGTGTGAGCTTGAATACCAAGAGGCTAGATCTTGTTTAGATCATTATGATTTGGACAAAAATTGTGCAATTCTAGTGCAAAGAATACTTATTTCCTAATGTAACCCTCATAAGAGAAAGGAAGCACCTCATGGTTTGTGATTCCAGTCCAAAATTTGGGTTCAATTACAATAGTAAAAGGCTAAAATTTCATGAAATAGTTCTGATTACCTCTTTGAACATGTGCTAGCTTATATTAGTGTAATGGACTACTCTGTAATATTTGGATATATGTAATAAAAGGATAATAAATAAGAAGTTCTTCCAAAAAATTCTTGATTTCCTTATTCTTATGTTTATTTATATGTATTCGTGTGTGTATGTATATAGAATGCATGATTGAAAGATGAAATGTATGAAAAATAAGTGCCCTTCTTAGTAAGGGTTTGTAAAAATGAGAAAAAATTATTTTGAAAGTTGAAAATAAAAAATCAACTTTGAAAAATGTTTTTAAAGTAATAAATAAAAAATCACTTTAAAAATTCAACTACAAATGAATGAAATTCTCCCATCTCACCATTTTTGCCTTCTATCTCTATCTTCTAAAGGTCTTCTTTGTGTGAATTAGTGCTGGGCCTACCCAAAAACTTCCTATGTGTTTGTTGACAATGAGGTTACCTCTCTCTCTCTCTCTCTCTCTCTCTCTCTCTCTCTCTCTCTCTCTCTCTCTCTCTCTCTCTCTCTCTCTCTCTCTCTCTCTCTCTCTCTCTCTCTCTCTCTCTCTCTCTCTCTCTTTCTCTTGTGCGCGCACGCATGCGCACATGGTAAAAAAACTAGCCATGCACATGACCCTACCCACCTCTCTCTATCCTAGTTGGTTGCTAGTGGCTGAGCATGATTATAAGTGTTTAATTTTATACAAAAAGTACCCAATTAATAGTCCATGTGTTATAAATTATAGCCATTGTTCTATTATTTTTTTGAAAATTCATAACGCATGCATTTTTTACCTAATAATTCAAAAGTTTGATATCTAGCATGTTCAAGAGCTAATACATAGTAAGTATGTGAATTGTCATAATTTTTAGGATTTAACTAGGGCCAAAGACCTAAATTTCATTATTGCAAAGCTCAATCAAGGTTCAAGTTCATCTTAGTGCAAGCAAGAGAGCAATGGGAAGATCCAAAATGACTAAAATGGGCCCATGCAAAGAGCCATGCAATTCCACCACCTTTGCACAAGAATTGGAGCTATGCATGAAGTTTCCTAGTCTATCACAAAAACTTATGTAAGCCAAGCCATTCAAGCCTTAAAGATAAGGAATTAGCCACTCTTGCCATCAAAGTGAGCTAGCAAGTCACGTGGGAGCCATGCCACATGGAGTCATACTATTGGAGGAGACTTTTGAATCAATTATCCATGCTAAAATTGGATTATTCAAGTGATAATTAGAAAGGAATTTGGGTGATAATCAACATGGTAAGATATGCATGCATAAGTGGACCAATCAAGAGAGAGACCAGGTCAAATTTTCTTATTTTTCCCTCTCTTTTTCCCCTCACTCTTTTCTCTCTTTCCTACTCACCATATTTCATAGTTAGAAAGGGAGGATTTTCACACCACCTTCCTTGAAAGGTGGCACCTCCCCCCTTCTAATTCACCCCACTCCACTGCTCCACTTTCTAAATGCATTTCCCACTCAACCACCTCACCTTCCTACCTCTCTCCTCTATCTTTCTTAGCTTTTTCCACCTTCTTTTCATCGCAACATGCAAGATACCTTAAAGAAATGGATTCATATCTAATCCCTTGAAATTCAAGTCTTCCTCACTTTCCTTTACTCATAATTAGAAGTCCAACTCACCTACTCACCTAACCTTCTAATCTTCTATCCCCATTCACTGCCTAACTTTCATACATTGAGTCCTAGTTTTAATTATCCTTTTTCTTCCTAGGATAGGATCTTGGCATACTGGAAACCCAAAACTCTATATATACCTAAGGAGTTCCACTCCCAATTCAACTAAGGGAGTTACTGCTAACTCCTTGAAATCAAAGCACTTCTACTTGGAGATCTTCTTAAGGTTTTGGACTTCAACACTATAGCTACTACTTCATTGTCTTCAAAAAACTTTTCCTTGCTTTGTTTCTTTGGTTTTGTACTTCAATTCCAGGTTGGTACCATGCTTTAATTTCTTGCTTTCATTGCTTATTTCTTGCTTTCTTTGTTGCTTAAGTTTCCTACTCATAGTTCCTCTTTGTTCTCCTTTCACTCTTGCTTCCACTTCTCTTGTTTCTCTTACTTAATTCTTCAAGTTCTAAATTACCTTTTCATTGGTAGTAAAATCCAAGATAAATGGTAGTTTGAGTCTCTTTTATTTCCCTCTTAATGTTCTCTTGTTTTGTGCTTTGATCACCTTGTTTTCCCCTTATCTATTTGTTTGGTCTTTGCTTCTTTCCTACATCTTTCTCTTTGATTTTCTCTCTTGAATTCACATGCATGATATCCAAGTTTATATTAGGATCATTGGATTATTTTTAATCTTTGATTTGAATTTAAGATCTTGCTTAAGAAGAGCGCACAATTTTCACCCTTTTTCTTTATGTACATGTGCACCACTTTTTGATGTAATTTCATGTCAATGAATAAATTTGTTTGATAAGCATTTTACTAACTAATTCTAGTTGTAAATTACTTCAATTCTTGAGTATAACATTCCATGAAAAATGTTTTCTAATTTGTTTTCTATGGCTTATAGTATTTGAGTGTCATATACACTGTGTGATGGAATTTTTCATCTCATGTTTCATGTGCAATGTCTAGTAGTCCATACACTTTGTTTGTTTGAAATCTTTGGAAGCTACTTATCTTTTTAGTTAGTTTAGGTAAGTGATTCAATTATTTTACGTGTTAGTTAGATTTTAATTCATGATTTCTGTCCATCTTCACTCCATGAACCATGTGCACACTTTCATGGTCATGCACATGACATTTGAAGTTCATGTCTAAATGGTTAGTTGATTCTTTGCAGAGGTTAAGTTTAGATTTTAGTTGTTACTTGTTTTGAATATTAGGTTAGTTTTTAAAGTTTCTAATTTACTTCTAGAATGAAATTTTTATTTTTAGAAAGTTTTAGAATTAGGAAAGTGTTGGTTTAGGAAAGTTTCATTTTTAGCAAGTATACTTAAATAAATTTTTCTTAGATTTATTCATTCTAATTTTGCATTAGTTTAGTTTATTGAATGCATGTTAGTTAGGAAAGTTTCTAATTCCATTGAAAATCTTTATTTCTAAAAAGTTTCATTTACTTCATATTTCTAATTTTATGCATGTTTCACATTCCAAGTTTAATCAAAACCTCTTTTTTTGGCTAAAATAAGCAACTTAAATAAGATCCAAGCAATTGAAAATTTTGTGAGATTCCTCATGAGATTTACCTCTTTCACATACAATTACTACCCCCTAGCTCTCTCTCTCTCTCTCTCTCTCTCTCTCTCTCTCTCTCTCTCTCTCTCTCTCTCTCTCTCTCTCTCTCTCTCTCTCTCTCTCTCTCTCTCTCTCTCTCTCTCTCTCTCTCTCTCTCTCTCTCTCTTTCTAATTATTGTTAGCCGGCCATGCGTGTGACCCTCTCCCCTCTCTGTCCCAGTCGGTTGCTAGTGGCCATGTGTGAGCCTTTCCCCGCCCTCTTTCTCCTTAATTATTTTTGGTCTACTACATGTGCAACCGTGCCCCCTTCTCTATCCCAATCGGTCACCAATGGCCATGAGCAACCCTTCCATCCCTCTCTCTCTCCTTAGTTGTCATTGGATAGCCTTGTGTGTGACCCTCTGCCATGCTTGACTATTCTTCTCCCTATGTGTGTGTGACCCTCTCCCCTCCCCCTCTTTGTTGCAATCGGTCTTGGTTCTTTTTGATGTTTTAGCTCTAGAATTTTATCATCCTAGAATTATTTTGAATACTATTTTCTATGCTCGTTGTAATGGTAGATGTAGGGGATTTGGTCTATGGTTTGCATTAGGTATTACTCTGTAGAAGGTTTCTCTAGTTTTCAAGTGATAAGTGTCTAATTTTGTATTAAAACCACCCAATTAGCTACCCATGTGTTATAACTTATAGCATTAAATTATGGTTTTTAGCAAAAAATTATAAAACATAAATTTCTAACTTAAAAGATCAAAATTTTGATAATTTGCAGCTTCAAAGGCTAATATGGAATAATTATATTTTTTAGGATTTAATTAGAGTTTTTAATTCTTTGTAGGAAGTGAGATGATGATCTGATGGCTGACATCGATCAAGATGAAAATTATAGATCAAGATCAAAATATCGAGTCAAGGCACAAATGCCATCAAACTAGCATGAGATCAAGGATCAAGATCACCTTAAGGCATGCAAAATATGGAATTGAAAAAGTCAAAGGTAGCTAAGTTGGGCCCATCACCAGCCATGCAAAGTCCAACACCTTTGCATTGGATTCACTTAAGCCACCTAGCCATATACAAGCCATGAAGAAGGTGACAAGGTATAGAGTAATGCCATCCATCAAAGCCAAGGGGTTGTCCCACCAATCCAAGCCAAAAGAGCCCCTAAAGCCAGCCATGAAGCCAAGCTAATTGAGCTCTCAAGCTAGCTATCAAGCCACATGAGCCAAGTTATATGGAAGGCTATAATTGGAGAAAAATCCAAAGAAATATCCATGGGATTCTAAGGGTTATTTTAAAAATAATTGAGGAAACATCCAATTGGTTAAGGTAGCACATTCACCAATAGGAAGATACCACTATATTTTTCTTAATTTTTCATGATTTTCTCTCCTTTTTCTCTCTCTCCACCTCACTATAAAGGAGCACTATGAATTTCACTTTCCACCTAAGAGTCCTACCTTTCTAAAACTCTTTCACCTTCTTAAACTCCCATTTCTTAGGAAACCACCTCACTCTACCTCATCACCCTATCTTCACCATCCACTTTTCATCCAAGGGCTGCCATTCTCTCTCTCTCTCTCTCTCTCTCTCTCTCTCTCTCTCTCTCTCTCTCTCTCTCTCTCTCTCTCTCTTACACATGAAAACCAAAGGGGGAGATGCCTATTTCCGAGGAAAATGGCACATCCCACCAATGGTTGGACCAATCCCATGTTGCCACACTCCCACTTCTATATCATCCCTTAACGTCCTTCCTCTTTACCATCCAAATCTTTCCCAATGATATTTTTTCTTTTGCCTCACCTTAATCCCATGTGAAACTCTTTAAGGAAAGGAACTCCATGCCTAGATCCTAAAAGCTAGGAGCCCCCTTCCCATTCCATTCTCTAAGAACCAATCCTTGCATGCCACCTACACCATTTGATCTCACTTTCCACCCTTACATTCCATCTCTTTCTCCACTTCTCTCTCTTTCCATAACCACTATGTATTCCATGTAAAATATTATATGGAGAGGAGTCCCAATGCATAGATCCTAAAAAATAGGACTCCTCCTACCTTCCTTATATTAATCTCCCACCATATTCCCTTCTTAAGGAAATCTTAGGCAGCCACCCCATCATATCCATCCACCTTCCTTTTCATCTCATTCCCACTCTAAAATTGTATTTTGGAAATAAAGGAAATGCCCATATCCTATAAAAATATCTTGGAGTTTAACATGGAGGACACCTTTTGAGAGGAGGTGGAGGACATTCCACCTTCCCTTCTTCCTCTCCCCAATGCCTCTCTCCTCAATGAGTTCCATAGTTTTCTCTTTTAAGGATTCAACTTGGTTGTAGCCTCCATCTCTTCCATGATTTCTCCTTAGAAGGAATTCTACATTTGGTTTTTTCCCTTTTATATTCCACGCAAGTTACTTTGAGAAAGATAGGTTTCTTTTCCCTTGTCTTTTACTTGTTTACTTGGCCTTTATTCCATATCTAGAGTGATTACCTTGTTTCCATTAGATTTTCCCCTTTTATCATCATGCGTATTGGGTTATGAGGGATTAGAGGTTGTAATGAGGATTTATTTTGAAGTTGATATGATGTGAGAATGGTGCGCACACTCCGTGAATGTTGCACCGTATTTTTAATCTTTTCCCTTGAATGAATGAAGCATATTTTTGAGTACTGATTCAATCTTGTTGATGAATGTCTTGAGTTATCATTTTATTCGTTCATCATTCTAGTAAGTTACTAATCTAAATACCTCTCAATCCAAGCACAAAAACCATCCATAATGACTCTAGTTCCATGTGCATAAAACTTGTTCTATGCACATGGTCTTGAAGAGGTTCGAAAGAGTTTTGTTGAATGATTGATGAGGGAGTTGTAATCAGATGTTGAAGTGCTGATTAATAGTTTAATTTTATGCTTATTTGCTTCATTTAGTTCGTTGATTATGTAGGAATTACATTTTATCATTTTAGGACCATGCACATCATTCAAGTTGCCACGTCCATGGTGCTTGATGCTATTCTTTTGAACTAATTTATCATGACATGTTTATCTTAACTCCAAGCAATTCTTCCCCTTCTTACTATCTTCGTAAGAGCGTTTCCATTTAGGAGTATGATGCATAGCATCTTGTTCCATGTGGATGGATCTTGTATCATGCTCATGATTCTAAGTTTTATTTGTATAAAGATTAGAATTATTCATTTTTTACTTATTTTTATTTAAATAGGTATATATGAGTAAGTGGAATCCTTGATCATTAGGTTTAGACTTTGAGTTTGATGATGAATTATTTGCACCATTCTTAGGAATTTTGTGCATAGTTTGTCCTTGATTTCCTTACTTAATTGTGCATGTCTCCATATCTTTAGTTTCCTTAGTTTGTTATGCATTACTTATAAAATTCTAAATTTCATTTTTAGAAAGTTTTTAGTTTAGGAAATTTCTATTATCAGAAGTTTTGTTTTTAGGAAAATTTCCACATTAGTTTGATTGTTTAGTTAACTTCCATATTTCCATGTCTTACATTCATGGTAAGTTTTCATTCTTAGTTTAGGGTAAAAATCCAAATTTTGTTGGCTACATTAAGTAATTTAAGGAAGGACCCACTAATATCACAAATCCATTCGATTCCTTGAGGGATTGACTGTAATAACCCCAATTTTTGTAAATTGATTGAGAAAAATCAATAAAGTTTGAGTTTCAGATATTTTGGGCTGAAATATTAGGGTTATTAATATACTTTTTATAAAAGTATAATCAAATCATAAGATATGTAAAATTGAAATTAAACTTAGCAAACCCTTCAAAATGACTGTAAGCACGACAAATTTCGAATTCGGATGAGAAATCCTTAAGTTTTTCATTTTTTGTACAAAAGGGGTAAAATAGTAATTTTACCCAACAATCAAAATATTCCAAAAAATAAAAATATGAAACATCAAAATTTAGAATGTACTAAGAAATACGAATCCAACGCCACTAAGTACACTCAAATCCGAGATCATGGGAATAAAACCCAAAGTTTTATGCATAAAGGGCAAAACGGACTTTTTACACCATGTGGGGCCCACATGGGGCCCACATGGGGACCACCACGTCCCCAACAACCAATTTGATTAGCAGCCCATGTGAAACATGGGTCAACAAAGATCATCTAGTCATGGGGAAGAAAAGTTAGGCATGGGAGCATTGAAGACTTTCATGTCATTTTATATTAAAAAAATAACATATTATAATCATGGAAAAAGACCCAAAATGCCTATAAATACAACCCCAAAAATATTCCAAAAATTCTCATAAAATCCCCATGAAATTGTCTTCAATCTCCTTTAAAAATTAGATTTAGAATCCCTCTCCAAAACCCCAAAATTTCCAAGAGTTAGATCTCTTTCCAACTTGTTTTTCTTTTTAGATTAGAACAAGAGACCTAAATTCAATTAGGCACTCTATTCTAGATCTAATTTTATCAATTCCACCGTCCAAAAAATCCCAAAACATCTATTCTACAAAACCCCCAAAGAAATTTCAAGATCCAACGGTTCAAACAATGGTATTTGCAAGAAAGGTGGATTTTAGGCTATATCTTCATCAACAAGGTATTTTTTTAAATTGGGCATATAAATGAGGTTTTCTCTCCAATCAAGTAAGTGGAAATACTTTTCATATATGTTTAGTATTGTTTTATGTAATTTTTATTTTACTGTAACTAATTGTGGTAATAAAAAGGTAAAAATAAAGTAAACAACAGAAACCATAATTCATGATGATGGAGTGCTCAGATGAAAAATCTGACTCCACCAATCAATCCAGAAGGGTCCAAAACCCTTAGGGTAAAAGTTTCAAAAAGATCTGAGCAGTTTTGGACCCTCAATTGAGAGAGATTAATTCTGATAGGTTTAGATCAAATCTGGACCCTAGGAACGGCTGAAAACTTCAATTTAAGATTGTGGAGTCATATGAACTCCAAATTGAGGTTAGAAAGAAGCTACGGAAAGCTTGTAATGTCTAGTTTCTAGTGAAGTTATAATATTTCTAAAATTTATTTCTGTATTTTTCTGTATTTTGAAGATAAGTGTCCAATTTCTAAGATCTTCAAGATCTGAGTTGATCAGATCTTGGAAATTTATTTTAACGATGATATAATACTGTAATAAATTAATATCTATGGTTAATTTGGACAGATCTTGGATAAAATAGGGGATCTACCCTTTATGGTAGAAAAACCCTACAATAAAAATAAAAAAAAAATACAAAGGGACCCACTTGATCAATGAGATCAACTATGATCAGATCCTTGGGATGGATTAAAAGGATGATATTATGATGGAATCCAGTTAGATCATGGAGGAAATGTGACAAATCAAGTGGATATGATTTTTGGATCTTAATGGATTAAAAGCCCTAAAGGTAATTAAAACCCTTAATCTAAAGGAAAACACCTAAGATCTAATGGTTGGATCATATTTAAAGGTTTATAATAATCTTAATAAAATTATTTTAATTGTCTTTTATTGGATATAGAAGTGTAAATGTGATTTATGTTTTAAGTTTTAATTGTCTTTTATTGGATATAGAAGTGTAAATATGATTTATGTTCTAAGTTAGAAAGCATGATAGTGTAATCTTTAAATTTTAGTATGATATGCCCTAAATGAGTAATTTGTTAGTAGATTTGATTATCTTAGGATCATGTTATTGTAAATTAGGATTTAAACATGATTTCATTATGATAGAAGATGTGTTTCATAACTTAGGATCATGTTAGTTTTATTTCACTAGCTTAAGTTACATTCATAGGAAGAATGTTAGTATATAGTTGTTAAACTTCTATTTGATTTATGCTTTCAAGTTGATGATTTACTTATTGTCAAATTTTATTCAATTGCTAAGATACAAGGAGCATAAATCACCAAAAATGTAAACTAATGAAATATAGAAATTCATGGACAACTAAGATGAATGAATGATTTTGACTTAATAAGGGCTATAGTTAGTAGGACAATATAAGGAATGATTTATCATTTCCTTGGCCCAAAGTAGGAAAATAATGAACATCCATGGATGACATCGTGCATATCCATGGAAATTAATTAAAATCAATTAGGGAAGGGACTTAAGGTAAAGAGCTCATAGGAACCTTGTCAAAGGTTGAGCTAGTACCACTCCAGTGGACTCTGAACATTGTGGTTATAGGGGGTATACAAGAGCCAAGTGCTTTTCCCTCACCTCCCATTGACGTAAGAGAGGTCTAAACGCTTCCTTACATGAGGGTTGTATTAACCACTTTTTGAGCAGACTTTAACTGGTAAGTACTGGTCATCCTGAAATAAGGAGGAGTTGTCTAGTGATAGGAAGAAATAAATTATCTTCAACCAAGTAAGACACTAACTGGTTGAATAATAATAATAAGAGCATAAAAGGTTAGTAAATTACATAACCCTAATAAAAATAGTAAGTAAGATAAGGACGATCAAATAAGATCCATTAGATCTTGGATGATCAAGAACAATAAGAATAAGAACACTATATTGTACTTAGTATGTATGTTTAGTAGTATACTTGTTATAGTTCATTAGATTAGATAATCCAAACCCTTGATTAAAGGTGATTCAAGGAAGAAAACCAAGATCATCCTCCATAGAGATGATCCAAGAACTGAACTTAGATCAAAGAAGAACTAGATGATAGAAGATCTAGGACCTTGATCTTTATCAACATGTGTAGATTGTCAATCGAAGGATCTATGAAAGATCAAGATCAAGGAGATGTACATACAAAGACTTAGAGATAGAAAAATACTTAGATATGAATGATCTAAAGATCATTCTAAACATCAGATCTAGTGATCAATAGGATTTTTCATAATTTATATATTGACAATATGTATGGATGTACAGATTACATACATCAGTCAGGATCATGGAAGATTGGGGAAAAGAGATCAATCCTTAAAGGTAAGAGGATTTGATGAATGCATTTACATGAGATATTTATGATTGTACTCATGATCGTATGTTGATAAGAGTAATGATAATACTTGTAGTAAATCTCTTGAAAACCTTATGATCCAACCAAACACCTATAAGATGGTTAAGGACTAAACTATAAGTGAATAGGGAACTAGAAAATATTTCAGCCCTAAGTAAACAGACATATGGTCTGATATATATGAAATCTATTTTACATACAAGCTTGGAGGCTTGTGAGTTTGTTTTAAGAGGCATGAGCCTAGGGGATGCTATTGTTAGAGGAGTTATGAGGGTTTGGCCACCCGCTCCTTGAAATTTGATGATATGATGATACCTTGCTCAATGAGAGGCTAAAAGTCGGGTGGTGGCAATTATGGGAAGGCCACCACTGTGAAAGTCTTGCCCCCCCATACGGGCAGTGACATAATATTTTCCACCGTGGTATCAGTGGTGAACAGGGCAGTTATCTGAGCGAGCTAGTACGGATCAGACTGTAGCATAGCAACCTTTCTGATTATTTTGCACTATGATGCATATGGGAATATGCATAGTGAAATGCCTTATGTTATAGCATAATGAAATGCTAGGTAATTGTATATTACCAATGTTTCCCAAGAAGGGAAATTCCCAATATGATGTAATACTAAATTCTCAAAATGAAGAGAATTGATCAACTTAGTTGGGAGTGATATTTGACTATTTTCACGAATTTAACTGGTTTACCCATGAAGGGTATGTATGTATATAGATATACATAACTTACAAAGTAAAGAGTATGTTCAAGGATATTGAGATTATGAAGTATTGGAATTACATTGTCAATTATTATGTTTCTTGAATCCCCTACCAAGCATTGCTTGCTGAGATATTGTACTTGTTGCAATATCTCAGATCCAGGGAAGGAGAGTTAGGAGCTGAAGACTATAGAAGACTTGAAGAGAATAATCTTCAAGGTATACCCTTGAAGACATGTATTTTTCTTTGTTGAGAGTTTTATTGTATCGTAAGCTTGAGTTTTGGATTATGTAATTTGGACAAGTATTGTACTAGATTTGGCTGTACGGTGAACAACTGGATGGATCCTGGAGTTTTAATAAAAGTATATTCCTTCAAATGGAATTTTATTTTGTACACAAATTGTACTTATGTTATGTATGAAGTGGTGACTTGGGTTTTCAAAACAAGTTTTAAAGAAAAGAATTTCCGCTGCTTTGTTTTGTGAAAATTTTTTTACACTCTTAAGGGCCCTGCCTTTCAAAATACTTTACAAATCATGTTTTCAAAAACCCGGGTCATCACATTGACCTCCACCACATGAATTACTACAAAATGCTTCTTTTGCTTGCGAGTTTAACTTAAAAGTCACAATATCAAGCTACTTAATTGTGAAAATGTTTCCCTTGTTATGTGGATTACCCATTCATTGTTGGATTGGTTATATCTATTTGAGATTTTGCTGAATGGTTTCTACAATTTCCATTCCAATATATGTTCCTTTTGTCTTCTCTTATTTAATGTTGACACTTAGGTGGAGTTCTCTAAGGTTAAGCAATTGGTTTAGAACCTCTTGTGCTGAATTCTCCTAAATTAATATTGTGCGCTTTCTATTCACCTATAGTATGGATGATGAATATAGTTTGGCTTTCATTTGGGAATTATACTCTTCTAAGTAGCCTTGAGGTAGGATCAATTTATATGTAGGTTATTTATTTTTTTTAAGAATCTTATCAGTTCTTTCTATATAGTTTCTGATCAATGAACAATTTAGCTTCAAAAGGTTAGAGAAAGTGCACTACAAATTTTTAAGAGGGTTATTCTTCTTTTCCCAAAGGTAAATTATATTTTGGCATATATTTTTTATGGATTTTAGGAAACAAACAATCAACAAAATTTCTGGAGTAGATGTTATAATCTAATTTTTTAATTTAACATACTGATTCATGTCCTTATTGGAACTATTGTTACAAATAAGTTACTCTTATTTTTCCTTTATTTCAAATGTTGATGATTAGTTGTGTTTTGTCTTCTGCTTTCTCAGTTGACAAACAAGTGGATTCCTTTTCTATTCTTCTTCCCATGCTTTGGAGAAGTTATTACGTGCCAAGTGGTTTAGTGTTATCATATTGTTTAGAGACAGAAGTTAGATCCATGAAATTTCTATCTTGAATTGGATTCTCTCATGTTAGTTTATGTGGTCAATCAATTTTGGTTGGTTTTGACTAATTTGTAGCAGAAACTTTGGATTTTTCAATGACTAGTGTGTGAGAAATAATTGATCTGCAAATGCAAGTATTGAAAAATTTGAAGAAGTGATTGTAAAAGATTAGTTTTAGTCACTTCTTCAAAGAGTTGTTTGAATGCATGACTTTCATGGTTATCTCCTACGAGGTTAGGAATTATCATTACTTCTTAGCATGTTGAAATTCATGTACAGATAGAAATACTTGTATTTCCAATGAACTGAGATTCATATGCATGTAGAAATATTTTTAATTTTCAAAGAATTGGTACTATGCTGTTTTTACTTCTTCCTTGCAATTTGATGGCGTAAACTAGTAGTGTACATGTCCGATTATCCTTAGATGAATGCTTCATTTAACTTTGTAGAATACTATGAATTGAATATGAGATTTTTTGTAGTTCTAATTTTCAATTGAGATTAGTGTTTGATATGAAATAGATATCTTTCAATTGAATGTGACATTTCCTAAAGTTGTGAGTGGTTAAGAATTAGAAAGGAGCATGTTAATAATGACTTATACTTATTTGTTTACTTTAAGCTATAATATGTAATAACCCCAATTTTTGTAAATTGATTGAGAAAAATCAATAAAGTTTGAGTTTCAGATATTTTGGGCTGAAATATTAGGGTTATTTAAAATATACTTTTTATAAAAGTATAATCAAATCATAAGATATGTAAAATTGAAATTAAACTTAGCAAACCCTTCAAAAAGACTGTAAGCATGACAAATTTCGAATTCGGATGAGAAATCCTTAAGTTTTTCTTTTTTTGGACAAAAGGGGTAAAATAGTAATTTTACCCAAAAATCAAAATATTCCAAAAATCAAAATATGAAACATTAAAATTTAGGATGTACTGAGAAATACGAATCGAACACTACTAAGTATACTCAAATCCGAGATCATGGGAATAAAACCCAAAATTTTATGCATAAAGGGCAAAACGGACTTTTTACACCATGTGGGGCCCACATGGGGACCACCACGTCCCCAACAACCAATTTGATCAGCAGCCCATGTGAAACATGGGTCAACAAAGATCAGCTGGTCATGGGGAAGAAAAATTAGGCATGAGAGCATTGAAGACTTTCATGCCATTTTATATTAAAAAATAACATATTATAATCATGGAAAAAGACCCAAAATGCCTATAAATACAACCCCAATCTTCCAAAAATCCTCATAAATTCCCCAAAAAATTATCTTCACTCTCCTTGAAAAATTAGATCTAGATCTCTCCCCAAAGACCCAAAATTTCCAAGAGTTAGATCTCTTTTCAACTTGTTTTTCTTTTTAGATTGGAACAAGAGACCTAAAATCAATTAGGTACTATGTTCCAGACCTAATTTCATCAATTCCACCGTCCAAAACTTCCCAACATATCTATTCTACAAAACCCCCAAAGAAATTTCAAGATCCAACGGTTCAAACAACGGTATTTGCAAGAAAGGTGGATTTTAGGCTATATCTTCATCAACAAGGTATTTTTTTAAATTGGGCATATAAATGAGGTTTTCTCTCCAATCAAGTAAGTGGAAATCCTTTTCATATATGTTTAGTATTGTTTTATGTAATTTTTATTTTACTATAATTAATTTTGGTAATAAAAAGGTAAAAATAAAGTAAACAACAGAACCCTTAATTCATGATGATGGAGTGCTTAGATGAAAAATCAGACTCCACCAATCAATCCAGAATGGTCCAAAATCTCTAGGGTAGAAGTTTCAGAAAGATCTGAGCAGTTTTGGACCCTCAATTGAGAGAGATTAATTCTAGTGGGCCTAGATCAAATCTGGACCCTAGGAACGGCTGAAAACTTCAATTTAAGATTGTGGAGTCATATGAACTCCAAATTGAGATTAGAAAGAGCTATGGAAAGCTTATAATGTCTAGCTTCTAATGAAGTCATAATATTTCTAAAATTTATTTCTGTATTTTTCTGTATTTTGGAAATAAGTTTCCAATTTCTAAGATCTTCAAGATCTGAGTTGATCAGATCTTGGAAATTTATTTTAGTGATGATATAATAATGTAATAAAGTAATATCTATGGTTAATTTGGATAGATCTTGGATAAAATAGGGGATCTACCCTTTATGGTAGAAAAACCATAAAATAAAAATAAAAAACATACAAAGGGACACACTTGATCAATGAGATCAAGTATGATCAGATCATTGGGATGGATTAAAGGGATGATATTATGATGGAATCCAGTTAGATCATAGAGGAAATGTGACAAAATCAAGTGGATATGCTTTTTGGATCTTAAGAGATTAAAAGCCCTAAAGGTAATTAAAACCCTTAATCTAAAGGAAAACACCTAAGATCTAATGGTTGGATCATATTTAAAGGTTTATAATAATCTTAATAAAATTATTTTAATTGTCTTTTATTGGATATAGACGTGTAAATGTGATTTATGTTTTAAGTTTTAATTGTCTTTTATTGGATATAGAAGTGTAAATATGATTTATGTTCTAAGTTAGAAAGCATGATAGTGTAATCTTTAAATTTTAGTATGATATGCCCTAAATGAGTAATTTGTTAGTAGATTTGATTATCTTAGGATCATGTTAGTGTAAATTAGGATTTAAACATGATTTCATTATGATAGAAGATGTGTTTCATAACTTAGGATCATGTTAGTTTTATTTCACTAGCTTAAGTTACATTCATAGGAAGAATGTTAGTATATATTTGTTAAACTTCTATTTGATTTATGCTTTCAAGTTGATGATTTACTTATTGTCAAATTTTATTCAATTGTTAAGATACAAGGAGCATAAATCACCAAAAATCTAAACTAATGAAATATAGAAATTCATGGACAACTAAGATGAATGAATGATTTTGACTTAATAAGGGCTATAGTTAGTAGGACAATATAAGGAATGATTTATCTTTTCCTTGGCCCAAAGTAGGAAAATAATGAACATCCATGGATGACATCGTGCATATCCATGGAAATTAATTAAAATCAATTAGGGAAGGGACTTAAGGTAAAGAGCTCATAGGAACCTTGTCAAAGGTTGAGCTAGTACCACTCCAGTGGACTCTGAACATTGTGGTTATAGGGGGTATACAAGAGCCAAGTGCTTTTCCCTCACCTCCCATTGACGTAAGAGAGGTCTAAATGCTTCCTTACATGAGGGTTGTATTAATCACTTTTTGAGCAGACTTTAACTGGTAAGTACTGGTCATCCTGAAATAAGGAGGAGTTGTCTAGTGATAGGAAGAAATAAATTATCTTCAACCAAGTAAGACACTAACTGGTTGAATAATAATCATAAGAGCATAAAAGGTTAGTAAATTACCTAACCCTAATAAAAACAGTAAGTAAGATAAGGACGATCAAACAAGATCCATTAGATCTTGGATGATCAAGAACAATAAGAATAAGAACACTATATTGTACTTAGTATGTATGTTTAGTAGTATACTTGTTATAGTTCATTAGATTAGATAATCCAAACCCTTGATCAAAGGTGATTCAAGGAAGAAAACCAAGATCATCCTCCATAGGGATGATCCAAGAACTGAACTTAGATCAAAGAAGAACTAGATGATAGAAGATCTAGGACCTTGATCTTTATCAACATGTGTAGATTGTCAATCGAAGGATCTATGAAAGATCAAGATCAAGGAGATGAACATACAAAGATTTAGAGATAGAAAAATACTTAGATATGAATGATCTAAAGATCATTCTAAACATCAGATCTAGTGATCAATATGATTGTTCATAATTTATATATTGATAATATGTATGGATGTACAGATTACATACATCGGTCAGGATCATGGAAGATTGGGGAAAAGAGATCAATCCTTAAAGGTAGGAGGATTTGATGAATGCATTTACATGAGATATTCATGATTGTACTCATGATCTTATGTTGATAAGAGTAATGATAATACTTGTAGTAAATCTCTTGAAAACCTTATGATCCAACCAAACACATATAAGATGGTTAAGGACTAAACTATAAGTGAATAGGGAACTAGAAAATATTTCAGCCCTAAGTAAACAGACATATGGTCTGATATATATGAAAGCTATTTTACATACAAGCTTAGAGGCTTGTGAGTTTGTTTTAATAGGCATGAGCCTAAGGGATGCTATTGCTAGGGGAGTTATGAGGGTTTGGCCACCCGCTCCTTGAAATTTGATGATATGATGATACCTTGCCCGATGAGAGGCTAAAAGTCAGGTGGTGGCAATTATGGGAAGGTCACGACTGTGAAAGTCTTGCCCCCCCATACGGGCAGTGACATAATATTTTCCACCATGGTATCAGTGGTGAACAGGGCAGTTATCTGAGCGCGCTAGTACAGATCAGACTGCAGCATAGCAACCTTTCTGATTATTTTGCACTATGATGCGTATGGGAATATGCGTAGTGAAATGCCTTATGTTATAGCATAATGAAATGCTAGGTAATTGTATATTACCAATGTTTCCCAAGAAGAAAAATTCCCAGTATGAGATTAGCTGTAATACTAAATTCTCAAAATGAAGAGAATTGATCAGCTTAGTTGGGAGTGATATTTTACTATTTTCACGAATTTAACTGGTTTACCCATGAAGGGTATGTATGTATATAGATATACATAACTTACAAAGTAAAGATTATGTTCAAGGATATTGAGATTATGAAGTATTTGGAATTACTTTGTCAATTATTATGTTTCTTGAATCCCCTACCAAGCATTGCTTGCTGAGATATTGTACTTGTTGCATTATCTCAGATCCAGGGAAGGAGAGTTAGGAGCTGAAGACTATAGAAGACTTGAAGAGAATAATCTTCAAGGTATACCCATGAAGACATGTATTTTTATTTGTTGAGAGTTTTATTGTATGGTGAGCTTGAGTTTTGGATTATGTAATTTGGACAAGTATTGTACTAGATTTGGTCAGATCTTGTGAACCACTGGATGGATCCTGGAGTTTAATAAAAGTATATTCCTTCAGTGGAATTTTATTTTGTACACAAATTGTACTTATGTTATGTATGAGGTGGTGACTTGGGTTTTCAAAACAAGTTCTAAAGAAAAGAATTTCCGCTGTTTTGTTTTGCGAAAACTTTTTACACTCTTAAGGGCCCTGCCTTTCAAAATACCTTACAAATCATGTTTTCAAAAACCTCGGTAGTCACATAATATCTTATTGTAGGTGGTCTTTATTGAAGCCTAGAGGTCTAAGATATTTCTAGTGGCTTTGGTGAGTTTTGCATTGACATTCCCTTATATTCTTTATTTTGTCTCGAGTTTTTGTTATGGATTATTTCAATCATGTCCATGTTTTCTGTAGCCTTATCATGAACATTTGGATAGATCGTTTCTAGCAAAATTTTGATTAGGAAAGGGCCTAGATGGTCCTCCCCGATGATTATTTTGAGGCCAAGAGAAATTTTGATGATTATTCATTTAATTCATTCATTTGCTCTAAAAAATATTCCAGAAGTACGGAGCTAGATAGGCATGATTTAGTAGGATGAGTGGATCTGGATTAGATTGAACAAGCTGCAGATTGAGGTTGTATAGAAGATCTATGAGTCATCATAAATGTATCTAACCATTGAGTTAGATTATCTATCTTGTCCACTTTGTTTGCCAACATATCTATTCTGCTATCCAGATCTGAAGTGACCCCAACTTCATGTCTACTACCTTTCTTTGAGGCAATGAATTTATCTTCATCCTAGTTGAGTAATCCCATTGTTGGGAATTTTCTAATAATCTCCCAAAGAAATTTCTGGCCTCCTCATCAGTCTTGGTCATGAAAGCCCCACCACTTTGGATCAATCATATGTCGGTTTTGTGGGGTCAGACCTTCATAAAAATATTGGACCTATTGCCACTTCTTGAAGCCATGCTTTGGGCATTTTAGTAGTAAGTCCTAATTTTCCTAGAATTCACAGAAATGATATCCCACTTTTTATTGGAAATTTATTATTTCTCACCTGAGGGAGTTGGTCTTATGGACTGAGAAGAACTTATTTAGGAATTTCCTAGATAGTTGATCCCATTGTGGTGATGGACCCTACTTCTAGAGAATTGAGCCATGCTATAACTTTGTCCTTAAATGAAAATGGAAACAATCGCAACCTAATATAGTCATCAAAGAAGTTATGATACTTGAAAGTAGAACAAATTTCAAGGATTCCTTGACTTTGTAGTATGGATACTCCTTGTCCAACCCATAGAAAGTCTATTATAGTTGAATAACCCTTGGATTCAACTCAAAATGATATGTGATAATCGTAGGTAAAGCTATAGAAGACGACGAGTTCTATTGGCTAGGAGTAGATTAATCCTTTAACAGCTTGACTTCCACTACCTCATTGGCCATATCTTCGACAAGGCTTTCTAGATCTTCTTGATTCCCAAGTTCTTGCAAAATTGTTTGTTCAATCTCCTAGTCTAAAAGCAGTAGATCTAGATTGAAGGATCTATAGTTGTGTATACATCAATGTGTGGTGCAATTGCCTCTAATTTGTATAATGAAAACAAGTTGTTTTATACAATGAAAGAGTCTCTCTTTTTTTCTTCTTAGGCAAGTCTAGGGAAACCTAAACTAGATGATGCAACCTAAATTCTAAATGATGTGTAACCAACAAACAAAGGACACATAGTGATTCTAACCCTATGACAAACAAGTTGAAATGTTTATTTTCTTAATTTTCTTTATGGGAGAGGCTTTTAGATTATTTTTTACCTAGATAGCTCCTCCCTTCTTTTAGATTTATTCTACTACTTATCAGTTAGATCCTAATCATAATTTACTACTTCTTGCCCTCCTCATTCATTCGTAGGTGATTTGAGTCACTAAATGTGTTGGTAGAGCTAGTTGTTTAAATACCAATGTAGTTGATTAGATAAGGGCCACTAAAGTGACAATAGTTTACTTCCCTCAAGAGGCTCCTATGAGCTCTTTAGCTATTATAGGTCAATTCTAAGTGATTTTTAATTAATTTGAGAGGTTGGGGTGTGTGTAAGGTGATGATTATCCTAGGTGGTTGAAGGGATGGTGGTGAAATCCACCCTTGATCTTATAGGGGGATGAATGCCCTTACTAATCAATAAAGCATCCCTACAATAGTTTGTTCAATATATATTCACCTTAAGGTAATAATCATGCCCTATAATGCATGGAAAGTACTAAATCTAATGCAAAATCCTAGAATCTAGCTATTAATAGAATGCTTTCCATATGCTTTACACTATAATTCACAATGCAAAATTAAACTACTTATGCAACCCTAATATAGGAAATAGAAAGAAGTTAGAATAGCTCATAGTGGGATCCTAGAATTAGTCCTCTTGTACAAGAGTAGGCCCATGTACATGCTACCTCCTCTTCCTAGCTAGGGTTGCCCACACTTGACCTGTATTATTACAACCTTTTTTAATTTAAATGAATTGCAATATAAAAAATACATACATAGCCTTATTACAATTTGCTCAAGAAAAAAAAAAAAACTATCCTAAGTCTTTTTCTAAGTCCTTTCCAGATTTCAACACAAAGAAAAACCAAAATACATATCAAAATCTTTAGGGATAAGGAGGAAAAAACAATACAACTATTCTATATGCAGTACTAAAAACTATGACTAGTGGTAAAGTATTATAACCAAGATCTTAATTAAAACTCCATTGTGAGTCCCTATGAATGGTTCTAAAAACTTGATGTGAGTTTTAGTTATACCAAAAATGAAAGGTCTGTTATAACATAGACATAGGAAATGCCTATCAATCCCATGGAGACTTTTAAAAGAATTTCAATTAAATTCAAGCTATCATACCTTATCCTAGCCAATTATTTAATGATATTTAATACATTAAACATGTATATTTAAGGAAACAAAATAGGAAATTAGAGTAAAGAAAACTAGAATAAAAGAAAATGCTTCATTAATGGAATATTACAATGAATTTAATACATAAATAATAAAAGAAAAGAAAGTAGAATGTCTTCAACTAGGTTTGAATTATGCTATAAGGCTCTCTTGTTATGTCACTCAATAGGAGCTTGTATACTTCTTTCCAACCCATAATACAGTAAGTTAGATCAGAATTGTCATCATCTATGCGACTCAATTTACTTGTTTAGGCACATTAAGTGTAGCTAACAAGCAAAGTGGGTAATCTTCCAGCATGCCACTCTCCAATTGTATTTCTCAACCATACCCAAAAAATCCCATAGGAAAAAAAATACTAAGGAACCAAACAAGGGGGCGCTTAGCACTTCTCCTAAAAAGAAACCCAACCATTAGAAAGGAAAGAAGTAGGGGGAATGGGGAAATAAGTTTATGCTTCTCCTTGGCTAGAAACTTTAAAAAGAGGGTAGCCTTCTTAGGAAAGAGCAACAAATAGGCTCCATGATTCCATATACTCTAAGTAGAGGGTGGCCCTAGGGAGTACAATGAGAGAGAGAGAGAGAGAGAGAGAGAGAGAGAGAGAGAGAGAGAGAGAGAGAGAGAGAGAGAGAGAGAGAGAGAGAGAGAGAGAGAGAGAGAGAGAGAGAGAGAGAGAGAGAGAGAGAGAGAGAGAGAGAGAGAGAGAGAGAGAGAGAGGTGACCCATTGGAGGGGTCTCCCACTCTAGTTGTTGAATAAAGGAGAAAGAAGAATGGTAGAATGGAGTTCACCCATTGGCCTTGGGCATTCCACTCTAGCAAGGAAAATAAAAAAGGAAATAAAAGGAAAAGAAGGAAAAAGGTGGGGCATACGCATTGGCCTTGGGTATCCCGCCTTAGAGTGGAAGAAGAGGGAGAAATATAGCTAAGGTGAAGTCTTTCCATTGGCCTTGGGCGTCCCACCTTAATAAAGTAAAAAGTGGAGACCAGTGTTTCTTAGATGAGGATTACTAAGCCCTTACTTAAGGAGATGTGAGGCATAGTACTTGCCTAAAGATTCTTCTCCTTTCAAACTCACACGTGATGTCTTGAAGTAAAGGAATGGATGATTCAATAGAATGGTTGAACTCTTACCTCTATTCCTGAAGATCTGGATGTTTAGGGAGAGATGGTGAGAGTGATCTTTCTCTTTTTCTCCTTGATTTGGCACTGTATTCTAGGAATATTAAGAGACGGTTCTCCTCTTCAACTCACCTCATTTTAGAGTTTTTTGGAGTGAGAGCCCTG
Organism: Warburgia ugandensis; assembly: GCA_035236585.1. NCBI lineage: Eukaryota > Viridiplantae > Streptophyta > Magnoliopsida > Canellales > Canellaceae > Warburgia > Warburgia ugandensis. The sequence continues at coordinate 41,348,796 of CP141128.1, read as the reverse complement.
CGAGATAAAGAGATGAGATCATAGGAGAGGGAATGTTTAAGATGAAAGGGAAGTATGGAGCAAAAGATAAAAGAACACAAAGAGGTGGGGGTCCCTTTGTTTTACCTTGAATTGACACTGTGTTATAAGGATAGTAAGAGATGGTTCTCCTCTTCACCTCACCTCTATTTATAGGGTTTTGGAGTGGGAGCCTAAGAGGTAAAGGGTTGAGATCATAGGAGAAGGGATGGTTGAGAAGAAAGGGAAGTATGGAAGGATAGATAGAAGAATGGAAAGCGGTGGGGGGTGGGGTAGGTGTATAACTCATGGAAGGAAGGTGTTGTTGTTTCAAATAAAACTCGTTAGCACATGAATCATTTGTAATATAGTATGCTAGTGAGGTCAATTGCATGAGGGGTGAACTATTGTGATGCTAGTGTTCCTTACTGTAAACTATCTAACCTAGCCAAACTTCAAGTGATTTTTGTCCTAAATTAAGAATGAAAATTAAAATATAAAAGTGGTAACTAACCAAAAACTAGAAATGGAAACTAAGCAAACACAAGAAACATGCTAAATGGAAAACTTTCCTAAAACATGCACTTTCTAAAATTAAAATTTCCTAAATAAAAAACTTTTAATTTTATGACTTTACTAATTAACAACTTTCCTAAAATGAAATTTAGCAACTTTCTTAAACTAACTTTCCTAAAAATGAAATTAACAACTAATTTAATGGAAACATACTTTTACAAACTACTTTCCTAATCATGCAAAACTAAGAAAAGTAAGCAACCAAATCAACTATTTTAACAATTATGACAAATTTGATTACTTTTCAACTAACTAAGATGCAAAATAATGGAATCTAACTACAACCAAACTAGAAAAATAAATGAAAGAAATTACTAATAATAATGAAAGGAAAACTACCCAATTAACATACGGTTAACCATTGAATGGTATGCATGATTCATTAGATAGGAGTAGATTTAATCAACTACTTTGGAAACCTAAGCAAGGCATCTATTCCTAACATTAACTAAGCTATCTAACAATCTAATTGGGCTCTTGAAAAATCAAGTGAACATAATTATATTGTGCTGGAAATTAACATACACCATTCATGCAAAGAAATTCCAGCAGTAAGGGATATGAAACATTTAATGACAAGAAAATGTAGAGCATGAAATTAATCACTTCTAATCCATTCAAAAATTCACGAAAAAATTTAATTAACAGCTAGATGCAAACTTGAATTGAAATTTCTAACTAACTTCATTGAATCACATCTAAAAAGTCATCAACATGACATTCCATACATGTAATCCAAATCTGAAACTAAAATGTTATTACAATGACATTCACTTAATCTTAATCAATCCTTAATTACAAGCTAAACTCTTATTTAGTTGTTCCAACATTCACTCATGAACAAGTATTCTTAAAATCAAAGGAAAATCTTATGCAAAACTAAGGGAACAAACAATGGAACTTAAGCAACCAAAGTTGGAAAATCCAGAGGGCTGAAAGAGAATAAAGATGCAATAAAAGATAAAGAACAAAACTCGATTCAAGATGACTTCTCTTAGCTGAAACTCCAAGGGAAATCCAGACTTGAATCTTAGTTCAAAAGCAAGGAAATCTAAAGAAAAAAATAAGGCAAACTAACTTGAAAAGAAAGAAATTCCAGCAAAGGCTAACCAACCTTCAAAGATGAATCAAAACCCACAAATCGTAGGTTGAACAAGGGAGGAAGAAGCATAAACCTTAGAATTTTGTAGTAGCATCCAAAGAATTCACAAAATAACAAGCAAAAGGAGGAAAACGGGCTGGAAGGAAGTGAACGTCTCCTTCCTATGGAGGAGGCTTCTTTTCCTATGGTGAAAAGAGAGTTAGTATTGCTAGGGTTTTGGGGATATGTTAGAAAAGAGGTGGGATGTGTTAGGTGGAGAAATTTGGTTGGCTGAGAAGTTTCTTAAGAGGTGGAATGAGATGGAGTTTTGAAAATTCGTAGTGCATCTTAAGGGTTAGGTGAAAATTAAGGAAAAGGTGGGGAAAAGTGAGAAAAACTCTAAAAATTGGTTGCTCTTATCCCATTGGTCCACATACCATCTTATTCTAATAGGTTTTCGCTTAATTATCTATAAAATAACTCATGGATAACTCTCTAGAATTGTAACATCCTTGATTTTTAAGCCTTAATTTAAGTAAAGTTTGAAGTTGTAGAAAATGAAATTCTTATAAACATCAAATCAAGTGTTGAAACATTGATTTTTGGATTTTAATAAAAAAGATGATTCCAATGACACTAAGTTTGGAAGAATAAATCCTGATTTTTTCTTACAAAGGGCAATTTTGTAATTTCACTAGTGAACCCCACCTGCAAAGTTTGAAATTTGATAAGTTAGAAGTCATCACTGTACCATGTGACCACCATGCAAGGAAAAAAAATAAAAATAAAATTGAAGTGTAAGCACACCCACCCACCCACTCACCCACCCACTCACATATATAATATAATTATAATTTAAATATACATTAAACAAATCATAAAGGAAAAGAGAAAACAGGCCCTACAATTTGTTGCTCAAAACCCAATAGAGGAGGAAAAGAAGGGAGAAGAGGAAGAAGAATAAGAAGAAGAGGAAGAAGAAGAAGGGGAAAAAGAAGGAGAAGGGAGAGAAAAGAGGATGCTACAATCCATCCTCTACCATCTGGTTTCTTCATCGGTGATGGGAGAAGGAGATCGATGATGGGGAAAAATGTGCTGGTCATTGGAAAAGACAAAGTGAGTGGTGGCACTAATTGACGATTGAAACTGTTCACCATCATCTCCTAGCCACCACGAGTAAAACCCCTGTGGTTGCTCATTGATCAGACAAGATTTGGAAAGAGAAAATGGAAAAATAGTAATAGGGGATTGTGATTTGCTGGAAATGAAAAATCAATGGTAAGTCTTCTCTCCGGCAATGATTGGAGGTTGGAAACACATGCAAGAGGTAAGATCTACAAAACCCAGTTCTTGATTTGAGTTTTTTAGCTAGATTCGCATTGTTCATATTAGATCTAGATTTTTATAATGATCCAACTATCCATCTCCTAATCTAAGAGTAGAAATAGGTAAATACATACTTGGTATAGCTCAGATTTGACTAGAATTGTGGATCTAAGCTAGAATTTGATCGGACAATCTCAACCGTCCAATCAGTTACTATGGAACCAGCATTTAATGGCATCTAATTGATGATCAGATATTACTAGTATGTTCCTTGACCTAAAATTTATACATAATTGATCAAATTTACTAATTCAAAGGTGAAATAGATCAAATGATCTAGGTCCACTACTACACAGGAGGGTTTTAAAGTTGGCATAAAGAAGTTGCCCATATGATTGCCGACTCTATATATATTTTAGAAATCTCTTGAAAATAAATGACTTTAAATATAGAGAGTAAAGAAGTTGTTTAAATATAAGCGACTTTTAAAAATTGGAGCAAAGAGAGAATTATTCATGGGAAGCATTTTTAAAGTTGTTAAGATTAAATGACTTTAAAATTCATTAACTTTTAAAGTCGTTTTATGTAAGCGACTTCAAAAGTACCACAAAAAATTTGGTAGGAATATTATATTTAGCAAGAAGTGACTTTTAAAGTCATTTAATAAAAAATGACTTTAAAAGTGACAGACTTTAAAAGTTGCTTAAAAGAAAATGACTTTAAAACTTATCGACTTTTAAAGTTGTTTACTCTAAGCAACTTTAAAAGTATGAGAAAAATTTGGCGGGATGATTAATAATACATGGGAATGACTTTTAAAGTCGTTTTACAATAAGCGACGTTAGAAGTCCATATCTTTTAAAGTCATTTATTGCTAAGTGACTTCAAAAGTTAGAGACTTTTAAAGTTGTTTAGTTTAAAATGACTTCTAAAATACTTGTTTGTTTATAAATAGCTCTCAACATCTCATTTTTTCTTGTATCCTCTTCTTCTCACTGGTATCATTACGGCTTCCTCCTTTGTCCTTATGTTTCTCTCTTTTTCCCTTTTGCCTTTCCATTTTTTTATTTTGACTGTTTGTGTTATGAAAAAAACTATAAGTAAACCAAAACTTCATTTAAATCACAAATTTCTTTCTTATTTTTAACTTCATGTGTTTTCATTTTGTAGATCATGTGGGTTATCTCACTACAGATAATAGGTTAAGAAGTCTATTAGATCATTCTTATTTCAAGAAAATTGTATGATTTCATTGAAAATGACAACTTCTTTTATCTCTAACCCTTACTATTGAAGAAAGGAAGAACATTATGATTTGTGGTTCTCACCCAAGAATAGGGTTTAATGAAGAGTAGTGGCAATACCATCAGCTCTTGGCCAAAAAATTAAAGCGCACCCACCCACCCACTCTCTCTCTCTCTCTCTCTCTCTCTCTCTCCATAGAATGGGTGTCACCTAAATACAAGGCCAAATTTTGATGAAAAAGACCAGATTCACTATTTCATCTTGTATTAATAAGATCCAATAATATATAACATTTGATATATGTAATAAAAAATAATTTAATTTTGCTATTGACATTTATGTTTACGTTCATGTATCGTATATGTTTATGTAAGATTAGTTTCATTGTGTATTTATTTATGGTTGTAAGTACAAAAAGAAAATAAATATATATTTAATAGAAAATTTTGAAAAGTTGATACTTTTAAAGTCGTTTTCTAAAAACAACTTTAAATGTATTATATTTTAAAGTCATTTAAAAAAATGACTTTAAAAAGATTAACTTTTAAAGTTTTATTTAGAAAACCACTTTAAAACTATTAAATTTTAAAGTCATTTTGAAAAAAATGGTTTTAAAAAGATAAAGAATAACATACATATCATAATTATTTATTCATCCTATTTTGGAATCTTATTGTGGCCGAAGTAAACTTTGGAATCTTAATGTTAATCAATTACATATTTTCATTTAAAATTAAGTATAATTCAACCTTAAGCCTTGAGCCTTGAGCCTTGAACCATGAACCTTGAGCCCTGAACCCTAACCTCGAATCCTACACCTTGACCCCAAATCTTGAACTCGAACCATGAACTCTGAGCCTTGAATCCTGAACCCAAATCTTAACCATGAGCCCTAATTCCATATTTATAAATTTTAGATCTTTTGTCATGAGCTATATGCATGGATTGATAAGTGAGCTATATATACAAAGAATGCACGAATCGATGTTGTTAGATATTGTAAAGTACTAACATAAATGGTGTATATATTTTAAACAATTTATTATTATTATTCTAAATTCAACCTTTTGAATGGTTAATACTTTTAAAGTTTTTTTTAAAGAAAAAAATGAGTTTAAAAGTTAACACTTTTAAAGTTGTTTCCTTTTGAAGTCGTTTTCAAAAAATAACTTTAAAAGTTAATACTTTTGAAGTTGTTTTAAAAAAAAACAACTTTAAAAGTTAAGACTTTTATAGTCATTCTTTTGAAAACAACTTTAAAAGTATAACTCTTAAAGTGATTTTTTTAAAATGACTTTAAAAGTATAACATACATCATAATTAATTTATCATCTTTTTTTACTATAGTTTTTATACTTCTTTGGTTATCACATATTTTTAGTTCTTTAGTAGTTTTTCTATAATGGTTTGTGGTGTAAGTAAACTTTGGAAGCTTAGTATCCATCAATTACATATATTCATTTAAAATTAAGTATAATTCAAACTTGAACCCCTAACCATAACCCCGAGCCCTAAGTCTTGAACCCTAAGCCTTAAACCCTAACTACAAACTGTGAACCTTGAATCCTGAACTTGAACCCTAACCCTAAACCCTAATTCCATATTTATAACTTTTAGCTCTTTTGTCATAAGCTGTGTGGATTGATAAGTGAGCTATATGTGCTTACAAAGATTGCATGAAGCTATGTTGACCTTAAAAGTGTATACTTTAAAAGTTGTTTAAAATAACAATTTACAAAAGTTTGAATTATGTGAATTTGGTGTCAAGAAAAATTTAATATAAGAACCACGCTCTCTCACATACACATCTCATGAAATGGACAGGGAAATTAATTTAAGCTAACACACTTATATTCCCACCTCATAATTAATTTATCATCTTATTTTGCTTAATGTTCTTTTATTTGTACAACTTTTGTACTTCTTTGGTTATCACATATTTTATTTCTTTAGGAGTGTTTTTACAATATTTTGTGATGCAAGTAAAACTTTGGAAGCTTAGTGTCAATCAAATACATATATTCATTTGAAATTAAGTATATAGAACCATAACCCTAACCCTGAACCCTAACCTTGAACCCTAAATCCTGAACCTTGAATCTTGAACTTGAACTCAAACCCTAACCCTAATTCCATATTTATAATTTTAATTAGCTCTTTTGTCATGAGCTATATAGATTGATAAGTGAGCTAGGTATATGTGTGTACAAAGAATATATGCAAGAATCTATGTTGACTTTAAAAGTGTACACTTTTAAAGTATGTAGATCAAATAACAATTTACAAAAGTTTGAATTATGTGAATTTGGTGTTAAGAAAACTTTAACATAAGAACCATGCGTTCTCTCTCACACACACATGCAATAGCTCATTAAAAAGAAAAGGGAAATTTAAGCTACACACCCATATTCCCACCCCATAATTAATTTATCATTTTATGTTGCTTGATGTTCTTTTATTAGTACAACTTTTGTAATTCTTTGGTTATCACATATTTTAGTTCTTTAGGAGTGTTTCTACAATATTTTGTGGCGTAGGTAAACTTTGGAAGCTTGTAGTTTCAGTCAAATATATATATATATATATATTCATTTAAAATTAATTAGTTGTTAGATATAAAGTACTAACATAAAAGGTGTATGTATTTTGAATAAAAAATTATAAAAATGTGTATACTTTTAAAGTTGTTTATAAGTAAATGACTTTAAAAGTGTAGGCTTTTAAAGGCATTTTACTTATAATGACTTTTTTATGCACCCCTACTTAAACCACAATAGCATTTCCGCTTCTCCTCCAATTGTCCTCTTCCTTGTTTCTCCTCAGTTAGTTTTTGGTGACTGCATTACTCCTTGTAGTTGGGAGTGCCACCTGAACAACCCACCACTATCTCTCTCTTCCCCTACAGACCCATTTTTGCTTACCACTCTGTCTTGCAAGGACACTCGATTGACACTGCTTGATTTGCTAGATTTATTTGTCCATCTTTACTCCTCGGCCATAGCAATCTATCGATTTCTGTTTGTAACATCCCTAATTACTAAATCTCAATTTAAGTAAAATTTGGAAAATATTAAATTAGGATGAAAAGAACATATTAATTTATATTTTTTGAGTTTTATAAGTAAAAGATTGGATAGACATCTAATATATCATTGAGACCTCCATAATTGGATAGTACTAAAAAAGACAATTCAAACAACACCAAGTTTACAGATGTTAGAGTTCGAATGGACAAGATATGAGTATTTGAATATAAGGGACAATTTTATAAAAAAAGATTAAAACAAAAAAAGACAAAAATGTCTTAAATGAAGGGGGCCAGTTTTGATATTGGCACCCCCCCTCACTTAAGTGAACTGGACAAATGTCGGGTCTATTTCTTCCCAATACCCAACAGACCAGAGAAGGAAAGAAACCTTACAAAAAGGGAGTCTGCAGGAAGAAGAAGAGGGACGAGAGAGAGAGAGAGAGAGAGAGAGAGAGAGAGAGAGAGAGAGAGAGAGAGAGAGAGAGAGAGAGAGAGAGAGAGAGAGAGAGAGAGAGAGAGAGAGAGAGAGAGAGAGAGAGAGAGAGAGAGAGAGAGAGAGAGAAGACTCCATTCTCCTGAAAACCCAACTCACATTGGAGTAGAACAGATATGGGTTTTTCAGTTTACCAGAGAGAAAGAGCTTGTCAGTAACAATAGCTACTCTGGTCCCAAATCTAAATTGTTCACACTATTCATCCCAACATTCCTAGCAAAAGCCCTCTTGTAGCTCATTGATCAACCAAATATCGACATGGCAATGGAGGAAATGAGGGGGAATGCATATGTTATTGGCCAAAGATGAAAAATATGCATCATATCAGCCCCATCATCGACTAATATTGAAGGAAAAAGGATGCAAGGCAATTTTCCTGTAAACCCTACTTCATTTTTTACTAGATTTGTATGAATGTGTAGAGGTTTAAGGATTTGAAAAGGATCCAAAATGATCCCACCGTCAAAATAGTAAATCTAAGTTTTATTTCTCAGTCCCACTTGGTGATCGGAGACTGAGCAGAACTCCAGTAACTCCGTTGAGTTTTGATCATCAATCCAAGGGCTACGGTGACATATCCAATCACTGTGCACCTCTAATTTGTAAAATTCGACTGTTCAAATTTTAATTTAAGCCTAAAAATAGATAAATACATGCATTTTATGGTTAGGATTTTATTAAAATGGCGATATGCGTAGGACAATCTGGACCGTTCGATCTGTTACTATATAAACAGTGACTGACAACATTTGGTCGGTAATCAAATATTGCTAGTGAGTTCCTCATCCTTAAAAATGATAGGATGACACAAATTGCATGAATTTGAAGTGAAACAAATCGGAAGATCAAGGCCATCCGATCTGTCACTATTCAAACAGAGACCCTGAGATGTCTGATCAATGATTAGACACCATGAATGAGTTCTAAATCATTGAAATTTCTAGGACACAGGACAAATTGAAGAATCTAGATTGAAATTGATTGGAAAAACCAAACTTGTGCAATTTGACAATAGAGTAGTGAGGACCTGCCACTTCTAATTGGTGATCAGATGCCACCATTATGTACCTTGACTTTTAATAAGTGAGACACTCTAAAAAATTTAAGACAAGGCCACTAAAAAGTGAAAGTAAATTGAAATCACTTAAGAAGAATGGTGGATAGCCAATTCAGGGCCAATGGCTTAGAATGGAAATCTAGTAACCACTGGTCATTCAATTAGCCATCAAGCAATAGCTAATGAAACACCTTTAGCATAGTAATAAGCATTTTCACTTTGCATTGTGCCGAATAGTGCTAGGTGCTAACTTTGAGGAAACTTCTATTCTAGGGAAGCTAAGATAAGTCCTAGAATTGTATAACTGAATATGTGTTTTATTATTATAAAGGTGTGATTGATCGGGACCACAAATGCAAAACTAAATAGATTATTTTTTTCAGAGAACCTATAGATCTCCATTGAGGTAGGTGGGATTAATATGGTGACAATTTCTCTATATATGCATTTGTATATGAATTTTAAGCATTGAAACAAGTCTTTTTAGTTTATATGAAAGATAAGATGAAGGTTCATGCTAAAATTAAATCATGATTAAACTGTTCATGCATAAGCTATGTATTATTGTGAACCATGTGAGAAATGTAAGATTGATACCAGGAAATAATCCGTGAGGTGTGTCTTATGGTTTAATCGATTGTGCTGACTCACTATGCCAAAATAGGTTAATCAGGAACAATGCCTTGAGGTGTGTCTTTTGGTTTAACCCACTGCGTCAACTCATTGTGCCAAAACAAGTTAATCAGGAACAATGCCTTGAGTTGTATCTTTGGCTTTAGTTCGATTTAACCCACTACATCGACTCACTATGCTAAAACAGGATAAACAAGAATAATGCCTTGAGGTGTGTCTTTGGGTAGGTTGTGTCTGTGGATTTAACCCACTACACCGACTCATTGCACCAAGTGGATAAAACATCTGCTGTGTACTTGATGCACGCAACAACACATTGGTATTTGGTAATGTGAAATGGGTTGTAAGAGCAAAGACTAGTATCAGGAAATGAAAATGATTTGTGAGTTTGACATGTGACTGCAGAACTTGTATTTCAAAGAATGTGTTTTAGTACTGATGCATTGGTATTTCTCCCATTTTGGCATGGATTTATGATTTTGATGAATGTTGAATGATTTCAACTTAAATGATAATTGAATTGTTTGCATGATTCAGCATGGAAAAATTGATTTACATAGAAATACCATGATTTTGTTTATATAAAATTGCATCTTATTCCACCTACACAAGCAATTACTTCCTTTGGTTTGCAATGCGGCAAATACAGAGAATAGTAGTAGGTTTGACATATTAACAATATCTTAGAACAAAGGACTCCCAAGGAATATAAGATGTATACTGATGGAGAGCGCCAAAGAAAGCTTTGGAAAAGGACAGGTAAGAATTGGTTTTTTTAAATTGAAGTTATGGTATTTGATGAGAAAGAGACTGCATTGTATGTAATTATGGGAATTTGGAAGACTTATGTGATTAGGTTGTGCTGTGGAGGTTTTGGATGTATTTTGTTGATTAAATTTATTTATTTTATTAGATGTATGAAAAGGAGATAGAGTCTCCATTTATGTTTTAAAATGTCAATGAATGTTTATCAGGTACTTCGAAATGACATGTGTTAAATATCATATGTCTAAAAAACAGAGAAAACTCTGTCAGATTTTCAATAGAAATGAGCACTCATTTTACCGAGAATCCTTATTTTGAGAAGAGAAAAATGACACTCAGGATTGCTCAAAGTGAATTTAAAAGAAAAAATTCTTCTGGTGTTGTTTAGTCTTTAAAATTGATGTTTATTAGAGTTCGAGCTTGCTACGTCAATGTCTTTTGTATTTAAAAAGTGTTATGAAAACCCTAGTCATCACAGTTGGTATCAAAGACCAAGTTTAGTCCACTCATAGCCAGTCACATTGAATAAAGCCTTAAGCAATCTCAGAAGTAAGATGTTATGATTAATGAGTTTGAGAGTAACTCATATAAGGATCTTGTGATGAAGGAGAGAATGTCACCTAATAGGATGAGTTAGAGGACACACAAACTCCTTTGTCAAGGCATCTGACCAAGGGAGTCAGATGATAAACTTCATGGCCAATATAATGGAAAACTCAGTCAGCTGAGGTAGCAGCAACAATAGATGCAACCCACGAGGGTTTGCAAGTTCTAAGAAGACAATAGATGCTTAGTGCTAGTATGAGTAAGAGGAGTGATCTTATGAAATTAGTCCAATTCTTAGAGTAAGAAATAATAGTATAAGAGTAAAAAATTAGTATATTTGAATGAAAACTTTATCAGAAATAAATCTATTCACATGGGGTGACCTTTAGAGGATCTAATTTTTAATTTTGCCGATGCGTATAAACCTTTGACGATTATGATGACTATTGCACAATAAAATTTTGATTATAATGAAAAGAGGGAAGAGAATAATCACAATGGAAGAGAACTAAAAAAAAAAAGAAAAAAAGAATTATAACATTAGTTTGTATATGTTGTTTATATATTTGATGGATAAATTTTGGTATGAGGAAAATTAGTGGTAGTTGATCTACTTATGTAAACAAATTTTGATAGAAGGAATGAAAATGAGTTATTCCTTATATGTACAGAAATGCTACTAGTTAGCCATCATTGAAAGTAAATGCATGTTTAAATGATTCTTAAGAGTTCTAGTTATGAATTGGAGGTGCATAATGCTTAGAGGAGATAACAACTATTTTATAAGGATTATTACTAAATGATAAGAAAGAAAAGCAAATGAGTGGAGAATTGAAGCATGAATATAGAAACTTAATGAATAAGTTTAAGTTCTAAATTGGACAGTGCGTATAAACTTTTGAAAAGGCCTAACAACTATGGTGGTAACAATAGTATGAGAATAATGATGAATGATAAGAAACGATTACAATTAATGACAACTCAAGAAAATTAGAGAAGTATTGTATTAACCTAAACTTGAAAGTGGATTTATTTGTCGAAATGGTGAATATCATTGAAAATTTGTTAAAATAAGGTCTTATTGTTCTTATGGATGAATTTTCTAAGCTCAGAGATGAAAATTAATGAGTTCTTGTACATACAAAATAAAATAAAAAAAATACTGATGGCCAAAATTAGTGAGAAGGGAATGTTTATGAATTGTTGTGAGAGTTTTAATTATGATTTGAAATGAACATTTCCTGCAAGACATGGAAACTATTTTATAAGAATAAGCATTAAATAGTGATGATGACGTAATGAATCAACTAGGGAGAAATATAGATGAAGTCAATGGGGCAAGATGAAATTGATTATAATTTATTTACATTCAACATAGATAGTGATAAAATTGTGGCTTCTAATAACGAAGATTATTATGAAAGATCAATTTCACTAGATGTGAGATTGACAAAGTTACAATTGAATTTGACTAATATGACCATAAAATAATTCATTAGTTATAGGAAATGAAATGGTAGAAGTGAAGACATTAAAAATGTAAATATGAGGATTCTAATGTAATGCCCGAGGAATTTACGCTATTTTTAACAAAAATGAATTGGACATTCTATAGGAAATGAAAAGTTCCCTTTTTGGAGATAAGGGTATTTTGGTCATTTCACCATTCAACCTAACTAGACCCAGAAATTTGGTCCTAAAAATAGGTGCATCTCAGAAAAAGGAATCCAACAAGACCAAAATCACTCAAAACAGAGTTAAAATGAGCATGTTATGGCCCTTTGAAGTTCAAGGGCAAAAGTGCAATTTAAATTAAAAACGGATTTTGCCTGAGAAAAATAGGGACCCGTTTTGATACGGGCACCCCTCTTCTTCAACCTCCTAGAGGGTTCTAGAACGGTGGTGTGAAGGGGAGAAACCACCACCATTCTGGAGGTTTCTCCATCGCCATTCCATGGCGGTAAGAACCCCCTTCAGAACCCTCGTTAAGCTCTATAAATAAAGCTCTTGGGTGCCTTCAATGGCAACCCAAAAGCCTGGGAAAAACCCATCGTGAAGAAGCAAACAAGAGGAGAAAATATAGGAAAAACCCGACCCCAAACCAGGTATGCCCAAAACCCCTCTAAACCCATCTCCCCCTTAGTCTTAGGATGAGTTCCCCCAAGTTTTTGCATGAAAACCATACAAAATGGGGCTCTAAGGAGCCACAAAGGACCCAAGGATGGTGCCTGGGTGTACTGGTTCGACAGGGTCAAACCAGGCAAGTCCATGGATGCGCCCGCAAAAGAGAAAACTGGTAGAAGGCCCGGTGCGTCTGTGGACGCGCCCTGTGGGCCTTCCATGTATTATGAATACTAAAACGCCCATAACTTGAGTTATAGGACTCCGATTGAGGCACCGTCAAAGGCGTTGTGTCTGCATTGACAATGCAGATACACCTAAACCATAAAATACCTGATCAAGGCCCTATCTAAGGTAGGCATGACCCTTAAACTATGATAGTGGCGTGGGGCACTAAACCTTTGTAAACCTGACAATACCAAGGCCCAATTAGGACCTTGGAGACCCATAGGCATGGGAATGAACCCTTAATGCCTAAGTAGTGAGATCAACCATTCTAATACCTATAGAAATAGGCCAAGCTAACCTTGTTCCCCTAAACTATGAGCAGGAGCGTACGAGGACAAGGGGGCTAGAGTGACCAAACCAGGTAGGTGCTCTATCACTACTAGACTTTTTAAAAGAACCCATGATATTTTGATGTAGGTGCTCTATCGCTACTAGCCTTTTTAAAAGAACCCATGATGTTTTGATGTAGGTGCTCTATCGCTACTAGAATTTTTAAAAGGACCATGATGTTTTGATGTAGGTGCTCTATTGCTACTAGACTTTTTAAAAAGACCATGATGTTTTGATGTAGGTGCTCTATCGCTACTAGACTTTTAAAAAGAGCCCATGATTGTTTTGAGAATGCATGTTTTATGTATAAGTTATATGACTTATTTAGCATGACTTGATTTCATAAATGAATTTAGCATGCATATGAAAAATACATTGCGCATCTATTGCCAAGATATGTGCTACATGCATAGACTGCATGATAAGTGTAGCCTTGACCGATGAAGGCTAGCTGATGAGGGCGGGCCGATGAGGGCAGGCTAATGAGGGCGGGCCAGAGAGAGCTGACAAGCTTCTAGGCTGGCAGGCTTCTAGGTTGTCAGGCTTCTAGGCAGGGTTATGACTTTGAATGTGATACTAGCATGAGCAGATTTTATGCATTGCATGCATGTTTTGCAACCGTTTTCATAAATTGCATGATTTACGACAAATAAGTGTCATATGCCCCGTGGAGGCTATGACCCTGTGTCCCTAGATACCCAGGGACCAGACGGTGAGGAGGTCGTCGGCATAGTGGGCCCTATGTTTTGAGGATTTACTTGCATTGCATATGGCATGACATAAGGTTGGTCGACCATACCATATATCCATGAGTTGGATTCAGTTGAGCATCTTATGCATATCATTATGTTAATGATATATATATAATACTTTCGACTTGGATTATGCGATTCTTTAAGTCGTCAGTATTCCAATTCAACAATGGTTTTTAATATCAATATTGAACATGAGTGTTCAAACATGCACATGTTTTAAAGAGCATATGATTTTAAACATAGCATGCATTGTAAAACTAGTAGTGATACACTCCCACTGAGTATAGTATATACTCACCCAATCCTTAACATTTTTCAAGACAGCTCCATTCACGAGTAGAAGACGTCTCAGGAAATGTTAGTACTATGAGCAAGAAAAATCAAAATGAGACAATTATACATGTAAGTAAACACTCTACCCTTTGGACATGTATTTGCATTTATTTATAGTTGGGCTATGAGCTGTGACTGGATGGACCTGGGAAAAATATTTATGATTTCTGAAGTTTTTCAAAAACTACTTTGGTTGTGTGAAAGCAAATGACACTCGGGGTTTTCAAAATGAGTTTAAAACAAAAGATTTTTTGCTGCATTGCATTGTTTTCATAAAATGGTTTTCAAAAAGGGATGCATCCCACCTTAGGAATTAGATATTGCATTTAAAAATGCATGGGAAAACCTGGGTCGTCACAATTGGTATCAAAGCCCAGGTTTTATCCTTTCACAGCCAGTCCAGCATGTCCAAGGGTCATAGACAATGGAGAAAAATTTAGAAGGAGTAGTCTAAAGAGAAGTGTAGAAGTAGTAGAAATGGAAAAGGTAGAGATGACTAGCATATTAATGCTCAAGGCATTTCACCATAAACAAATAGGTGAAAAAGGAGATGGGTCTAGCAAAGACTTAGATATTGGATGGCTTAAATCTTATCAATAAGGATTGTTGTGCAGTGGTGCAAATAGGGAAACTCATATATGAATTAGATTATTATGAGAATGATGAATGAAGTTGTTAGTGAACTTGTTAGTAGATAGTTCTGACCTGTAATAGATTAATCTCAGCAAAGGTGAGAAAATCGAAGAACCTAGATGGCTATCTTACCATCATAAAGAATATCAGAATATGAATATGATAAGGGATGTAAAAGACGGACTTTGAGAAGATTTTGATGATAATCTAATAGGGATGAGCATACAAGATGATATTAGGAGATAACTGTGACTTGTACTCAATCACAAAGGTATGGATCCTGAAGGACTTAGCTCAATTTTGGATACCTTAATTGGAGTCTTATGAAGAGTGAAGTGCTATTGACTAATAACTACCTGAGTATTATGGAGCAAATCAGAAGATGTATATAAGTGGCATATTATGTGATTAAGAGAAACATAACACGAATATGATAGGGAAATGAATTCGACCGAGTTATCAAAAGATTTTGATAATAATACTAGGGATGACAGATCTGTAACAATAGATTGATCCTAACAGGAACTTATAAGAGAAATTGATCTAGTAGACAAAAATGAGGATTTTGAAGAAAAGAGAGAAAGAGATAGAGATGCAACTATAAGTATTCGATGAATATTGAATATTCAAAAGAAGAAGATCATGACTTTACAGAGATACATATAAATCTTTCATCTTGAATCCGATGGGAAGGTAAACCAATCAAATTTGAAGGAATAATACTAGTTGAGTTGGTGATTTTATTGCAAAAGAGTATAAAAGAGAGAAAGCATATGGGGTTTAAGACTTTGAGTAGAGCATTGAATGAAAGGACATTATGCTGCACGAAAATTTCAAAAGAGGAATGGTGATCAACTAGAAATTAAATTCTACAAATGGTTTGATGCCTATATCAATTATTGCAATTAGAATCTTATCGGATCCATTAGCTTATGAGGAACACCAATGGATATAGTCCATAAAAAGGAAAATTTGGTCATATCCTACCTTGCCACTACAGGAGTAAATAAAGTATATTGAAAAAAAAGAATTAAGCCGGGACAATGACTTGTCCATTTGTCTTTCTCAGCAAGTAGGGTACCATCAAGGATCGAATTGAGGTCTTGCTATCATAGAGTGGAAGACCAAATATCTTAAGACCATTATTTAGTCATTACCCTTAGAGTACTGTTGATAAAATAAAGGTATCCCACCCTAATTAATCAAATATGTTAGTATCTATGAGACAGTAGTCTAAGTTATATACTCAGAGGACTGTTATAAATATTTAGGCGTGAGTTTTCCCTAAAAGAAGTGACTTGTTAGACTAAGACATTTGAGAGTCTGAGGTCAGTTAATTAAACTACGTCATGGAGGAGCTACAAGAACAATGAATACAGTAACAACTAAGACAAAAGCAAACAAATAAGAAACGATCTAAACCAATGCAAATGATTTTCCCACCCTTATTGGCTACCATGACAAGGTGAAGAAATTACCTTGGGTCTAAAAAATACTGCTAACTTGGATTAAAAAGAAAGGCAGATAAGCACTAATTCGCTTTAGAGAGACCGTTGATCTTATAACCTATACATCTGGACAGAGACCAACAGGTAATCGAATAAATTCTCTTTCTATATGTCTACGAAAATCTTCCATGCTTACCTGAGTGTTTTTTCAGATTTGATGATTTAACAGCTTCAGCATAACTTGATGTAATAGCTATCGAATGAGAACTGCTATTATAAGCTAAGTATGAGGAGGCACTTGAAAGATAAAATTTGAGGAATTGAGAAAACCACTACTTATGATGGTGATACCCCCCAACAATTAAGACCGAATGGTTAACGATAAAGCATTAATAAAAGATTGAACAACATATTGATATAGGGAATGGAAGGAGAAAAGTTGAGGTGGCCAACACATTATAAGGTGAGATTTGAGGTTACGTTGCCTTTAGACAAAAATTTAGTTGTTATGTGCATATACCAAGTATGAAAAATCAATTGAAGGAATTTCCTAACGACTAACCTAACTAGATTGAGTATAGAACTTTTGGACTGAAAGGTTACGAAGAAAACCATCAAGCAAAGAAAGAATAAAGAAGACAATGACAAAGGATTCAACCATGACCTAGTAAGGGTACTCGGTTATGAATAAGAGACTTTTTGCATAAATGGGAACATTGTTGAAAATCTTAATGACAAATTGATGTGAATAGTGAGAAAGCCCTCTGGACGAGAACATTTGACCATGATGATGAATTAAACATAAAATATTTGACATGAGTGTGCATAAACTCTTCAAGGAGAAAAGCATTTGATGACTTCAGCTTCTATGAAACTTGACATATAGTTTGGATATCCTAATCATAATATGAGATCGTATTAGTGATGAAGGATGTTATTTTGAATATAATATTGATTGAGGACCCCAGTTACAGTAGAAGAGCAACGGACAGTTGAAATTGGAAGGTAATCAAGGGTTTGATTGTAGGGCACATAATACCATATTAGCTAGTGGAGTATCTTGGGGACAAATATAAAAGATAAGAAGCAAAGTTAGACACAATAGAAAGAATGTAACCTTTTGTTGGACTCTTACATACAACCAACCATTAAAAGGAGATATGGATGATGAAGAGATCACTAGATGGAAGACAAGAGGAAAAAGGGATTATCATATGCTATTCAAAATGAAATAGGAGGAATAAGATCATATGATCTCAAAGAAGTATGAAGTAATTTATATATGAGTAGGAGAGTATTGTCACGGACTTGCACTGCAAGGCTCGTGACCAAGGCTTGCAGCCTCTAAAGAAGGCTCACTTAGGACATGGACCTGACCTTAGGGACTTAGGCTTGCTTGTGAATGTCCATGGAACTTGGCCTAAATCTAGAAGGCCCGGTTTCTGGAAGTCTCTCTAAATATGTAGAAAGATAGAAGCTTGGAGAAGTGTGTAGAGTTCTCTAGAGAGAGTTCTAGAGTAGTCCATAACCGTTGGATTGTAGACATTTGGAATAATCTGGACCATCCATTGAGGAGGTGGATGGGGGAGAGCAAGTATAAATAGGTGTAAGCTCCTCACTTGTAATCAGCTCAGAGTTCAGTTAAAGTGAATACATTAGGAGAGTTTCTTTCTGAGTTCTCTTGAGTTCCTCTCATTGCTTGAGTGGGTGAGTGAGTGTAGCCCTAGCAAGTGAGAGTTTGGGATTAAAGGCTGACCTGTGCCTGGGAATAGGAGTTGTGCACAAGTGCCGCACGGGTTTAGCATAAGTGAAAGTGCAACCCCGTGACAGTATGGTCATCTAAGGAGACTATCCTATACATGATCGGAGGGATATAAGCATCTAAGGATGGGTAACAACATGAAATACATATAGAAACTAGTAATGATAAACTAGCACGCATGGGACTATGTATTAGAGTATGCAGCAAAAGCAGTCCATATATACTTAAAGAAAATGGATAAGATATATTGACGATATATATATATGTGTGTGTGTGTGTGTGTGTGTAAGGCCTTGTGGAAGGAATTATAATGAGGATAAATTGAGAACGTGCCTAGGATTGGTTACAAGATAGTATGATTAGCATTTTAAGGACAACATTACTCCAAGTATTAACCCAATTAGAGTATTGGATAACGGAATAATGGATTCGTCGACAACAGAAGCATGGGAATGAAGCAAAGGACTATTCTTAGTTCAAGTTTTAAGGGAGTCCTCAGAAAGAATATGTCTTATCAAGAAGACAGCTGACTTGAAGGTAAGGATTTGTGGAATTTCGAGGACAAAATTCTTTTAAGGGGGTAATAATGTAATGCCTGAGCAATTTACGCTATTTTTAACAAAAATGAATTGGACATTCTATAGGAAATCAAAAGTTTCCTTTTTGGAGATAAGGGTGTTTTGGTCATTTCACCATTCACCCTAACTAGACCCAGAAATTTTATTCTAAGAATAGTACCCTTAGGTGCGTCTCGGAAAAAGGAATCCAGCAAGACCAAAATCACTCAAAACGGAGTTAAAATGAGCAAGTTATGGCCCTTTAAAGTTCGAGGGCAAAAGTGTAATTTAAATTAAAAACGGACTTTGCCTGAGAAAAACAGGGACCCGTTTTGATACGGGCACCCATCTTCTTCAACCTCCTAGAGGGTTCTAGAATGGCGGTGTGTAGGGGAGAAACCACCGCCATGGAAGAACCCCCTCCAGAACCCTCTTCAAGCTCTATAAATAGAGCTCTTGGGTGCCTCCAATGGCAGCCCAAAAGTCTCGGAAAAAACCCATCGTGGAGAAGCAAACAAGAGGAGAAAACGTGAGAAAAACTGGGGCACAAACCAGGTATGCCCAAAACCCCTCCAAACCCATCTCCCCCTTAGTCTTAGGATGAGTTCCCCCAAGTTTTTGCATGAAAAACCATGCAAAACGAGGCTCTAGGGAGCCACAAAGGACCCAGGGATTGTGCCTGGGCGTACTGGTTCGACAGGGTCGAACCAGTGATTTCGTGGGCGCGCTCGCAAATAAGAAAAGGGGCAGAAGGCCCAGTGCGTCTGTGGACGCGCCTTGTGGGCCTTCCATGTATTATGAATACTAAAATGCCCATAACTTGAGTTCTAGGACTCCGATTGAGGTGCTGCAAAAGGCGTTGTGTCTAGACCATAAAATACCTGATCAAGGCCCTATCTAAGGTGGGCATGACCCTTAAACTATGATAGTGGTGCGGGGCTACTAAACCTTTGTAAACCTGACAATACTAAGGCCTAGTTAGTACCTTAGGAGACCCATAGGCATGAGAATGAACTCTTAATGCCTATGTAGTGAGATCAACCATTCTAAAACCTATAGAAATATGCCAAGCTAACCTTGTTCCCCTAAACTATGAGCAGGAGTGTACGAGGACAAGGGGGCTAGCATGACCAAACTAGGTAGGTGCTCTATTGCTACTAGACTTTTTAAAAGAACCCATGATGTTTTGATGTAGGTGCTCTATCGTTACTGGCCTTTTTAAAGGAACCCATGATGTTTTGATGTAGGTGCTCTATCGCTACCAGACTTTTTAAAAGGACCATGATATTTTGATGTAGGTACTCTATCGCTACTAGACTTTTTAAAATGACCATGATGTTTTGATATAGGTGCTCTATCGCTACTAGACTTTTAAAAAGAGCCTACGATTGTTTTGAGAATGCATGTTTTATGTATAAGTTATATGACTTGTTTAGCATGACTTGATTTCATAAATGAACTTAGCATGCATATGAAAAATACATTGCGCATCTATTGCCAAGACGTGCTACATGCATAGACTGCATGATAAGTGTAGCCTTGGCCGATGAGGGCGGGCTGATGATGGCGGGTCGACGAAGGCAGGCCGATGAGGGAGGGCCAGAGAGAGCTAACAGGCTTCTAGGCTGACAAGCTTCTAGGCTGTCAGGCTTCTAGGTAGGGTTATGACTTTGAATGCGATAATAGCATGAACAGATTTTATGCATTGCATGCATGTTTTGCAACCGATTTCATAAATTGCATGATTTACGACGAATAAGTGTCATATGCCTCATGGAGGCTATGACCCTGTGTCCCTAGGTACCCGGGGACCACACGGCGAGGAGGTCGTCAGCATAGTGGGCCCTATGTTTTGAGGATTTACTTGCATTGCATATGGCATGACATGAGGTTGGTCAACCATACCATATATCCACGAGTTGGATTTAGTTGAGCATCTTATGCATATCATTATGTTAATGATATATATATATATATATATAATACTTTCGACTTGGATTATGCGATTCTTTAAGTTGTCAGTATTCCAATTTGACAATGGTTTTTAATATCAATATTGAACATGAGTGTTCAAACATGCACATGTTTTAAAGAGCATATGCTTTTAAACATAGCATGTATTGTAAAACTATTAGTGATAGACTCCTACTGAGTATAGTATATACTCACCCAATGCTTAACATTTTTCAGGATAGCTCCATTCACAAGTAGAAGACGTCTCAGGAAATGTTAGTGCTATGAGCAAGAAAAATCAAAATGAGACAATTATACATGTAAGTAAACACTCTACCCTTTGGACATGTATTTGTATTTAGTTATAGTTGGGCTGTGAGCTGTGATTAGATGGACCTGGGAAAAACATTTATTATTTCTGAAGTTTTTCAAAAACTACTTTGGTTGTGTGAAAGCAAATGACACTTGGGGTTTTCAAAATGAGTTTAAAACAAAAGATTTTTTGGTGCATTGCATTGTTTTCATAAAATGGTTTTAAAAAAGGGATGCATCCCACCTTAGGAATTAGATATTGCATTTAAAAATGCATGGGAAAGCCCAGGTCGTCACATCTAATGATGGTCATTTGAGAGGACATGTTCCTCGGGATGCCTTGGTTCGACCCTGTCGAACCAGAATGCCCAAGGCACCTGCCCTGGGTCTATTGTGGCTCCTTAGAGCCCCGTTTTGCATGGTTTCTCATGTAAAAACTTAGGGACATTCAACCTAAGACTGAGGGAGAGATGGGTTTGGAGTTGTTTAAGGCGTACCTAGTTCGTGGCTGGGTATTTTTCACGGTTTTTCCTCTTGCCTACAACTCCAAGGCTGATTTTTCCCAGGGTTTTGGGCTGCCATTGGAGGCGCCCAAGAGCTCTATTTATAGAGCTTAAGGAGGGTTCTGGAGGGGGGTTTCCACCACCATGGAATGGCGGTGGAGAAACCTCTAGAATGGTGGTGGTTTCCCCCCTGCACACCGACATTCTAGAATGTCGGTGATGTAGTATATTTAGGAAGAAGGGGGTGCCCGTATCAAAATGGGTCCTTGTTTTCTTAGGCCAATTCGTTTTAAATTTAATTATAATTTTGCCCTTGAATTTCAAAGGGCCATAACTTGCTCATTTTATCTCCGTTTTGGGTGATTCTGGTCTTGTTGGATTCCTTTTTCTGAGACGCACCTAAGGGTATCATTCTAAGGACAAAATTTCTAGGTCTAGTCAGGGTAAACATTGAAATGACCAAAATACCCTTATCTCAAAAAGTGAACTTTTCATTACCAACATGGGATTTCAAGGTTACAAAAATGGAGTCATTACATTCTTACCCCCTTAGGGGAATTTTGCCCTCGAAATTCTATAATATATACAGTCAAAAGATCTTGGGGTACTTTTCTTGCATTTCTGACTCTGGTTCCCAAGTCTCTTCTTCCATGTGCGCATTTCTCCACAAAACTTTGACTAAGTGTATGTCTTTGTTCTGCAGCTTCTTATTCTTACCATCTAGAATCTCAATTGATCTCATCTCTAGCTTGAGATCCTCCGTCAACTCCATGGGTACCTGGGTGATGACATGAGTAGGGTCAGGCACGTACCTCCTTAGCATAGATATATGGAATACGTTATGCACTTCAGATAGCTGAGGGGGTAGTGTGATCCTGTAGGCCACTTTTCCCACTTTCTCCAGGATTTCAAAAGGTCCTATGTAATGCGGACTAAGCTTGCCTTTGATACCGAACCATATAACTCCTTTAGTGGGAGATATCTTTAGGAAAACGTGCTCTCCTATGTCAAATTCTAATGGTCTCCTCCTTTGACCAGCATAGCTCTTTTGCTGGCTTTGAGCTTTGAGGAGGCGTTTCTTTATGAGTTTGACCTTCTCAATGCATTGCTCCATCAGCTCGAACTGTAGCACCTTGGACTCTCCAACTTCACTCCAACTGGTGGGTGATCGATAAAGTCTCCCATAGAGTGCCTCATATGGAGCCATGCCAATGCTCGACCAAAATCTATTGTTGTACGCAAACTCCACTAGTGGCAAGTTTTCATCCCAGCTCTGCTTCCAATCGAGGGCACAAGCTCGCAGCATGTCTTTGACTATCTGGATTGTGCGCTCTGACTGTCCATTGGTCTGTGGATGGAAGGTTGTGCTAAAGTTCAAGGAAGATCCTAAGGGTATTTGGACGGACTTCCAGAGTTGTGAAAGGAAGCGGCTATCCCTAGTTGAAGTGATACTAAGGGGTATGCCATGTAAACTCACTATCTCTTTGATGTATAGCTGAGATAGGCTGTCAGTGGATTGGGTATGGCGTATAGGAAGGAAATGGGCTATCTTAGTCAATCTATCAACAATTACCCAGATCATGTCATGGACCTTAGAGGTCCTGGGTAACCCTACGATGAAGTCCATGGTAATAGAGTAACTCAAGGGGTTGTAACAATCCCGCAGGTCTTTGATTTTCGGCCTTTACTTGTTGACATGTTAGACACTTTGCCACAAATTCCCCTATGTCTCTTTTCATACCATCCCACCAATATTGTCTCTTTAAGTCTTGATACATCTTAGTTCCTCCCAGGTGTATAGTACACTTAGACCAATGAGCCTCTTTTAAGATTTCTTGTCTTAATTCTTCATTTGTCGGTGCCACTAATCTTCCTTGCATGTAAACGCTACCATCTTCCCCTTTAGTAAACCCTGGTTTTCCTATTAAAGCTTGTATGTCCGGATCCCCTCGCTGTGCTTGCTTAACCTTTTCATTAACAGCCGACTTTATCGGTAGACCTGCCATAATGATCTTGCGCTTACTTATGTCTGGTTTCCACGTTATTACTTCTTGTAATAGCTTCCATCTCTTAATAAATAAACTTGCACACATCCCTTGGGTTTTTCTACTTAGTGCATCAGCTACCACATTAGCTTTTCTAGGGTGATAATGAATGGAGAAGTCATAGTCTTTTAAGTATTCCATCCATCTTCTTTGTCTCATGTTTAAGTCTTGTTGGGAAAAGATATATTTAAGACTCTTATGATCTATGAAAAATTCAAACTTTTCCCCATATAGATAATGTCTCCAGATTCACAAGGCAAAGACTATGGTCACTAATTCCAAGTCATGGGTCAGGTAATTGACTTCATGCTTCTTGAGTTGCCGAGAAGCATAAGCAATTACCTTCCCATGTTGCATAAGTACGCGACCTAGTCCTTGTTGCGAGGCATCGCTATATATCTCAAATCTGCCACTTCTTGAAGGTAAGGTAAGGACAGGTGCTGTAGTTAACCTTCTCTTTAGTTCCTAGAAGCTTTCCTCACATTTATCTGTCCATTCAAATCTTGTGTCTTTCCTGGTCAGCTTAGTTAAAGGTAAAGCAATTCGTGAAAAAGCCTCGATGAATCCCCTGTAATATCCTGCAAGTCCTAAGAAGCTTCTTATTTCTGTGACTGTCTTAGGTCTTTCCCATTTCTGTACTGATTCATCCTTAGCGAGGTCAACTGCTATGCCATCTTGAGAAATAATGTGTCCTAAGAAATTAACCTTTTCCATCCAAAACTCACACTCACTGAATTTTGCATATAACTTGTGTGCTCGTAGGGTGCTTAATGTTATCCTTAGATGTTCCTTATGGTCTTCAGGAGTTTCTGAATATATCAAGATATCATCCACAAACACTATCATGAATTTGTTTAAGTACTCCTTGAACACCCTATTCATGAGGTCCATAAACGTGGCTGGAGCATTACTTAAACCAAAGGACATCACTCTGATTTCATAATGGCCGTATTGAGTCCTGAAGGCTGTCTTGGGGATATCTTCTTCTCTAACTTGAAGTTGATGGTAACCGGATCGTAGATCAATCTTAGAGAAGACTCTGGCTGACTGAAGTTGATCGAAAAGATCATCAATTCGGGGAAGGGGGTACTTATTCTTAATGGTGACCCTATTTAGCATCCGATAGTCTATGCACAATCTCATGGAGCCATCCTTTTTCTTAACAAAAAGGATTGGAGCTCCCCACGGAGATATGCTAGGCCATATGAATCCTTTGTCAAGTAGTTCCTATAACTAGGTCTTCAATTCTTTTAGTTTTACAGGAGCCATTCGGTAAGGAGCTTTGGAAATTGGGGAAGTACTGGGTATAAGGTCCATGGTAAACTCAATTTCTCTTGGTGGGGGTAGACCTGGTAAGTCCTCAGGGAATACGTCAGGAAATTCTTGGACTACCTCGACATCCTCTAGCTTTGGTTGGGGACTCTCGACAGATTCAATCTTGGCCAAGAAGAAGGGACATCCCTGAGCAATGTGCTTAACTGCTTTCATGGCAAAAAAAACATATGCTCCAGAATAATCCTTTCTTCCTTGGAGGGTGAAAGTGTCTCCATTAGGTAGGGTAAAAGTGACATGTTTCTGGCGGCAATCAACAAAGGCTTGATGAAGGGCTAGCCAGTCCATACCTAGGATGGCGTTGAAGTCATTCATATTTAAGTGAATAAGATTGGCATGTTGCAAATGATCTTTGACCAAAACAGGGACATCCTGGAGATAAGAATAGGTGGGAAGTGCCTGGCCTACAGGAGTCATGACTTCTAGAGTGAAGTCCAAGTCCTGTGGTATAATGTCCAAGGTTGATGCAAACTCCCGGGATATGAAAGAATGAGTGGAGCCTATACCGAATAGAACTTTAGCAGGTGTATCATAGATAGAAAGAATACCTTCAACTACTGCATTTGAAGCCTGGGCTTGACTGGAAGTGAGGGCAAAGACACGTCCTAGGCTCTTTGGAACCTGATCTTCTTTATGCTCTTCAACTTTCCTTTTAGGACAATTCTTAGCAAGATGTCCTAATTCTCCACAAGTATAGCAAGTGATGTTGAAAGTGGGACATGGTTTTCCTGAATTATTCCTGTTACAACTAGGGCATGTCTTCCAGTCTAATCTTCTTCCTTTGTTTTCAAACGGCTTCTTGAAAGGTGGCCTAGGTCCAGATGACTGAAATGGTCTCTTTCCTTTATTTATCATGGTGTTGGTGTTCTTAGTTTCCTTTATCGCCTGATTCCTTTGATAATCTTTTTCGTATAGGGAGGCCATCTCTACGGCTTTGGCTACGGTGGAAGGTTGGAAACTTAGAACTCTATTCCTGAGTCCTAGGTTGAGCCCATTTACAAATCTTTCCGCCGCATCTTCCTCATTAGCACAAGCATGTGGTGCAAATCTTCGGAGACTGATGAATTTATTTTCGTACTATTGGACAATCATGTTTCCTTGTTCTAAGTCCATAAATTCTTTTTCTTTCTATTTTCTTACGTGTTTAGGATAATATTTGTCATTAAAGGTCTTTTTAAATTCTTCCCATCCTATTGTTTCTTGTTGGTCAAAATAAGTCCTTTCCGTTGTTTCCCACCAAAAGGTAGCCTCTCCCTAAACACAAACATGGCCACGGGTACCTTTCTTTCTTCAGCTATGTTCATGGCTTTAAATATCTTTTCAATTAACCATTTTTTAGCTGTAGATGCTTCATCTTCTCCTGTGAATGAGGGAGCTAATTTTTGAAACCTTTCTAACTGAACCTCAGTCCTATCTATTGCTTTATCAGGGGAAGGATCTCATGTGGTAGGGGTTTGGGTTTGTTGATTACTCATGTATTGTTCCATATGCTGTAGGAATCGCTGGAATAATTTAACCATCCCATTGCCTGACCTAGTGGAGTCCACTAGTGGGGCTTCAGGTC
Organism: Warburgia ugandensis; assembly: GCA_035236585.1. NCBI lineage: Eukaryota > Viridiplantae > Streptophyta > Magnoliopsida > Canellales > Canellaceae > Warburgia > Warburgia ugandensis. The sequence goes on along the minus strand of CP141128.1, from coordinate 41,322,173 downwards.
TTGGAGCATCGCTTACTTTCTTTCTAGGAATCTGTAAATCACAAGGTAATTCACAAGACCTTAGTATGTGTTATCATATTACCCCTTAATATTTTATGGATGAAACTTGATTATAAGTTATTCTCCAAATAACTGGGCTGTGAGTAACGTCAAACTGGGCTCTGATACCAACTGTGACGACCTGGGTTTCATATGATGCAAATTTCATAAAAAGACGGATCTCTTACTTTAGAAATATGAAATACTTGAAAATATTTTTTTTTGGAAAGCAATCTTTCGTATAAAACCCCGAGTGTCAAAACAAATTTTCAAATCATATAGCCATGGCATAGTTTTAAATCAACTCTGTTCCCAAGAAAGTGTTAGTCACAGCCCCAGCTACAGAGAGTAACTACAATCAAGTAACATTCACTAAAAGATAAGGTAGGGGTTTACTTACTTGTACTTAATTTGGATGTTCTCTGTCACGGGTGTATCCTGTCCTTAAGTGTTTACTTGTATCTGAAAAATATTAAGGATTGGGTGAGTATACACTATACTCAGTAGGAGTTTATCACTGCTAGTTTTACAATGCATGCTATGTTTTAAACCATATGTTCTTTAAACCATGTGCATGTTTGGACACTCATGTTCAATATCGATATTAAAAGCCATTGTCAAAATAGAATACTGACGACTTAAAGAATCGTATAATCCAAGTGAAAAGTAACATAGATATCATAAACATATACTATGATATGCATAAGATGCTCGACTGAATCCAACTCATGGATCTATGGTCGACCATACTCATGTCATGCCATATGCATGCAAGTAAATCCTCAAAAACATAGGGCACACTATGCCCACGACCTCAGTGTCGTGTGGTCCCCGGGTACCTAGGGACTCTCGATCATAGCCTCCACGGGGCATATGACACTTCGACGGGTGCCGTGACACCTCCAGTGGTAGTCCTCGTTTACCACAGCAATCGAAGTGAGGACAAGCCTTTTTGGCGTGGTACCCTTTCCACCTATAGTGGTAGAGGCTGGGAGGCCACCCCGAACCTCTCGGCATAGCACCCACGAGCTTACTAGCCCAAATCATATACTATCAAGCAGGCAAGAACCTTTTTTTTCAAAGCATGTCTATGCATGTATCATGCAGACAAGAATCCTTTTTCAAAACATGTCTATGCATGTAACACATGTCTTGTCAATGTATGCGCAATGTATTTTTCATATGCATGCTAAGTTCATTTATGAAATCAATTCATGCTAAACAAGTCATGTGCATAAGGATGTAACATAAGTTTATATGATATACGCATAAAGATAGGACATGTAACTTAAAAACTTAAAACATGCATTAGAAAAGCAACCATGATTTAAAACATGCATTCTCAAAGCATCATGGGTTCTTTTTTAAAGTCTAGTAGCAATAGGACACCTACCTGGTTTGATCGTGCTAGTCGCCTTGTCCTCGTACGTTCCTGGACATGGTTTAGGGGAAAAAGGTTAGCTTGGCCTATTTTACCTCACTACTTAGGCATTAAGGGTTCATTCCCATGCCTAAGGGCCTCCTAAGGTCCCTGACTGGGCCTTGGTATAGTTAGGTTTGCAAAGGTTTAGTGGCCCCGCGCCACTATCATAGTTTAAGGGTCATGCCAGCCTTAGATAGGGGCTTGATCAAGTATTTTATGATTTTGGTGTGTCTGCGCCGTCGATACGGACACAACGCCTCTCACGGTACCTCAAGCGGAGTCCTAGAACTCAAGTTATGGGTATTTTAGTGTTAGGAATACATAGAAGGCCCAAAACGGGTCCTGCGTCACCGCTCCCGGGACGCACCTGTGTCCCGGTCGAGCGGCGACCGGCCCGCATGTGTGGTCACACACTCTCGGGCATCATCAGGATGCGTGTTCCGCTTATGCGAAATGCGCGGCATCACCGCCTTAGGCCCACACGAGGCTAGCGCCCGAGACGTTAACGTGTCCGGCGTTAGTGGCGCGCGCCCCACAGGGCGCGTCCGCAGATGCACCGGGCCTCCGCCCCTTTTCTCGTTTGCAGGCGCATCCACAAATGCGCTCGTCAGTTTCCCTTTAATGCATTGGGTGCATTTTGGTTCTGTGGGGACCTGGGCATCCTCAGGACGACCTGGTTCGACCCTGTCGAACCAGAACGCCCCAGGCACCTGCCCTGGATCTATTGTGGCTCCCTAGAGCCCCGTTTTGCATGGTTTCTTATGCAAAAACTTAGGGACATTCATCCTGAGACTGAGGGGGAGATGGGTTTGGAGTTGTTTAAGGTATACTTGGTTCGTAGCTGGGTATTTTTCACGGTTTCTCCTCTTGCCTACAACTCCAAGATTAATTTTTCCCAGAGTTTTGGGCTGCCATTGGAGGCGCCCAAGAGCTCTATTTATAGAGCTTAAGGAGGGTATAGGAGGGGGGTTTCCACCGCCATGGAATGGCGATGGAGAAACCTCTAGAATGGCAGTGGTTTCCCCCTGCACACTGACATTATGTAGTATATTTAGGAAGAAGGGGGTGCCCGTATCAAAACGGCTCCCTATTTTCTCAGGCCAATTCGTTTTAAATTTAATTACAATTTTGCCCTTGAACTTCAAAGGACCATAACTTGCTCATTTTATCTCCATTTTGGGTGATTCTAGTCTTGTTGGATTCCTTTTTCTGAGATGCACCTAAGGGTACCATTCTAAGGACCAAATTTTTGAGTCTAGTCAGGGTGAACATTGAAATGACCAAAATACCCTTATCTCAAAAAGTGAACTTTTCATTACCAACATGGGATTTCAAGGTTACAAAAATAGAGTCATTACAATTTTCCTCATTGTTGGTAGGCATGTTATGATCCTCCTTGATCCAAGACCCAATCATTCTTTCGTTTTATGTGCTAGTATCCTGCTTAGAAATGCCTAGATGTATTATCCTTTCTGTTGGATATTATGACTTCAATGGGAGAGCTATTGGAGGCTAATGAGTACTTTTAAGAGATACCTATGAACCTAGAAAGAGAGGATAAATGATGATGTCATCCAACTCAATATGGTGGATTGTGACGTCATCTTTGGGATGGATTGGCTGATCCTACCTTGAAGGTAGTGTGGTATTTTTCATAGGTTGCTAAGTTTTATTCTTGTTTGCGTGATAATGGAGGACTATTAGCAGTCATAGATTGAGCACAAAGATGATGTGCAAGAGTTTGCAGTCTTGCTTGAGAAGTTTTCATGATATTTCCACTAGGGAATAATTTTGAAGTGGATTTGGCATTAGGTATAGTATTATTTGCTAGAATGCCATATGGGATGGCCCAACTGAACTGGCAAAGCTCCAGCTATATGAGCTTTTAATAAGGATTTTAACAGGTTCAGTGGGTTTTCATAAAGTGCATTAGACTTCTTCATGAGAAGGGAGATAGGTCTTTATTGCTATGCACGGATTTTCGTTATTTGGTAGTACCACAGTAGAGAACTGATATTCCTAATTGTATATTGATGATCTATTTGAGCAACTCAAGATGGTGCATGGTGTTTGTGGAGATCGATTGAGGTGTGGCTATAACCAGCATAGGATTCTAAGTATGATGTCTTTAAGATGATTTTAGAACTTTTATGATTGTTACGAGTTCTGGATGGTGCCAATGGGAGGAACCAATACACTAACAAAATGTACGGATATGATGGGTTGAATCTTCAAATGTTATTTGGGTGAGCCACGATTGTGTTAACAGATAGTATTGTCGTATATTTCATGAACAGAGAAGAGCACAAGGAATCATTGTACATTAATTCAAAATGTTTAAGGACTCATCATTTGTTGCAAACATCTATAACATGAGTTATGGTTAGAGGAAGTGAATTTCCTTTATCGCAATACCTTCAATGACAGAGAGCAATTTATTGAGACTGTGATGGGCTGACATTAGTCAAACTGGTGATTGAGATTCATAGTTCCTTAGTCATATGAACTACTAGTGCCGAGTAATTGAGTTCACTAGGATATTAGTGATGTATAATATTATGTGAGATTATTCTCTTATGGGTAATCATAATTCAATTTACGATCTATACTTTTTAGTAGCCGATGAGGGCGGCCAATGAGGAGGGGTGCGAGAGGTACTAGCAGGCTTCTAGGTGGTAAGCTTCTAAGCAGCAAGCTTCTAGGTGCTTACAGTATAATCCTATTGCTGATTGGTTCTCATTGGCATAGAGTGCTTGTTGGCAAGTTAACATGGTCTGGTTTTGACTAGCATATGATTTCCTGTTGGTGAGCTGTCTGCTTTGGTTTTGAGGAGCACATGATTTTCTATTGGTGAGCTGTATGCTTAGGTTTTAATTTGGTAAATAATTGACTATGGGTGAGCTGATGTCATCTATAAAGGATTCGGCATAGATTTGCCTATTGATGAGCAAAGATGCTTTGATTTTATTAGTATGATAATTTTACCGGTGCTAGAGTGGACACAAATAATTAACTCCTAAATGAGAGTTTGGGTTATGTTGATTGCATTATATGTGATTATGATGCGTTCTAGTTGAATTCTTAGTTGTTTAATCTGAAATGGTTTGGCATTTATTGATTTATATGTGATTTGGTATATGAGGAGATGACATGATGTGAAACTATTTGTTTATCGATGTCGATGTTAGAATTGTTCACACGATTTGGTTATCTTGTAATAAGGGGATACTTTTAGAAGTGGTTAAAGAATAACATCCCTAATTTCTAAATCTGAATTTTAGTAAATTTTGAAAAATATTAAATTGGGATGAAAAGAGCATATTAATTCATATTTTTGGATTTTTATAAGTGAAATAGTGAATAAACATCTAATCTAACATTACAACCTCTATAATTGGATAGTACTCGAAAAGACGATTCAAATGACACCAAGTTTGCAAAAATCAGAGTTTGGATGGAGGAGATATGAGTATTTGAATATGATTGGCAACTTTGTAAAAATAAGATAAAAAATAATAAAATGCCTTAAATGAAGGGGGCCAAATTTGATACTAGAACCCCCTCTCACTTAAGTGAACCCAACAGACATCGGGTCTATTTCTTCTCAAAACCTAATAGACCAGAGAAGGAAAGAAACTTGACGAAGAGGGAGACCGGTGGGGAAAAAAAGAAGAGAGAGAGAGAGAGAGAGAGAGAGAGAGAGAGAGAGAGAGAGAGAGATGGGGAAGACTCCGTTTGCCTGGAAACCTAGCTCACACTGGAGTAGAATAGATCTGGGTTTTTTTGTTTACCAGAGAGATAGAGCTCACCAACAACAATAGCGGCTCTAATCCCAAATATGAATTGTTCACACTATTCATCCTAACATCCCGAGCAAAAGCCCTCTTGTAGCTCATTGATTAGCCAAATGTCAACATGGCAATGGAGGAAATGAGAGGGAATGCATTTGTCATTAGCCAACAATGAATGATACACATCAAATTAACCCCATCGGCGACTAATGTTGAAGGAAAAAGGCTGCAAGGTAAGTTTCTTGTAAACCCTACTTCATTTTTTACTGGATTTGTATGAAAGTGTAGAGGTTTAAGGTTTTGGAAAGGATCCAAAATGATCCCACCGTCAAAATAGTAAATTTAAGTTTTATTTCTCAGTCCCACTTAGTGATCGAAGACTAATCGAAACTCCGATAACTCCATTGAGTTTTGATTATCGATCCAAGGGCTATGGTGATAGATCCAATCAATGTACACCTCTAATTTGTAAAATTTGACTATTGAAATTGTAATTTAAGCTTAAAAATAGTTCAATACATGGATTTTATGGTTAGGATTTGACTGAAATGGCGACCTGTGTTGGAAAACAGATTGGACAATCTGAACTGACTTATCATTACTATATAAATAGTGACTAACAATATCTAATCGGTAATTAGATGCTCCCAGTGAGTTCCCCATCCTTAAAAATGATAGAATGACACGAATTGCATGAATTTGAAGTGAAACAGATCGGAAGATCTAGGCCATCCAATCTGTCACTATTCAAATAGAGACTTGAGATGCCTGATCAATGATCAGACACCACGAATGAGTTCTAAATCATTGAAATTACTAGGACATAGCATAATTTGAAGAATCTAGATTGCAATTGATTGGAAAAACCAAACCTGTCCAATTGGATAGTAGAGTAGTAAGGACCTAGCACTTCTGATTGGTGATCAGACGCCACCATGGTGTACCTTGACTTTTTAATAAGTGAGATACTCTAAAAAATTTAAGACAAGGCCACTAAATGGTGAAAGTAAATTGAAATCACTTAAGAAGAATGGTGTATATCCAATTTAGGGCCAATGGCTTGGTATGGAAATCCAGTAACCACTAGTCATTCAATTAGCCATCAAGCAATAGCTAATGAAATGCCTTTAGCATAGAAATAAGCATTTTCACTTTGCATTGTGTCGAATAGTGCTGGGAGCTAACTTTGAAAAAACTTCTATGCTAGGGAAGCTAAGATAAGTCCTAGAATTGTATTACTAAATATGTGTTTGTATTTTTACAGAGGTGTGACTGGTTGGGAGCGCATATGCAAAACTAAATAGATTATTTGCTTCAAAGAACTTGAAGATCTCCATTGAGGTAGGTGGAATTAAGATTGCTAAGATTTTCAATATATATGCATTTGTATATGTATTTCAAGCATTGAAATAAGTCTTTTTAGTTTATATGAAAGATAAAATGAATGTGCATGCTGAAATTAAATCATGATTAAACTGGTCATGCATAAACTATGTATTATTGTGAACCATGTGAGGTGTGTATTTGGATTTAACCCATGCACTGACTCACTGTGCCAAAATAGGTTAATTAGGAACAATGCCATGAGGAGTGTCTTTGGGTTTAACCCACTATGTCGACTAACTGCGCTAAAATAGGTTAATCAAGAACAATGCCTTGAGGTGTGTCTTTTGGTTTGGTGTGCCTTTGGGTTTAACCCACTGCACTGACTCCCTGCCCCAAAATAGGATAAACACGAACAATGCCTTGAGGTGTGTCTTTGGGTTTAACCCACTGCACTGACTCATTGCACAAAGAGGACAAAACATCTACTGTGTGCTTGATACACAAAACAATGCATTGGTATTTGGTAATGTGAAATGACTCGTAAAAGTGAAGAATGGTATCAGGAAATGAAAATGATTTGTGCGTTTGACATGTTACTACATACATTGCATTTCAAAGAATACGTTTTAGTATTGATGCATTGGTATTTCTTCCATTGTGGCATGGATTCATGATTTTGATGAATGTTGAATGATTTCAACTTAAATGATAATTGAAATGTTTTTTGTCATGATTCACAATGGACAAACTGATTTACATAGAAATATCATGATTTTGTTTATATAAAATTGCATCTTATTCTACCTACTAAGAGATTGCTTGCTGAGGAATTGCTTTGGTTTGCAATGCCTTAGATACTGAGAATAGTAGCAAGTTTGGCATGTTGACAATATCTCAGAATAGAGGACTCCCAAGTAATAGGAGTTGTTTACTAATGAAGCGTGTCAACGAAAGCTTTGGAAAAGGATAGGTAAGAATTGGTTTTTTTAAATTGAAGTTATGGTATCTAATGAGAAAGAGATTGCATTGTATGTAATTATGGGAATTTGGAAGAATTATGTGATTGGGTTGTGCTGTGGATGTTTTGGGTGTGTTTTGTTGATGTAAATTGTTTTCTTGTTTTAGATGTATGAAAAGGAAACATAATCTCCATTTATGTTTTAAAATGTTAATAAATGTTTGCCAACTACTTCATAATGACCTGCATTAAATGTCATATGTCTGAAAAATAGAGGAAACTTTGCTGGATTTTTGGTAGAAATGAGTGCTCATTTTACCGAGAGTCCTTGTTTTTAGAAAAGAAAAATGACACTTGGGAATTTTCAAAGTAAATTTAAAAGAAAAGATTCTCCCCCTATTGTTTAGTCTTTAAAATTAATTTTTATTAGAGTTCGAGCTCGCTATGTCAATGTCTTTTATATTTAAAAAGTGTTATGAAAACTCGGGTTGTTACACTGTTTCTCTCCCTCTTGAATTCGTCGACTACTACACAACACCCAAAAGCTTCCATCACCACTCAATAACACCACGTGACTAGCTAATCACCTACTTCTCTCCCTCTAGCCGCAGTCATCTTGTCCACTTTCCCATCTTCAGGTCGTCACCAGCAAATCCACAGTAGCCAATAGTAAGTTATCTATTCTCTTTCCTCTTCATTCTTCTAATTTTTTCCCCTCTTTGGTTACTGTTGAAATTTTCCCAACACAACTAGTTGAACATCATAAACAAAGTGTTTTCTCCATGCATGGAAACCCGAATTAGGAAAAAAAAAAAAAAACCCCAAAATCCCTTTTTCTTTCTTCACATTTTCCCTTCTCAAGTTGTCAGCAAGGTCTACTCGACTATGCTATCCAGCACATCGATCAGACAACATTGAAGCACGAACTTGCACACAACCCTAGTTGTAAAAATCCTTAAAATTCCTATATTCTTAAATTTTTGTCAAATCTTAGACAAATCCTTTCATAGTTTGATGATCAAAGATCAAATCCAGGATCTATTATCAAATCAAAGAGGAATCAACTGTAATTGATGATTACAGTCATCTCATTCAACCAAGGGACTGTGCAAATTGCATCAATGGCACTATTTAGGCTTGAGTGAACATGATGAAGAACATAAACATGAATTTTAATGATTTGCTTTGAAATCCATGTTAGATTAGAAAAATAAGGACTGTCTAATGCGGATTCAAATAATTTTCACACGTAATCTTTCCCGTATTGAAAGCTGTTTGGTTCCCTAGTGTTTACCCACTTGGATCATATAGCTACTTATCAACAGTCTAAAAGGGCAGCCCCGGTGCACGAAGCTCCCGCCTATGCGGGGTCCGGGGAAGGGGCGGGCCACAATGGCCTAAAGTAGGCAGCCTTACCTTGTATTTTTACAAGAGGCTGATTCCACGCCTTGAACCCGTGACCTCAAGGTCACATGACGACAACTTTTACCGTTGCGCCAAGGCTCCCCTTCTACTTATCAACAGTCTAAGCCCCATAAATTCCTTAGAATCTTTTTCCCTAGGATTGATGATTGTCTCCAAATTTGACTCTGTAATAGTGTATTGATTCGACCAACATCTCTTCAATAAAAGTATAGGAGTGACACGGTAGATTGGATTTCAGAGCTCTACACATTAATATTAATTAATCTGAAATTGTCTAATTTTCAAGGTAAGTGTACTTTCATATGAAACTTCTATGTATGATATTAATTAGAATCATAGTAAGTGTACTTTCATTGAAATCTCTATTTATGATATGAATTAGAATTAGAATAAGTGTATTCTCCTATGAAATTCTGTTTATGACACGAATTAGAATTAGAATTAGTATATTCTCCTCTAAAATTCTGTTTATGACATGGATTTGAAGTAGAATTGGTGTATTCTCATATGAAATTTTGTTTAGATATGAATTTGAATTAGTGTAAGTGTATTCTTATCTGAAATTCTGTTTATAGCATGAACTTGAATTATAATCAATGTATGCTCATCTGAATTTCTATTTATGACATAAACATGAATTAGAGTAAGTGTCTTCTCATATGAAATTCTATTTATAACATGAATTAGAATTAGAATTGATGTATTCTCATCTGAAATTCTATTTATGACGTAAATTTGAATTATAATAAGTGTATTCTCATTTGAAATTCTATCTATAACATGAATTAGAATTAAAGTGTACTCTTATTAAAATATCTATTTATGATATTAATTAGAATTTTAGTAAGACTATTTTCAATTATGACTTAATGCTACTTAAGATCCACATTGAATGTTATTTGAGGATCCATGTTGAAGTTAATAGATCAACTATGTATTAAATGTTATACTCTATATTGTGGATGATTAGATATGCTTTGTTATTCAATTTTGTGTATTGAATAATTAGATTTGAGAGTTTAATAATCTTGTATGTTATACAGACAAAACTATGTCCTGAGATTGATTCCCTAAAGTTGAAATAATTGACATTGTATATTGAAATCAGAATTGGGGTTTGAAATGCACATATTGGAATTCAATTTCTGGTTATGAATAAGATTTCTAATTTCAATATCAATTATGAAATTCATATTGGAATTTATATTTGAAGCATTTGCATCCTTATCTAGGTCTGGTTATAAATAGATTGATGATAACAAGATAAAAATCTAAGTTATTTACGGTATGGCTATGATTTGGATTTTTGATTAATTCGAGAGAAATTCTTGAATTATTTATTTTAAAAGATTACTTTTGAAATTTGAAATTGTATCTTAATTTGAGATGTGTTCCATCAGTTATTTGATTTGCCAAACTTCTGGTTTATTTTACTAACGATTGATCAATGCTATGATTTGGCCTCTTCTAATCAGGCGATTTTGTTTATACCTTTGCTATTAGGTGATTTGAGCCTCATCTAATCAATGAGGTAGTGTACTTTTGGACCTGTAATAACCCCAATTTTGTAATTGATTGAGAAAATCAATAAAGTTTGAGTTTCAGATATTTCGGGCTGAAATATTAGGGTTATTTAGAATATATTTTTTATAAAATTATAATCAAATAATAAGACATGTAAAATTGAAATTAAACTTAGCAAACCCTTCAAAATGACTGTAAACAAGACAAATTCTGAATTCAGATGAAAAATTCTTAAGTTTCTTCATTTCTTGGACAAAAGGGTAAAATAGTAATTTTACCCAAAAATAAAATATGAGATATCAAAATTTAGAATGTACTGAGAAATACAAATCCAACGCCACTAAGTACACTCAAATCCGAGATCATGGGAATAAAACCCAAAATTTTATACATAAATGGCAAAACGGTCTTTTTACACCATGTGGGGCCCACAAGGGACCCAAAAAAGGATCTTATGAGCAGCCCACGTGAAGTCATGGATCAAAAAACACCAGGTGTTCTTGGGGAAGAAAAATAGAGCATGAGGAAGAAAAAATGGAGCATGGGAGACTTTCATGCCATTTAATTAAAAAAAATTAAATATTATAATTATGAAAAAAAGACCAAAATGCCTATAAATACAACCCCAAAAATGCTTATAAAATCTCTACAAAAATTTCTTCACTCTCCTTGAAAAATTAGACCTAGATCCCTCCCCAAAAACCCAAAATTTCCAAGAGATATCTCTCTTTTCAATTTCTTTTTCTTTTTAGATTGGAACAAGAGACCTAAAATCAATTAGGCACTTTGTTCCAGATCTAATTTCATCAATTTCACTGTCCCAAACTTCCCACCATATCTATTCTACAAAACCACCAAAGCAATTTCAAGATCCAATGGTTCAACCAATGGGAATTTGCAAGAAAGATGGATCTTAGGCCATATCTTCATCAACAAGGTATTCTTTTTAAATTGGTCATATAACCAAGGTTTTTTCTCCAATCAGGTAGGTGGGAATACTTTCTATAGATTTTTAATACTGGTTTATGTAATTTTTAGTTTACTGTAATTTATTATGATGATAAAAAAGGTAAAAATAAAGTAATAACAGAACCCTTAATTCAAGACTACAGAGTGCTCAGATGAAAATTCTGACTAAACCAATAGATCCAAAAGGGTCCAAAACCCCTAGGGTAGCATTTTCACAATGATCTGAGAAGGTTTGGTCCCTCAATTGAGAATGTATTGATTGGATGGTCCAAACGGACTGTCCGATCTCCCGATTGGACGGACGACGTCCCGCGCGTGTCCATGGACGCCCCGTGTGGGTGCTTCCGCATTCCATCGCAGTGGATGCGCTTGATGAACCGACTCGTTCCACCCAACTAATCTGGGCCGTTCGTTCCTTGGGCCCATATCAAATCGAGGCCCTAGGAAGGACTGTGAACTTCCAGAGCATATTCTGGAGTCATCTGAACTCCAAATTGAGATCGGAAAGAAGCTATGGAAAGCTTGAAACCTCTATTTTCTGATGAAATGATAAAATAAAGATAATATTTAGTAAAACTTTTTATATTAAAGAAACAAGTTTCCAATTACCTAGATCTTCAAGATCTAAGATGATCAGATCTTGAAAATATGTTTTACTAATAATATAATATTGAAATAAAGTGATATATATGGTTTATTTGGACATATATGAGATATATTAAGGGATCTAACCATTATGGTAGAAAAACCCTAAAAATACAAAGGGACCCACTTGATCAATGAGATCAAGTGTGATCAAATCCTTGGGATGGATAAAATGAATGTTGATATAATGAAATTCAAGAAATCATGGATGGATTATGACAAAAATGGATCAAAATGATCTTTGGACCTTAATAAAGAAAATCCCCTAAATATAACTAATACCCTTAATCAAAGGAAAAGATCTAAGATCTAATGGTTGGATCATAAGTAAAGGTTTATAAAAATGTTAATGTATTTAGTTTCATTTTATATAATAGCATTTTAAATATGATTATGTTATAAAGCATGCTAGTATAACATTTAGACTTTAGCATGATATGTGATTTCATTGTTATCATAAGGTGTTAGATTTAATTATCTTAGGGGCACTTTAGTATGGTTTCATGCCATTCTAACTTAGGACCATGCTAGAATTTCATATAAGTTTATACTATAGTATGAGATTATACCTTAAGTCCATGTTAGTTTAAATTGAGTTATTAAGGTATATTAGTTGGAAATCATGTTAGAGTAATTTTAAGTACCTTGCCCCATTATCATTAAGTGTTAAATTATGTAGTTTTATGCTTTGAATTTATAATTCATTTATGGTTAAAGGTTATTAGTAGATCTACTTGTTATGAGATAAAGAGCATAAAACATAAAAAATGTAATCTAAGGAGAAAGTAGAGTTTCATGACACAAATAAGAATGGAGTACTTTGGACTTAATTAGTAAGGGCTATAGTTAGTAGGACAATATAAGGATTATCAAATCCTTGGCCCAAACTAGGAGAAGAATAATAAACCCCATGAATCACATTATAAATATTCATGGACTTAATTAAAATCCATTAGAAAGAGTACTTAGGGTAAACATGCTTATAGGAACCTTATGAAAGGTTGAGCTATGGTCATTCTGGTGAATGATGAACATAGTGGTTAAGGGGGTTATCTAATAGGGCTTTGCTCTTCCCCTACCTTCCATTGACATTTTTGAGTTCTAAACGCCTCCTTACATGAGGATTGAAGTAACCACTTTGTGTTCACCCATTCAGCTAGTAAGCCTTAGCCAATGGGAAATAAGAGGAGCAGTCTAGATTTAGGCTTGAATAAGTTACCTTCAACCAGCACATTAACTGGTTGAATAATAATAATAAGAGCATAAAAGGTTAGTAAATTACCTAACCCTAATAAAAACAGTAAGTAAGATAAGGATGATTAAACAAGATCCATTAGATCTTGGATGATCAAGAACAATAAGAATAAGAATACTATATTGTACTTAGTATGCATGTTTATTAGTATGCTTGTTATAGTTCATTAGATTAGATAATCCAAACCCTTGATCAAAGATGATTCAAGGAAGAAAACCAAGATCATCCTCCATAGGGATGATCCAATAACTGAACTTAGATCAAAGAAGAACTAGATGATAGAAGATCTAGGACCTTGATCTTAATCAACATGTGTAGATTGTCAATCAATGGATCTATGAAAGATCAAGATCAAGGAGATGGTCATACAAAGACTTAGAGATAGAAAAAATACTTAGATATGAATGATCTAAAGATCATTCTAAACATCAGATTTAGTGATCAATAGGATTGGTCATAATTTATATATTGACAATATGTATGGATGTACAGATTACATACATCAGTCAGGATCATGGAAGATTGGGGAAAAGAGATCAATCCTTAAAGGTAGGAGGATTTGATGAATGCATTTACATGAGATACACATGATTGTACTCATGATCTTATGTTGATAAGAGTAATGTTAATACTTGTATTAAATCTCTTGAAAACCTATGATCCAACCAAACACATATAAGATGGTTAAGGACTAAACTATAAGTGAATAGGGAACTAGAAAATATTTCAGCCCTAAGTAAACAGACATATGGTCTGATATATATGAAATTTATTTTACATACAAGCTTGAAGGCTTGTGAGTTTGTTTTAATAGGCATAAGCCTAGGGGAATACTATTGCTAGAGGAGTTATGAGGGTTTGGCCACTCGCTCCTTGATATTTGATGATATGATGATACCTTGCCCAAAGAGAGGCTAAAAGTCAGATGGTGGCAATTATGGGAAGGCCACCACTGTGAAAGTCTTTCTCTCCTATACGGGTAATGACATAATATTTTCCACCGTGGTATTAGTGGTGAACATGGCAGTTATCCGAGCGTGCTAGTACGGATCAGATTGCAACATAGCAACCTTTCTGATTATTTTGCACATTGATGGATATGAGAATAGGCATAGTGAAATGCCTTATGTTGTAGCATAATGAAATGCTAGGTAATTGTATATTACCAATATTTCCCAAGAAGGGAAATTCCTAGTACAAGATTAGCTGTAATACTAAATTCTCAAAACGAAGAGAATTGATCAGCTTAGTTGGGAATGATATTTCACTACTTTCACAAATTTAACTGGTTTACCCATGAAGGGTATGTATGTATATAGATATACATAACTTACAAAGTAAAGAGTATGTTTAAGGATAATGAGATTATGAAGTATTGGAATTACTTTGTCAATTATTATGTTTTTTGAATCCCCTACCAAGCATTGCTTGCTGAGATATTGTACTTGTTACAATATCTCAGATACAGGGAAGGAGAGTTAGGATCTGAAGATGATAGAAGTCTTGAAGAGAATAATCTTCAAGGTATATCCTTGAAGACATGTATTTTTCTTTGTTGAGAGTTTTATTGTATGGTGAGCTTGAGTTTTAGATTATGTAATTTGGACAAGTATTGTAATAGATTTGGTTGTACTATGAACCACTGGATGGATCTTGGAGATTTAATAAAAGTATATTCCTTCAATGAAATTTTATTTTGTACACAAATTGTACTTATGTTATGTATAAGTGGTGACTTGGGTTTTCAAAACAAGTTTTAAAGAAAAGAATTTCCGCTGCTTTGTTTTGTAAAATTTTTTTACACTCTTAAGGGACCTGCCTTTCAAAATACTTTACAAATCATGTTACAAAAACCCGAATCGTCATAGGACCGTATGTCAATGGTGTCACTTCTAAACTAGATCTTTGGATCTTCTGGCCAACGACTGATCAATGTTAAATATATGATATTTGAACTCTTTGGATAAGAGTATTTGTGTAGCCATAACAATTAGGTATTTTGAACCTTATTTGATCAATAAGGTGGGTGAACTCATTTGGATTGTAAGCCAGCAGGGATCATTCCAACTATCTAAATAGCTAAATTGGTTCTTAAGAAATCAAGTAAATAAAGTGTACTCAAAATTATGTATGCCTCATGAAAGGTAAAATTCCAAAAGTAAGATACTCATGAAACTTAAATCAAACAAGGCATGAGATGACATGGTGCATATGATCCAAGACATAAAACATGATCATAAAACTAAAATTTTAATGAACTTCAAGCATGCAAATAACCAAGAGAAACTTACATGAATCATAAACTTTATTGGATGAAATTTGGTACATGAATTGTGCACATGTACATAGATGAACATCTATCATAAGTTAAGCTTATCACTACTTGTGAATAACTACACCCACTAAGAGATGTTGTCCTTGTTGCACAGTGCTCTAGACAACTATCTAATTGGGAGTGTGAATATTATGTATTGAGGTACATGAGGACCCTTGTATTCGATAGTTCTCCTGTCTCTCATTTAAGAAAGGTAGAACACTTTTATTTTTTCATAATCTTATATGTTTCTATAGTTTTTATGGATCTAACTAAAAAGTTTAACTTATTTAAAGATGTTGTATTTCAGGCTATTGTGCTATCTGAGTTGGAAAACAAGAAGAGTTACTCCAGAGTAAATCTCAATGAAATACGAACTGAATGGGCTGAGTATGTAATGAGTTTCAATTAGATTACTTGAAGTAACTACATGAACCTGAATACATAATATATTATTTTTTTTATTGATTTGTGTGTTCCTTTAGATTTTATTACTTTCTTTGATATGTGTGTGTGTGTGTGTGTGTGTGTGCATTTGTATTTTAAGCAATGAATGAGTGGAAACTTGGAGTGTGGGAATAAATGAGCATGGAAAAAGTGAATTTGGAGTTTGAATATGAAGTGAATATGTGGCGGTTGAAGTATATAACTTTTATGAGATGAAGGATGAGAGGGTTACATAGAGTGTGAAAGTAAATGTGAATGTGTATGGGTTTACAAATGAAGTGAAAGTGGATGTTATAGACAATGCATATGCTGTAGTTTCTTATATAAATTATTTTCAAGATGGATGTGGATGCATAATGATGAGTATGAATGTTTTGTAGCCATTATGGATGTATTAGGTTTTATATTTTAAGAATGATTTGGGGTATCAACAAAGAAGGGGATGCATGTTCTATTGGATGTTTGGTTTTTCATGTTTATAAAGATTGTTTGTATTAGGTGTATAGAATATTTGTTATTCAATGTATACATATGTGATAGTGTACCAAGAAAGATGTTGATGCATTGTAGTGGATGGTGGTTTGGAATGTGTATGGAGATTGAAGTATTAGGTGTATATATATGATGTTTGGTTTTTCATGTTTATAAAGATTATTTGAAGTATTAGTTACATAGAATGTTTGTTATTCAATGTATATACAGGTGGTAATGTATCAATAAATAAAGATGTGGATGCATTGTAGTGGTTGTTTGTTTTTTATGTTCGTGATGATTGAAGTATCAAGGTGTATATAATGTTTGTTATTTAATCAATGTATACAGATGGTATTATATCAAGAAGTGGATGAATGTTGTATATTAACAAGTTTTTAATGTTTCTAAACATTGTTTGAATATCAGGTTTTCAATTGTATATAGGTGGTGGATTTAGAAAAAAAAATTGAAAAAAAAAACTTTTTAAGTCGTTTTTTCCTAAATGACTTTAAAAGTCCATCAAGTGAGCTTTTGAAGTCATTTATATGAAAACGACTTCTGAAGTCACCAACTTTAAAAGTCATTTTTATATAGAGATTTCAAAAGTTCATCAAAATGTCATACTTTAGAAGTTGCTTATATAAAAACGACTTCTAAAGTTACCAACTTTAGAAGTCGTTTTTATGTAAATGACTTCAAAAGTTCATTATAATGTTATAATTTTGAAGTCACTTATATTAAAAATGACTTTTAAAGTCACAAATTTTAAAATTCATTTTTTTTTGTTAGTGACTTTAAAAGTCAATCAAAATTTGGTGCTTTTGAAGTTGTTTATATAAATGACTTCTAAAGTTGTGACTTTAGAAGTCGTTTTTTGTAAGTGACTTTAAAAGTTTTTTACTTTTGAAGTCGCTTACAAAAAAATCAATTTTAAGAGTTGTTAAAATGACTTTAAAAGTTGACGAATTTTAAGTCGTCTTGATAGAAGTTGCTTATTAAGCGACTTCTATTAGCGCTTTTAACCAACTTTAAAAGCCCCCTGTGTAGTAGTGGTTGTCTGATCTATCACTATTCAAAAAATGACCCATGTGACATCTGATTGACGATTAGATGCTGTAGATGAAATTCTTAATACTGAAATAACTAAGATGTGGCTCAAATTGTGAAATTTGTTTGAAAATTGATTAGATGATTTCAATTGTTCGATTAGACAATAATGAAAAGAAAGGCCTTGTGATTGTAAATCGATGATCTGATGCAACCATTGTGTTCCTTGACATTCAATTAGCAAAGACACTTTGGAAAATCTTTGGATTGGAGTATTTATCATCAATAAATTGAGAATCTTACCACTATTCAATCATGGAACACAGATCATGGATCTGATCTCGTGAATAGTATATTAGATTATTATGCTACATTTGATTAATTGACATATATGTTAAAGATGAATTAATGAAGTTAAACACATGTTTTCTCAGATTTACATAATAAAGATTGAGATCACTGAATCTTTATAGCTAATTGACCTTCATATATGATGCCTATCGATTTTAGAAGATTGAAACCATGATTCTAGGTCAGTTGTTTTAACATCTTTAATTATCTATATATTTAAATTATGACCAAATTAATGGTCTAGTCAAATAACATGTGTTCAATCAAATACATGTTGTAATAGATTTTAATGAATTGGTAGATGATATGATCACAAAGTATGAGTGCATTATTCTTTAAGGATTTCCTTTGATGATAATGACATTAGATGATTATTTTAGTATATAGATATGATTTGAGATGTATGAATTATAATGACATATAGATGTTATTCAGACATATGACTGACAATGATAGAGATGTGGAGTATATAAGATTCTTGATTTAGCACTACTAACACATGCATTTCATTTTATGCATCTCATGGAATTGATCTCTTGTCTTGGCTTGTTATGTAACTATGATTTGACGCATGATTTTTATTTCATCGCATTTTTTATCTTCTTAGATGCAATCAAAGTGTGATTCACAATTTGTACTTATGGGTTACTAATGTGGTAGGTTGCATGTGGCACTGGCAAGAGTCTAGGTGGCACGCTTCTAGGCGGCAAGCTTCTAGGTGCTCATAGTATGGTTATTGGTTGGGCTTAGATGAAGTGTGAGATAGTTTTTATGTGCATGATTTGATTTGAGATTTGGTTTTTAGCATGGATTTACTGATAGTGAGTTGATATACTTAAATGTAAATTTCGCATGGATTCACTTGTGGTGAGCTGATAAGCTTTGATATGGATTTTGCATAGATTTTCCTGTGGTGAGCTTATATGCTTGGATTTGATATGGCATGGATTTGCCTGATATTGAATTGAAAAGTGATTTAATTGTTTTATCATTGATTTGTGCATACTAAGGGCATGAATTATCCTTTACATGGATGTCCTATGATTTTACATGTATTGATGTTGCACATGGATGAGATTGTGTTATACTGTCCAGATACACATGAATATGAATTATGTTTGATTTGACTTGGCATGGATTTTGGCATCCTAGTGATCTGATATATTATTTGATGGATTGACATAAATGTCTATATCGCAAGTTGATATATGATGATATGTTATGATATGAAATTACTTAAAATGATTTGAGATGTATGTGATATGAGTATTATTGTAAGGTTAAGATGGTATGACTATATATTGCTCCTTAGAACAAATTATAAATGGTCTAGATATCCTATTGTATTTGGCTTTGTGTATATTGCCAAAGTAGATGCTCAAGTACTACCAAGCTTTGCTTATTGAGACATTGTAAATTGTTTACAATGTCTCAGGTTTTGAAAAAAGTGATTGAAGGATAAATAGCTAAAGGGAGATGGAAAAAAGACTATTTTATCTTCCTGGACATCTATGTATATATGCATTCATACAATTGGATTGTGAGCTATGACTGGATAGGATCTTGAAAAATATAAAATATAAACTCATTGCAAAAAAATGACCATATTGAAAATTTTTAAATATCTTCCACCGTTTGCATTTGAAAAATAATGAAAATGTGTTATAGAAACCCGAGTCATCATAGTTGGTATCAGAGCTTTGTTAATATTGTCACAGCTAGTCCAACATGTCCAAAAGTCATATACCACCAACCAGTGACTATTAGTTGATATGGTATGAGCTACAGAGATAACTTATATAAGAAATGTTGACTAATGAGAAACAAATGCCGTCTATGAAGGTTGATATGATGTCATAAAGTAAGGAGAAATTGATTCTTATATGAGTTAAGAGTATTCTCATGAGATTTGTATTGCTCTTAGAGAAAAGAACTAGAGCATAAGACTATGCAAATAATATTTTTAATTGAGAATTTTGATAACTCTTGACAGTTTTGGAGACGTTACTTATATGAGCAGAGATCAAATGAAAATATTGATGGGTTCTCAAGTAAAGGCCGAGTATCAAAGTGTGCAATGAAAGTGGCTCCTCATTGCTTAAAGTAGGTAGAAAATTTATCCTAATAAGTGACATAATCTTCAGAGTATAAGTTGAAAATTAGTTATATTTTGAAGATTTTTGTTTCATTGAAGGAATTATGAGAATTTAATTTTTTGATGAGATATGTTCCTAAAGTTGTTGAAAGATATCATGAAAAGACTTTTGAGGATGAAATTCCTCTAAGAAGGGAAGAATGTAACATCCCTAATTTTTAAGCTCTAATTTAAGTAAAGTTTGGAGTTCTAGAAAATAAAATTCTTATAAACATCAAATCAAGTGTTAAAACCTTGATATTTGGATTGTACTCGAAAAGATGACTCCAACGATACTAAGTTTGTTGAAATCAGAGTTCGAAAGAGTAAATCATAATTTTTTCTCATGAAGCGCAATTTTGTAATTTCATTAGCAAGCCCCACCTACAAAGTTTGAAATTTGATAAGTCAGGAGACATTATTGTCCCACATGATATCACCATGCAAGGAAAAAAAGAAAAAAGAAAAAACAACGCAAAGCAAAACAAAACAAATAAAGTGTAAACACACACACACATATAATATAATATAAAAATATACATTAAACAAATCATAAAGAAAAAGAGAAGAGAAAATATACCTTATAGTTTGTTACTCAAAACTCAATAGAGGAGGAAAAGAAGAAGAAAAAGAAAAAGAAGAGGAAGAGGAAGAAGGAGAAGAAGAAGGAGAAGGGAGAGAAAAGAAGACGCCATGATCCATCCTCTGCCATCTGGTTTCTTCATCGGTGATGAGAGAAGGAGACTGACAGTGGGAAAAAATGCACCAGTCACTAAAAAGGACAGAGTGAATGATGGCACTGATCGATGATCGAAGTTGGTCATCGTCATCTCCTAGCCACCACGAGTAAAATCCCTGTGGTTGCTCGTTGATAGGACAAGATTTGGTAAGAAAAAATGGGGAAAATAGTAGCAGGCGCCTGTGATTTGTCGGCAACAGAAAATCAATGGCAAGTCTTCTTCTTTGGAGATGATTAGGGGTTGGAAACATATGCAAGAGGTAAGATCTACAAAACCCTATTCTTGATTTGAGATTTTTAGCTAGATCCGCACTTTTCATACTAGATCTAGCATTTTATAATAATTCAACCATCCATCTCCTAATCTAAGAGTAGAAATAGGTAAATACATACCTAGTATTTGATCGAACAATCTTAGCCATGCAATTAGTTACTATGGAAACAACATTTAATGACATATGATCGATGGTTATACAATTAGTATGTTCCTTGACCTAAAATTTATATAGAATGGATCATATTTATTAATCTAAAGGTGAAATAGATCAGACGATCTAGGCTGTCCAATTTGTCACTATTCAAACAATGACCCCTATGACATCTGATTGATAATTAGATGCCACAAACAAAATCCTAGACATTGAATTAAGTTGGATGTGGCTAAAATTGTGAAATGTGGATGGAAATTGATTAGAAGATTTCAATCATTCGATTATACAATAAAGAAAAGAAAGGCATTATGACTTTAAATTGATGATCCAATGCAACCACTATGTTCCCTGACATTCAATTAGTAAAGACACTTTGGAAAATCTTAGGATCAAAGTATTGATCATCAATATATTGAGAATCTTAGCACTATTCAATCATAGAACACATAGATCATAGATCTAATCTCTTAAATAGTAGATCAAATTATTGGTCAGTTGTCAATAGACTTGATATATTATAATCTAGCCATCCAAACCTAGATCTGATGGTGGATTGCATTAGATCTAATTAATTGACATATATGTTAAGGATAAATTAATGAAGTTAAACACATGTTTTCTTAAACTTGCATAATAAAGATTGAGATTGGTGAATCTTGATAGCTGATCAACCTTCATGTATGATGCCTATCGATTTCAGAAGATTGGAACCATGATTCCAGGTAGGTTGTTTTAACATCTTTAATTATCTATATATTTAAATTATGACTAGATTAATGGTCTAGTCAAATAACATGTATTCAATCAAATAAATGTTATAGTAGATTTTAATGAATTGGTAGATGATATGATCACAAAATATGAGTGCATTATTCTTTAAGGATTTCCTTTGATGATAATGATATTAGATGATTATTTTAGTATTTGGATACGATTTGAGATGTATGAATTATAATGACTTATGGATGTTACTGAGACATATGAATGACAATGATAGAGATGTGGAGTATTTAAGAATCTTAATTTAGCAATACTAACACCTGCATTTCATTTTATGCATGTCATGGATTTCATCTCTTGTTTTGGTTTGGTATGTAACCGTGATTCAACGTATGATTTGTATTTCAATGCATTTTTTATGTTCTTACATGTAATCGAAGTGTGATTCACAATTTGTAGTTGTGGGTTACTGATAAGGATGAGTCCATGTGGCACTGGCAGGCTTTTGGGTGGTGAGCTTCTAAGCAGTAGGCTTCCAAGTGCTCACGGTATGGTCTTGGGTTGGGTTTAGATGAAGTGTGAGATTTTTTTTACATGCATGATTTTATTTGAGATTTTGTTTTTGGCATGGATTTGTCGATTGTGAGCTGATATGCTCAGATGTATATTTGGCATGGATTTACTTGTGGTGAGTTGATAAACTCTTATATGGATTTGGTATAGATTTGCTTGTGGTGAGCTGATATGCTGGGATTTGATATGGTATAGATTTGCCTAATATTGAATTCAAAAGCGATTCAATCGTTTTATGATTGATTTGTGCATACTGAGAGCATGAATTATCCTTTACATGGATGTCCTGTGATTTTACATATTGATGCTGTACAGGGATGAGATTGTGTTATACTATCATGATACACATGAGTAAGAATTATTTTGATTTCACTTGGCATGGATTTTGCCTACCTAGTGATCTAATATATTATTTGATGGATTGACATAAATGTCTATATTGTAAGTTGATGTACGATGAAATGTTATGATATGAAATTACTTGAAATGAATTGAGATGTATGTGATATGAGTATTATTGTAAGGTTAAGATAGTATGACTATAAATTGTTCCTCAAAACAAATTATAAATGGTCTGGATGTCCAATTGTATTTGGCTTTATGTATATTGCCAAAGTAGATGCTCAAACACCCACCAAGCCCTGGTTCTTGGGACATTGTAAATTCTTTACAATGTCTCAAGTTTTGAAGAAAGTGATTTAAGGAAAAATAGTTAAAGGTAGATGAACTTTGTATAAGGACAACAATAGCGCGAGACTGCTGACAATGTAAGTATATGACTTGTATTTTATCTTCCTAGACATTTATGTATATTTGCATTTATACAATTGGACTATGAGCTGTGATTGGATAGGATCCTAAAAAATATAAAATATAAACTCATTGGTTTTTAGAATCTCTAAAATGTATTGTTGTGGGGTAGATGACACTCAAGTTTTGATAAACTTGTACAAAAATAGATTATATTGAAAAAATTTAAATGTCTTCCACTATTTGCATTTGAAAAATAACAAAAATGTGTTATAAAAACCTGATTCATCACATGAATCTCCTCCAATCTTAGCCTTCCATTTAGCTTCGCTTGGTATCTTAGATGGCTAACTTTGAAGGCTCCATTGGCTATGCTTTATGTTTGGCTTAGGAAGCTTCCTTGCCTTGTTTTCTTGGCTTCAACCCTTAGCTTGAGCGACTTGTATGACTTGGCTTGAATTCCTTGGCTTGCCATTTCTTTTATGGCTTATATAGTTGAGGTGGCTTATGTGGTTTCCATGCAAAGGTGGTGGGAATGCATGGCTTACTTCATGGTCCTACTTTGGCCATCTTTAGCTCCTTTAATCACATCCATTATTGGTCTACAAGATGATCTAGGCCTTTGGTTTATGTTGAAGTGATAATTTTGAGGCTTTGACTTAATCTTTTGATCTTGATCTTCAATTTCATGTCGATCAATCTTGGCCATTAGATTACCATCTTACTTTCTACAAAAAGTAAAAAGTCCTAATTAAATCCTAGAAAAACATGACTAATCACTTACCTTGGACTAGCTTCTGGACCTATAAAATAACAAACTTTTGGGTTGTTAGGTCAAAAATGCATGTGTTATAAATTTTGGTCTAAAATCTCTAATTTATCCCTGTAAGTTGTAACACATGGGTACTGATTAGGTGGTTTTTATGAAAAATTAAATACTTATCAAAAGATAGCTCGATTGGAATAGGATGCGATTTGGACTTGTAATATAGGTAAAGATAGAGCGAGAAGATGGGATAATGTAATATCCTCAATTTTTAATCTTAAATTAGTGATAAAAGAGATAAATTAAATTGAAAATTCTAATTATAGAATTTTATTTTGAAAACTAAAAACTAGAAAGTACACATTGATAGAATTCCACCAACATAAAGAACGCAGAAAACAGGGCTCAAAGGAAGAAGTTATGAGCCGTTGAAGTTGTAAGGGCAATTTGGTAATTTGGAGGGGCCCCGAAATATAGGGGCCTGTTTTGATTAGGGCACCCCCTTCCACCTTGTACACGATTCTATCAGCTCCGGCAACTTCATCAGAGAAATCGTCGGGGGTAGAGTTTAAGGGAAAAACTTCCCTTCCTCCTCCCCAGCACAATCTCTCTCTCCCTCAGTCTGCTCCTCTCATCATCTTCTCCATCACGCCCTTTCCTTAAACCCTAACCTCTGCAAAATCACATTTTTCTGGCAACTAGGTATCCAATAGCGTCAACAACCGCCTAGCTGATTGAGGTAAGCCCCAACCCTCTAATCTCCCTTTACATGTGTGGTATATACATCAATGATGTGCATGAAAGTCAGAAAAAAAGATGAGGGTTCGTCGTTTTCCCTGGAAATCTGTATATGCTACTGTTGGAATGCAAATAGGTTGATAAAACATCATTAAAATTGAGATTGAACCATCCATCTAGTGCATAAGGAACCCAAGAACAAACCCTTTAAGTTTGAGAAAAATCTGATAGTGGACGAAGCTAGAAATAGTGAAGAACAGTATGTAGGAAAATTTTTAAAACATGAGAAAAATTGAGTAAAAACCTTAGTTTTGGCAAAATCAAGCGAAATGAGTATTTGAAAATGGAAAATACATGAAATTTCGAGCAAAATGGTGGAAAAATCATGAAATTTGGTTACATGTGGGGTCACCGGCGACAACTGGACTTTGGTTGTCTTCCCTAGCGCCGGTTTCCGCATCGTGCTAGTGTAACCAGGTGTAAACCGGGGCCGCCGGTGTAAACTGGTACAAATGCACCGCCTGACCCCTATAAATTAATAATACTAATTTATGAAGTATTTTTTAAAAAACAAAACTTGATTTTCAGAGCTATAAAGGTCGAAATCATGATCGAAAACATCCGTTGCGATTGTATTGACAACGTGGACCTAGATTTTGCTTTGAAACCTAAATTTGACTACTGTTAAATTAGTTAAATTATAAAATATTAATTAATAACTTAGAACCGATTGATCAAAGGGTGATCAGGCCTCAAGACTTGAACAACGAGATAAAGTATGACAATAAATAAGGATTCTAAGGGGCATATTAGTGTGACTATTCTAGAAATTGATCTAGACCATTGGATACACACAAAAACGAACAGATAAACATGAGATGAGACTAAATTAAGAACCAAATCATAATTAGAAATCTTGGAGGATGATCCAATAGTTGGATCACCACAAATTCCCTTATGATGAAATAAGTAACATCAAAGAGTATTGTGGTATTGACAGGTACGTCAGAAAGTACAAGAGAAAGGGATTATGCACTTGAGTTGAGTGATCTCACATCGACGTAGGTGACTACATTTAATGTTATATCTTGATTTTAAAATCTTGCATCATGATTGACTATGATTTAAATTGCATAGTTAAAATTAGTCAAAAAGTTGTGAGACTCAAACTTTTATGTATTATGATTGATATTTGATTTCGACAATGTATTGAATGAATTATGATTGATGATTTCATGAGATCGACATTTCATATTTATGCATGATTAGGAATTTTCTCTTTTATTGCACCACTGAAACTGATGGGTTTTCATAAGGAAAGTAGAGGCTTGGTGGCTGGTCCTTTTAGAGGCTAACCTTGGGGATGAGGGGCATGCCTTGGGGATTGTGAGCCATGAGTGCTCGTGGTTTTTGAGATACGTGTTTTTTGTGTTTTGTGTTTTATGATGGGTGCTCTCTTCCAGTGGATGTCATGCTAGGAGGGAGTAGGGCTGGCCACCCACCCTCCAAGATTTGTGATGTGATTGTGATATGATAGACACCTGCCCACAGATGGCTTTCGATAGGGGTTTGGTAACATAGATAGTCCACACTACCGGTTTGGCCCTTTCCATGAGGACGAACATTAAGTCTCCCGCTATGGTGTTAACGGGGAGCGGTGATGGTTGAGACCCTAGAGGGTTTCCACTATGGCATGATGATCCATACTCTTGTTCTGTATGCTTGAATGATGAGCATGAAGATATTGTTGTATACCTAGGTGTGACGACACTCAGAGGAGTGATATGAGTACTCATGATCTATTTATAATAGTGTATGGGACACTCATGGGACCCATGTACCTTAGGGTGCCCTGTTATTATTGTATGCTCATTTACATTAGCTCATATCATGCTTTAAACACATAAGATGCATGTTTTATAGTACATGATGTTTTGAGATTATGTTGGCATTGCTTAAAGGAATTATATTTTCTTAGATGATAGATCTTTTCATTATATCAGCACTGTTATTCAATTTATTTCACCTTTACTATATTAAATGTCTATGTACTTACACAAGTAATAGCTTGCTGAGGCATTGCTTTGTTTTGCAATGCCTTAGATCTCGAGCATGACAGTAAGAAGGGTAAGACCGTTGAGAGACCGTGATAGCAGTGGGAGATTTCTCTACTTAGATTGATAGATAGTGACGTGAGTTAATAAATAGACTACCATTTGACTTTGTTTATGGACTGTATACTTATATTTTATGGGATTTATTATGATAGTTATATATCTGATGGAACATTATTGTTATGTTTTAGACAATTATAGTTTTGAAAATAAAGGCGTCGATGATTTTGACGTTGAAATTTAAATGTGTTTTGTTTACAGTGTATATAAAATTATAATTTCAATCATGGTCGTGATGTTTTAGAAAAATAAAATAACCTCTGGAGGTTGTCAATAAATGTTTTAATAAAGAATTAATAGAATCTTTTTAATTGGGATCTCAACTACAACTCTTATTATAAAAAAAAAATGTTATAAAAATCTGTGGTGTCACAAATAGTAAGAAAGAAATGAGATAGAAAAGAGAAATAAAGTGAGGATAAGAGAGGAAGGAAAGAGATAAAATGGAATCCTTAGCATGTATGGATGAAGGGCAGGATGAGGATCTTTCTTCCTTAGGATAGTGGAGATGATAAGATGTATATCTTGTGCTAACATAGCTTAAGAAGTTTCTTTCCTCTTCCTTTTAAAAGTCACATGTATTTCTATCATAAAAGGACGCCCCCAACTTCCTTTCCTTGCAAATGCTTTGAAATCTTTGCATAGGAAGGTCGGCGGGGGGGGGGGGGGGTGGTCATTAGAGTTGCATGGCTATTTCTCTACTTCATTCCTCACTTTTGGATTATCTTTCAACCTAGCTTAAGTGGTTGACTTTGCTTCAATTTTGCTTGTCTTAAAGGCTCCAATTCGTAGCTCCTTTCTTCTCATTTGTAGGATCATCGTACCTTAGAGTGGATGGATAGGATTTCATAGAGATTTTCTTATTTACTCTAAGTCTCATCCTAATTTCTCTTCTATCCCACCATTTCTAACTAGTGAAAATTAAGTGAAAACACATTTTTAGCCTAGGGGGAACACATTTTAGCTCCTTGAAAAATGGTGGGCAACCCACCAAAAAAATCTCCACCAATGTTGTGCTGTTTTAGTTTTCCTTATAGTCTTTCTTCTCATTAGTTTCTTTAGGATAGCCACAAGTAAGGGTAAATATTGGCTATTCTTCTTTAAAAATTTTGGATTAACACCAGCCATAGATTTCTTGTAAACTCTCCCTCTCTTCTATACATTTTTCTCATTATTTTTTCCATATTTTTCTCATGCACATTATGTATAAAAACATGTAACACATCACCTTGCATGATGAATGTATAACTCATGGGGTGGTCCCCTCTCTCAAGTTAAGTGGATGGCCTAGTCATCCTACTTTTTCAAGCGGGCCTACTATCTGAGTAGTTCACTTTAGAATATCAAGTACACTTGCACTCCATTGTATGTGGTTTGAGCTTCACCCAGAAGCTTCCCTAGGTGATGGATAGCTTGCTCGTATGCATGGGATGTCCACCACCCTCTCTTCTGATAAATACACCCCTCCTAGTGTGGATAAGGTCTAAGGTGGTGTATAGGGTTTTCTATAGTACTGAAGATGATATCGACACATTTTGCACTTTGCACTTCTGGACTCCACATTTGACATATGGTCTTGTGACATATCCTAGACAATAGTCTTGCTCTTATCAGGGTTTTTATTGCTAAAAAACACCCATTTTCTCAATTGTACCCCAATCCTACAAAAATGTGAAACGAACCCTAATTAGTGATATTATGGTAAGTTTAGTGTTAGAAACTATGAAATATAGGGATATTACATGACATATTTCTAACCATATCACTTGTATATAGTTTTGGGACTACAATGCTGAAGTTTTTAGTTTACTTTTTGTGAATTTCCCCTTGATTGAAGAACTTTGAAGCCTCATGGATGTGACATCTAGAGTCCCTTGGTCAAGTTCTCTATAGATAATTTTACTAAAGAGTTGCTGGCTTTTTTTATGGACATTTCACCCAAGGGACATTAATGTTCTTGAGAGGCCAATATTTGAGTGTGAGGCAACTAATTTTCCACATGGATCACTCAACTCAGGACATTAATTCTTTGACTTGTGATGTTTCCTTCCTCCTTTGTTCCACACTTACTTCTTCTTATGTACCAAAAGGGGCATGGGTGATTTAAGTTTAATTGAAATGGTTGAAGGTGTTTAAAAAGGTGTAATGCTTGTCGCCTTGTTTCCAGCTGACACTCTTAATAGCATGGTTGGTTTCATGACTGTAGATTGTGAGCCACTTTATGTATTCCAATCCTTGTTTTTATGAGATATCTTTTTTCCAATGTCTTTCCAACTTCCTTCTACTCTTGCTAAATCATTCGCATCTTCTTTGAAAATTTGCTAAGAAATCATGCTGGGTAGATATTTGTTGGCACTTTCGAGATATGCACCATGTGATCTCTCACTATTCTTCTGGATGGCCAAATATCATTTGTCTCTATGGTCTTTGTTAAACGTTTTATTGTCCAACTGGCTTCTTCAACAATGGGAATCCCTAAGATAGTCCCTGACAATTCTAACATTTTTGCAGCCTATAGTTTGATGGGTACTAAAATGCATAGCTTGTTGAAGGCTTGGTTAGACTCTAATACCTTGGACATAAGTGAGAAATGGAAACTCCTCATATGATGAGCCCAAGGAAGATTACATTGACAAAAGTTTTGTGCTTTACCATTACCATCCATGAAACAAATTCTATCATATGTATTTTCCTTTCTTACAAAGGAAATAATCTAAGAACTTTGAGTAAGCTTTTACCTTTTTGATAAGTACTTGTTTATTAAGTAGAATATTTTGAATACATTAACATGGGTGTCAAATAGTCATTAGATAGTGTACACCTATCTCTTTGTGTCCTTCCTGCTTTAGTTCTTTCCTTTTTGTCTTCTTCTTCTTTTTTCTGGCAATTGCATTGAGGACTTAGGTTGCCTATGTACCCATTTCAATGAAATTAGGTCTTATGCATTTCAAGAGACATGGCTCTAGTTACACATGAAGCTTCTTCAACTTGTCAAGTTTGACAAGCTTTGTTAACTCAATATCATCCATCCTTTGTAATCTAATGACTCCTTTGGTCATTATTTGCTTGATTTGAAATGGGCTCTTCCACTTCTCTCATAACTTGCCCCTAGGGTCATGGATGCATAGATTTCTCTCTTTGAATACTTGCTGTCACTTCAACAAGGATCTAGAATAGACTTGCTTGTTGAAGGCATTGTCTATTTAGCATTAGTGCCTTGTATGTGATGCATAGATTTGGTTCACTTTTCATCTTCTTTGATTAGATTTTCTTCTAGTAAGGCTCTCAAGCATGGGACTTTTAGCTTTGAAGGGAGGATTTCTGCTATCCTATAAACCAATAATAATGGCATGATGTGACATATTTTAAATATTGCTTTCCACAATTGCACTTGTCTATTGTAGAATAGATTGTGCAAGTTATGCATTGATCCCATAAAGACTGTTAAAATGTCAAAATTTTAGTAAAAACTTAACTTAATTTACTTTAGCCTAGCCAATTATTTAAAGTAGGTAAATATATCTAACTATACTAACAAACTTGAACTAAAGTAGGGAAGTAAAGCGTAAAAGTAAAGCAAAATTAAACAACTAAGTAAGTATTAAAGAAAGAACTTCTATTTATATAAACTTTGAATGTTTACAATCAAATACAAAAAGCATAAAGGAAAGTGAAGAAAAAAAAAACTTTACTTAAATCACTTGAATTGTTGGCTATAGGAATCCTTCATTGTGTTAATCAACAAGGATATTTACATGTCCATTTTAACCAAAATACTCTAAGTTACCACTGCACAATCTTCATTTGTTCAACTTCCTCAACTCGTTAAGGAATTATCTCATAGTTAACAAGTGGAGAGGAAGCCACCTGACATTCCACAACTCTAATAAAAACATTAATCATACCTAACACATCATTTAGGAAGGGGATACTTGAGCAGCCATAGAAAGAGAAGCAAGGTGTTTCTTCCTTTCCAAATGGTTTCCAAACCAAGGGAAAAGGATAGGAGTGATGGAACATATGCTTAATATATATGCTGATACATATATAAATATTACATACATACCTATATATTTAGAATGTTTTAACTCTGGAAATCACCTAATTATCACTAATTACGATAAATTCTACAATTTTGTAGATCAACAATACAAATGAAAAAATGCAAAAGTTGATCATTTTACTTGTGAAAGAGAAAATTCACCTTCTAAGCTAAATTTTGAACCCACACATGCCAACCATAAAGTCAAGGAGATTAAATCGATCGTTAGATGTCAAATCAAAGTCAAAGTAGTCAAATGCATTAGATGGGGTGTAAAGCCCTATTCGTTCAAAATAGAGTGTTCATAATAAAAGTATGGTGATAAAACTTCCCATTCAAGTATTCATGATATTATCACCTCAGGAAGCTTCTAAAGGAAGCCCAAAACATGCGCAATGAGATCACCTATAGGAGCTTCTGAAAGAAAACAAGTTAGAGACTAGGGCCCACATGCAACTCATTTCTTACTTTCTCTCTCCTACTTAACCTAAGGAATGGAACAGTAAAGGGGAAGCATGAAATTCTCATGTTAAGGTGATGATTCCCACTCAATTCTAAGTGGATTATATGAAGAAATAATATGATTTGTGGAGAAAAGCAAGGAGAAGAAGAGAGAAATTTTATGTGAAATCTATGTTTGAAAAGGATGTTACTTTTCAAGCACTTATAGGTCAAGATCTACCCTGTAGATGCATATCCTAAGCAACCAATGAAGTCATATTCAAGAAAGGATGGACGAATATGAAGCAAGAATGCAATGAACACCATATTAAAATACTAATAGTGGGGAGTTTGCCATAGGAATACAAACCTCTTTTTAAGGAAGACTCACTACTATTTTCAAGGGAAAAAAGAATCCCACCTATGTAGAATTCTACTAGACAATTTTATGGTAGACTAGAAGAAAAATGTGGGAAAACCTAGATTGAATAAGTAAATTCTAGGAAATCTAAGCCATTCACTCTAGGGCAGTCCAATCCAAAAGTGGAGAGTAAAGAATCCTTAAAAAGAAGGATGCCATTACTCTAACCAAATCTCTGCCATTCAAGATGGGAATATGATGATATAAAGGCCAAGAATGAATTGTGAAAAATATTTAAAAAAAAACCTAGCCACTTTGCCCTTGTTGAAGAATCAAATCAAAGTCCTAAGGTAAGTGACATCTCTACATTGATTACCATTCAATGGTCTACATTCATTACAAAATTAGAAACCACTTAAACTCCACATGACTTTCATGCCTCTCCCCTCTGTCTACTTTCCAAACTCAACCCAAATCGTACCCAATCCCTATATTCTCACCTTACTTCCTCCTTCCTTCCTTCTTAAGCTATAACCTTTCTAATTCTAGCAAAACATTATTTCCTACCCAACCAATCCCCTTCTTTCCTATCCCAACTCATCCACAAACTCCATTCCATGTCAAATACCACTCTACACTTGTATTCCATTCCTCCACTCTTTTCCTTCCCTTCCCATCATCCAATTCATGTTAATCTCCCATTCTTTCTTCCTTTAAATCCTAATCTTCCATTCCTAGGTCTTCCACTCTTAAAAATTTCATAAATATGATGTAAGGGAGATGGAAAACATATCATTTATCTTTCTCTAGAATTCAAGAACAAAAAAAAAGGAGAAAAATAGGGAGGAAGATCACCTTCACCCAAACTCCCTCCAAGCATCAATGTCTAAATCCCCAGGAGTAAAGATAATGGTCCTCAACCCCAACTGATTTCCCTTCTTCTTCTCTTTTCCTTTTCCTTTTCCTTTTCCTTTTGTTTTTGTTTTTCTTTCTACTTCCTTCTTCCATCTCTACATCTAATCTCCATGCATCACCCATGTAGTTTCCCATGCGTGTTTTTCTTGAATCCTTGATCTTTGTGTTGCTTGCACCACATATAGTTGAATGTAGTTCTCTTTGATTTTATTTTCCTTTATTCTAGTTTAGTAATCATTAAGGATATGCATCATGGGGAGCATTTTATTCATGTAATTTTCATGCTTTGCTATCGATAGTTGTATCTTGAATTCATTAGTTGATGTTTAAATTCCATGCACACTCCTTACTGCCTTCTTAGATTATGCACACGATTGTTTCTTTTCTAGAATTCACATGGTTAATTCATACTTTGTTAATTGCATGCATCTTACATTATTTAATGATTTTGGAAACTTTTGAATTCTATCCTAGAATTCTTATTACTATTGAACACATCATGCTTTAGGATCATTTTCATGCATCATAGTTGCCACGTTTTAGTGTACATAGGGTGCAAACACGCCCACTAGCATGCTTTAGTTCCACACATCTTCATCATCCCCCCTTCTATGCTCTTATCTCTCACCCACACTTTCCTTGTGTGCTCCTCTAAAACACACATAAGACTACCTCCACACACATCTTCAATTACATGCATAGAATCCCTCTAGCCTTCTCTTTTATGTGCACACATACACTCCTTAATCCACACATATGCTTCACTCTTCCACATTTTTTCTTTGTTCTTTTATGTTATTATGGGATTTAGAATTAAAGGAGTAATTCCCATCCTAGATTATGGAGTTGAGAGAAAACAAGTCCTATCATCAAGCCACTCTAATTCCTAGCATAGGGCTTTAAGTTGAAGGATTAGATTACATAATGTACCTATTCCTTAAGTCATCTCCTAAGGCTAGAATTTGGTGAGTCCTAAGCCAAGGTCTACTTTTTAGATGTTTATTTTCCTTTATTCTATTTCATGCTTAATGTAGGAAGCCTATTCTATGGCTTTCCCTAACTTAAATGTTAATGACCTCTAGTCCCCTCCTTGCCTCTCTCTTTAAGGGCTACTGTCTTTCTTAAGAGTTTCTAGGAAGTAGATGCACAAATAGTTTTACACTTCCTTTTAAGAAAGGTATAAGGAACCTCTTCTCTTAGCTACCTTAGCACTTCATTGCTAAGGATTTTGGGATAAGATTTGACTTTATGGGCTGTCACATGATTGGTTTAATAAGAATTGAACAGATTGGTGGTAACTTTAGTGTATTATGGGTCAAAGAGAAGTGTATAAGCTCCTATTGAGTGTCACAATACGAGGCCCCTACATCAGAAATCAAGCCTGGGAAGAAGAAGTTTTAATTGCTTTCCTTTACTTTCTTATGTAACAAAGCCTTATAATCAATTTAATTAATGAGAAGTTCTTTCTTTCCTTAATTAATCTCTTGTTTCCTTAGTTAGATTCCTTATTTAAATGATTTCTTAGTTAACTAGATTTAGCTTTAGTTTCTAGCTTAATTTCCTTTCTTTAATTACATGATCCTTACTTTATGACTTAATTCCTTAGTTTAGTTTCTTTATTGCTTTAGTACCTTGTTTGAAGTCCTTTATGTTCTTTTTCTTAAAAGGTTAAAGTAACATAATCTAAGTTTTAATTAGCTCCATTAAGTCCTCATGAGATCAAATAGTATTGGCCAATTCTATACTCTAATAAAGTCGTGCACTTACGGTAATTATTAAGATTTGCACTGTTACTAGGGTCTCACAATGGAGTTTTAATTAGATTTGAGTTGTAATATTTTACCACTAGTCATAGATTAGGGTTGTATGTAGTTGTTTCTTATTCCTATGATTTGATACATTCTATCTCTTTAATATAGGAATTTGGAAGTGAATAAAGCTTTGGAGGAAGATCTTAGGATAGTTTTCAATTCCTTTTTCCTTTCTTTTTTCTTTTAATTATTTATTTATTTATTTGGACGAAGTTTATTTTTTGTAAAATGATTCATTCATTTAACATTAAGGGTTATACTAATAGAGGTCAAAGGTGGGCCATCCTAACCTGGAAGAGGAGGTGGCATATATATGGACCCACCGTTGTATGTGAAATCTTATTATAGGTCGGTGATGTGAGCTTTCATAACTTCTTTTAAATTCCTAGATTAAGGTTTGCATAATGCCTTCATTTTTTATGTTATAAATGGTAGTATATAGCATATATATATTTCATTACTATTTGTTGCATACTAAAGAGGACTTTGCATTAAAAAGCAACTACTTAACAAGGATGGCCTAAGTCGGCTATAACCTACGGACATAAGCTGTTAGGGTTATAGTGACCTATTTGTTGAGGCGTTGAACCCTTGTTAGGTGCCATATAAGTAGTTGCATTAGCTTTGCATCTTTCCTGCATAATAGGACACATGTATTGCTTCAAGGTGCTTATATGTTGATTGAACTACATGGTAATGCTTTAATGAATTAGTAAGGGCACTCATCCCTACAAGATCTATGGTTGATTTGATCATCACAACTTGGTCTACCTAGGTTAAAGATCCCCTTAAGAACAACCCCAACCTTTCATTTTAATTTAAAATCAATCTAGAAGAGACCTTAGTAGCCTTTTGAGCTCACATGACCCTCTTGGAAGGAGGCAGGCTATTGTCACTTCAGAAGCCCCTATCTAGTCGGTTGCATTATTATGACTAGCTCGACTAGTATATTCTATGACTCAAATGATATGCGGCTAGCTAAGGAGGGTGTGAAGTGGTTGATTCAAATTAGGACCTAACTACTAAGTAGTAGGATTAGTCTAAAAGAGAGGAGGAGCTATTTGTGGTTAGAAATAATTTAAAAGCCTCTCATTTAAAGAAATTGAAGATAAAAAGACTTTCACCTTTTTTCCATAGGGGTAGATTAAATTGTCTTTATTTATTATTTATCTGGCATCAAGTAGTTAGATTGCATTACAGTTTATGTTTCCCTTAGACTAGTTTAAATAAAAAGTCTTTTATTATATACAACAACTTAGTTTGACCACATCTAATGCCATCATTTATAGTAGGAGTGGTGTTATGAAAATATCTTTTTGCAACACGAGACTTGATTTCAACACTTTTAATGCTTCAAAATAGATGGACTCTAAAGGCTTATTTGTGACTGATGTTGTAGAGTGTATATTTCATGGCACTTTCTTTTCATCCTCTGAGTTTGATTAAGTTGGATCCATAGAAGAAGTAGACCCATTACTTGAAGTTGTAGTGGTAGGAGATACTCCTAAATGGAGACCAAAAGTAGAGCCCTTAACAACACCTTCCACTACTTAGAACCCACATGAGAAAACACCCATTGTAAACCTAAAACCATTACTAAAAGTCTAAAATATGCATTTTTAGGTCCCTATGAAGTCTTACCTAATATTATAACTGCTGATCATAATTAAGAACATGAAGGTAAGTTGCTTAGTGTACTCTAAAAACATAAGGTAGTTGTAGGGTGGTCCATCTTGGACATAAAAGAAATAAGCCTAGTTATTTGCATGCACTGAACTCCTATAGAAGAGAATACTAAAACTTCTAGGAAATTGTAATGTAGGCTAAACCCTCACATGAAGGAGGTAGTTAGGGCGAAGGTCCTTATGTTGTTAGATGTAGGTATCATATTCCTCGTCTCTAATAGTGCTTGGGTTAGTCTTGTTTAAGTTTTCACTAAGAAATTTGGAGTCACGGAAGTTGTAAATGAGGACAATGAATTGGTCTCCAATTGTATGACCACTGGGTGGAGAGTCTATATCGTCGTAAGTTGACATCAATCATGAGGAAAGACCACTTTCCTCTTCCCTACATAGACCAAATGCTTGAAAAAGTTGGCCAATCAAGTGTTATTGTTTCTTAGATGGATATTCCAATTATAATCAAATTTCAATCACACCAAAGGATCAAGAGAAGACTACAAGAACCTTCACCTACAGACACATGCCTTTTGTGCTATATAATGCACCAATGACTTTTTAATAGAGTATGACGAGTATATTCTTATATATGGTGGAGAGATTCTTAAAGGTGTTCTTAGATGACTTCTTAACTTTTGGGTCTACCTTTAATGAGTTCTTGTCCCACATAGCTCTAGTGATTGCAAGGTGCCCAGAGAAAAACTTAGTTCTTAACTAGAAAATGCCATTTTATGGTGAAAAGTGGCATAATGCTAGGGCATGTAATATCATAGAATGGCATGGAGGTAGACAAGGCAAAATTAGACCTCATCTTTAATCTTCCCTTCCTAGGATGGTGAAACAAATCCAGACATTCCTAGACCATGCTGGATTTTATAGACAATTTATCAAAGATTGTATTGAATTTTCTAGGCCCCTATGCAATCTACTAGAAAAGGAGATGATTTTTAATTTTGATTAGAATTGCATGAAAGCCTTTGAAAGTTGAAAAGCTGAACTCACCTCCACTCCTATCATACAACTATTAAATTGGAATGCATCATTTGAAATTATGTGTGATGTTTCCGACTATGCAATCAACATTGTTTTGCGGTAGTGAAATGCTAAACTTCCCCAAGTGATATAATATGCCAGTAAAACTCTTAATGACTCCTAACTAAACTACTCCACAATGGAGAAAGAGTTGTTGGTTGTAGTCTTTGCCCTAGATAAATTTAGGTCCTATCTTTTAGGGTCTAAAGTAATAATCTATTTGGATCATGCCGCATTGAAGTACCTTCTTTCTAAGAAGTATACTAAACTTAGACTTATCCTATGGATTCTCTTGCTATAGGAATTTGACATAGAAATTTGGGACAAGAAAGGTTGTGAGAATGTAGTAATAGTTCACTTATCTAGGCTAATAGTTGAGTCTTCTAAAGAAGATGAGCCAATCAAGGAAAATTTCCCAAATAAGTAACCTCTGGAGCATCCCAATTACCTTGGTACACTGACATTGTCAACTATTTTATTACAGATAAATTGCTAATACATTGGTCAAAACATGATATCTCTAATTCTTTAGACAAGGTAAAGAACTTCTTACGAGACCATTTATACTTATTCAAGTAATATCCCAATCAAACCATTAGGAGATGTGGCCCAGATGATGAACATAATAAAATCATCTCCTTCTATCATGACCATGCTTGTGGGGGCTATTTCAGTGCTGAAAAGACATTGCGAAGTTTTTCATTATGGATTCTACTAGCCCACAATTTTTAAAGATTCTTTCATGTAATGTAAAGCATGTGATCCCTACCAAAAGTTAGTGAACATTGGTAGTAGGGGCATGATGCCACTAAATCCTATCATGAGATTTGAAATCTTAGATTTATGGGGCATAGTTTTCTTGGGTCCCTTCCCTAACACTTTTGAAAATCCATATATCCTAGTGAGAGTGGACTATGTGTCCAAATGGATAGAGGTGGTAGCGTTTAAGACTAATGACCACAAAGTAGTGGTTGAGTTTTAAAGGGATAATATCTTTTCACACTTTGGTACTCCATGCACTATTATTATCGATGGAGCTAAACATCTTTGCAATTAGGTATTTGAGGCCCTAATGAAGAAATATGGAGTTACACAAAGTTGCAATGCCCCACCATCCCAAGCTAGTGGGCAAGTTGAGGTATCAAATAGGAAAATTGAGTGCATACTTGAGAAGATAGTGAACTTCAATAAAAAGATTGGTCTCTTAGACTAACTAATGTGTTCTAGGCTTATAGAATAGCATGTAAGTACCCTATTGATATGTTGCCATATTGCCTAGGTTTTGGAAAAGCTTGTTATTTGCCTATTGAGTTAGAACGCAAAGCATACTGGGCATTTAAACAGATCAACTTTGACCATGACAAAGATTAGATCCACAAGAAATTCCAACTTCAAGAGTTAGAAGAACTTAGGAGAGATGCATACTACAGTGCCAAAAGGTATAAGGATCATATGAAGATGGTTCATGACAAATCCATTCTATGTAAAATGTTTGAACTAGCTTAGAAGGTCCTTCTCTGCAATTCCCATCTGCATCTCTTTCTTAGAAAGTTATGATCTAAATGAATTGGCCCATATATAATAAAAAATGTATATCCTCATGGGGCCATGGAGATTGAAAAAGATGGAGAACTTTCTAAGTCAATGCCTAGTAGTTGAAACTATATTTAGATATGAGAAACCCTAATGATGAGGAAAAACTCCTAATAGAGGAGCCTATTTATCAGGACTAGAACCATAGTAGGTCATTTGTATTATAGGTTGGACTAGTATAGTTGTAAGAATTTTCATTTGCATCTTCCTTTTTCATTTTTTGGCCACATTATCTTAACAATGCTCAATCTCTAAAGTGTTAGTAATATCATGTTAAGCCTTATCTCTTTACTTGGTCATTTCATTTGTCCCCAAATTTATTTCAAAACATTAGGATAATGCTTAATTTAGGCTTGGGGGTAGGGTATTTTCTAAAATTTTTGATAAAAAAAATTATGATAAGTTCCTTTAAAAGGATAAGAATTTGGATTTTTCAGCTATTCAAGCTATCTTTTGAACTTTATCTTATTAACGGATTTGTATCTATTTAGTTTACTATGTTATCCTTTTTCTATTCCATGAAAAATCAAACTCAGAATAATTATGGCACAAAATAGTCATGATATAGGCTAAGTTGAAGAGAAAATATAACTTAGAGATCCTAAATAAGATCCATGGAGACTTATAACTTGTGTGAGTTTAGAGGCATTCTTCTTTTGACAAGGCTATATAGAAAATTAAAAAATTTCTTCAACAAACAATAAATTCTAGTCAGTCTCATTATCCTTCAATATCTAAAAGATTATATAGTTTATCTCTTAAGTTTTTATACTTAGGTCATACAAAAGTTAGGAAATTATAGAGACCATTCTTAGTAATACCTAGATCCTTTAGCCTTGCTAAGTTATTTTACCATGATTGAACTGCGTGAAACTTTTATGGTAAGCCTCTTCTTTGCAAACCCATTAACTAGAACCCTTATAAACCCTATATAAAATATCAATTACCAAGTGTTTTTGGAAATATGTAGAGTTGGGTGGAAAATATCTTGAAGAAAAAGTATGAATAATATAGTTCATAAGATGAACATAAAGGCTGAAAAATAGAAAGAAAGGGTACATATACCAAATGGAGAATGAAGAAAAGAAAATTAGAAGATAGCTAATGAAAAGGAGATATTCATTCTCTAAAGTACAAAAAAAAAGTTGTGAATACACTTTAGAAGACATTCACATATCTTTTAAAACACCTTTGTGTACCCTTATACCATTTCTTTTAATAACCTTGTCCTAAGCTTATGTTTTGTTCTAATAAAAGTCCTAACTTGATCTTGTGAGTAGTATAGCTTGGATATGGTTATAAATGAGTAAGAAATTTGGTGGAGTACAACATTCCTAACAGTTGATATCCTTTTAACGAGACTAGTATAATTATTTCGAAGTTATCATTCTTTTATATGGAATATGTGAGAATTTTGAAATTGATGAAAATTATTCTATTCACATATTACTGAGAGACTTATCCCTTTCTATTATCATGATAAAGTTGGGAGTTAATATAAGCTGAATGAAAGAAGATTCTTTGAGATACATGGGCTTTCATAAGGTTTTTTAAAATGTAATGGGTGGCATTTTTGAAAACCCTTACGAGACTACAACTCATTCACGAGGGGTAACCTAGAGGTTTATAGAATTTATGACTATGCTAAAATGAGAACACCATCAAAAGTGGTTAGGACTTTTTCTAAAACATCTTCTTTCCTATTTTTGTAGTTTTGCTTGAGGATTGGCAAAATCTAAGTCTATGGTTATTTGATGCATATAAAAATATTACATATATACCTCTATATTTAGAATATTTTAACCCTAAAATAACTTAATTATCACTAATTAGGGTTAATTCTTCAATTTTGCAAATTCATGGTACAAATGAAAAAAATAAAAACATTAACCATTTTGCCTACGAAAGAGCAAATTCACCTCCTAAGTTAAATTGTGGACCCACGCATGCCAATCATAAAGTTAAGGAGTTTAGAGTGATCATTGCATGTTAAATCAAAGTCAAAGTAGTTGGAAACACTAAATGGAGCATAAAGCTTTATCCATTCAAAACAAGATATTCATGACAAAAGTATTGTGATAAAACTTCTCATTCAGGTATTCATGCATATTACCACCTTGAGAATCTTTTAAAGGAAGCTCAAAATATAAACAATGAGATCACATACAATGGGAGATTTTGAAAGAAAATAAGTTAGGAGAGTAGGCCCATGGGAGACTCATTTCTTACTTTCTCTCTCCTACTTAACCTAAGGAATGGTCCACTAAAGGGGAAGCATGAAATTTCAATGCTAGGTGATGATTTTCACTCAATTCCAAGTGGAATAAATGAAGAAATAATATGATTTGTGGAGAAAAAAAAGGAGGAAAAGAGAGAAATTTATGAAAAATATATATTTGAAAACCATCTTACTTTTCAAGCACTTAAAGGTCAAGATCTACCCATGTAGATGCATATCCTAAGTAGCCAATGGAGACATATCTAAGAAAGGATGGACCAACAAGAAGCTAGATTGCAATGAACACCAAATTAAAATACTATTAATGGGGAGTTTTTGTAGGATCACACACCTCTTTTTAAGGAAGACTGACTCCTACTTTAAAGGAAAAAAGAAAAATTCCACCTATGTGGAAAGCCACTAGAGATTTTTATGGTAGGCTAGAATAAAACTATGGGAAAACCTAGACTGGATGAGTAAATCTCTAAGAAATCTAAGCCATTCACTCTAGTAGGAGATTTTTATGGTAGGTTAGAAGAAAATTATGGGAATACCTAGAGTGGATGAGTAAATCTCTAATAAGTCTAGGCTATTCACTCTAGAGTAGCTCAATCCAATGGTGGAGAGTAAAGAAGCCTTCAAACGAGATCTTTTTGGATGAGATTACTGATAAGTGCTCAATTTGTATGAAAATTACCTTATTAGTAGCCTGCGTGTAATAAAATATAGTGTAGTCATTTTTGACCAAATAAATCAAAATTTTGATATTTTGCAAGTTCACAGGCTAATCTAGAGTAAGTATGTGAATCATCATAATTTTCTAGGACTTAATTAGGTTTTTTACTTTTGTAGGAAGTGAGAAAATGGTCCAACAATATATTGCTCTTTGTAGAGTTTTTCATAGAAAGAAATTGGAAAAACACAAAAGTGACTAAAATGATCCATGCACAAAGTCATGCATTTCCACAAGCTTCGAAGGGGAGCCATTCAAGCCACCTTAGTAGATAAATCCATAAAAAAGGTATTCAGCCATATGAGTTACTTAAGCCTTGAAGCCACTAAAGCCATCATGGAATGTGCCATCAATCCATGGATGAATGCCACATGGAACCATATGATTGGAGCATCAATTCAAGCAACTTTTCTATGTTAAAAGTGTGCTTTTTAAGGGATTTTGAGAGTGAATTGCAAAAGGTAAGATAATCATGCATTAAGGGACCCATCAAGAGAGAATAATTCACCTTATTAATCTATTTCCCATCCCTAATCCACCATTCACCCTAAGGTTTCACGTTTTTTACTTTAGGGAGGGAGCCACCTTCCTAGAAGGTGACACCTTCCCCTTGCATAGTTGGCAATTTCAAGTGTTTTCCTAATTATGAAACTCAGCCAATGCCAGTCCCAAGCTTGGATGAAAAAGGAGAAGGGTCTTGCGTCAAGAGCCAGTTGGCAAGGGAGAAGTTGAAGATGATTTTGTTATTTCTTTCTTGCAAATGAATATACATTTGTATATTAGTTTGTGGGGAAGAAATGAAAATCATCTCCAGCTTTTTAAAATATGGCAACCCTTGCATCAGGTAGCCAGCCGGCAAGGGTGAAGTTGAAGATGATTTTGTTATTTCTTTTTTGCTTGCAAATGAATATGCATTTATATATTAGTTTGTAAGGAAGAAATGAAATTCAACTTCAGCTTTTTACAACTATGGCAACCCTAACATGACATGAATTGAAAACTGACATTCCCTCAAGCTAGGGCATTCCTCATAAGCGACATGCTACATCGGATCCTGGGTGCTGTGAAAAATAAGCAAGGGTTGCTAGGGCATTCTCCCAAAAGCAATGCACTACATTGGATCCTGGGTGTAGTGAAAAATGGGCAAGGGCTGCTAGAGTGTCCCCTTGGAAGTAATGCGCTGCATCAGAACCCAGGTGCAGTGAAAAGTGGACATGGGTTCATGCCATGGAGGTAGAGAAAGGCGATAGTAAATAGGATATCTCTAGAACATAAGATTCATATTACCACATGGAATATAGGGACATTGACAGGTAAGAGTTTGGAGTCAGTAGACGTGATGAAACGTAGGAGAGTCAACATTGCTTGTATCCAGGAAACCAAGTGAAAAGAGGCTAAAGCTAGAGAAATAGATGGGTATAAATTATGGTACATAGGAAAGGAAAACAACAGAAATGGCATAGGAATAATGGTGGATAAGGAATTAAAGGATAAAGTTGTGGACGTTAATAGAATCAGTGATAGAATTGTAATAATAAAACTTGTTCTAGGAGAGCAGATTATAAATGTTATAAGTGCATACTCACCACAAGTAGGGGTACAAGATATAATCAAGAGACAGTTTTGAGAAGATATGGAGGGAGTCATGCAAGAAATTCCCAACACTGAGGAGATATTTATAGGAGCAGCCTTAAATGCCCATGTAGGAAAAGATAACGAAGGATATGATAGAATACATGGAGGGTATGGTATAGGTGAACAAAATGAGATGGGGGAGAATATCCTTGATTTTGCTTTGTCACATAACCTGTCCATTGCAAATACACTCTTTAGGAAGAGGGATGAACACTTAATAACCTTTAAAAGTGGACTTCATAAAAGCCAAATAGACTTTTTCTACTTAGGATTAATGAACGATCTATATGTAAGGATTGTAAGGTGATACCCAGTGAGAGTTTAACCTCACAACATAGGATAATGGTTATGAATATCCATATCAAAAGATGGAAGAAAGGAAATGAACTTGATAGGTATCCAAAAATTAAGTGGTGGAACTTAAAAGGAGGGAAAATAACCTCATTCATAAATAAGCTAATGGTAGAAGGAATTTGGAACTATGAGACAGAAGTAAATTCCATGTGGATTAATATTGCTAAGTCCATTAAGAAAGTGGCAAAAGATGTCTCAGGAGTATCTAAGGGTAAAAGGCAATTAGTAAAGGAAACATGTTGGTGAAGTGAAATAGTGCAAAAAGTTATTAAAGAAAAATGGATGCTTTTTAAAGCATGGCAGAAGACTAGAAATAATGAAAACTACAAACAATATAAGAATGCTAAAAAGGTTGCTAAGAGAATAGTAAGTGAGGCTAAACTTATAACATATGATGAGCTCTATAATAGACTAGGAACAAGAGAAGGTAAGAAAGATGTGTTTAAACTTGCAAAAGTAAGAGAACAGAAGGGTAAGGACTTAGATCATGTTAGGTGCATTAGAAGCGATGATCAAAGGGTATTAGTCAAATATGATGAGATCAAACAAAGCTGGGAAACATACTTTCAAAAATTGTTAAATGACAATGGCTTTGAGAATATAGAGATTGAAAATACTATAAATCTAAATAGCACTGGATATTATAGATATGAACGTAGGATTAGAGTACCTAAAGTAAAAGGGGCCTTGAAAAAGATGAAATCAAGAAAGGCTATGGGGCCCGATGGTATACCAATAGAGGTTTGGAAGCATATGGGAGATATTGGGGTAGTTTGGTTGACCAAGTTGTTTAATAAGATTATAAAATCAAAGAAAATGCTTGATGAGTGGAGGAAAAGCTCTATTGTACCAATTTATAAGAATAAAAGAGACATACAAAGCTACACTAATTATCAAGGGATCAAACTTATGAGCCACACTATGAAACTTTTTGAAAGAGTGATTGAGAAGAAGCTACAACATGAAATAAGTGTATCAAAGAATCAGTTTAGTTTCATGCCTGGGAGGTTTACCAATGAAGCTATTTTCTTACTAAGACAATTAGT
This sequence comes from Warburgia ugandensis, assembly GCA_035236585.1. Lineage (NCBI taxonomy): Eukaryota > Viridiplantae > Streptophyta > Magnoliopsida > Canellales > Canellaceae > Warburgia > Warburgia ugandensis. The sequence continues at coordinate 41,277,300 of CP141128.1, read as the reverse complement.
AGAGAAATATAGGGAGAGGAGGAAAGACTTCCACATGGTCTTTATCGACTTAGAGAAAGCTTATGATAGAGTCCCTAGAGAGTTAATATGGTGGGTGCTAGGTGATAAAGCGGGTACTTAGGGGTATATAGACATAATTAAAGATATGTATGAGGGAGCGGTAACAAATGTTAAGACCACTAGTGGCGTGACTGGTGATTTTCATGTCATTGTAGGATTGCACCAAGGATTGGCGTTGAGCCCATACCTTTTTACATTAGTTAGGGATGAGTTAACAAAATATCTGCACGAGGAGATTCCCCGGTGCATGCTATTTGTAGATGATATTCTTACTAAATGAGACAAGGGAGGGTGTAAACATAAGGCTAGAGTTATGGAGAGAAGCATTAGAATCTGAACGATTTAAAATTTGCCGAACTAAGACAAAATATATGGAATCTAATTTTAGCAAGGAGAGTTGGAGTGGAACACCAGTCAAGATTGATAACTAAGAAGTCCCTATAAAAGACCACTTTTGGTACTTAGGATTAATGATTCATGAGAGTGGAGAGATTGAGAGGGAGGTTACCCAGAGAATCCAAATAGGTTGGAACAAATAGAGATGTGTATCTGGAGTTTTGTGTGATCGGCGGGTGCCACTCAAACTAAAAGAAAAATTCTATAGGATGGCCATAAGGCTGGCTATGGTCTATGGATCAGAGTGTTGGGCAGTTAAGGAACATCATACTCATAGGATGAGTGTCGCAAAAATGAGGATGTTGAGATGGATGAGTGGTAAGATAAGAAAGGATAGAATTAGAAATAAAAATATTAGAAGAAATTTAGGGGTAGCATCGATAGGTAATAAGATGAGGGAGATTAGACTTAGATAGTTTGGACATGTTCAAAGGAGGCCAACAACCGCACCGGTTAGAAGGAGTGAAGCAATACAAGTAAAAGGTTCTAAAAGGGCAAGGGTAAGGATCAAAAGAGCGTAGATAGAAGTGGTGAGGAAAGATTTAAAAACTTTGGGACTAAATAAAGTCATCGTATTTAATAGAGTGGAATGGAGGAATAAGATTCATGTGCCCGACCCATAATTGGGATAAGGTCTTGACGATGATGATAGATCTAAGTCCATTCAAAGCACATTAAACCCTAGGTTTTGCCTAAATTTTCCATCTTTATTTTCTTCTCTATTCTCTCACTCTTCCTACCATCGAAAACCACTTTAAGAGGGGTGTTGGATGCCCACACTTCCTCAAGAAAAGGATACCTCCTCCTTCTAATTTAGGAAACCAGCCAGCCCATCTCTCTTACATCATCATGATTGTATCACTCTTTACCTAACTTTCCTCCCTTAATCGCCACCTAAGATCTAGATCTAGATTTCCTTCCATTTCCTAGATTGAATATTCATCAAATTGGAAGCCAAATCATCTATAAATAGCATATGAAATTCATGTTTTTTCCAAGTAAAGATTTGGTGAGACAACCTTCAAACATAGCTCTCCTTTGGTGCTGGACCTTGGAATTTTTTGGGTGATTTTATTTTTTTGGATTTCTTGTTATTCTCTTTGTTATTTGCTCTCCAATTTTAGGTTAGTAGTTTACTTCACAGCTTTAATTTCATAGTTGTTTTAGGTTGTTTTTGCTCTCTTGTTCTCTGCACATCTGTCCAGCTTCAATTCCTTTTGTTATTGTTTCAATTCCAAGATTTTTTCTAGCTTATTCCCTCAAGATTCAAGTAAGTTCTTCTTTAGTTTGATTGCCAAGATAAGAAATAGCTTGTAACCTTGATTTTCCCCTTAAGAAATTCACATTTTCTACCTTGTTTTTCATCCTAGTTTTGGGTCAATTTTCCTTGCTTTAGTTCATCATCTTAGTCATTTTCTCTCTTGAATTCCTTTTGAGTTTTCTTTATATGTTAGCTTACTTTAGTTTGTGATCGTTATATTGAAGTTTTGTTATTGTTTAGATTAGGATTCAAGCTATAGTTTCATGCACAATTTCCAGAACTTTATATTTGTTTATGCCCATAAATTTTGATGTAATTTGGCACTAATTCAATAATGTTTCTTGAGGATTCTTATTATTGAATGTTTCTTTCATCAAATAACTTTATATTTGGATTGTTATCTTGCATAAAACTTTTTGTTGGAATTTCTTTATTATGCTTGATTTGGTTAATGTTCTTATGTGCTTAAAATCAAGAAATTTTTCTCCTTAACTTTGGTGCTTTCTTTCCATCCATAAAAAAATTTATTTACTTGATTTTTCATGTTGTTTATTAGTTGCATAACATAGGTTGCATGTTTATTTACTTTAGGATCATCAAAATTAGCTATCCTTGGACCCATGAACCATGCGCACAATCCATGGACTATGAGCATGGTACTTGGGTACTTTTCCTTTGAATCTTTTTTAGTTTAGTTGTTGAATCTAGTTTTAGTAGTAGTCAATTCATTATTTGCATATTATTTTAGGTTAGAAAGTTTCCTTTTTAAATTTTTCAAAAGTTCCATCTTTAGAAAATTTTAGGATTGGAAAGTGTTATATTTAGAAAGTCTACTTAATTGTATTTTCCATTCACATGCATGTTTCTAATTTCTTGTTAAATTTAGTTAGATCTCATTAATTAATTGTTTTTAGATCTCATTTTAATGTGAGAAAGTTTTCTAATTTTGTTTTAGAAAGTTTCTAATTCTAATTTAGGAAAGTTTCCTTTTTAGTAGTTTGATTAGTTAAGTTGCTTACTTTAATTCATTCTAGTTTTGTATTAGTTTCTTTGTTAATTGCATGTTAGTTAGGTAAGATTCTAATTCCATTGTTTATTTTTCATTTTGGCAAGTTTCCTTTAATTGTAGTTTCTAATTTTATTAATTTACTTTGCTTGTTTAAATTCAAATAAATTCAATCTCTCTCTTTGGCTAAAGTTAAGCACTTTAAATAAGATCCATCCAACATATAAATGTATGTTATACCTTATGGATTTGACCTCAACTCTAGCCAATTTTTCTTCTTTTGCCTTCCATTCTAATTCTCTTTTCCTTTAATTTTCTTATTCCTTCTTCCATATCCATACCTACACCAAAGCTCCATGCATCATCCATGTAGTTTCCCCTACAGGTTTTCTCTCATCCTTCATCTTTATGTTGCATGCACCACATATAGTTGCACATAGTTCTATTTGATTTTCTTTTTCTTTGTTCTGGTTTTGTAATCATTAAGCATATGCATCATAGGAATCATCTTACTTCATGTAATTTTGATGCTTTCCTATCCATACTTCTATCTTGAATTTATTAGTTCATGTTTAAATTCGGTGCACACTCCTTAGTACCTTCTTAGATTACATGCATGATTATTTCTTTTCTAGAATTCACATGATTTAGTCTTACTTTGTTAATTGCATGCATTGTATATGTAACAACCTCAAATTTTGAGTTAATTTCTAGGTAATTATAACATATTTTAATTGAAATAAAATAAAAATAAAATTACTTGAAAATTGAATTTAAAGAAAGTGGTCGCCTTGAAAACTCAAAATTTGGATTTGAAATTATCAAAAATGAAAACTAAGTGTTGAGGCAATTCCAATGACACTAATTTAGCACAAAATATAGATTAGGGTGGAAAAATCCCAAAATATAGATTAGGGTGGAAAAATCCCAAAATTTTACTAATTTAGGGGGTCCAAATTGATAATGACAACCCTCCCTTACGACGTGCAGTAGGATGACCTGACATGCATGGAGCAAAGTTCATTGCATAGTGGGCCAACCTATGATGTGTTGCTGCTCCTATGTTGGGTAGTGACCAGATGGGGAAAAATAGGGAGGCGCCACAGGAAGGGAGAAAAACCTGGTGGCTTCTAATATTCCTTTGTCTGGATTTCTTGACAATGAGCCCCTTGATCAAAACCCCTCATTATTTTCCACTTGTCTTTGATTGGATCTCCTTCCCTTATGCCGATCACCCCTGAAAACCCCTCTTTCTCTCCCTCTTTTTGGTTCCAAATGGCCTCATGCAATGATTGAACCAAGCCACTGGCCACCTGCATGCTTGGAGCCCCCCTTCCCTCTTTATCTCACTCCCTTCTGGCCAATCACTGTTTTCTCTCTCATTCTCCACTTCTAACCCAGCATAGCCCGACTAGCAAGCTACACCCATCCTATTTTCTCCTTCACCTCCTCTAGCTGGTGCTGCTCGACCTGCATGCCAGCCCGCCTCATTTTTCCTCACCCCTTTCCCTTCTCCTCTATCTCAACCCACTTGGGACCAACACAGATGATCAACCATGCTAGTCTAGGTAGTGATCGGATAACGGCCACCAGCCTCCCCCCTAATCACCAACTTTGTAACCGATTTGACCATCTATCATGATCTAGTCATTGATCTATCTTTGAATGATGGATTTGTGATTGATTTTGTAGATTCTACCATGATCCAACTGTTGACCTGCATTCAAGAGGCAGATCAAAACCTATTCCAACCATTCTTCTTGATCTGTTTTGTTTGTAGTGATCTCATCTTAGATTGATCATTGAAACATCATATCTTTGACCAATCCACCCTTGAGAGATAATTTGACCACTAATTAACCTCCTACAGCTTAGTATGTAATCAATATAAGCTCCCAATTCAAGATGTAGATTTCACTCCAGATGATCTAATATGTGATTAGATCCAATTGTTCATCTTGATCTAACTTTATATTAGTAAAGCATACTCCTAGATCCATATCTGATTTAAGTATTCATTTAGATATGACCACAGATCTATCACTAAACCCCTAGAACAATAACATATCTAACTGGTTCCTAAGATTTAACTGTTAATTGACCATCCAATGCCTAATCTGTGAGACCAGGTACTAGATCTTTATCTGATTTGTAGTGTTCCATAACTAGAGCTACAAATTAACATATCTTTACTTTCCTAGTACTCTAATTAGCTATAGAAACATGATCAAAGCCATCCATTCATGGATCAACAATGAAACCTACAAATTCGTAAATCAATAGATTGAGCTAAAGGAGGTACATACAAGAACCAAGGATAAATGCCATATGAGGTAGGTGGAATAAGAATGCTATTTTTGAAAGTTTAATAATTCCCATGTCTTTATAAGAATGATTGAATACATATGATGATTTGTAAAGTATTGTCTTTAATTACTAAATTTATGGAAGCATGTGATAAATTTAGAAGTTATCTTGTGACACCTTTTAAATTATCAAATAAAAAATTGAATGAATAATTTAAATAAAAAATGTTATCATTACCTAGTTACAACACCCAATCAAAAAAATGGAAACCACACTCATTGACTAGAACTTAGTATATATACATTCAACCGATGCTAATGATACTCAGAAACATGATATACATATGAATTAGCTATAGATATGAAATGAACTTAAAACAATTATTTTATCCCAATTATAACATTAAGACAAATGAGTAATTGGACTGCCTACCTTGATTTTGAACTTACACATTTTGTGAACATTGTAATACCTTAAATAAGGTTTGATCTTACTCATACTATTGAGAAATAAGGACTTGCATGTTGATACTATGATATTTGGAATGCCCCATATAGTATGAAATATTAATAAGTATATCAGCAATAAAGTAAAGATTTCAGAGTAACTCATAATCTGAACTATACAAAGACTTAAGAAAATGTGCTAGAAGAAGTGATACTTGTAATTTAACAAATCAAGAATGATGAAGTGATTCACATTAAACTGGGAATGAATACTCTAAATGCCATCATCATGCAATAAATATTTACAAGTCATGACCTTAAGTTATAATGTGAATGTCTTTGTTGATAAATGCTTTATGACTAGTTTAACTATGGTCATTGCATTGGATGCATACTTTTGGAAACTAAAAAAGAATTATGTAGTATATGAATAAAAACTGCATGCTGTGAATGCTCATGAAGATATGTTTTTACAACTTGACTAGAATATTTGTTGAAAATGAATAGATTTAAATGGTTTGTAATAAAACTTTGAAATATTGATTTTATTTTCATGAAATAATTTTGGAGACATATATGATTTGTGATTTGGGCAAGCACTCGACGAGTACCAGTAAGTCCTAATGGATGTGGATTTGTCATTGTTTTAAGCATGTAGTATGAGTAGCCACAAGCTCTAATGGATGCGGACATGTTAATGCTTAGGCAAGCACTCAACGAGCAGCTATAAGTCCTTTTGGATATGGATTTCATTGATGTTTTGGGCAATCACTCTTAAAGTGTTCTAAGTCTTGGATCACTTAGCAAGTGCTTTAAGAGTATCGTAAGACCTAGAGGCAGACGTGTTACATGTCCAGGTGTGCTACATGCCGTTATGTCCTAGAGACCCTATGCTAGAAGTTGCAGTTGGCCACTAACCTCTGAGATGATATCGATACCAGTTTTGCGATGGGATGGCGGGAAGTAGGAGTAGCTTCTCATGGACAAGTGCTCTGAGAGGTAGTGGGGTAGCTCTCATGAGGTTCGATTAGTCATGGTTTGTGCAAGTGTCCATGAGCAAATGCAGAGGCCACCGTAGTCACCGGCATGTGATAGTAGGGCCCTACGAGCATAGTTGTCTGTGTGTTGATGCTATGTGGGTCATTTCTTGTGAGTTTAGACTTCGTCCAGGGTTGTAGGACTGTATGCCACTACCATTGGAGTGATCAGTTTTTCATGGTGATGTGGGTATGGATTTGTACATTTCGGATTGAAGGCTATGGGCCTTGGTTCAGCTTCATCTATTTTGAACACACTAGTTTGATAGACTTATCAGATTCTTTTGGACATTGGGGATGAGTTGAGATCATTAGTTTTTCCTAGTGGATTTTCACCTCGTGTGTATGAGACCTACTTTCACATTTATGATTTTAATTTGATTTGATATAGAAAGAGCTATTTACGCTTATAAATTGATTGATTATGCTTTGAAAACCACAAACATCTTTTTTCTTTTCTAGATTGAAGATTTATCAAATGTTGGTTTGTTGATGACCAAACTTTGAGCAAACAGTATACTCTTTGACATTATCAATTGACTTCATCTTTTATCAAAACTGTACTTTGATGCTTACACTTAACTAATGACTTTGCCATTAGTATTATATTCATGTTGATTTTTTCGTAACCGATGGTTTTTACCATGGTCAACTTACTAAGGTGCCATCTTACTTAAGCATTATGAGTGATTTTTGCATGATCATATACTGATTTATTTTTGCATATGAAACTGAACTAGGTTCATGAAGAGAAAAGATGTTAAATAGCTAGCTTTATAGATGATAATGAGGAAGTTAGATACCTCACGCTTTGAAAGTTGATTTAACTATCAACTTAGACATTTATAAGGATAACTTGAATAAATCATGTGTGGTGAATGATCTTGAAGAATTGTATGTAATGACTAAATGCAAAATACTTATGTGTCTATTAGTGGAAATTGATCTTAATATAAATTAGACATTCTTGAAAAGACAAAAGCTTAGAATGATTAAATCCTTAGGAAAATTTAAAGCAATAATGATCTTCATTGAAATCACTATAGACTATGATTCATCAGCTATAATGAATTGCACATGTAAATGAATTCCATAATTATACAATTTAAGAATTTATAATTTTGGCATGAGTACTTTGAAGATAGCTGGAGGTTTATTTAAGTATTATACATTCTTACAATGCATTGATAATGTAAATCATGAACTACATGACAACATAGCTACTTAGTCTACCCACACAAGTGCAAGTTTCTGAGACATTGTAATTGTTTACAATGTCTTAGATTTGAATAATTATGATAGAAAGACAGGTTGAACATGAGAGCAGCTATGGAGTTTTAGAATTTTAGAAGATGGAGATTTTCTAGTATCTATATGGTGAGCCTTGCAACCTTAGATTAGCTTTCTGATTTAATGGAGAATTCGAGTGTATATTTACTTTCATGTTGTAGATTCAATTGTATTTAATGGAATTTTTTGTGATATGGTTATTACTAGAGGTTTTGGGAAGTGATATGTCTTGTATATTTGTTTTCAAAGTGATGAAAAATTATTTATATTGTCTATTAGGTGTTTTACATGCATACATCAAATGCACATATGTTAAAAAAAAAAGAAAGAAAACTTTGCTCATTTTTGGCAAAAATGAGACACTCATTTCACCATACAATCTATGTTTTATGTAAAAATGACACTCGGGATTTTCAGGAAAAGTTTCAAAAAAAGTTTCTACTATTTGTTTTCAGAAAGAATTTCAAATAAGGATATCCTGAATTTCAAAAATAGTTTTAAAAAAGTATTTTGAGAACCTGGGGTGTCATAGTATATTATTTAATACTTTTGTCCACCTTTGAATTCCACCTTAGAATTCTCATTCTTGCACACATAATGCTTTAGGATGATTTTCATGCATCATAGTTGCATGTTTTAGCATACTTGGGTTGCAAGCACACCCACTAGCATGCTTTAGTTCCTTTCATCTTCTTCATCCTCCCTTCCATGCTCTTATCTCTCACCCACACTTTCCTTGCTTGCATCTTTTAGACACTCATATGACTGCCTCCACTCACACCTTCAATTATATGCATAAAACCTCTTCAAGCCTTCTCTTTACTTCTTAAGCCATGTGCATGCTTCACTCTTCCATTCTTTCCTTAGTTCTTTTATGTTCTTATGGGATTTGGAATTAAAGGAGTCTCTCCTATCCTAGAGTAAAGGTTCAGAGAAAACAAATCTTGGCATCAAGACACTCCAATTCATAGGTTAAGGCATCATGTTAAAGGATATAATTACACCATGTACCTATTCCTTACTTCATCTCCTAAGGTTGGAATTTGGTGAGTCCTAAGTAAAGTTCCACGAGTCTCTCCTATCCTAGAGTAAAGGTTCAGAGAAAACAAATCTTGGCATCAAGACACTCCAATTCATAGGTTAAGGCATCATGTTGAAGGATATAATTACACCATGTACCTATTCCTTACTTCATCTCCTAAGGTTGGAATTTGGTGAGTCCTAAGTAAAGTTCCACGAGTCTCTCCTATCCTAGAGTAAAGGTTCAGAGAAAACAAATCTTGGCATCAAGACACTCCAATTCATAGGTTAAGGCATCATGTTGAAGGATATAATTACACCATGTACCTATTCCTTACTTCATCTCCTAAGGTTGGAATTTGGTGAGTCCTAAATAAAGTTCCACTTTCATTATGTTTATTTTCCTTTATCTTCTTCCATGCTTAAGATAGAAAGCCTCTTCTATGGATGCCCCTAACTTAAAGTAAATGACCTCTAATCCCCTCCTTGTCTTTCTCCTTAAGAGCTACCCTCTTTCTTAAGAGTTTCTAGCAAGGAAATGCACAAATTTTTTTACACTTCCACCCATCTTTTCCTTTACTCCTTATAATGAGTGGCGATCTTTTATGAAAGGTATAAGGCAACTCTTCTGTTTGCTTACTTAGCACTTTATTCCTAAGGATTTTTGGACTAGATTTGACTTAATGGGTTGTGGCATGATTGGGTTAATGAGAAGTGAACAGCTTGGTGGTAACTTTAGTGCATTGTGGTTTGAAGAAAAGTGTACATGCTCCTGTTCAATGACATAACATGAAGGCCCTTCAGTGGAATTCTAGTCCGTGAAGAAGAAATTTTAATTGCTTTCTTTTATTGCTTTCCTTTACTTAGCTTATGTAACAAAGCCCTGTAATCTATTTAATTAATGAGAAAATTTCTTTCCTTAGTTAATAACTTGTTTCCTTAATTAGTTTCTTTATTTGATTGCTTTCTTTTTAGCTTTAGTTTCTATCTTAATTTCCTTTCTTTAATTACATATTCCTTATTTCATGCATTAATTCCTTAATTTAGATTCTTTATTGCTTTAATACATTAGTTAAATCCCTTTTAATTCTTTTCCTTGGATAGTTTAAAGTAACATAATATAGTTCTTGTGACGACCTGGGTTTTCTTATGCATTTTTAAATGCAATATCTAATTCCTAGGGCGGGATGCATCCCTATTTGAAAACCATTTTATTAAAATGATGCAATGCAGAAGAAAATCTTTTGTTTTGAAAAGAAAGCTTTCGTATAAAACCCCAAGTGTCAAAACACATTTTCAAATCATATAGCCATGGCATAGTTTTAAATCAACTCTATTCCCAAGAAAGTGTTAGTCACAGCCCCAGCTACAAAAAGTAATTACAATCAAGTAACATTCATTGAAAGATAAGGTAAGGGTTTACTTACTTGTACTTAATTTGGATGTTCTCTGTCACGTCCTTAAGTGTTTACTTGTATCTGAAAAATATTAAGGATTGGGTGAGTATACACTATACTCAGTAGGAGTCTATCACTACTAGTTTTACAATGCATGCTATGCTTAAAACCATATGTTCTTTAAACCATGTGCATGTTTGGACACTCATGTTCAAAAGACATTGTCAAAATAGAATACTAACAACTTAAAGAATTGCATAATCCAAGTCAAAACTAACATAGATATCATAAACATATATGATATGCATATGATGCTCAGCTGAATCCAACTCATGGATCTATGGTATGGTTGACCATTCTAATGTCATGCCATATGCAATGCAAGTAAATCTTAAAAAACATAGGGCCCATTATGCCCACGACCTCATCGCCGTGTGGTCCCCGGGTACCTAGGGACTCTCTGTCATAGCCTCCAAGAGGCATATGACACTTCGATCGGGTGCCGTGACACCAGTGGTAGTCCTCGTTACCACTCAGCAATCAAAGTAAGGACAAGCCTTTTTGGTGTGGTACCCTTTCCACCTATAGTGGTAGAGGCTGAGAGGCCACCCCGAAACCTCTCGGCATAGCGCCCACGAGCTTACTAGCCCAAATCATATACGATCAAGCAAGTAAAAACCTCTTTTACAAAACATGTCCTCTTTGGGTCCCTCACAACTGCCTACCCAGCGTCTTTTGGGAACTCCAGTGTCTTTTGGTAATCCTCAAGGATATGCATTTATTCAAAAACTCAATAATCACAAAGCATGCAATTTATGCACTTGGTTGCAAAACATGCATGCAATGCATAAAATCTGCTCATGCTAGTATTGCATTCAAAATCATAACCCTGCCTAGAAGCCTGTCAGCTCTCTTTGGCCCGCCCTCATTAGCTCGCCCTCATCGAGCAAGGCTACACTTATCATGGAGACAAGAATCCTTTTTCAAAACATGTCTATGCATGTAACACATGTCTTGGCAATATATGCGCAATGTAATTTTTTATATGCATGCTAAGTTCATTTATGAAATCAATTAAGCTAAACAGGTCATGTGCATAAGGATGTAACATAAGTTTATATGATATACGCATAAAGACAGGACATGTAACTTTAAAACATGCATTATAAAAGCAATCATGACTCAAAACATGCATTCTCAAAGCATCATGGGTTCTTTTTAAAAGTCTAGTAGCGATAGGACAGCTACCTGGTTTGATCCCGTTAGTCCCCTTGTCCTCGTGCGTTCCTGGACATGGTTTAGGGAAAAAGGTTAGCTTGGCCTATTTCTATAGGTTCTAGAACTGTTTACCTCACTACTTAGTCATTAAGGGTTCATTCCCATGCCTAAGGGCCTCCTAAGGTCCCTAACTAGGCCTTGGTATAGTCAAGTTTGCAAAGGTTTAGTGGCCCCATGCCACTATCATGGTTTAAGGGTCATGCCATCCTTAGATAGGGTCTTGATCAGGTATTTTATGCTTTGGGTGTGTCCGTGCCGTTGATACGGACACAACGCTTCTCGCTACGCCTCAATCGGAGTCCTAAAACTCAAGTTATGGGCAGTTTAGTGTTAAGAATACATAGAAGGCCCATAGGCGTCCGCCGACGCACCAGGCCTTCTACCCGTTTTCTCGTTTATGGGCGCGTCCACAGATGCGCTTGTCAGCTTCACCTTAAAGCATAGGGTGCATTTGGTTCTATGGTGACCTGGGCATCCTCGAGATGCCCTGGTTCGACCTTGTCGAACCAGTACACCTCAGGCACCTACCCTGGGTTTGTTGTGGCTCCCTAGAGCCCCATTTTGCATGATTTCTCATGCAAAAACTTAGGAAAATTCAACCTAAGACTGAGGGGGAGATGGGTTTGGAGTTGTTTAAGGTGTACCTAGTTCATGGTCGGGTATTTCTTCACGTTTTCTCCTCTTGCCTGCTTTTCCAAGATGGGTTTTTGCCAGGGTTTTGGGTTGCCATTGGAGGTGCCCAAGAGCTCTATTTATAGAGCTTAAGGAGGGTTCTAGAGGGGGTTTCTATTGCCATGGAATGGCAGTAGTTTCTCCCTTGCACACCGTCATTCTAGAAACCTCCAGTATGTTTGGGAAGAAGGGGGTGCCCGTATCAAAACAGGTCCCTATTTTCTCAGGCCAAATTCGTTTTAACTTTAATTACAATTTTGCCCTTGAACTTCAAAGGGCCATAACTTGCTCATTTTAACTCCGTTTTGGATTATGGTCTTATTGGATTCCTTTTCTTGAGACGCACCTAAGGGTATCATTCTAAGGACCAAATTTCTCGGTCTAGTCAAGGTGAACAATGAAATGACCAAAATACCCTTATCTCAAAAAGTGAACTGTTCATTACTAACATGGGATTTCAAGGTTACCAAAAATGGAGTCATTACAGTTGTTCATTAACTCAATTAATTATAAAGTCTTGTGGGATCAACCTATATTTGTTGATTCTATACTCCAGTAGAGCTGTGCACTTGCGGTAATTATTAAGACACATTATATGTTTATCCTCACTAAAATACGAAAGAGTGAGTTAGAAATGGAGAATGTATGAAACAAAAGGTTAAAAAGAAGTGCGTGGAAGGATGAAAGAGTATATGAAATACGCTAGAAGAGGGGGCGACTAAAGGAGAAAAGTGTTAGAAGGGTAAGGTATATAAGGGATAGAAATGTGAAATGAAGGAGAGAGGATGATGGAACAGGAGCAAAGTTCACCCTAAATGGATGACTGAGGGGCATGGAAGAAAGGTAGAAGTGTGCCCCACATTGTGGAAGAGAAAGGCTGCTAAGGAGAGACACAACCTAGATGGTTGCAAAACTGGTTTACAGTATGAAGGTATGCACACAATTTCTTTTTTCACATAGCTTTGTGCTATTCTCACAACAAGAATGGAGGTTGGGGATTGAAAGAATAGGACAATGGTTGAGACTCTCACCTCTTTTCCATAGTGCTATGGCATGGAAGTTCTAAGGGAAAGATGATGAGAGTGACCTCTCTCCTTCTGCTTCTCCAAAGTGTATACATTGAACTCTAAGGAAAAGGGGAGATGGCTCACGTTCTCCTCTCCTTCTTTTATAGTGAAATCCCTAGGAATTGAATGTTTGAGATTATATAGATCTTAAGAAGACAAGGCAGTAAGAGATAAGTGGGATGGAAAGACATAATGGAGAGAATAGAAGGGAGGCATGAAATGGGAGAATGCATTGGATTTTGAGGAAAAGGGTAAGGAGATGAGGCAAGTGGAAAGTTGTGGGGCATGGAATGGTGGGAGAGTAGAAAGAGAGGGAGATGGGGATGGGAAGAGATGCGGAGACTCATGTGTGGATGTGGCTAGGGTGGAAGTTTCCTTGAAGTTTCTTCTCATCCTTCCTCTCTTAAGACTACGTCCAACACTTGGAAGGAAGTTTCCTTCCTATCTCATAAAAAACTAGTGATATGGAGGATAGGGTTTGTTTTCAATTTCCTCTTCATTTTATATCCCTTGGATCATGTTTCTCCCTAGATTAAGTGGCTGCGATTTTGTAGAAGTCCCCCTCTCCAAAAGAACATGTTATTGTAGCTCCTTTCCTTTCATATGTTGGATTAAGTATACCCTAGAGTAGATGGCTTGGAGTTCATTGAAGTATTCTTATCCAGAGCCTTTTTCATCCAAAGTTCTCTCATAGCCTTGTAATGACCCCAATTATTGTAATATTAAAATCCCATGAAAAGTTCAATTTTGAAGATAAGGGCATTTTGGTCATTTCACTAGTCACCTTGACTGAACCCAGAAACCTGGTCCTAAAAATAGTACCATTAGATGTGTCTCGGAAAAAGGAATCCAACAAGACCAAAATCACCCAAAACGGAGTTAAAATGAGCGAGTTGTGGCCCTTTGAAGTTCAGGGGCAAAACTGTAATTTTAACAAAAATAGATTTAACTACAAAACACAGGGGCCCGTTTTGATACGGGCACCCTTCATCTTCCACCTCCTAGAGAGTTCTACAACGACGGTGATTGGAGGGGAAATCACCGCCATTCTGGAGGTTTCTCCACCGCCATTCAAAGGCGGTGAGAGCCCCCTCCAGAACCCTCTCTTAGCTCTATAAATAGAGCTCTTGGGGGCCTCTAATGGCAGCCCAAAATGTTGAGTAAAAACCATTGAGGAGCACTGCCCTAGAAGAGAAAACAAGGAGAAAAACCCAGCAACGAGCTAGGTACGCCCAAAATCCCTCAAAATCCATCTTCACCATAGCTCCAAGATTAATTTCCCTAGATTTTTGCATGAAAAACCATGCAAAATGGAGCCCGGGAAAGCCACCAAGGACCCAGGGAAGTCCCCTGGTCCGCATTGGTTTGACAGGGTCAAACCAGGGTGTCCTGAGGACGCCCCGGTCCCCCAGTCGACGAAGACGTTCCAATCAGAATGTGACGCGTCGAACGCGTCTGAAGAAAACCAACGGGCACGTCCGGGGACGCGCCCGCAAAAGAGAGAAACGATGGAGAAACTTGGCGCGTCTGCAGACACGCCCGCTGAGGCGTACACCACAAACGCGTAGCGCTAGCTAGCAGTGTGTCATTTTTTGGTTCCTTAAGGAAGCCGGGGCGCACGTCGCAGACGCGCAGCGCCCTAGCATTCCGTCTTTTTATTTTTAAGACTCCTATGTACTTACGACACTAAAATGCTTATAACTTGAGATCTAGAGCTCTGATTGAGGCACCACAAAAGGTGTTGTGTCCATGCCGACGACTCGAATACATCTAAACTATAAAATCCCTGATCAAGGCCCAATCAAAGGTGAGCATGACCCTTAGAATAGGATGGTGGCGCGTGGCCACTAGAACGTTGGAAAACTAAGGATACCAAGGCCCAATTAGGACCTTAGGACACCCATAGGCATAGGGATGGACCCCTAATGCCTAAGTAATAAGACCAATTACTCTAAAACCCATAAAAGATAGGCCAAACTAACCTTGATTCCCCAAACCATGATCAGGAGCGTCTGAGGACAAAAGGGTTAGCGCGACCTAGCCAGGTAGGTGCTCTATAACTCTTAGATTCTTTTAAAAGAACTATTATTGTTTTGAGAACATATGTTTTAAATATATGACTTGATTTGCATGACTTAATTCAGCATGCATGATAAATGCTTTGTACATAGCCATGTTTTGAAATGATTGCATATACATTATGCCCATATATGTGTTGCAAACAAGTGCATACATTGCATGATTTAAGTACTTGCAAAGATTGCATGTCCTTGAGGGTTGCCAAAAGATGCTAGAGTGCTGAGGGCCAGGCAGTTGTGAGGAACCCAAAGAGGACAAGTTTTAACAAGAGGTTTTGGCTCATTTAATCTTATGTGATTTGGGCAAGTAAGCCCGTGGGAGCTATGTCGAGGGGTCTGGGTTGGCCACTCGGCCTCTACCACTAATAGGTGGATGGGTACCACGCCCAAAAAGAGGTAAGTCCCTACGTTGACTGCATGTGGTACAAGGGGCTACCACTGGTGTCACGGCACTAGGTCGACGTGTCATAGGCCCCGTGGAGGCTATGATCGAGTGTCCTCAGGTACTCGAGGACCACACGGGGAGGAGGTCGTGGGCATAGTGGACCCTATGGTTTGATGATTTATGTGCATTACATATGGCATGATATAAGATTGGTCGACCATACCATACTAGAGATCCATGAGTTGGACTCCATGAAGCATCTATTGCATATCATGATGTCATCATATATATATATATGATACTTTCAATTTTGGATTATGTGATCTTTTAAGTCATTAGTATTTCGGTTTGATAATGGATTCTTATACCGATATTGAACTCGAGTATTCAAACATACACATGTTTTGAATGAGCATATGATTTAAAAACATCTCATGCATTTATAAAACTAGTAGTGATAGGCTCCTATTGAGTATAGTTTATACTCACCCAATCCTCAACATTTTTTAGATACAAAGTAAATACTTAAGGGCAAGGAACGTTTGTACTAGGAGACACAGGCTAAGTACAAGTAAGTAAACCCCTATCTTATCTTTCAATGTTACTTGATTGTAGTTACTCTCTAATAGCTGGGGCTGTGGTTAACACTTTCTCGGGAATAATATTGATTCAAAAACTTTGCCATGGCTAAATAATTTGAGAATATGTTTTGCCACTCGCAGTTTTTATGAAAGATTGTTTTCCAAAAGTAAAAGATTTTCATGCATCTCATACTTATAAAACAAGAGATCTCGCCTCTATCAAAATTGCATCATATAAAAACCCGGGTCGTGACAGTTGGTATCAGAGCACGGTTTAATGTTACTCACAGCCCAGTTATGAGGAGAATAACTTATAATCAAGTTTCATCCATGAAAGAGTAAGGGGTAATAGGATAACACAAAACTGAGATTTGGTGAATTGCCTTGTGATTACAGATGCCTAGGAAGAAGGGAAGCAATGCTCCAAGACCTGAAGCCCCACCAGTGGACTCCACTGGGTTGGGCAACGGGATGGCTGAGTTATTCCAACAATTCTTACAAAACATGGGACAATACATGAATAGTCAAAGCCAAACTCCTACCCCCCCAGATCCTTCCCCTGATAAAACAATAGATAGGACTGAGGTTCAGTTAGAAAGGTTTCAGAAACTAGCTCCCTCATTCACAGGAGAAGATGAAGCATCTATAGCTGAAAAATGGTTAATTGATATTGAAAAGATATTTAAGGCCATGAACATAGCTGAAGAAAGAAAAGTACCCATGGCCACATTTGTGTTTAGAGGAGAGGCTACCTTTTGGTGGGAAACAGCAGAAAGAACTTATTTTGATCAGCAAGAAACAATAGGATGGGAAGAGTTTAAAAAGGTCTTTAATGACAAATATTATCCTAAACATATAAGGAAACAGAAGGAAAAGGAATTTATGGACTTAGAACAAGGAAATATGACGGTCCAACAGTACGAAAGTATATTCATCAGCCTCCAAAGATTTGCACCCCGTGCTTGTGCTGATGAGGAAGATGCAGCTGAAAGATTTGTAGATGGACTCAACCCAGGACTCAGGAACAAAGTTCTAGGTTTCCAAACTTCCATAGTAGCCAAAGCCGTAGAGATGGCCTCCCTATATGAAAAAGATTATCAAAGGAACCAGGCAATAAGAGAAACTAAGAACATCAACACCATGAAGAACAAAGGAAAGAGACCCTTTCAGTCATCTGGACCTAGGCCACCTTTCAAGAAGCTGTTTGAAAACAAAGGAAGAAGACCAGACTGGAAGGCATGCCCTAGGTGTAACAGAAATCATCCAGGAAAAACCATGTCCCACTTTCAACATCACTTGCTATAGTTGTGGAGAATTAGGACATTTTTCTAGTAACTGTCCAAAAAGGAGAGTACAAGAGCGTAAAGAAGATCAAGTTCCAAAAAGTCAAGGACGTGTCTTTGCCCTGACTTCCAGTCAAGCCCAAGCATCAAATGCAGTTGTTGAAGGTATTCTTTCTATCTCTAATACACCTGGAAAAGTTCTATTTGATACAGGCTCCACTCATTCTTTCATATCTCGGGAATTTGCATCATCCTTGGACATTATACCACAGGACCTAGACTTCACTCTAGAAGTCATGACTCCTGTAGGCCAGGCACTCCCCACTTATTCTTATCTCCAGGATGTCCCCATTTTGATTAAGGACCATTTGTTACATGCCAACCTTATCCACTTAGATATGAATGACTTCGACATCATCCTAGGTATGGACTGGCTAGCCTTTCATCAAGCCTTTGTTGATTGTCGTCAGAAGCATGTCACTTTTACCCTACCTAATAGAGACACTTTCACCCTCCAAGGAAGAAAGGATTATTCTGGAGCGTGTGTTATTTCTGCCATGAAAGCAGTTAAACACATTGCTCAAGGATGCCCCTTCTTCTTAGCCAAGATTGAATTTGTCAAGAGTCCCCAACCAAAGCTAAAGGATGTCGAGGTTGTCCGAGAATTTCCTGACGTGTTCCCTGAGGACTTACCAGGTCTACCTCCACCAAGGGAAATTGAGTTCATCATTGACCTTATACCCGGTACTTTCCCCATTTCCAAAGCTCCTTACCGAATGGCTCCTGTAGAACTAAGAGAATTGAAGACCCAATTACAGGAACTACTTGACAAAGGGTTCATACGACCTAGCGTGTCTCCGTGGGGAGTTCTAGTCCTTTTTGTTAAGAAAAAGGATGGCTCCATGAGATTGTGCGTAGACTATCGGATGCTGAATAGGGTCACCATTAAAAATAAGTACCCTCTTCCCCGAATTGATGATCTTTTTGATCAACTTCAGTTAGCTAGAGTCTTCTCTAAGATTGATCTATGATCAGGGTACCATCAACTTCGAGTTAGAGAAGAAAATATCCCCAAGACAGCCTTTAGGGCTCGATACGGCCATTATGAATTCAGAGTGATGTCCTTTGGTTTGACTAATGCTCCAGCCGTGTTTATGGACCTCATGAATAGCGTGTTCAAGGAGTACTTAGATAAATTCATCATAGTGTTTGTGGATGATATCTTAATATATTCTGAAACTCCTGAAGACCATATGGAACATCTAAGGATAACATTAAGCACCCTACGAGCACACGAGCTATATGCAAAATTCAGTAAGTGTGAGTTTTGGCTGGAAAAGGTTAATTTCTTAGGACACATTATTTCTCAAGATGGCATAGCAGCTGACCCTACTAAGGTTGAATCAGTGCAGAACTGGGAAAGACCTAAGACAGTCACAAAAATAAGAAGCTTCTTAGGACTTGCCGGATATTACAGGAGATTCATCGAAGGTTTTTCACAAATGGCTTTACCTCTAACTAAGCTGACCAAGAAAGACACAAGATTTGAATGGACTGATAAATGTGAGGAAAGCTTCCAAGAACTAAAAAGAAGGTTGACTACCGCACCTGTCCTTACCTTACCTTCAAGAAGTGGCGGATTTGAGATATACAACAATGCCTCACAACAAGCGAGGGCTAGGCTACGTACTTATGCAACATGGGAAGGTAATCGCTTATGCTTCTCGACAACTCAAGAAGCATGAAGTCAATTACCCAACCCATGACTTGGAATTAGCAGCCATAGTCTTTGCCTTGCGAATATGGAGACATTATTTATATGGACAAAAGTTTGAAGTGTTTACAGATCATAAGAGTCTTAAATATATCTTTTCCCAACAAGACTTAAACATGTGACAAAGAAGATGGATGGAATACTTAAAGGACTATGACTTCTCCATTCATTATCACCCTGGAAAAGCTAATGTGGTAGCTGATGCATTAAGCAGAAAAACCCAAGGGATGTGTGCAAGTTTATTAACTAAGAGATGGAAGCTACTACAAGAAGTTATCACATGGAAACCAGACATAAGTAAGCACAAGATCATCATGGCAGGACTAACAATAAAGTCGGCTGTTAATGAAAAAGTTAAGCAAGAATAGAAAGGAGACCTAGATATACAAGCTTTCATAGGAAAACCAAGATTTACAAAAAAGGAAGATGGTAGCGTTTACATGCAAGGAAGATTAGTGGTACCGGCTAATGAAGAGTTAAGATAAGAAATCTTAAAATAGGCTCATCGGTCCAAGTATACAATACACCCAAGAGGGACTAAGATGTATCAAGACTTAAAGAAACAATATTGGTGGGATGGTATGAAAAGAGACATAGGAGAATTTGTGGCAAAGTGTTTAACATGTCAACAAGTAAAGGCTGAACATCAAAGACCTGCGGGATTGTTACAACCCCTTGAGTTACCCGAATGGAAATGGGACCATATCACAATGGACTTCATCTTAGGGCTACCCAAGACCTCTAAGGGTCATGACATGATCTGGGTGATTGTTGATAGATTAACTAAGACAGCCCATTTCCTTCCTATACGTCATACCCAATCCACTGACAGCCTATCTCAGCTATACATCAAAGAGATAATAAGTCTACATGGTATACCCCTTAGTATCACTTCAGATAGGGATAGCCGCTTCACTTCGCAACTCTGGAAGTCTGTCCAAAAAACCTTAGGATCTTCCTTGAACTATAGCACAGCCTTCCATCCACAGACCGATGGACAGTCAGAGCGCACAATCCAGATAGTCGAAGATATGTTGCGGACTTGTGCCCTTGATTGGAAGCAAAGCTGGGATGAAAACCTACCGCTAGTCGAGTTTGCGTACAACAATAGCTTTCAGTCAAGCATTAGCATGGCTCCATACGAGGCGCTCTATGGGAGACCCTGTCGATCACCCACCAGTTGGAGTGAAGTTGGAGAATCCAGGGTGCTCCAGTCCGAGCTGGTAGAGCAATTTGCCGAGAAGGTCAAACTCATAAGAAGCCGCCTCCTCACAGCTCAAAGCCGCCAAAAGAGCTATGCTGATCGAAGGAGGAGACCATTGGAATTCGACATAGGAGAGCACGTTTTCCTGAAGATATCTCCCACTAAAGGAGTTATGAGGTTCGGTATCAAAGGCAAGCTTAGTCCGCGTTACATAGGACCTTTCGAAATCCTGGAGAAAGTGGGAAAAGTGGGCTACAGGATCACACTACCCCCTCAGCTATCCGAAGTGCATAACGTATTCCATGTATCTATGCTAAGGAGGTACGTGCCTGACCCTGCTCATGTCATCGACCAGGTACCCATAGAGTTGACGGAGGATCTCAAGCTAGAGACAAGACCAGTTGAGATTCGGGCTCATAAGAATAAGAAGCTACAGAACAAGGACATATCCTTAGTTAAAGTTTTGTGGAGAAATGCGCACATAGAAGAAGAGACTTGGGAACTGGAGTCAGAAATGCAAGAAAAGTACCCCGAGATCTTTTGACTATATATAGTAGAATTTCGGGGGCAAAATTCCCCTAAGGGGGAAAGAATGTAATGACTCCAATTTTGTAATATTAGAATTCCAAGTTTAGCAATGAAAAGCTCAGTTTTTAAAGAAAAGGGAATTTTAGTCATTTCACTACTCACCTTGACTGAACCCAAAAATTTGGTCCTAACAATGGTTCCATTAGGTGTGTCTCAGAAAAAGGAATCCAACGAGATCAAAATCACCCAAAACGGAGTTAAAATGAGCAAGATATGGCCCTTTGAAGTTTAGGGGCAAAACTATAAATTTTACAAAAACGATTTAACCTGAAAAACACAGGGGCCCATTTTGATACGGGCACCCCTTCATCTTCAACCTCTAGAGGATTCTAGAACGGCGGTGATTGGAGGAGAAATCACTGCCATTCTGGAGGTTTCTCCACCGCCATTCAAAGGCGGTGAGAGCCCCCTCCAGAACCCTCCCTTAGCTCTATAAATAGAGCTCTTGGGTGCCTCTAATGGCAGCCCAAAATGCTGGAGAAAACCCATCGTGGAGCAGTAACCTAGAGGAGAAAATGTGGAGAGAAAGCCAGCCATGAAGCAGGTACGCCCAAAAACTCCCCAAACCCATCTCACCCATAGTCCTAGGCTCAGTTTCCCTAGGTTTTTACATGAAAATTCATGGAGAATAGGCCCCAGGGAGCCACCAAGGACCCTGGGACGTCCCCAGGGCCGCACTGGTTCGACAGGGTCGAACCAGGGTGACCTGAGGATGACCCGGGTCCCTAACGAGCGGGACGATCCAATAGGAACGTCCCACGTCGACCTCCGTTTGAAAAACCAAACGGGCGCGTCCAGGGACGCGCCCGCAAAAGAGAGAAAAGGAGGAAAATTCGGCACGTCTACAGACGTGCTCGCTGAGGTGCATGCCGCAGACACGCAGCGCGCTAGCAGCGCGCGTCTTTTGGTTCCTTAAGGAAGCCGGGGCGCACGTTGCAGACGCGCAGCGCCCTAGCATTCCCTCTTTTTATTTTAAGACTCCTATGTACGTACGACACTAAAATGCTTATAACTTGAGATCTAGAGCTCCGATTGAGGCGCCGCAAAAGGTGTTGTGTCCGTGTCGACGATGCAGACACATCCAAACAATAAAATCCTTAATCAAGGCCCAATCAAAGGTGGGCATGACCCTTAAAATAGGATGGTGGCACGTGGCCACTAGAACATTGGAAAACTAAGGATACCAAGACCCAATTAAGACCTTAGGACACCCATAGGCATAGGGATGGACCCCTAATACCTAAGTAATAAGACCAATTACTCTAAAACCCATAAAAGATAGGCCAAACTAACCTTGATTCCCCAAACCATGATCAAGAGCGTCCGAGGACAAAAGGGTTAGCGCGACCTAGCCAGGTAGGTGCTCTATCACTATTAGATTCTTTTAAAAGAACTATTATTGTTTTGAGAACATATGTTTTAAATATATGACTTGATTTGTATGACTTAATTTAGCATGCATGATAAAGACTTTGTACATAGCCATGTTTTGAAATGATTGCATATACATTATGCCCATATATGTGTTGCAAACAAGTGCATACATTGCATGATTTAAGTACTTGCAAAGATTGCATGTCCTTGAGGGTTGCCAAAAGACGCTGGAGTGCTGAGGGCCAGGCAGTTGTGAGGGACCCAAAGAGGACAAGTTTTAACAAGAGGTTTTGGCTCATTTATTCTTATGTGATTTGGGCAAGTAAGCCCGTGGGAGCTATGTCGAGGGGTTTGGGTTGGCCACCCGGCCTCTACCACTAATAGGTGGATGGGTACCACGCCCAAAAAGAGGCAAGTCCCTACGTTGACTGCATGTGGTACAGGGGGCTACCACTGGTGTCACGGCACTGGGTCGACGTGTCATAGGCCTCGTGGAGGCTATGACCGAGTGTCCTCAGGTACCCGGGGACCACACGGCGAGGAGGTCGTGGGCATAGTGGACCCTATGGTTTGATGATTTGTGTGCATTGCATATGGCATGATATGAGGTTGGTCGACCATACCATGATAGATATCCATGAAGCATTTTATGCATATCATAATGCTATGATATATATATATGATACTTTCAATTTTGGATTATATGATCCTTTAAGTCTTTAGTATTTCAGTTTGACAATGGATTTTGGTGTCAATATTGAACTTGAGTATTCAGACATGCACATGTTTTGGAAAGAGCATATGATTTTAAAAACATCGCATGCATTATAAAACTAGTAGTGATAGACTCCTACTGAGTATAGTATATACTTACCCTATCCTTAACATTTTTCAGGATAGTTTCACTCATAAATAGGAGACGTCTCAGGAGATATTAGTGCTACGATCAAGTGAATCAAAAAGAAGATAGTTATACATGTAAGTAAACTCTCAACCCTTTGGACATGAAGTTGTATTTTATTACAGTTGGGCTGTGTGCTGTGACTGGAAAGCCCTGGGGAAAAATATTTATGATTTCTGATGTTTTTTTTCAAAAACTACTTTGGTTGTTGTGAAGGCAAATGACACTCAGGGTTTTCAAAAAATGAGTTTAAAACTAAAGGTTTTCCGCTGCATTGCATGGTATTTATAGATTTGTTTTCAAATAGGGATGCATCCCGCCTTAGGAAATTAGGTATTTCCTTTAAAAATCCATGAGAAAACCCGGGTTGTCACAGTTGGTATCAGAGCCCAGGTTTTATCCTTTCACAACAAATTCAAAGATGTCCAAGGGTCATAGACAATAATGAAAATCAAGGATAAGTAGTATAAGTAGGAGTAGTAGAGATGACTACTTCTATTTGAGGATTATAATATTAATGACTAAGACATTTCACCATAAACACATAGGTGAAAAAGGAGATAATCCTAGCAAATACTTAGATATTGGATTGCTTGAATCCTATCAAAATTATCGGAAATAAGAATTATTGTGCAGTGGTGCAAAGATGAAATCTCATATAAGGATCATATTGTGATGAGAATGAATGAATGAAGATGATTAATGGACTTGTTAATAGATAGTGTTGGCCTGCAATAAAGTAATCTTATCAAAGGTGAGAAAAATCAAAAGACCTAGATGGCTATCTTACCATCATAAAGAATATCAGAATATGAGTACACTATCACAAGGATGTGATATATGAGATGTAAAAGACATACTTTGAGAAAATTTTGATGATAATAGGGATAAGCATACAAGATGATACTAAGGGATAACTGTAGCTCAATTTTGATACCTTAATTGAAGTCTTATAAAGAGTGAAGAGCTATCGAATAATAACTACTTGAGTATTATGGAACAAATCCGGAGATGCATACAAGTGACATATTATGTGATAGGGAAATGAATTCAACCAAGTTATCAAAAGGTTTAGATGATAATACTAAGGATAATAATAGATTGATCCTAACATGAACTTGTAAGAGAAGTGTAGCATGACCAAAATGTCAATGCCATTATTAAGACATTGTATGAATTTTATTGAGGCTATAAGCAACTGAGGATTTCAATAATCTTAAGATAGTTTAGAATTTCTGAGAAGCATTCAGTTTATCATATCTGTTAAGTAAAGGAGTAGATGCAGTATCAAATATATGCAACAACGCATATAGAGACATTGATCCAGGTAAACCAAATGGATATTGAAGAAAAGAGAGAAAGAAAAAGAGATGTAACCATAAGTATTCGATGAATATTGAATAATCAAAAGAAGAAGATTATGACTCTATGAAGATACATACAATTCTAACATCTCGAATCCTATAGGGGGAAGATCAAACCAATGCAAAGGAATAATAATAGTTGAGTTGGCAAGGATACATGTAATAGAGAGAAAGCATATGGGATTTAAGATTTTGAGTAAAAGTATCAAATTTCAGGAGATTATGCGACAAGAAAGTTTCAAAAAGGAATAGTGACAAACTAGAAATTAAAATTCTACAAATGGTTTGATATCAACTATTACAATTAGATTCTTATCGGATCCATTAGCTTATGGGGAACACCAATGGATGTAATAAAAAGGAAAATTTGGTGATATCTCACCTTGCCACTACATGAGTAAATAAAAAGGAATTAGGCCAGGACAGTAACTTGTCCATCTATCTATCTTCAGCAAGAAGGGTACCATCAAGGATCAAATGAAGGTCTTGCTATCATCAATTGGAAGACCAAATATCTTAAGACCATCATTGAGTGTTGTTAACTAAATAGAGGCATCCCACCCTAATTAATCAGGTATGTTAATATCTATGAGTTAGTAGTTGAAGTTATATACTCAGAAGGATGTTATAAGTCTTTAGACTTGAGTACTTGATAGGCTAAGTCATTTGAGGGTATAAGGCCAGTTGATTAGGCCACATCATGAAGAGCTACAAGTACAATAAATATGGTAACAACTGAGATAGGAGCAAAAATAAGAAGTGATCTAAACCAATGTGAAAGGTTTTTCAAACCTTAGTGGCTACCATGACAAGGTGAAGAAATTACTTTGGGTCTAAAAAATACTATAGACTTAGATAGAAAGAAAGGTAGGTAAGTACCGATCACTCTAGAGGCCCTTGAGCTTATAATGCATATGGGAAGAGATCAATAAGTAATCGAATAAAGTCTTTCTATGTCTAAGAAAATGTTTATGCTTATCTGAGTATTGTAAAACTTGTGGAGTTAACAACTTCAGTACAATTTGATATAATCGCTATTGAAGGAGAATTATTGCTATTATAAACTAAGTATAAGAAGGCACTTGAAAGACAAAATAAGGAGGCACTTGAAGAATAAAATTTGAGGAATTGAGAAAATCACTACTTACGAGTATACCTCCTGACAATATAGACTGCATGATTGACAATAAAACCTTGATAAAAGATTGCACGATATATTGACATAGGGGATGGAAGGAGAAAAGGTGAGATGGCTAGCACACTATAAGGTGAGATTTGATGTTACATTGCCTATAGACAAATAGTTAGTTGTTATAAGCATATACCAACTACTAAAAATCAATTAAAGGAATTTCTTAAGGACTAACCCAACTGGATTGAGTATAGAACTGTTGGACTGAAAGGTTACGAAGAAAACCATCAAGCAAAGAAAGGACAAAGAAGATGATGACAAAGGATTCAACCATGACCTGGTAAGGGTACTCGATTATGAATAAGAGATTTTTACCCTGCATAAATAGGAACATTATTGAAAATCCTAATGACAAATTGATAAGAATAGTGAGATAGGCCTCTGGACAAGAACATTTGACCCATGATGATGAATCGACTTAAGTTTGGACAAAATCTTCAAGAGAGGAAAGCGTTTAACAAATTCAATAATTATGAAACTGGGTATAAAGTTAGGACATTTTACTTTCAGTATATGATAAGGTCCTCAATGGAAGATACTACTAATTGGCTTTCATTTTCGAATGTAACCTTGGTCAAGGAAATCAAGTCACATATGAAAAATGACAGACAGTTGAAATTCAAAGTTAAGTAAGAGTTTGGCTATAAAGCATATGATACCATATCAGTTATTGAAGTATCTTGGAGACAAGGGTAAGAAGCAAAGTTAGACACAATAGAAAGAAGGTAACTTTTTGGACTTGTGGATAATGAAAGAGATCACTAGATGAAAAGGATTATCCTATGATATTCAAAATAGGAGAAATAAGATAATATGATCTTGAAAGAAGTATATGCATGAGCAAAGAAGCATGATCTTACGAGGAGACTATCTTATACATGATGAGATAAGTATAGGAATCTAAGGAATTCAAGATAGATGAAGTACCACTAGAAAATGGTATTGTTAAATTGGCACGTACGAGAGTATGGCGCTGCATCAGAGTACGCAGCGAAAACAAGCCCTTAGAGGTGAGGCCTTATAGGAGGAACAATGGAAATGATAAATTGAGGATGAACCTAGAATTGATTCCTAAAGGGGAATGCATTTACCAAGAAATCATCTAAGAGACAAATACCTGGAAGATAATAAGTTATGGAATTTCGAGGACGAAATTCTTTTAATGGGGTAATAATGTAATGACCCCAATTTTTGTAATATTAAAATCCCAAGAAAAGTTCAATTTTGAAGATAAGGGCATTTTGGTCATTTCACTAGTCACCTTGACTGAACCCAGAAACCTGGTCCTAAAAATGGTACCATTAGATGCGTCTCGGAAAAAGAAATCCAACAAGACCAAAATCACCCAAGACGGAGTTAAAATGAGCAAGTTATGGCCCTTTGAAGTTTAGGGGTAAAACTATAATTTTCACAAAAACGGATTTAACTGCAAAACACAGGGGCCCGTTTTGATACGGGCACCCTTCATCTTCCACCACCTAGAGAGTTCTAGAACGGCGGTGATTGGAGGGGAAATCACCGCCATTCTAGAGGTTTCTCCATCGCCATTCAAAGGCGGTGAGAGCCCCCTCCAGAACCCTCTCTTAGCTCTATATATAGAGCTCTTGGGCGCCTCTAATGGCAGCCCAAAACGTTGAGTAAAAACCGTTGAGGAGCAGTGCCCTAGAAGATAAAACAAGGAGAAAAACCCAGCAACGAGCCAGGTACGCCCAAAATCCCTCGAAACCCATCTTTACCATAGTACCAAGATTAATTTCCCTAGGTTTTTGCATGAAAAACCATGCAAAATGGAGCCCGGGAAAGCCACCAAGGACCCAGGGAGGTCCCCTGGGTGGCACTAGTTCGACAGGGTCGAACCAGGGTGTCCTGAGGACGCCCCGGTTCCCCAGTCGACGAAGACATTCCAGTCGGAACGTGACACGCTAGCAGACGCGCCCACTGAGGCGCATCTGCAAAAGAGAGAAATGATGGAGAAACTCGGCGCGTCTGCAGACGCGCCCACTCAGGTGCATGCCGCAGACATGTAGCGCTAGCAATGCATTGTTTTTTGGTTCCTTAAGGAAGCCGGGGCGCATGTTGCAGAACCGCAGCGCCCTAGCATTCCGTCTTTTTATTTTTAAGACTCCTATGTACGTACGACACTAAAATGCTTATAACTTGAGATCTAGAGCTCCGATTGAGGCGCCACAAAAGGCGTTGTGTCAGTGTCGATGACATGGACACATCCAAACTATAAAATCCCTGATCAAGGCCCAATCAAAGGTGGGCATGACCCTTAGAATAGGATGGTGGCGCGTGGCCACTAGAATGTTGGAAAACTGAGGATACCAAGGCCCAATTAGGACCTTAGGACACCCATAGGCATAGGGATGGACCCCTAATGCCTAAGTAAAAAGACCAATTACTCTAAAACCTCTAAAAGATAGGCCAAACTAACCTTGATTCCCCAAACCATGATCAGGAGCGTCCGAGGACAAAAGGGTTAGCGCGACCTAGCCAGGTAGGTGCTCTATCACTATTAGATTCTTTTAAAAGAACTATTATTGCTTTGGAAACATATGTTTTAAGTATATGACTTGTTTAGCATGACTTAATTCAGCATACATGTGATAAATGCTTTGTACATAGACATGTTTTGTAAATGATTGCATATACATTATGCGCATATATGTTTTGTAAACTATCGCATACATTGCACGATTTGTGAGCATTAAGTTCTTGCATAAATTGCATGTCCTTGAGGGTTGCCAAAAGACGCTGGAGTGTCGAGGGCCAGGCAGTTGTGAGGGACCCAAAGAGGACAAGTTTTAACAAGAGGTTTTGGCTCATTTAATCTTATGTGATTTGGGCATGTAAGCCCGTGAGAGCTATGTCGAGGGGTCTGGGTTGGCCACCCGGCCTCTACCACTAATAGGTGGATGGGTACCACACCCAAAAAGAGGCAAGTCCCTACGTTGACTACATGTGGTATAGGGGGCTACCACTGGTGTCACGGCACTGGGTCGACGTATCATAGGCCCCGTGGAGGCTATGACCGAGTGTCCTCAGGTACCCAGGGACCACACGGCGAGGAGGTCGTGGGCATAGTGGACCCTATGGTTTGATGATTTATGTGCATTGCATATGGCATGATATGAGGTTGGTCGACCATACCATGATAGATATCCATGAGTTGGATTCCATAAGCATTTTATGTATATCATAATGCTATGATATATATATATATATGATACTTTCAATTTTGGATTATATGATCCTTTAAGTCGTTAGTATTTTAGTTTGACAGTGGATTTTGATGTCAATATTGAACTTGAGTATTCAGACATGCACATGTTTTGGAAAGAGCATATGATTTTAAAAACATCGCATGCATTATAAAGCTAGTAGTGATAGACTCCTGCTGAGTATAGTATATACTCACCCTATCCTTAACATTTTTCAGGATAGTTCCACTCATAAATAGAAGACGTCTTAGGAGATATTAGTGCTACGAGCAAGTGAATCAAAAAGAAGAAATTTATACATGTAAGTAAACTCTCAACCCTTTGGACATGAAGTTGTATTTAATTGCAGTTGGGCTGTGTGTTGTGACTGGAAAGACCTGGGGAAAAATATTTATGCTTTCTGAAGTTTTTTTTCAAAAACTACTTTGGTTGTTGTGAAGGCAAATGACACTCGGGGTTTTCAAAAAATGAGTTTAAAACTAAAGGTTTTCCACTGCATTGCATGGTTTTTATAGAATGGTTTTCAAATAGGGATGCATCCCGCCTTAGAAAATTAGGTATTGCATTTAAAAATGCATGAGAAAACCCGGGTTGTCACAAGCCCACCATTTTTGTTTTTCTCCAACTAATAGGATTTAAGGGCTAAAACACATTTTTACTTTGGGGGAACATATTTTTCTCCTAAAATAAAGGTAGGCAACCCAATGAAAATATCTCCACCAATGAGATGCCTTATTTCACTTCTTTGCATGGGTCTTTCTCATTGGTCTATCCTTGCTTAAGTGACTTATCATTAGTTGCTTTAGGATAGCTTGAAGTGAGGATAGATCTCAGCCCTTGTTATTTTAAAAGTGTGGATGAATGCCAGCTTTAGATTTCTCGTTTATACTCTCTCTCTTTCTACTACATGTTTTTACCCTATAATTTCTCCATCAAATTTTCACGCAAATCAAGTGAGGTGGAGAATAACACATCCATATCCATGGGAAAACTTGTGTAGCTCATTGTGTGGGCCGTATCTAGAGTTATGTGAGTGAATGAACTAGTGCAACTTCTCTTCATATGGGCCCTACTCTCTGATGAAGTCACTTTAGAATGTAATTCATACTTGTACTCCATTGTATGTGATTTCACCTTCACTTAGAAGCTTCCTATTGTTGTGGATTGCATGCATACATGGAGATTTGACCACCTTCTCTTTTGATAGATAAACCCTCCTTTGAGTGGATAAGGTTGGTCATCTGCTTAAGGTTTTTGACTACTCTAGCTTGGTTAAGGATACCCCATAGTGATCTCACCTTCTAGACTTCTTGGTTGATGGCATGTGGATCCATGATGATTCTTGGATGGTGGACTTGTTCTCTTTTAGGGTTCTAGTTGCCAAACGTATGCTTTTTTATCAATTGTATCTTAATCTTGCAGATGTCAAATAAATCCTAATTAGTTATATTTAAGTTAAATTAAGGATTAAAAATGCTAATATAGGGATATTAGATGTAATCTCTCTCTCTCTCTCTCTCTCTCTCTCTCTCTCTCTCTCTCTCTCTCTCTCTCTCTATATATATATATATATATATCATGCTATCAGTAGAATTTCTCGATACAACCAAGTGCTAAAATAGCTTCTTTAACGATTACTTTCCCTTTTTTATCATGTCTTTTAAAACATTCTTTAGGTTCTTATTGTCTACCTCTGCTGGTCCATTAATCTATGGTTTATATGGTGAGGATCGATGCCTTGTAATCCCAAATTCCACACACAATGTAGTGACCTATTGTTTGAATTGTGACCCTATATTTGTGGTGATCTCATGGGACACTTTATAGTAGTAAATTTTGTTTGTCCTAATGAATCAAGTCACATGTCTTACTATGAGTTCCTTCAATGATTTTACCTTAGGCAACTTAGAGAAGTGGTCAATAGCAATTAATATCAACTCATGTCTAGTGGAAAATGGAAAGATAATTTTTTCTATGGCAGAGAAAGGCCAAGAGGAAGAGACCATGCTCAACTTTAAGGGAGGTAGATGGTCAAGGTCTAGTAACTTTTGGTATTTTTCTTACACTTATTTTTTTATTTAGTTCTATCCTTTTGCATGCCCCTTCATGGATCTCTTAAAGTAATTTATAGGCTTCTTCTATGTCTATGCATCTCAATAGGGTATGATTAAAACTTCTTCAACAAACTACTTCATGCTTCTTCCATATTCTTGATCCTTCCTTTTGATTGAGTTCTTTTATCATGGACTTAATCTCTTAGGGATGTTCCTGCTATGTAATAACTTAAATTTTTGTAAACCTTTTTAGCTATAAATGCAAATGATATTTACTTTTCTGGATGTGAAAATATAGTTTTAATGGATTGTTAAGTCTAAAGTAGGTTAATGACTCTCCTATTAATTTAGATTATGTGTTCTCTAATGAAGTAATGGTCTATAATTTAGGTGTTTCTTAATAAGATGGCAGTCTAAACTCTTAAATCTTCTAGGCTTGGACATTTAGAAGAGGCCCATAGAAAGAAAGATGTATGTGTAATAGAGACTTGGAGTCCACCTAAGATAGGCCCATAGTGGGATGTCTTGCATTGGGATGTTTGCTACAAGAAGTCAACCACTTAGATAGTGCCTTAGCACCCAAGCAAATAGATATCTCCTACCAAAAAGGAGTGGCGTTTCCAAGTTTTAGGATGTTGAATCCATACAAATTTTAACTACATGGGAAATGTTTCAACATAAAACAACTAAGACTCCTAGAACTACAAAGAGAGAGAGAGAGAGAGAGAGAGAGAGAGAGAGAGAGAGAGAGAGAGAGAGAGAGAGAGAGAGAGAGAGAGAGAGAGCTAGTTAAGTATATAAATACAAGACATCAATAGCTCTAGGAAAAATATGTGAAACAATGGAAAAGAGAAAAAATGAAAGGGAAGGAAAGAAGAAAACATAAGAAAATACAGGGGAAAGCTTAGGGAAAACATAGAGAAATTATATGGGATTCATCTAGAGGTAGGTACATTAAAGTTGTTATATTTTTAGCAAAATTTTAAATGGTTTTATGATATGGAAATACAATTTCCTAATTTCTATACTGTTATGGATTCATGAGTAGTAGTTGAATGGGGCAGTTTTCACCATGATCATCATGTTTTTTATTCTTTTTTTAGGCATTATATGCCATGCCAATCATGTGTTGATTTTTGACATTTTCTATCAGATTTTAATCTCACTTGTAACTTGCTATTCATGCTTGACCATGATATCTTGTAATACGATTTTAATTGGCTGCCATAGATGTCTCACACTTTACTACTTATGTTTTAAATTTTGACATATTACATCATGTGATTACCCACTATTTTAGACATATTAAATCTACCAAATATATATATATATATATATATATATGTTGAAGTTTAGACATTTACTTCATGTTTTTCATCTCAGTATTAAGTGCCTTACATCATCTTATTGGTGTTATGTTCATGCTTTGATTTTGAACATCTTAGATCATGTTTATCCTTTTATTATAAGTGTTTGATTTTCTTACCATTCATGTCTGAATATAGATGTCTCATGCATGCTTTATTTTTGACAACTTACAACACATTTCATACTCACTATTATAGACATATTATAACACGTTAAGTATGCTTGAGTAATACGTTAGTTCACACCATAGTGTCCTCTAATTTTGTGATGTTTTCAAGCAAGTATACACACTCAAAATCCAAATGTCTCATACATGATACATGCCTTGTAAAAACATTTCAACATCATGTACTGGCATCAAAACCAATTAAGAAGTTTTCTAGTGTGATCCATGTTTCAATAAATTAATAATGCTAGCATTTTTTATGTGGTTTTATAAGCATGAAAAATTAAAGGTTTCAACTTACTGATTTTGAAATAATTGAATGTTCTTTTGAGACAGTTTCTGAATTGGAAACCATATTATAATGACCACTAATTTTTTAGTCAAAAATCATGCTTAAAAGTCATGTCTTTGAAACTGTCATGTTAAACCTTGACAAGATGATTTTAGTGAGTTGCTAAACTATTGAAAAACATGGTTTTGAAAGTCCAAACCAAATTGGTTTTGATGCCAAAAAATGGCAAGTTTTAAACCATGATTTTGAAGCTATGTTATGCTCCATTTTAGCTTAAAGATGTACCTTGATTATGATATTTTGAAATTGTCTTCAAAATAATATATTAATTATTTATCTAACTTGAAAGTCAGATACTATTTAAGTTACAATGTGCACGCTTGATTTAGCTTGAAAAAAAGCTCTATATAAATTCTGTTTGAAAAGTGCATAATGAGTTTTACAAAATGTATGAGGATATAGTGATACCCAAGTTTTCATTGGTTGATAAAGGCTAATGAGCCTAACAGGAGCTATGCTAGGAGGTCAGTGGAGGTTGGCCACCTAACCTCCAAACACAAGAGGTGGTAAGTACCCAATGCCCAAAAGGTGACCTTTTCACCATTAGTGGAAGGATTTCACACTCATTCAATACAGCCATAGGCCTTGTGATGATGCGATGTGAAGTCCTTCTTGGTGTACCATGGGGCACACAATTTAGTTGGACTATTCATGAGCACAATTTGGATCCCACAATATTTTGTTTTGATGCTCCTAAGGAGTGAGGTGATGGATTGATAGATGAACCTAGATTATGGTTTATAGATGAGTACCCATGATCATATTGGTAGATGTGCCAATGAGAGCTGAAAATTTCTATAAGCATGAGAGGGTGCCAGATTATTAGTTTGATATTACTATTTTGAATTATTTTAATTGCATTATTAACTTGAATTATCAAGCTTTTGTACTTATTCTCAATAGACAGAGAGTTTCATAGATCCATGTGTATGCTAAGAATGTCCTGTGATGCTATGCATGAATAGGTAATAAGAATTTAGTCATGTGATTTTCTTAGATAGAAATATTATTTCAAAATTATATGAGTTCTCATATGTTGTTATGCCATATTTTTAAGTCTGTAGTTTTAGTTTTTCTACTGACTGTATCCATATATACTCAATCTTCCAAAAACAATAGATCTGTGTGGAAGGACTAGGAGCAAAGACTAAGGAACTTTAGGAATAAGAAGCTTAGAAGAAAAGTGAGGTGTCAAACTATTTTGGATGTTACATTCTTATTTATGTTTATTGATTATTGATGTACTAAAACACTATGAGCTACACTTTATTTGGTAAACTAATAATTAATTATTGGGATGTGATCCACAAACTCCGTTATTGATTTTTTTAAATTTAATTAAATGTGATATGGCTCAGACATGAGTCTAGTTTTGAATTGGATAGGGCTTAGGCATTTTTTAAGATGGTTTGTAAAAAACAATATTATTCATGATTGATCTTTTAAAAGAATTCTCAAATTGGGCATCGACTTTGAAAATGAATTTAAAATAGTAAAAATTATGTCCCAAAAATTTAAGGTATTATAGTTGGTATTAGACCACAGGATTTTGCCATTCACAACCAATTATTTTATGGAATGTCATCAATAGTCAATATAATAAGAAAACATTTGGTTCCTATAGTAGTGGAAGAACATTTAAGGTCTAGTGTAAGTAGAAGTGAGAACTCACTTTAGATTCCCTTGTTTTTGAAACAAAAGCCATTAGGGAGACAAGTAAAGGAAATCCCAATACCTAATGGCACACCTGCCATTGGCTCATCTAGACAAGGGAATGTAGTAGGCAAAACAATCTAATTGTTGGTGCAACAACTAGATAAATAACTACAAAATTTGTTGTAGGAAGCACCAACTGAAGGGTTAGGAACTCTAAGTGGAAATGTCTACAGGGCTGGTAACCTATTGGACAGATTCAAGAAAATGGTATAGTCATCCTCTAGAGAATATGAAGGGCAATGGATGTTCCTAAAGCAAAGAAGGTATCTATGGCTATTTTTGTATTGATCAAGGAAGCAACCTTCTCATAGCAAATAGCAAAGTAGACTCATTTTGAGGGAGTTGAGTCAATTCCATGGGAGGAATTTTGGACTATCTTTTACAATAAATACTTCCCCCTCTCATTTAAAGATAGAAGGAGAAGAGATTTGTAAGTCTGGAATAGGGCAACGTGTTCATGATTGACTATGAGAAACGTTTACAAGATGGGAGATTCACCTTAAATGTGTGCACTACCGATGAGAGAGCTGCTGAGAATTTCATTGATGATTTGAACTATGGATTGAGAACTAAAGACCATAGTATTTAGCCCACTACCATGGCTAAAGCAGATAAGATGGATTCTACCTTTGAGAAGGATTATAAGGGGGTGCAATAAGAGAAAAAGGAAAGTGTTGGAAGGCATTTTGTAAAGGAGAAGAGGCCCATGTAGTCTTTAGGATCTTGGCAACCATGGAAACACCAGTTTGGCAATCTCAGGAAGGTGCCTAGATCTAGACCATGTTCTTGATTTAGGAGATATCACCTGGGCAAACCATGGTCTATTATTAACATTAAGGGTTTTAATTGTGGTGAAGTAGGACATCTCACCAAAAACTGCTCCAAAAAAAGAGAGATAAAGTATCACAAAAATACCCAACTCCTAAGATTCAAGGATGGTTATTTTCTGTCACCTCAAAGTAAGAACATGCTTCAAATGCTGTGGTGGAAGGTATGGTTCTTATTCAAGATAGACCTACCAAAGTTCGTTCTTGTGTATATTCTACACATTCCTTTGTATTCAATGATTTTTGGTGTAGCTTTAATATTACTCGCAAGTTCATGAATCAAAATAATATTTTCATGCAAGAGAGTTTGAACCCATGAGGAATCTCACAAATTTGTATGTTGGGTGGATCTTATTTAAATCACTTAACTTCAGCCAAAGAGAGAGAGATTGAATTGACTTGAACTTAAACTAGGAAAGTAAATGCATGAAATTAGAAACTAAAATTAAAGGAAACTTGCTAAAATTAAAACTAAGCAATGAAGTTAGAAACTAACCTAACTAACATGAACTTAACAAAAGAAACTAATGCAAAACAAATGGGAATTAAATTAAGCAACCAACTTAAGTAAACTACTAAAAAGGAAACTTTCACAATCTAACACTTTCCTAAACAAGAAACTTTCTAAAACTCAATTAGTAAACTTTTTAACACAAGTAACCAATGAGATTTAACTAGATTTGGTAAGAAATTAGAAACATGCATGTCAATGAAAACTACAATTAAGAAGACTTTCTAAATTTAACATTTTCTAATCATAAAAGCTTTCTAAATATGGAACTTTCCAAAAATCTAAAACAAAAATTTATTAACCTAAACTAAGATACTAACAATGGATTAACTACTACTAAAACTAGATTCAATAACTAAACTAATCAAAATTCAAAGGAAAAGTACCCATTACAATGGATTGTGCACATGGTTCATGGGTCCAAAGATGGCCAATTTCGATGATTCTAATGCAAACAAACATGCAATCTAAGCTATGCATCTAATAAATAACCTAAAAAGGTAAATGACTTCCTAAGGATTCAAGAAATTAAGATGTTTTCATGGCTGGAAACAAAGCATAAAGATTGAAGGAATTTTTTTTCAGATTTTAAGCACTTAGAATTTTAAATCAAATCAAGCATATAAAGCAAATAAATCAATAACTTTTATTCAAAATAGCAACCCAGATCCAAAGTCCTTTGATGAAAGAAACATTCTATAACAAGAATGTTCAAGTCCTAATCTAAACAAAAACTAAACCTCAATGTAATGTTCACAAACTAAAGTAAGCTATCATGCAAATAAAAACCAAAAAGAATTAAAGAGAGAAGATGGCCAAGATGATGAACTAAAGTATGGAAAATGAACCTGAAAGAAAATGTAGAATTCAAGTGGTGAATCCAAGGGTCTATGCTATCTCTTTTCTTGGCTATCACTACCAAAGAAGAGTTATCTTAAATCTTGATTGAATAATAAAGAAAAACTAGTGGAATGGAGTGAAGAATATAGAGCAAGAAAGATGGAAAAGGATGTGTGGAAATAGAGAGCAAACAACACAAGTAAAACACAATGAAGTGAAAGCAAGGAAATTATATCACTTACCTGGAATTGGAGAGAAAATAACAAGAGAACTAAGTAAAAAAATCCAAGGGAAGAACAGCCCAAAAGAATTCCAAGGTCCACCTCCAAAGATCACCAAAGGAATAGAATGTAGTTTCAAGGTTGTCTCACCCAACCCTTAAAAAAATGTGGGAACCATGGGATATATATAAATGCTGGGTTTTTAATTTAGGAAAGGGTTTAATCAATGAGGAAAGTAGATCTATATCTAATGTTTTCAATAAGGAATGGTAGGTAGATGATGATGTAGAAAAGAGATGCATGGCTGGTTGGTTTCCTAAATTAGAAGGAGGGAAGGCCTCACCTTCTTATGAAAGTGGTATGGAATTCCAACACCCCTCTTAAGGTGGTTGTGGATTGTGGGAAGAGTGAGGGAATATGAAAGAAAATAAGTATGGAAAATTTGGAAGAAAACTTAGGGTTTTTTACATGTTGTAATTGTGATGACCTAGGTTTTTGTAATACATTTTTCAAAGGCTGGGCCCTTAATGGTTAAATTTTTTTGCAAACAATGCAACAGAAATTCTTTTCTTTTAAATTTGTTTGTAACAAACCCAAGTCTCACCTCAATGTACATAATACACATTAACATTTTTGTACAAATTTTTTTATTATTGAATACTAAGAATCATCCAGTAGTTCACTCTTACACAGCCCCTGTATTATAATTACAAACCATTGTCCAAATTACATAATCTAAATTTCAAACCTCACCTTACATTAAAAACTCTCAATACAATACAATGCTCTTAAATAAAAATACATGTCTTTAAGGGACATACCCTGATTGATTATTCTCTTCAAGTCTTCTACTATCTTGAGCTCCTAATTCTCCTTCTCTGTTTCCAAGATATTGTAAACATTCAAACATTTACAATATCTCAACAAGCTATGCTTGGTACAGGATACAAAAATATACTACTTCACTAATATAAGAATACATGCCTTAGTCATTATACCATCACTGTTTTATACTCATGAGTTATCTCAACATAGAGTGTATACATTATTTATGTACTATAAGATAAATCTATTAAAATAGTGAAAATTGCTCAAAACTTGTTCCTTCCCCTAGCTGTACTTCCACTTTGGAGATCAATATTCAGCCAATTCTCATACGGGGATTTTCTTTCCAGGAACTCAAGTAGTGGCATCTCATTATGCCATGGCATTACACCATGCCTATCATATGTGCATCATAATGCAAAATACTTTAGGACTACTATGCTGCAGTCTCAATCCGTATAGCGTGCCCGAATAACTGCATAATCATCCACTGATACCAACTGTGGAAATAACAAATCCATGTCCGCATGGGGAGGACCATGACTATCACAGTGGTGGCCTTCCCATGATTGCCTCACCCGACATTTAGCCTCTCTTTGGGCTTGGTATCCATCATATAAATTTTAGGAAGTGGGTGACCAAACCCTCATAACTTCCCTAGCATAGTATCCCTAGTCCTAGTACTGTGAAAAACAAAATCACAAGCTACCATGCTTGTATGTAAAATACATTATACATATCAGACGATGTGTCTGTTTAGCTAAGGTTGGAATATTTTTTATGCCCTATTCTTAGGGTTTCCTTAGTCTACACATCTCAGTACTTTCACCTCATTTGATTAAATCATTAGATTAGATCAGTTGAATTAGATCATGGGGTTGGTCCACTTAATTGATCATGTGGTTGGATCATTATCATGCTAAGGTACCAAATATACTTATCATGAAGGTCTATAATTCTAGATAGAAAATCATGTATGTTTATACATGAATCCTTAATACATTCTTGTACATCCACCTACCTCAAAGTCGTATCATGATCTTGATTCATACATCTCAAGTGGTATTCACTCCACATTGCCCATCATTGTCTTGATTCATACATCTACAAACCATACGTATAAAGTTATTCCTCCATACAAGTATTCTTTCTTCATCTATCCCTATAAGGTGTGCCCTAATTTTCCTTGAATTATGTTTGATCAAGGGTTTGGGTTCTTTATCTATATTTTTCTACATATACATAATACAATACGACATTAGTATTCTTATTGTTTTTTATAATTCAAGATCCTCTGGATCTTGTTTGATCATCCTTATCTTACTTATAATTTTTATTAGGATTAGATGATTTACTAACCTTTTATGCTCTTGTTATTATTACTCAACTATTAATGTTTTATTGGTTGAAGATAGCTTATTCCATCCTAAGTCTAAATAACTCCTCTTATGTCAAATTTGTTAAGGCTTACTAGCTGAATGGTTGAACACAAAGTGGTTACTTCAATCCTCATGTAAGGAGGTGTTTAGACCTAACAAATGTCAACGGAAGGTGGGGGAAGAGCAAGGCTCTATTAGAGAACCCCCTCAACCACCATATTCATCATCCACTTGTAATAACCCCAATTTTTGTAATTGATTGAGAAAATCAATAAAGCTTGAGTTGCAGATATTTCGGGCTGAAATATTAGGGTTATTTAGAATATACTTTTTATAAAAGTATAATCAAATCATAAATACATGTAAAATTGAAATTAAACTTAGCAAACCCTTCAAAATGACTGTAAGCACAACAAATTCTAAATTCAGATGAGAAATCCTTAAGTTTCTTCATTTCTTGGACAAAAGGGGTAAAATAGTAATTTTACCCAAAAATCAAAATCTCCCAAAAATCAAAATATGAGACATCAAAATTTAGAATGTACTAAGAAATACAAATCCAACGCCACTAAGTACACTCAAATCCGAGATCATGGGAATAAAACCCAAAAATTTATGCATAAATGGCAAAATGGTCTTTTTATACCATTGATATCTAAAGATACTTAAATATGAATGATCTAAAGATCATTCTAAACATCATTGTCAATGTTATGTTTCTTGAATCCCCTACCAAGCATTGCTTGCTGAGATATTGTAATTGTTGCAATATCTCAGATACAGGGAAGGAGAGTTAAGAGCTAAAGACGATAGAAGACTTGAAGAGAATAATCTTCAAGGTATACCCTTGAAGACATGCATTTTTCTTTGTTGAGATTTTTATTGTATGGTGAGCTTGAGTTTTGGATTATGTAATTTGGACAAGTATTGTACTAGATTTGGCTATACTGTGAACCACTAGATGGATCCTGGAATTTAATAAAAGTATATTCCTTCAATGAAATTTTATTTTGTACACAAATTGTACTTATGTTATGTATTAAGTGGTAACTTGGGTTTTCAAAACAAGTTCTAAAGAAAAGAATTTTCGCTGCTTTGTTTTAAAAAAAAAAATTTACACTCTTAAGGGCTCTACCTTTCAAAATACTTTACAAATCATGTTTCAAAAACCCGGGTCATCACAATTGGTATCAGAGCGATTCATCCAGTCACAGTACAGTACAAATATGTCCAAAGGAGAGATTATAATCCAAGTCTAGATTAAGATAGAAGTAGTTGTATAGAGGACTGATAGAATTTTAGTTTATGAGCAGATGCCACCAAAGAGAGTCACAAGGCAGACAGCTCAAAATACTCTAGAAGACAATATGGAGAGAGTAACCATGAGTAATATGGAAGAGATGATGATAAGGATGTTAAGGAAGCTCCTTCCTCACCTACAACAACCCCAAGGTTCATCACCTCCTGTAGAAATACCAAGTACGCAGGCTCAGGCTCAGCCTGAGGTGAGACATACTACACCAACACCACCACCAGCTACTCCCACACTAGGACAAGGGCAATCTTCCCTTGTACCAAGTGAAGAAGTGGGAAAATCCCCATTAGCACCAGAAAAAAGTTGACAAAATGCTGGAAAGATTTAAAAAGAGGACTACAATGTATGATGGCAAGGGTGAAGCTGAAAACGCTGAAGAATGGATATATGAAGTTGAAAAGACTTTTAGTGTACTATGTACTCCTTCAGAGTTGAAGGTGAAATTTGCCACATACTTATTCAAACAAGAAGTTGCATTTTGGTGGAGATCAGTTAACAACACCTTCTTCTCGAATTCTGAAGATACTACATGGGAAGAATTTAAGGAAGTATTCAACCATAAATATTTTCCTTCTCATGTACAACAAAGGAAGTTGATAGAGTTTTTGAACCTAAAGCAAGGGGATATGTCAGTGGTGGACTATGATAACAAGTTCACACAACTAAGGAGATTCGCGACTCATTTGTGTGACACAGAAACACACACCGTGGATCGATTTATTGAAGGGCTACACCCATGGCTGAAAATAAAGGTGCTGGGTACTAAACCCACGACCTTGGTAGACTATGTGGAAATGGCCTCCAAGTTTGAAGATGAGTACAAAAAGGGTCAAATTACCAAGTTCAGTGGAGGAGGAAATAATAACCCAAGGCCTTTCTAGAAGAATAAAAGACCTTGGAACAATTTTAAGCCTCAAAGAAATCAAAGGAACAATGTACCAAGGCCAAATAAACAGCCATGTCCAAGATGTAGAAAATATCACCAAGGCAATATCTGTCCATGACCTATACAACAACAACCACAATGATTTCCAATCAAGTGCCACAATTGTGGGGAGTATGGACATATCGCCGCCCACTGTACCAAACCATTGGTAGTCAGGGAAGCAAAACTAGAAATTGCTCCTCGACACCAAGGAAGGGTCTTCACCATCACTGACGGCCAAGCTGGACCATCCAATGCGATAATTGAAGGTACACTACTTGTAGCAGACAACTATGCCAAAGTACTGTTTGATTCTGGATCTACGCATTCCTTTATATCTTGTGAATTTGCATCTAGTATACAACTATCAGTGAAAACTTGGGATTTGATCTAGATGTAACAACTCTAGTTGGAAAAATAGTTAAACTACAAGAATACTTGCATAATGTACCTCTAGAAGTATTGGGCAAAAGAATGGACGTAGACCTCATTTTATTGAACATGGAGGATTTTGACATCATACTGGGTATGGACTGGTTAGCAAAATACTGGGTAGTTATGGACTGTCACAAGAAGAAACTCACATTTAGTATACCAGGGGATAAAATATTAATACTGTATGGGAAACACAATGACTTAGACAAATCCATCATCTCAGCTATGAAGGCAGTCAAACATATGTCTAAGGGGTGTCAGGCATTTTTAGCAACAGTGGTTTCCTTAGATGTTGAACAGGCCAGGATAACAGAAATTGAAGTGGTCAGGGATTTCCAAGATATTTTTCCTGAAGAACTACCAGGGTTACCCCCACACCGAGAAATTGAGTTTACCATTGAAGTAATTCCTGGTACAACTCCAATTTCTAAAGCACCTTATAGGATGGCCCCAGCAGAGTTGAAAGAGTTAAAAGGACAATTGCAAGAATTGTTAGAAAAAGGGTTTGTTAGACCAAGTAGTTCACCATGGGGAGCGCCAATAATATTTGTGAAGAAGAAGGATGGGTTAATGAGATTATGCATTGATTATAGAATGTTGAAAAGTGTCACAGTGAAAAAAGGTATCCCTTACCTCGCATTGATGATCTCTTTGATCAACTCCAATCTGTTAAGGTCTTTTCTAAAATTGACCTTAGATCAGGATATCATCAATTGCGTATTAAGGATGAAGACATACCCAAGTCAGCATTCAGAATTCGATATGGGCATTACGAGTTTCTAGTCATGTCTTTTGGGCTGACCAATGCACCAGCAATGTTTATGGATTTGATGAATAGAATCTTCAAA
The DNA here is from genome assembly GCA_035236585.1 of Warburgia ugandensis. Taxonomy (NCBI): domain Eukaryota; kingdom Viridiplantae; phylum Streptophyta; class Magnoliopsida; order Canellales; family Canellaceae; genus Warburgia; species Warburgia ugandensis. The sequence continues at coordinate 41,234,333 of CP141128.1, read as the reverse complement.
GAATTTTTGGATAAATTTGTGATTATATTTATCGACGATATACTGATTTACTCTACCAGTATCAAAGAACATCAAGAACACTTATGAATTGTACTAAATACCCTCAGAACACATAAACTATTTGGTAAATTTAGTAAGTGTGAATTCTGGTTAGAGAAGGTCAAATTTTTAGGTCATGTAATTTCCAGGAATGGAGTAGAAGTGGACCCCACCAAGATTGAAGCAGTAATGAATTGGGAGAAACCTAAAATAGTAACAGAAATACGTAGTTTTCTTGGACTAGCAGGATACTATCGTAGATTCATTCAAGGGTTCTCTCGTCTAGCTCTTCCTATGATTTCCTTGATAAGAAAGGGGGTACAATTCACTTGGTCAGAAGAATGTGAAAATAGTTTTCAAGAGCTAAAGAAGAGGTTAACTACAGCACCAGTATTGACTTTACCAGTTGGGAGTGGGGGATATGAAATATACTGTGATGCTTCAGGCAAAGGGTTAGGAGGTGTGTTAATGCAAAATGGGAAGGTCATTGCTTATGCATCTAGACAATTGAAGAAACATGAAATAAATTATCTAGTACATGACATAGAATTGGCAGCTACAGTTTTTGCATTGAAAATTTGGAGACATTATTTGTATGGAGAAAAATTCAATGTGTTTACAGATCATAAGAGTCTCAAATACATCTTCACTCAGGCTAATTTGAATATGAGACAAGGAAGATGGATAGAGTATATCAAAGACTACGATTTTGCCATCCAATACCATCCTGGAAAGGAAAATGTAGTAGCTGATGCATTAAGTAGACAACCAAGAGCTCTACTCACAAACGTCACAATTAAATCAGCTTTTGTAGAAAGAGTCCTTAAAGCCTAAGAAGAAGATACATCAACTCAGGAATTGTGTGAAAAGAAAGGATTTGTTAAGGGTACAGATGGGGGCATACGTTTTCAAGAGAGATTGGTGGTTCCTTCAAATACATATCTGAGAAAGGAATTGATACAAGAAGCCCATCATTCAAAGTTTTCTATACACCCTGGAGGTACAAAGATGTATCAAGATTTAAAAAGAAACTTTTGATGGGAAGGCATGAAGAGAGAAATAGGAGAATTTGTGGCTAAATGTCTAAATTGTCAACAAGTAAAGGCTAAACACCAAAGACCAGCTGGAATGTTACAAACATTGGAACTTCTAGAATGGAAATGGGACAATATCACTATGGATTTTGTAGTGGGATTGCCAAGGACCCGGGCAGGCCATGACATGATTTGGGTGGTTGTAGATAGGCTAACAAAGTCAGCACATTTCCTTCCAATTAGAAAAAACCAATCAGTTGATAGTCTGGCTAAGTTATACATAAAAGAAATAGTAAGACTTCATGGGATTCCACTATCCATTATCTCGGATAGAGATGGAAGATTTACTTCGAGATGTTGGAAAAGTGTACAACAAGCCTTGGGAACCTCAATTAAACTCAGTACAGCATTTCACCCCCAAACAGATGGTCAATCAAAAAGGACTATTCAAACCTTACAAGATATGTTGAGAGCATGTGCATTATATTGGAAAGGGAGTTGGGATGAACATCTTCCTTTAGTAGAATTTGCATATAACAACAGTTTTCAGGCAAGTATTGGTATGGCACCATATGAAGCATTGTATGGATGGCCATGTCGATCACCAACCTGTTGGAGTGAAGTTGGAGAAAGAAAGCTGATAAATTCAGACCTATTGGAACAATGTGTAAACAAGGTCCGATTGATACAGAAGAGGTTGTTAATAGCACACAGTTGACAAAAGAGTTACGCAGATAAAAGACGTAGAAACCTGGAATTTGATGTGGGGGAGCACGTATTTCTAAAGGTATCACCTATCAAAGGAGTAATGAGGTTTGGAAGCAAAGGAAAACTTGGTCCTAGATTCATTGGTCTGTTTGAAATCTTAAAAAGAGTTGGTCCAATGGCCTACAAATTAGCCTTACCACCCCAACTCTTAGAAATACATAGTGTCTTTCATGTGTCTATGCTAAGGAAATACCTCCAAGACAACACTCATGTACTTCAAAGGGTGCCAGATGATCTAAAACCTGACCTAACCTTAGAAGAGAAGGCAATACGAATTCTGGACCACAAGGAACAGAAGTTAAGAACCAAAAGCATTCCGTTAGTCAAAGTCCTGTGGCAACATCACTCTGTTGAGGAAGCCACATGGGAAATAGAAGTAGAAATGAGGAAGACGCACCCTAGTTTGTTTGAGTAAGTAGTGTATTACAAATTTCAAGGACGAAATTATTGTAAGGGGGAAGATTGTAATAACCCCAATTTTTGTAATTGATTGAGAAAATCAATAAAGTTTGAGTTTCAAATATTTTGGGCTGAAATATTAGGGTTATTTAGAATATACTTTTTATAAAAGTATAATCAAATCATAAAGACATGTAAAATTGAAATTAAACTTAGCAAACCTTTCAAAATGACTGTAAGCACAACAAATTCTGAATTCAGATGAGAAATCCTTAAGTTTCTTCATTTCTTGGACAAAAGGGGTAAAATAGTAATTTTACCCAAAAATCAAAATATGAGACATCAAAATTTATAATGTACTAAGAAATACGAATCCAACGCCACTAAGTACACTCAAATCCGAGATCATGGGAATAAAACCCCAAAATTTATGCATAAATAGCAAAACGGTCTTTTTACACCATGTGGGGCCCACAAGAGACCCAAAAACCAATCTTATTAGCATCCCACTTGAATCATGGGTCAACAAACATCAGTTGGTCTTGGGAAAGAAAAATGGGGCATGGGGAAGAAAAAATGGAGCATGGAAGACTTTCATGCCATTTAATAATAAAAAATAAAATATTATAATCATGAAAAAAGACCCAAAATGCCTATAAATACAACCCCAAAAATCCTCATAAAATCCCCATGAAATTTTCTTCACTCTCCCTGAAAAATTAGACCTAGATCCCTCCCCAAAAACCCAAAATTTCCAAGAGACATCTCTCTTTTCAATTTGTTTTTCTTTTTAGATTGGAACAAGAGACCTAAAATCAATTAGGCACTCTGTTCCAAATCTAATTTGATCAATTCCACTGTCCAAAACATCCCAACATATCTATTCTTCAAAACCCCCAAAGAAATTTCAAGATCCAACGGTTCAAACAACGGTTATTTTCAAGAAAGGTGGATCTTAGGCCATATATTAGCAAGGTATTTTTTTAAATTGGGCATATAACCGAGGTTTTTTCTCCAATCAGGTAGGTGGAAATACTTTCCATAGAAGTTTAATACTGTTTTTATGTAATTTTTAGTTTACTGTAATTTATTTTGGTAATAAAAAGGTAAAAATAAAGTAAACACCAGAACCCTTAATTTTGGATGATAGAGTGTTCAGATAAAAATTCTAACTACACCAATCGATCCAGAAGGGTCCAAAACCCCTAGGGTAAAATTTTCACAAAGATTTGAGACGTTTTGGGCCCTCAATTGAGAGGGGAATGATTGGACGGTCCAAATGGACTGTCCGATCTCCTGATCCTTAATCAAAGAAAAAGATCTAAGATCAAATGGTTGGATCATAAGTAAAGGTTTCTAAAAATGTTAATGTAATTAGTTTCATTTTATATAATAGCATTTTAAATATGATTATGTTATAAAGCATGCTAGTATAACATTTTGACTTTAGCATGATATGTGATTTCATTGTTATCATAAGGTGCTAGATTTAATTATTTTAAGTACCTTGCCTCATTATCATTAAATGTTAAATTAGGTAGTTTTATTCTTTGAATTTATAATTCATTTATGGTTAAATGTTATTAGTAGATTTACTTGTTATGAGATAAAGAGCATAAAACATCAAAAATGTATTCTAATGAGAAAGTAGAGTTTCATGACACAAATAAGAATGGAGTACTTTGGACTTAATTAGTAAGGGCTATAGTTAGTAGGACAATATAAGGATTATCAAATCCTTGGCCCAAATTAGGAAAAGAATAATAAACCCCATGAATGACATTAAAAATATTCATGGACTTAATTAAAATCTATTAGAAAGAGTACTTAGGGTAAACATGCTTATAAGAACCTTATGAAAGGTTGAGCTATGGTTATTCTAGTGAATGATGAACATAGTGGTTAAGGGGGTTATCTAATAGAGCCTTGCTCTTCCCCTACCTTCCATTGACATTTGTGAGGTTTAAATGCCTCCTTACATGAGGATTGAAGTAACCACTTTGTGTTCACCCATTCAGCTAGTAAGCCTTAGCCAATTGGAAATAAGAGGAGTAGTTTAGATTGAGGCTTGAATAAGCTACCTTCAACCAGCACATTAACTAGTTGAATAATAATAATAAGAGCATAAAAGGTTAGTAAATTACCTAACCCTAATAAAAATAGTAAGTAAGATAAGGATGATCAAACAAGATCCATTAGATCTTGAATGATCAAGAACAATAAGAATAAGAACACTATATTGTACTTAGTATGCATGTTTATTAGTATACTTGTTATAGTTCATTAGATTAGATAATCCAAACCCTTGATCAAAGATGATTCAAGGAAGAAAACCAAGATCATCCTCCATAGGGATGATCCAATAACTGAACTTAGATCAAAGAAGAACTAGATGATAGAAGATCTAGGACCCTGATCTTTATTAACATGTGAAGATTGTAAATCAATGGATTTATAAAAGATCAAGATCAAGGAGATGGACATACAAAGACTTAGAGATAGAAAAATACTTAGATATGAATGATCTAAAGATCATTCTAGACATCAGATCTAGTGATCAATAGGATGGTTTATAATTTATATATTGACAATACGTATGGATGTATAGATCATATACATTAGTCAGGATCATGAAAGATTTGGAGAAAAGAGATCACTCCTTAAAGGTAGGAGGATTTGATGAATGCATTTACATGAGATATACATGATTGTACTCATGATCTTATGTTGACAAGAGTAATGTTAATACTTGTATTAAATCTCTTGAAAACCTTATGATCCAACCAAACACATATAAGATGGTTAAGGGCTAAACTATAAGTGAATAGGGAACTAGAAAATATTTCAGCCCTAAGTAAACAAACATATGATCTGATATATATGAAATCTATTTTACATATAAGCTTGGAGGCTTGTGAGTTTGTTTTAATAGGCATAAGCCTAGGGGAATGCTATTGCTAGAGGAGTTATGAGGGTTTGGCCACCCGCTCCTTGAAATTTGATGATGTGATGATACCTTGCCCTAAGAGAGGCTAAAAGTCGGGTGGTGGCAATTATGGGAAGCCCACCACTATGAAAGTCTTGCCCCCCCATACGGGCAGTGACATAATATTTTCCACTGTGGTATCAGCGGTGAGCAGGGCAGCTATCCGAGCACGCTAGTACGGATCAGACTGCAGCATAGCAACCTTTCTGATTATTTTGCACTATGATGCATATGAGAATAGACATAATGAAATGCCTTATGTTGTAGCATAATGAAATGCTAGGTAATTGCATATTACCAATATTTCCCAAGAAGGGAAATTCCCAGTATAAGATTAGCTGTAATACTAAATTCTCAAAATGAAGATAATTGATCAGCTTAGCTGGAAATGATATTTGACTATTTTCACAAATTTAACTGGTTTACCCATGAAGGGCATGTATGTATATAGATATACATAACTTACAATGTAAAGAGTATGTTTAAGGATAACGGGATTATGAAGTATTGGAATTACATTGTCAATGTTATGTTTCTTGAATCCCCTACCAAGCATTGCTTGCTAAGATATTGTAATTGTTGCAATATCTCAGATACAGGGAAGGAGAGTTAGGAGCCGAAGACGATAGAAGACTTGAAGAGAATAATCTTCAAGGTATACCCTTGAAGACATGTATTTTTCTTTGTTGAGAGTTTTATTGTATGATGAGCTTGAGTTTTGGATTATGTAATTTGGACAAGTATTGTACTAGATTTGGCTGTACTGTGAACCACTGGATGGATCCTGGAATTTAATAAAAGTATATTCCTTCAATGGAATTTTATTTTGTACACAAATTGTACTTATGTTATGTATTAAGTGGTGACTTGGGTTTTCAAAACAAGTTCTAAAGAAAAGAATTTCCGCTGCTTTGTTTTGCAAAAAAAAATTTACACTCTTAAGGGCCTTACCTTTCAAAATACTTTAGAAATCATGTTTCAAAAACCCAGGTCATCACACCACTAGGGTGACCTTAACTTAACCTTTCATAAGGTTCCTATAAGCATTTTTACCCTAAGTACTCTTTCTAATTGATTTTAATTAATTCTATGAACATTTAAATGTCATTCATGGGGTTTCATTATATTTGTATTCCTTATATTATCCTACTAACTATGGCCCTTACTATCATTAAGTCCATGTCATTCATTCCATGTAATTGTTCTTCAATTCTATTTTCATTTAATTACATTTTCAATGGAATTTTCATAACATAAGCATTAAAATATAAATAAATAAATAAATTTACAATTAAATCTACTAAGCAATACATGACAATTATAATAACATTCAATAATTCAAATGAAAAATCTAACATGCCAAACCTATTCATCATGATCCAACGGTCATTATTTATTTTTCATCTCATTTAGGGTTTAGATCTTGATCCTTTCATTTTCCTTTAGATCTAATACATCTTGTTAATGCAATTTCATTATTAGATCATTGATCAAATGATCTGATCTTCCTTGATCTAACCAATCAAGAAGATCTTAAGTCATTTTATCCAATTTAAGGGCATAGATCTTTATCTATCCCAATCATCATCATCCAGTCCATAAATCCATATGATATTAACTTCATATCTTGATCAAAACACATCCATACTATCCAATCATCCTTGATCAACTTGATCAAGGAGATTACCATTCATTGTCATGGATCTTACTACCTTTAAGGCTATATCTCTTTATTAAACATAGATTAATCACTGCTAACCATTGATTCCATGTTTAAAAATTGCAAGATCATCAATGTATCAAAATTATATAGTTTGATCATTCCAAATTTCACTAATAATAAGAATTAGTAACACTTCCCTTTATTAATATAATTTTACATGCATCAAAACATAAATTTTCTAAGTTTAGTAGGTTCTACTCATCAAAAGGAATCTAACCCAAATTTTAAGTCTCAATTTGGAGTTAAATTGGGATTAGAATTGGGATTTTAAGATTTCAACTTGTTTTAAGAGATGAGATTGGATCTTACTATTTTTGTTTAATATCTTAATTTGAATATATAGAAATTTTACTGTGAGCATGATCTGTGGGTTTATGAGACTCCCTGTACCCATCCACCGGTTCAAATTTTCATTTTAAGGTCATTTGGATCTTGATCTAATACCATTGGTATAGATTTTACTAATTATCACATGTAAATAAAATTGAAAACACAGATCTAATGAGTTCAGTAACTTCTACAAGCTATAAGGAACCTATAGAAAGTTTCAGATCTAAAATCAAAGCTATATTGAGCTCTTAATTGTAAAAAGAAGATTCTAGTTCAAAATTTGGATGGCCCAGATCAAATCTGGGCTTATGGGTGTGAGGACAACCAGCAGCCCTCACCCATTACCGCCTATTGTAGGTGGTCGATGGAGGCGACTGGCTATGGGTGAGATGGTTTAGATATGGACCGTCGGATCACCCATGGCTGGATCTCCTCCATCTTTGACCATCAATGGCCAGATTTCATTGCCTAGGGTTTTGGGCCCTAGGAATCCATCCAATGGCTTAGAGATTTCATCTAAGCCATCCAAGATGGTGGATCTCAACCCTGTTGCTGGATCCATCATCTCGAAGAAGAAGAAATTATAGTAGAGAAGAGATTAGAAGCCCTAGACACTAGAAAATATACAAAGTTTGATTTCTCCGTCGTTGTTACCGGAGATGGAGTGAAACCTTAGGGCTTTTATAGATCACCCCTCCCTGAAGAGTTTCAACAATTCTAGATCAAGGGTTACAGGTTAGATTGGCTGGAATAATTAGAAAAGATTGCCGGAGACAGTACCCAGTACCGTTCTGGTTTTCATTTTGGTTTTTCCGGTGATCAAGGATGAGGATCACCAAACTTTCTTAGCACTTTTGTAGATCTCCTCAGTCTAAACAAATCCAATAGTTAAGATTGAAAGTTGATGGCTGTAAATGGATGGCTAATTCAAATAGGGTTTCCCAGGTGGAAACCCAAGTTCATTGGAGACGACGCGTCCCTGGACGCACCCCGATAATAAACATGAATTATCTGTCAGGTGCGCTCGTGGACACTCTCCTAGAGAAAGTGAGAGAAAGAATGAAAGAACAAGAATCTAGAGATGATTGGAGAGGATTTTGGGGCTAGAATTTTAGGACATGGTAGAGGACGTCGTGAAGAACATTAGGAGACTTTTTGGGAATTTTATGAGGTATTTATAGGAATTTTTGGAAATTTCCATGATTACATGTAACTATCATGTTCCATTCTTTTTATTATTCAATGTTCATTGGATTCCCACTACCATCTCCTTCTCCACTAGCAGGTGATAGTGGTTTGACTCATATTTACATGTTTTTTGCCCATTGGATTCCTTTGTGGGTCCCTTGTGGGCTCCATGGGTGTGAAAAGCCCATTTGGCCCTTTTAATTCCAAAAGTGGAGAAAAATAGAACTCGAAATTGAGTGTACTTAGTGCCATTGGATTCATATTTCCAAGTACATTCCAAATTTTTATGTCTCAGGTCTCAGTTATGAGTAAAATTATCATTTTACCCTTTTGTTCATAAAAATGTAAAAAAATAAGGAATTTTCATCTGAATTCAAAATTTGTCATGCTTACAGTCATTCTGAAGGGTTCGTTGAGTATGTTTCCAATTATACATGTCTTATCTTTTAATTGTACTTCTATGAGAAGTGCATTTTTAATAACCCTAATATTCTAGCCTAATTTTTCCTTAAAATTCTAAAATTCATTATTTATTCAATTTCATTACAAAAGTTAGGAGTGTTACAATCTACCCCCCGTGCAAAAATTTTGTCCTCAAAATTTTTAATTCCCAGGAAGCTTCCTCGACCGTATGATGTTGCCATAATACCTTGACTAAAGGGATATATTTGGTCCTCAATTGCTGTTGTTTCTTGCCCAAGATCCGGATTGCCCTTTCCTTAAAGGTTAGCTTTATATTTAACATTTTCGGTATCCTTTAAAGAACATGAGTCTCATCTAGAACGTATTTCCATAACATGAATATGTGAAATACATTGTGCACCTTAGAGAGTTGGGGTGGTAGGGCTAATTTGTAAGCCACCAGACCAACCCTTTTCAGAATTTCTAAAGGACCAATATATCTTGGATTGAGTTTACCCTTACTTCCAAACCTTCAAAAGCACATGGTCACCTTCTTCAAATTCCAAGGTTCGGCGTCCTTTATCGGCATAACTTTTCTGACGACTATAAGCGGCCAACAATCTTTTCTTTATTATTCTCACCTTGTCTGTACATTATTCCTCTAGCTCTGATTTTATCAACTTCCTCTCTCCCACATCATCCCAATAGGTTGGCGATCGACATGGTCATGCATACAATGCTTCATATGGTGCCATATCGATACTTGCATGGAAACTGTTATTATACGCGAACTCCAGTAGTGGAAGATGTTCATCCCAACTTCATCTCCAGTCTAGTGCACAAGCCCTTAGCATATCTTTTAAGGTTTGAATGGTCCTTTCTAACTAACCATCAGTTTAGGGATGAAAAGCTGTACTAAACTTTAGTGATGTCCCCAATGCCTGTTGCATGCTCCTCTAGCTTTTAGAGGTAAACCTTCCATCTCGATCAGAGATGATGGAGAGTGGGATCCCATGAAGACTGACTATTTCTCTTACATATAACTGGGCTATACTGTCGATAGATTGGTTTTGTTTGATCGGAAGGAAGTGTTCTAACTTGGTTAGCCTATCAACTATTACCTAAATCATACCATGACCTGCCCGGGTCCTTGGTAACCCTACAACAAAGTCCATGGTGATATGTTCCCATTTCCATTCTAGCAGTTCCAGGGTTTGTAGTAATCTAGCTGGTCTTTGATGTTCAGCCTTCACTTGTTGGCAAGTTAAGCACTTAGCCACACATTCCCCAATATCTCTCTTCGTACCTTCCCACTAGAAGTTTCTTTTTAAATATGGTACATTTTTGTTCCTCCAAGGTGTATAGAAAATTTGGATTGATGGGCTTCTTGTAGTAGTGCTTCCCTCATACTCGAGGGAACTATCAATCTTCCTTGGAACTGAATACCCCTATCTGAAGCTTTACTGACCCCTGTCTTCTCACACATTTCTTGGATTGCTATATCCCCTTCTTGAGCCTTTAGGATTTGTTCAACAAAAGCTGACTTAATGTTGACATTAGCCAACACTGCTTTTGTGTGTCTACTTAGTGCATCAGCCACTACATTAGCCTTTCCAGGATGGTATTGAATCATAAAATCATAATCCTTAAGATATTCCATCCACCTTCTTCGTCTCAATTCAGATTATCTTGGGTGAAAATATGCTTGAGGCTCTTGTGATTAGTGAATACATTGAATTTCTTCCTATACAAGTAATGCCACCAAAATTTTAAAGCAAACACTTTCGCCGCAAGTTCTAGGTCATGTACTGGGTAGTTCATTTCATGTTTCTTTAGTTGTTGTGAAGCATAAGCAATGACCTTCCCTTTTTGCATTAGTACACTTCCTAACCCTTTTCCTGAAGCATCATAGTATATCTCATAATCTCCACTCCCTGATGGTAGGTACAATACTGGAGCTGCAGTTAATCTCGTCTTTAACTCTTGGAAACTCCTTTCACATTCATCAGTCCAAGTAATTTGTACTCCTTTTCTGGTCAAAGAAGTCAAAGGAAGAGCTATAGGGGAAAAACCTTTGATAAATCTATAATAATATCTAGCTAACCCTAGAAAACTTCATATTTCTGTTACTGTCTTTAGCTATTCCCAATTCATTACTGCTTCCACCTTGGTTGGGTCCACCTCTACTCCATTCTAGAAAATTACATGCCCTAGAAAGTTAAATTTTTCCAACCAAAATTCACACTTAGTAAAATTTTCAAATAGTTTGTGTCTTCTAAGTGTGTTTAATACAACCTGTAAATGTTCCTGATGTTCCCTTATACTAGTAGAATAAATCAGTATATCATCGATGAATACGATTACAAATTTATCTAGAAATTCCTTGAAAATTCTATTCATCAAGTTCATAAATACAGTAGGAGCATTGGTTAATCCAAAAGCCATCACCAGAAATTCAAAATGACCATATCAGGTTCTAAATGTGATTTTGAGTATATCTTCACCTTTGATATGCAATTGATGATGCCCTGATCTAAGGTCAATTTTGGAGAAGGCCTTAGCAGATTGAAGTTGATCAAAGAGATCATCAATGTGAGGTAGAAAGTATCTATTTTTTATTGTCACATTGTTCAGAATTCGATAATTGATACATAACCTCATAGATCCATCTTTCTTGTTCCCAATTCATTACTACTTCCACCTTGGTTGGGTCCACCTCTACTCCATTCTAGGAAATTACATGCCCCAGAAAGTTGAATTTTTCCAACCAAAATTCACACTTAGTATAATTTTCAAATAGTTTGTGTCTTCTAAGTGTGTTTAATACAACCCGTAAATGTTCCCGTATACTAGTAGAATAAATCAGTATATCATCGATGAATACGATTACAAATTTATCTAGAAATTCCTAGAAAATTCTATTCATCAAGTTCATAAATACAGAGGAGCATTAGTTAATCCAAAAGCCATCACCAGAAATTCATAATGTCCATATCGGGTTCTAAATGTGATTTTGGGTATATCTTTACCTTTGATACGCAATTGATGATGCCCTGATCTAAGGTCAATTTTGGAAAAGGCCTTAGTAGATTGAAGTTGATCAAAGAGATCATCAATGCAAAGTACAAGGTATCTATTTTTCATTGTCACATTGTTTAGCATTTGATAATTGATACATAACCTCATAGACCCATCTTTCTTTTTCACAAATATCACTAGTGCTCCTCATGGTGAACTACTTGGTTGGATAAATCCTTTGTCCAACAATTCCTATAGTTGATTCTTCAATTCCCTTGACTCAGCTAAGGCCATTCTATATGGTGCTTTAGAAATTGGAATTGTACTAGGAATTACTTAGATGGTAAACTCAATTTCCCTATGGGGTAGTAAACTCGGCAGTTCTTTAGGAAACACATCTTGGAATTCCCTGACTATGTCAATTTCTTCTATCTTGGGCTGTTCAACATTCAAATCAATTACAGTTGCTAAAAATGCCTGACATCCCTTGGACACATATTTGGTAGCCTTCATAGCTAATATGATAGATTTGTCCAACCCATTTCGATTTCCATGCAATACTAGCATTTCTTCTCCTGGTATTTTAAAAGTGATTTTGTTTTTACGGTAGTCCATAATTACCTAGTATTTTGTTAGCTAGTCCATACCTAATATTATGTCAAAATCTACCATGTTTAGTAAAATGAGGTCCATAACCATTCTTTTCCCTTGTACTTCAACAGGTACATCTTGAAGATATTCCTATAATCTATCTATTTTTCCCATGTCATCACATCTAGATAGAATCCCAATTTCTCCACTATTAATTGTATATTAGATGCAAATGCACATGATATGAAAGAATGGGTAGATCCAAAATCAAACAGTACTTTGGCATGGTGATTTAGATACTAGCAATGTACCTTCAATAACTACATTAGATGTACCAGCCTCTCTGTCAGTAATGGGAAACACCCTTCCTTGATGATGCAGTACATTCTCAGGTTTTGCACCCTTAACTACCAAGGGTTTGTCGTAGTTATTAGATAAATGCCCTAACTCGCCACATTAGTAACATTTGATAGGAGGTCACTATGGTTGTGGCACCAGGCGGGGGCACACATAACCTAAATGATATGTTTTACAAGCGGGGCATGGTTTTCGTTTAGCTTGATTTCCCTGATGACTAGAAGGCCTAAAGTTGTTTGGCGGTCTCTTGCCCTTCTTAAAGGGTTTTTGATGATAATTGCCCCCTCCTCCAAGTTTAGTGAATTGGTATCTCTTATAGTCTTCTTCGAATATAGAAGACATCTCGACACACTCGGTCATAGTTATAGGTTTGGTTCCTAGCACCATCGTTCTTAGCCTTGGGTGTAGCCCTTCCATAATGATCCATTGTGTGCCTTTCAGTGTCACATATGTGGCTTGCAAATCTTTTTAGTTGAATGGACTTATTTTCATAATCAACAACTAAAAGGTTTCCTTGTCATAGATCTAGAAACTCCTTTCGAACTTGCAGATGGATTGGTAAATATTTTTCATCAAAAATTTCCTTAAACTTTTCCCATGGGATTTCTTTAGGATTGGAGAAGAAATTCCTTTGCACTAACCTCCACTAGAAAGCTACTTCTTGTTTCAATATATATGTGGCCAACTTGACCTTTAGATTCTCTAGAGTTCTCAATATACTGAAGGCCTTCTCTACTTCATAGATCCATTCTTCAGCTTTCTTAACATGACCCTTGCCATTGTAGCTGATAACCATCTTCTTAAACCTTTCCACCATCTTATCTATCTTTTCAGGTGTTAATTGAGAGGTTTCCAACACTCCACTAGGTATAGGTGAAGAATTATCTTGTAGCAGAGTTGGAGTATCCTTTTTGGTTATAGGAGCATTGGGTCCTACATCAGGTTGAGCCTAGGCTTGAATATTTAGTGCTTCAACTGGAGTAGCTAGAGGTTGTATAAGCTGAGGAAGAAGATTCCTCAATACCCTAGTCATCACCTTCTCCAGATTAATCCCAAATGACCCTTCCATAACATTCTTAGGTTCACTTCGAGCCATCCGCTTAGTTGCCCTTTTAGGTGGCATCTGCTCAAAACTAAGATTTCTATATAAGTATTCTACTTAACCCATTTATAATATATCCTAATTTGGATTATTCCTTTGGACATATTGGGGCTATAAGTGACTAGATGAATGGCTTGGATACCAACTATGATGACCCAGTTTTTGCAATACATTTTTCAAAGGCAAGCCCTTAATGGTAAAATATTTTTGCAAACAATGAAGTAGAAATTCTTTTATTTTAAATTTGTTTATGACAAACCCAAGTCTCACCTTAATGTACATAATACACATTAACATTTTTGTATAAAATAAAATTTTATTGAATACCAGGAATCATCCAATAATTCACTCTTACACAGTGCCTGTATTATAATTAGAAACCATTGTCCAAATTACATAATCCAAATTTCAAACCTCACCTTACATTAAAAACTCTCAATACAATACAATGCTCTCAAATAAAAATACATGTCTCCAAGGGACATACCTTGATTGATTATTCTCTCAAGTCTTCTATGGTCTTGAGCTCCTAATTCTCTTTCTCTATTTCTAAGATATTGTAAATATTCAAACATTTACAATATCTCAGCAAGCTATGCTTGGTAAGGGATATAAAAATATACTACTTCACTAATATAAGAATACATACCTTAGTCATTATTCCATCACTATTACCTACTCATGAGTTATCTTAACATAGAGTGTATACATTATTTATGTACTATAGGATAAATCCATTAAAATAGTGAAAATTGCTTAAAACTTGTTCCTTCCCCTAATTATACTTCCACTTAGGAGATCAATATTCAGCCAATTCTCATAAGGGATTTTCTTTCCAGGAACTCAAGCAGTGGCATCTCATCATGCTATGGCATTGCACCATGCGTACCATATGTGCATCATAATGCCAAATACATCGGACTACTATGTCACAGTCCCAATCCGTACGGCGTGCTCGGATAACTGCATAATCATCCCCTAATACCAATTGTGGAAATAAAAACTCCATGTCTACATGGGGAGGACCATGGTTGTCATAGTGGCAGCCTTCCCATGATTACCTTGCCAGACATTTAGCCTCTCTTTGGGCATCGTATCCATCATATAAATTTTAGGAAGCGGGTGGCCAAACTCTCATAACTTCCCTAGCATAGCATCCCCAGTCCTAATACTATGTAAAACATAATCACAAGCCATCATGCTTGTATGTAACATACATTATACATATAAGGCGATGTGTCTATTTAACTAAGGCTGGAATATTTTCTATGCTCTATTCTTAGGGTTTCCTTTGTCTACACATCTCATTACTTTCACCTCATTTGATTATACCATTAGATTGGATTAGTTGAATTAGATCATGGGGTTGGTCCACTTAGTTGGATCATGTGGTTGGATCATTATCATGCCAAGGTACCAAATATACTTATATCATTAAGGTTTATAATTCTAGACAGAAGATCGTGCATGTATACACATGAATCCTTAATACATTCTTGTACATCCACCTACCTCGAAGTAGTATCATGATCTTGATTCATACATCTCAAGTGTTCACTGCACATTGCCCATCATTGTCTTGATTCATACATCTGTCAAACCATACATATAAAGTTATTCCTCTATACAAATATTCTTTCTTCATGTATTCCTATAAGGGGTGCCCTAATTTTCCTTGAATCATGTTTGATCAAGGGTTTGGGTTCTCTATCTATAGAAGTGGTGAGGAAAGATTTAAAAACTTTGGGACTAAATGAAGCCATGGTATTTAATAGAGTGGAATGGAGGAATAAGATTCATGTGGCTGACCCCTAATTGGGATAAGGTCTTGATGATGATGATGATACATAATACAATACGACATTAGTATTCTTATTGTTTTTAATCATTTAAGATCCTCTGGATCTTGTTTGATCATCCTTATCTTACTTATAATGTTTATTAGGATTAGATGTTTTACTAACTTGTTATGCTCTTATTATTCTTACGCAACCAGTTAATATTTTACTGGTTGAGGATAGCTTATTTCATTCTAAGTCTAGACAGCTCCTCTTATGTCAAATTAGCTAAGGCTTACAAGCTGAATGGTTGAACACAAAGTGGTTACGTCAATCCTCATCTAAGGAGGCGTTTAGACCTCACAAACATCATTTGAAGGTGGGGGAAGAGAGAGAGGCTCTATTAGAGAACCCCCTTAACCACCATGTTCATCATCCACTAGGGTGACCTTAACTCAACCTTTCATAAGGTTCCTATGAGCATTTTAACCTAAGTACTATTTCTAATTGATTTTAATTAATTCTATAAATATTTAAATATCATTCATGGAGTTTCATTATTCTCGTATTTTGGGCCAAGGAATTTATATAGCTTATATTATCCTACTAACTATGGCGCTTACTATCATTAAGTCCATGTCATTCATTCCATGTAATTGTTCTTCAATTCTATTTTCATTTAATTACATTTTCAATGTAATTTTCACAATATAAGCATTAAAGCATAAATAAATAAATCTACAATTAAATCTACTAAGTAATAAAGGACAATTATAATAACATTCAATAATTCAAATGAAAATCTAACATACCATCACTATTCATCATGATCCAACAGTCATTATTCATTTTTCATCTCTTTTAGGGTTTAGATCTTGAACTTATCATTTTCCTTTAGATCTAATACATCTTTTTAATGTGATTTCATTATTAGATCACTGATGCATCTGATCAAATGATCTGATCTTTCTTGATCCAACCGATCAAGAAGATCTTAAGTCATTTTATCCAATTTAAGGGCATAGATCTTTATCTATCCCAATCATCATCATCCAGTCCATTAATCCATATGATATTAACTTCATATCTTCATCAAAACACATCCATACTATCCAATCATCCTTGATCAAGGAGATTACCATTCATTTTTGTGCATCTTACTACTTTTAAGGCTAGATCTCTCATTAAACATAGATCAATCACTGATAACCATTGATTTCATGTTTCAAAATCATAAGATCATCAATGGATCAAAATTATATAGTTTGATCATTCCAAATTTCACTAATAATAACAATTAGTAAAACTTTTCTTTATTAATAGAATTTTACATGCATCAAAACATAAATTTTCTAAGTTTAGTAGGTTCTACTCATCAAAAGGAATTCAACCCAACTTTTTTATCTCAATTTGGAGTTAAATTGAGATCAGAATTGAGATTTTAAGATTTCAGCTTGTTTTAAGGGATGACATTGGATCTGCTATTTTTGTTTAATATCTTAATCTGGATATATAGAAATTTTACTGTGATCATGATCCATAGGTTTACGAGACTCCCTGAACCCATCAAGTAGTCCAGATTTTCATTTTAAGGTCATTTGGATCATGATCCAATACAATTGGTAAGGATTTTACTAATTATCACATGTAAATAAAATAAAAAACACAGATCTAATGAGTTCAATAACTTGTACAAGCTACAAGGAACCTATAGAAAGTTTCAGATCTAAAATCAAAGCTATATTGAGCCCTTAATTGTAAAAACAAGATTCTAGTTCAAAATTTGGACGGCCCAGATCAAATATGGGCTTATGGGTGCGTGGACAACCAACAGCCTGCACCCATTATTGCCTATTACAGGTGGCCGACAAAGGTGACTAGCTATGGGCGAGACAGTTCAAATCTGGATTGTAGGATCACCCATGGCCGGATCTCCTCCAGCTTTGACCATCAGGGGCCCATATTTCATCTCCTAGGATTTTTGGACCCCAGGAATCCATCCAATGGCTTAGGGATTTCATCTGAGCCATTCAAAATGGTGGATCTCAACCCTGTTGTCGGATCCATTGTCTCCGATGGATCAATGGCCGCAGAGATCCCTTGAATGCCAGAAAACTAAATGCTAGAATTGAAAGAGGGAGGAAAGATGCACCTACCTGTGCCGATTCAGTTAAGAGAGGGTCATTAGAGAAGAATAAATTACACTGGAGAAGAGATTAGAAGCCCTAGATGTCGAAAAATTTATGGAGTTTGATTTCTCCATCGATGTTACTAGAGATGGAGTGAGACCTTGGGGCTTTTGTAGATCACCCCTCCCTGAAGAGTTTCAATGGTTCCAGATCAAGGGTTACTAGTCAAATTGGCTGGAATAATAAAAAAATGATTTCCAAATATGGTACCAAATACTGTTCTGGTTTTCGATTTGGTTTTCCCAGCAATCAAGGAGGAGGATCACCAAACTTTCTTAGGGCTTTTGTAGATCTCCTCAGTCCGAACAGATCCAACAGTTACAATTGAAAGTTACTAGCTATAAATGGATGGGTAATTCAAGTAGGATTTCCTAGGTGAAAACCTAGGTTCATCGGGGATGACACATCCCTGGACACACCCCGATAATAGACATGAATTGCCTGTCGGGTGCATCTGTGGGTACTCTCCTAGGGAAAGTGAGAGAAAGAAGGAAAAAAATTAATTGGACAAGATTGGGGAGGATTTTGGAGTTGGGATTTTAGGTCATGGTAGAGGACCTCGTGAAGAACATTAGGAGAATTTTTGGGAATTTTCCATGATTACATGTAATTATCATGTTCCATTCTTTTTATTATTCAATGTTCATTGGATTCCCACTGCCACCTCCTTCTCCGCTAATAGCTGATAATGGTTTGACTCATGATTACACATTTTTTGGCTATTGGATTCCTTTGTTGGTCCCTTGTGGTCTCTACGGGTGTGAAAGGACCATTTTGCCCTTTTAATTCTAGAAATGGAGAAAAATAGTGTTTATTCCCATGAACTCATAATTGAGCGTACCTAGTGGTGTTGGATTCATATTTCCAAGTACATTCCAAATTTTTATGTCTTAGGTCTTAGTTATGAGTAAAATTATCATTTTATCCTTTTGTTCACAAAAATGCAGAAAAATAAGGCTTTTTTTATTTGAATTCAGAATTTGTCATACATACAGTAATATTGAAGGGTTCATTGAGGATGTTTTCAATTATACATATCTTATTCTTTGAATGTACTTTTATGAGAAGTGCATTTTTAATAACCCTAATATTCCATCCTGATTTTGCCTTGAAATTCTCAATTTCATTATTTATTCAATTTCATTACAAAAGTTAGGGGTGTTACAGGAATGTACTTGGAATTTAGGGTTTCCATCTTTGGAAACCACATAGGTGAAGCACTTCCACAAGGGGGAGGCATCAACTTTTTTAGGAGGTGCCTCCCTCCTTAACTCCAAATTGTGGAAATCTAGGGAGAAGGGTGGATTAGGGTTATTAAATAGATTAGGAAGGTAGAGTTTTCTCTCTCGATGTGTCCCTTAATGCATGATCATCTTACTTTTACAATTTCCTCTCAAAATCCCTAAAAAATCACATTTTTAATATAGGATAGTTTCTCATTTTGATGCTTCAATGGCGTGGGTCCATGAGGTATTCATCCATAGTTTCATGGCTCACTTTGATGGCTCATTCCTTGGTGGGTAATAGGTTTCAAACCTTGGCTTCAAGGCTTGAGTAACTTGGTTTCCATAGGGTTTCCTAGTTGGATTAAGAAAGCTCATGTATGGCTCCAATTCTCATGCAAAGTGATGGAATTGTATGACATTTTGCATGGATCATTTTAATCATCTTTGCCTTCTTCCAGTTTCTTCTAAGGGCTCCACCCCCACACCCTCGACAAGTGCATGCCACCCACTACACCTTCGGCAAGCTAACCACGTAGCTCGACTTGCAAAAAACTCGGTGAAGCACAATATAGGACATTGGATCATCTTCTCACTTCCTACAAAAGAGTAAAAAAAGATCCTAATTAAATCATATAAAATTATGATGATTCACATATTTACTCTGGATTAGCTTCTGAACCTACAAAATATCAAACTTTTGAATTATTAGGTTAGAAGTGCATGTGTTACCAAATTCTAAAAAAACCTTAGAAATAACACTATATTTTGTTGGGTACTTTTTATGCAAAATTTAACAATCATTAATTTTGTGTCATCTGTGAATTCTCCAACCCAAAATTTAGGGTTCTTTCTAGAGGTGATGACTCTATTGTGTGACTCTATATGTGCACAAAAATACCTTCAGGAGATACTAGTCATAGCTGAGGGAAAATGAATGGATGTTGAACTAATTCTCATGAAGATGACAAACTTTGATGTCATCTTGGGGGATGAATTGATTGGATTTATATTGGATGATAGATTGTCATAAGAAGAAGATCACCTTTGATATTCCAGGAGAGGTGACAATCACTTTTCAAGGGAGATGGGACTTTGCAAAAGCATGTATCATCTTTGCAATGAAAGTAGTAAGACATATTGCTCATGGATGTTAGGGCTTTTTGGCTAAAGTTGATGTAGTAGAGGTTGAAAGATTCAAGTTGGAGGAAGTGGCAGTGGTTCGAGAATTTTGGACATATTTCCTGAAGATCTACTAGGATTACCATGCAAAAGGGTAATAAACTTCACCATTGAGCTAATACCTAGCACAAATCCTATATTCAAGGCACCATATAGAATGGCCCTAGTAGAGTTGAAATAGTTGAAGGCTTAGTTCTAGGAACTCCTACAAAAAGAGTTCATCAAACCTACTATTTCACCATGGGAGCACCAGTCCTTTTTGTCAAAAAGAAGGATGGGTCAATGAGACTTTGTGATATATATATATATATATAGAAATATTACACACGTGCCTCTACATTTAATAGGTTTTGTACCCAAAAATAACTTAAATATCACTGATCAAGGTTAATTCTACATTTTGCAGGTATAGGGTACAAATGAAAAAAATGCACAAATTTGGCAATTGTAACCCTAAAAGAGCAAGTTTAGAATCCAAGCTACATCATGGGCTTGCATTCCAAATATGAAGTCTGGGAGTTCAGAATGATCAATGACTGCTGATATCTAAGTCAGAGTAGTAAGAAATCCTAAAACATTGCCTAACATTATCCATACTAAAAGAGTATTCTTATCAAAAGTAAAGATGATAGAACTTACCATGTATGCATGCAAGATATTGACCACCTTGGGAAGCCTCTAAGGGAAGCTCAAATCACATACGATGAAACCTATTCTTAAATGAAATAAGTTAAAAAGACCGAGACCTGCATGAGACATATTATACTCACTCTCTCTACTACTCAACTAAAGGAGTGGACCACCAAAGGGAGTGTATGACCTTTGCATGAAAGCATACATTCCCCCCTTTGTTACACATTTTCACATGAGAGAATTAAGGAAGAGAGGTGGAGAAAATAAAGGAGGTAAAAAGAGAGACAATTTATAGGAAATCTACGACTGACAATCACCCTTACTTTTCAAACATTTAAAGGTGAAGATCTATCATTGATTTTGCATATCCTAAGTAACCAATGAGAACTAACACAAGCAAAGATGGACCAATGAAAAGCAAGACTACAATGAAGACCAGAACCAAGCTCCATTTGTGGAGATATTTTTGGTGGGCTGCCCACCTTGTTTTCAAGAGAAAAATGCCCCACTATATGGGTTGAGACATCCCATTCTCTTGAAGCTTATTAGCTAGAGAAAATAAAGGTTGGCTGGGAGAAAAATAAGGAAAACTCAAGAGTGGATGGAGAAATCTTAAAAAAATTATGCCATCCACTCTAAGGCATGTTGATCCAACAATGAAAAGAAAAAGTGTCATAAAAGAGATCCTTGTGGATAAGGAAACTTCACTAGAATGTAATCTACTCAAGCTAGGGCAAAACATGATACAATGGACAAGAATGATGCATAGGAAACTTATAAACCCTAGCCACCATCTGCTCCATGAGAATTCAAGGAAAAGCCCTAAGAAGGAATGATCTTGACCATCCATTTCCATTTAGTGATCCACTTTTATTTCTGAATTTTTGAATATTCAACCATGCTCCCATTGAACCCTAAACCTCCTCCCTTATACCTTTCCATTTCCAACATCTTTTCCCTTATTTTCTCATTTTCCCTTCTATCACTTTCCTTCCCAACTAATCTTCTTTCCCCACTCACCTTTATTCCTTTCCCTGCCATCCATATCTCTTTTAATCTATCCTATCCATATCTATCCAAATCTCATTCCACTTAGCATTCAACATCCCATATCGTTCCTCTTTTGGGTTCTATGTCCACTTCTTCCTTTCTCTCTTATCCCCTTCCATTCTTCCTCTAATCTCCTTCACATCTCAACCACTCCTTACCCTTATGATCCTAGCCATTCATCTCTTTGGCCTTCCACCTTGGAAAATTATAAATAGAGGTGAGAAAGATAGAACAAGGAATCTCTTACTTTTCCCTAGAATACATAGCTAAACCTTAGAAAAATAGAGAGAGAAAGATCACTCTCACCAACTCTCCACATGTCAACACCACAAGGAGAGAGGTAAGAGTCTCAACCATGGCTTCCCCTTTCATAATTGCTATAAACTTGGTTGTAAGTATTTGTTTATAATTGTGGCTGTGACTAACAATCTTGAGAGCAGTACTTATTTCTATTTGGTTTAAAAATTTCCATGGCACTATGCATTGAGATTTTGTCATGACACTTGGGCACTTTATACAAACAATTTTAATTAAAAGAATAAAGATTTTCCATGCATGCTTTTGCATACAGTATTGTAAAACAGAGATCGATCTCATTGTTATTATAAAATTGCATCATAAAAACCTGGGTCATCACAGTTGTTATCAGAGAACTAATGTTAGGATCATATGTCTGAATGACACCCAGGGATTCAGGACTTCACAAAGGTACTCTAGGGATCGAATTGAGGAAAAGCATGAACTAAGTAACGACGCTCGAGGTAGGTAGTCTGCTACTACTAAAGTTTTCATATGCATTTCCCTGATGACTGTGTTTAGTATGCTTTTTGAGATATCATATTTGCATAATGAGTATGCAAATGTTTACTTAGGATCTTGAATGCAATTATTTGCATAGAACTAATTTTATGAATGCATCGCTCGCATGGTTTGCAAAGAAAGACATAAATTAAATGATTTCGATGATTGAGATTTGGATTCTTTATGTATATGTTTTTGGGCTATTGAGCCTGGTGGGCGCTATGCTATGTAGGTAGATCGCCGAATGAGGCAACCTACGCAGGGATAGCAGGTAGATCGCTGAATGAGGCAACTTGCATAAGGAATAAAACCTTGAGTTCCAAGTGGGTAGATTGCCAAAGGAGGCAGCCTGTGATAAGAACAAAACGTCGAGTCCCAAGTGGGCAGATCCATCAACAAACTTTTTAGCTGCATCTTCCTCAGTGGAGCAAGCATTAGGTGCGAATCTTCGCAGACTTATGAATCTATTTTAGTATTGGTGCACGGAGCGGTTGCCTTGTTCTAGGTTCATAAATTCTTTCTCCTTCTGTTTTCGCACATGGCAGGGATAGTACTTCTCATTAAATACTAGTTTGAACTCTTCCTGGAGTATGACATCATTATCTCCAAAGTATGCCCTTTCGGCTGTTTTCTCGCCAAAAGCCTGCTTCGCCTTTTAGCACGAAACTGGCCATTGAAACCTTTCTATCCTTGGGAATTTTCATGGCCTTAAACAACTTTTCAATGTCAAAGATCCATTTTTCTATTGTTGCTAACTCATCTTCTCCTGAGAATGATGGGGCCATTTTCTGAAAGAGCTCAAGTTGGGCCTCTGTCCTATCAGCCATTCTTTCTGGAGAAGAGGCTCTTGCCACAGGCGCTTATGGTTGGTTCTGCATGAACTACCCCATTTGTTGCATGAATAGCTGAAAGGCTTCAGCCATTCCATTCCTAGATCCAGCGGAGTCAGCTGGAGGATTATTAGGCCTTGGGGCTGCACCTCCTCTTCTCCTTGGTGGCATCTATGTTACAAGGCCAATACCTACCTTTAGGGGATTCTATCGTGCTATCTTAAGGGTTTTCCCTATTGATGTATCTTGATTATAGGGGCTTCATTTCATAACTGGACTGTGAATAACATGAACCTGGGCTTTGATACCAACTGTGATGACCCAGGTTTTTATGATGCAATTTTATAATAACAGCGAGATCGATCTCTATTTTACAATACTATTTTGTGCATACACATGTGTATTTATTCAAAACAGGTATTCCTGATGTATTACATGCAAGCTCTTTTTTTTATGTGACATGTCGTGTTTTCAAAATGGTAGTATTAGGTTGCCTACTGAGTATGATAAATACTCAACCCAATCCGTCATTGTTTTTCAGATCGATCAAACAAAGTATAACTAGAAGGAGTATCAAGAAGCGTTAAGACTACAGTCATTTAAGCAAAGGTAAGGCTAAGCGAGGACTTAACTAGTGATCTCTTTCGTAATTGCTATAAACTTGGTTATAAGTATTTGTTTATAACTGTGGCTGTGACTAACAATATTGGGAGCAGTACTTATTTCTATTTGGTTCGTCCGGGCGAGGGTTTGCTCGTCGTGGTTCCCGGGATGCCCTGTGTGTCCCGGTCGAGTCGGGACTCTATTTGCATGCGGCGCGCGTGTGCGTACCATCCCAGGGAGAGCGTCACGGGCATGCGTCACTCTTGTGCATCCCTGGGATGCTCTGGTTTGACGGGTTTCGAACCAGAACCCGTCTTCCTCTATTTTTGGCCAAAAAAGGCCCGATCCGGCGAGGATTTGGGCTGGGAGAAGAAGGAAAATAAAGGGGAAAGTGGGGAACTTACCTGGGTAGCCCGCAATGGCGGCCTTGGTGGTGAGTATGGCCTCTTTCACTTAGGAACCTAGCTTGCTAGGTTTTGGGGTGAGGGCAGCGGGAGAAGAATGAGGAGGATGAGGATGACTAAGGAGGAGGGAAACACAGGCTTTATAGCCTTGCGAAGGCAATGGCTACCCTATGGCGATGCTGCCATTCTTTCCAGCACTGCCTTACAGAGGCGGTGCTGGAAATTGCTGGAAGAGGAAGACAATGGGGGGTGCCATTATCAAAACGGTCCCCTGAATTTTTTGCCCTTTTTCTTTTTATTTTAAACTCATTTTTAAAACCCCGAGTGTCATTTTCACCACAAACAAAGTAGTGTTTGAAAATTTCTGTGATCATAAATGTCTTCCCAGGTCTATTCAGTCACAGCTCGCAGTCCAACTGTAAATAAATACAGATACATGTCCAAAGGGGTAGAGTGTTGTTCACTTACATTCATACTTGTCTCTTCTTGCTTTACTTGATCATAGTTCTAACTTTCCTTGATGCTTCTTCTATCCTTGTGTGGAGCTAATCTAGAAAAATAATAGATTTGGGTGAGTATTTTTCATACCCAGTAGGTGATCTAATACTACTATTTTGAAAACACGGTATACATCATGCATGGTTTTAGAAGAGGTTTTCCATATAAAACATCATGCATATTTTATTTTTTTGCATGAAACATAAGCTCATTGATGCAAGTTCAACCATGTAATCCTCTATCGAAATCTGGTATTTAACAAGATAAATATGACTATAATCATAACGTAGAAATCAATAGATCCAGGTAATAAGATCTCGGCATACACGGCAAACCAATGAGTCAAATATAATAATAATTATGAAACTCTTACAATAGTCATTATTCAAGAAAATGCTGTCATTACTATATGCATCATGCACAATAGATCTCTCGGCAACACATCACGCCGACTGGTCACGAGTACTTGTATATGACTATCTCAATGCTATATGCATATCAATCACACTGAAATCATAGGGCTACTATGCTCCTCCGCAGGCTGCCTCTTTCGGCGATCTGCCCACTTAGGACTCGAGGTTTTGTTCCCACCACAGGCTGCCTCCTTCGGCGATCTGCCCACTTAGAACTCAAGGTTTTATTCCTTACGCAGGTTGTCTCATTTGGCTATATACCCGCTATCCCTACGTAGGTTGCCTCATTCGGCGATCTACCTACTTAGTATAATGCCCACCAGGCTCAATAGCCCAAAAAGCATATATATAAAGAATCCAAATCTCAATCATCAAAATCATGCAATTTATGCCTTTCTTTGCAAACCATGTGAGCGATGCATTCATAAAATCAGTTTCATGCAAATAATTGCATTCAAGATCCTAAGTAAACATTTGCATACTCATTATGCAAATATGATATCTCAAAAAAGGTATACTACACATGGTCATCAAGGAAATGCATATGAAAACTTTAGTGGTAGCAAACTACCTATAAATCAAGTACATTTGAAAATGCATTTAAACATAGCAGTATCAGACTACCTACCTCGAGCATTGTTTCTAAGCTCGTGCCTGTCTTTAATTTGTGTCAATATCTTGGTAAAGTCCTGAATGACATTCAAACATAAGATCCAGACTTTATTTCTAGGTTCATAGGGCAAAGGTTAGATCTATATGATTTGTTGGTTTTTAGGGATCACTCTATGACATTCTTAGGTTGATTTTTACTTAAGCATGTCCTAAGGTCTCTCTTAAATCTAATTATAAGGTCTGATCACAGTTGAACTATGAGATCTTTGTGACTTTATAGTTACCTATGTTAATCCCTTGAATCTAAATTTTATAGTCTTATTAATTGGGGTTTTTAGCATTGTGTCAGGGACTGCATTTGCATGCCCAAGCAACGTGCTATGCTACGCGTCCCGGGGTGGCATTGTGCAGACGCGTCGTTGGTGCAGCCATGGTGTGCCTCAGCTCCTAAGACGTCCCATGCATCCCGGTCGAGCCAAGAAAACTATTCGCACGCGACGCGTGCACGAGGATAGCCCCTAGGGAGCTCAGCATGAGTGTGCGTCAAGCCATGCATCCCTGGACTGCGCTGTGCACCCTTGGGATGCTCATGCGCCCCTGGGAGGCCCGTGCGCCCCTAGGAGGCACTCTCTTGACGGGTTTTCACCCGTCTAGTTCTCTTCATGGAAGATTGGTGATTTTTGGCAGGAAAAATACCCCGATCCAGTGAGGATCTGGCTGGAAAGGAGGGGAAAGGAGGACCAACCTGGGCGTTCTCCAGCCGGGAAACGTTAGATCTAGCCAGACTCTGGGGAAAAATAAAAGGGAAAGAAGAGAGGAATAGGATGGGGAGGAGGATGTACCTGGACAACCACTGTGGAGACTAGAACGTTTTCTCCAAACCGTCTTTGTCGAAGAAGAAGAATAAGAAAATCGGATGGTTGGAGGAGAGGGGGAGAGCAGGCTTTGTAGCCTTGCTAAGGTGGTGCTCGCCCTATGGCGGTGCCGCTATTTCCTGTGGCACCACCTTGCAGAGGTGGTGCTGGAAGGTTTGGAAGCACCTAGAAGTAGCTGGAGGAGGAAGATGATGCGGGGTGCCATTATCAAAATAGCCCCTTGTGTTTTTTGTTCGTTTTTCGTTTTTAATGGTAAATTACAGAATTGCCCTTAATTTTTAAACGCCCGTAACTTCTTCATACAAACTCCGTTTTTGGCGTTCTTTGAGGCGTTGGATTCCATTTTTTTGAGTAGAATATGATTATGGGACTATTTTTTTTTTTACCAAATTTGATCTCCAAAAATAGTATTTTGACTATTTCACAATAGGATTTAAAATTCAGGTTATTACACGTGAGTGGAGCTATCCTGAAAAATAATATATTTGGGTGAGTAGTTGTCATACCTAGTAGGTGATCTGATACTACTATTTTGAAAACACGGTAGGCAACATGCAGGATGCCAAGAGCTTTTCATGTAAAACATCAGTGATTCTTTTTGTGTAAGCATGTATAGTTATGCATAAAACATAAGCTTCTTGATGCAATTTCAATCATGGAGTCCTTTCGCATAATCTAGTATAATATGATCAAAATTATGAAATAGAAATCAATAGATCCAGATACGAAGATCTTATCAAATGCATCAAACCACCGAGTCAAATATAATAATCATAAAACTCTTAAAATAGTCATCATTCAAGCAGATGTTAGTATCATGCACAGTAGTCTCTCGGCATACATGTCACGCCGACTGGTCACGAGTACTCATATACAACCATCTCAATGATATATGCATATCAATCTCACTGAAATCATAAGGCCACTACGCTCACAACCAGAACCCCTCTGAATCCCGTGCCTCCGATATCTAGAGACTAGTCCACCATAGCCTCCACGGTGACTATGGATATGTCCCCGAAAGGGTGCCGTGAACACCTCCAGTGGTCGTCCCTATTTACCACAGCAGTTAGGGAAGGGACAATGCCATTTTTGGCAGCGATACCATCCACCTTTTTGGTGGTAGAGGATGGGAGACCAAACCCGTACCCCTCAGCATAGTGCCCACTCCGCTCAATAGCTTAAAGACATACATAGCCCAAATCTCAAATCAACATAAATCATACAATTTATGCATTTGTTTTCAAAGTATGCGAGCATGACATAAACTCTACTCACGCTAGTACCATAATTAATGTTATAAATCCATAAAATCGTATAAGAATGGCATGGTTTAAAAACACATACTAATTATAGTAATAGAAACAGGTAACTCAATTTGGAATGCATTTTGTAAACATAGTAGTATTAGACTACCTACCTCGATGTTCCTTGAGTTGCGTTCTTCATTACTTGACCCTGACCCATCTTCGTAAAACCTTGTATATTGTTTGACAATAAGGATTCAAATATCATTTTCTATCCATTTATAGATCACTATTTAGATTTCGGTAGTAACAGATAGATCTGCTCTTTTTTATCATCTTTGATCGGGTGATCTAGAAGATCTTTATAGTTCTTAGATCCTAATTTTTATAGTCTCATTAGGTCTGCGTCGTTAATACAAAAGCAACAGTTCTTTCGGATAGTCAATCAGAGTCCTACAGCTCCTGTAATTACATTTTTTGTGTTACAACGTCACGGACGATCGAGCTTTTGTCCATGTTCGTGTGCCCTAGTTGAACTAGGACTCGCACCCGCACATCACGCGTGCTCTAAGGCCACGCCAGGGACTACGTTTGGACACACACATGCATGCCCAGCGATGCGCTATGATGCACGTCCTGGATGGCGTCACGCGGATGCGTCTTTGGCACAGGCGTGATGTGCTTTGGCTCTTGGGGTGCTCGTGTGTCCTGGTTGAACCTGGGACTGTGCCCGCATGTGGCATGCATGCGAGAGGACCAGCCCAAGGAGCACATCACACCTAGCATCCCCGGGGTCATCTTCTTCGATGGGTTATCAGACCCATCAGGAGTCTGGCGTTTTCAAGCCAGAAAATGACCAGATCTGGCATGGATCCAGCCTGGAGGAAGAAAAATAGGGAGAGGGGAAAGAGGGGGAAATGGGCTTGCCTGGGAAGCTAGAAATGGCTATCCTTTCTCCGTGAAGCGGCTCCCTTTGTCACTAGAAAACTCGAAGAAGGGGCAAATCAGATCAATTTTCGGTGAGACTAGAGGAAAAGGGGGGAAAGGTGAAGAGAGGGGAATGGCCGGCCTATAGGGAAGACTCAGGACTGGCTGGAACTTACAGAGAAGCTAGAGGAGGGTTTTTCGCTGAAAAAATTGCTAGAACCCTAGTCTGAAACGGGGAGAAGATGGGGAAAAAGATGTTCGGAGTGAGAGGGGGAAGAGGGGGAAGAGGGCTTTTTAAAGAGGGTGAAAGGCGGTGCTTCCAATGGCAGTGCCTCCATTGTTGCTGCCCTGCAAAGGCGGTGGGGGAAGCCTCTGGAATGTTGACTAGAGGAGGAAGAAGATGGGGGTGCCGTTATTAGAACGGCCCCCTGCGTTTTTTGTTGCCTTTTTCATTTTTACATTTAAATTACAGAAATGTCCTTTATCTTTAAATGCCTGTAACTTCTTCATACGAACTACGTTTTCGGCATTCTTTAAGGTGTTGGATTCCATTTCTTGAGTAGATTCTAATGGTACTAATTTTTCTTATAAATTATTTTGTTTACTATTTTAAATAAAATAAAATATTTAACATGGTTAATTTCATATGAATGTTCAATTCATTTTTGTAATGGATGCAAAAATAGCATAAAATCCTCGGGCCATTACATCATTACCCCCTTAAAAGAATTTCGTCCTCGAAATTCCACAAATTCTTACCTTCAAGTCAGATGTCTTCTTCATAAGACATATTCTTCCTGAGGACTCCCTTAGACCTCGAACTAAGAAAATTCCTTTTGCTCCAACCCTATAGGTCTCTTCGTTAATTCCTCAAGTTAGTACGTAGAGGAATTGTGTCCTTAAAACCCTTTCACGTTACCATGCAACCAATCCTAGGTGTATTCTCAATTTATCATCCTTATAATTCCTTCTACAAGGCCTTACATATATATATCATCAATATATCTTATCCGTTTACTTTAAGTATATATGGGCCGCTTTCGCTGCGTACTCTGATACGTAGTCCCATGCATGCCAGTTTAACAATACCAGTTTGTAGTTGTAGTTTGTATAACTACCAATCCTTAGATGCTCATATTCCTCTGATCATGTATAGGATAGTCTCCTTAGATGACCATACTCTCCTACTCATATACTTCTTTGAAATCATATCATATTATCAACGTCTTCTTCTAAAGATTGGCTGTATGTCATTCGTAAGATTCTCAAAAAGTGACATTCTTTTTATTATGTTTAACTTTGCATCTTAATTTCTTTGCTTCATGTTTTCCTCCAAGATACTTCAATACCTGATATGGTACCATGTGTCTTCTGATTATATCAATGATAAAAGCCAAATCCTATCTCATATCACGATTAGGATATCCGAACTGTACATCAAGTTTCATAGATGATGAAGCCATCAAATGCTTTTCTCCCTGAAGGGGTAGAGTGTTCACTTACATTCATACTTGTCTCTTCTTTCTTTACTTGATCGTAGTTCTAAATTTTCCTGATGCTTCTTCTATCCTTGTGTAGAGCTAATCTGGAAAAATAATAGATTTGGGTGAGTATTTTTCATACCCAGTAGGTGATCTAATACTACTATTTTGAAAACACAGCATGCATCATGCATGGTCTTAAAAAAAGTTTTCCATATAAAACATCATGCATTTTTTATTTTTTATTTTGCATAAAACATAAGCTCATTGATGCAAGTTCAACCATGTAATCCTCTATCGAAATCTGGTATTTAACAAGATAAATATGACTATAATCATAATGTAGAAATCAATAGATCTAGGTAATAAGATCTCGGCATACACTGCAAACCAATGAGTCAAATATAATAATAATTATGAAACTCTTACAATAGTCATTATTCAAGCAAATGCTGTCATTACTATATGCGTCATGCATAATAGATCTCTCGGTGACACATCACGCTGACTCGTCATTACTTAGCTCGTGCTTTTCCTCAATTAGAGATCTCTATGACTTTATAGTTACCTATGTTAATCTGCCCACTTGGAACTTAAGGTTTTATTCCTTACATAGGTTGTCTCATTCAGTGATCTGCTAGCTATCCCTGCGTAGGTTGCCTCATTCGGCAATCTACCTACTTGGCATAGTGCCCACTAGGCTCAATAGCCCAAAAAGCATATACATAAAGAATCCAAATATCAAGCATCGAAATCATGCAATTTATGCCTTTCTTTGCAAACCATGGGAGCGATGCATTCATAAAATTAGTTTCATGCAAATAATTGCATTCAAGATCCTAAGTAAACATTTTCATACTCATTATGCAAATATGATATCTCAAAAAGCGTACTAAACACGGTCATCAGGGAAATGCATATGAAAACTTTAGTAGTAGCAGACTACCTATATATCAAGTACATTTGAAAATGCATTAAAACATAGTAGTATCAGACTGTCTACCTCGAGCGTCATTACTTAGCTCGTGCTTTTCCTCAATTCGATCCCTAGAGTACCTTGGTGAAGTCCTAAAGCCTTGGGTGTCGTTCAGACATACGATCTTAACATTAGTTCTCGATTCATAGGGAAACAACTAGATCTATATGATTCATGAGTTTCTAGGGGTCAATCCACAACATTCTTGGTCTAAGAATATCCTAAGGCCTTTATTAGATCAGTCCATGTGGTCTGATTATGGTTGAGCTCCTAGATTCATAAGATCTTTAAAGTATTTAGGCTATAGTCACCTTAAATATTTTCTTGATCCTAATTATTATTGCCTAATTAGGTCTGTGTCATCAATACAGACGCAACTATTCTTTTGGATCATCAATCGGAGTCCTATAGCTCTTGTAAATGCATTTTTAGTGTCCCAAAATCACAGACGAATCAATTTCGTCCACGCGGGAGTCCTCACGTCATGGTTCCCAGGATGCCTTGTGCGTCCCGGTCAAGTTAGGACTCCGTCCCAGGGAGCGCGTCATTGGCGTGCGTCATGCCTGTGCATCCCCGGGATGCTTTGGTTCGACAGGTTTCGAACCAGAACCTGTCTTCCTCTGTTTTTGGCCAGAAAAGGCCCAATCTGATGGGGATCTGGGCTGGGAGAAGAAGGAAAACAAAGGGGAAAGTGGGGAACTTACCTGGGTAGCCGGCAATTGCAACCTTAGTGGTGAGTATGGCCTCTTTCACTTAAGAACCTAGCTTGCTTGGTTTTGGGGTGAGGGCAGCGAGAGAAGAATGAGGAGGATGAGGATGACTAGGGAGGAGGGAAACACGGCCTTTATAGCCTCGTGAAGGCAATGCCTACCCTATGGTGGTGCCGCCATTCTTTCCAGTGCCACCTTACAGAGGTGGTGCTGGAAGTAACTGGAAATCACTTGAAGAGGAAGACGATGGGGGGTGCCGTTATCAAAACAGCCCCTTGTGTTTTTTGCCCTTTTTCGTTTTTAAGTTTAAATTACAAAAATGCCCTTGCTCTTTAAACACCTATAACTTTATCATACGATCTTTGTTTTTGCCGTTCTTTGAGGCGTTGGATTCCATTTTGAGTGTATAATCTAATGGTACTTATTTTTATCACAAATTTCATTGTTTTATATTTTTATTAATATTAAACATCTAAAACATATATTAATTTTCAAAGTTAACCACTTTTACAAAATCTTCAAAATTTGAGGCATTACATCATTACCCCCTTAAACGAATTTCGTCCTCGAAATTCTACAATCCATTACTAGAAAAGATTTTGGGGTAATGCTTTCTCATTTCATATTCAACCTCCTAGGTTTCTTCTTTGATAGACGCATTCCTCCACAAAACTCTCACTAATGGAATGTCTTTATGCCATAGCATCTTAATCTTTCTGTCTAGAATCTATACCGGTTATGTTTCCAAGGTTAAGTCCAGTAGTAACTCGGCTGGTACCTTCTACTACGGCGTTAGATGCCTGAGCTTGCCCTGACGTGATGGCAAATACTCGTCCTTGACTTCGGGGGATGTGATCTTCCTTATGTTCCTCCTCCTTCTTCCTCTTAGGGAAATTTTGAGCTGGATGTCCTATTTCTCCACAGTTAAAACACGTAAAATGGAAGGTACATGGCTCATCTGGGTGATATCTGTGGCATCTAGGCAAGTCTTGGATTCTAGGTGCCTTTCTTTATTGTTGAATTGTCGCTTGTGTGGGTGTTGAGGTCTAGAATGTTGAACGGGTCTTTGACTTTTATTATTTCTTCCATCATTATTGTTCTTCACCTCCTTAGCAGCCTGTGTTCTTTTATAATCCTTTTCAAAAAGAGAAAACTATGGTCGTCACACACTTCCATGCATTAGCTATTGCACACACACACACACACACACAAATTTTTTTCTCTTTTCTCAATGCTCCACCCTTGTGCCTACATGCCCCCATCTCCCTTGCATCCTACCTTGTATGCAATTTCCCTTTCAATCCACCCATGCATGCATCCTTCATACCTCCTTATTCTACACACATCCACCCTTAGCCTGATACTCTCCACCCTCCTCTTCCATTCCACAAACAACCCACCTCCACCTTAGAATCACATGCACACTCCCCCTTCCACTCTATTATACATACCAATACTCCTTCCTTCTTTTCATCTTGGGTTTTAGGAACAATAGGGAAATGAAGAAAGTCTTGTGCCTTTTCCATGGCATCCAAGGATTCTCTCCTTCCTAAAGTATGGTAGTTTGTCCTTTTGGTCAGTGGCATGTTGGGTTAAATATTAGAAAAGCTTGGATGTAAAGTAGTGCATTTTAGGTTGAAAATAAGTTTACATGCACTTGTTGAGTAACACAATAAAGAGAGTTGTAAAGAAAAATTCAAGCTGGGGAAAAGAAGTGAACATTTAAAGATCCTAGTTGAGTGACACAACTATAGCATCCTACAATGTACACTTCAAGGAAGATTTTACTTTATTTTGCTTGTTCCTTTATTTATTGTACTTATTTTCATTGTAACAAGTTACATTAATGAAAGAAGTTTCCAATTCCTTAGTTAGTTTACTTTACTTACATTAGTTTAATTATTAAGTTAATTGCTTTCCTTGAATGTTGGCTAGGTTATAGTAGGTTAACTTAGAATTTGATTGAATCTATTTATGAAAGAGTCATTGTGGGATCAACCTATATTTTTCCATGTTTATACTCCATTAGATCACTTATGTTAATAATTAAAGCACATCACTTTGCATTGGCTAGTAGATGCTTACATTACTACATAAGAGGCTTTTAAAGTTAGTATAAAGAAGTTGTTATTTTGACTATTGACTTCATAAATATTTTACAAGTCATTTAGAAAAAAAGAACTTTATAAGTAA
This sequence comes from Warburgia ugandensis, assembly GCA_035236585.1. NCBI lineage: Eukaryota > Viridiplantae > Streptophyta > Magnoliopsida > Canellales > Canellaceae > Warburgia > Warburgia ugandensis. Next base: position 41,199,771 of record CP141128.1, on the reverse strand, counting down.
AGACTTAAGAAGTCATTTGATTAAAAATGACTTCTTTAGTCTAGCATGAAGAGGAATTTTTTAGCAGCAAAGGACTTTTAAAGTCATTTGACTCAAACAACTTTAAAAGTGTATATTTTTAAAGTCATTTACGTCTAAATGACTTTAAAAGTGATTTACTTTTGTAATCATTTGTGTGGAATGAGTTCAAAGTATAGACTTATTTTGGCATGAAGAGGAATTTTAAATGGGAAAGGAGTGTTAAAGTGGTTTAGAACTAAATGACTTTAAAAGTAAATACAAGTCATTGAATTTTGAAGTCATTTAGTCATAAACGACTATAAAAGCCATTGAATTTTGAAGTCATTTAGTCCTAAACCACTTTAAAACTCCTTTCCTAAATAAAATTCCTCTTAACACCAAAATAAGTCTATATTTTTTAAGTCATTGAACTCAAACAACTTCAAAAGTTTATACTTTTAAAGTTGTTTATAACTAAACGACTTCAAAAATCCTTATTCGTCTATAAAATGTTGAAGTCATCTTATTTTTTCTTGTATCCCGTGTTCTTGTTCTTCTTCTCATGGGTGGCATGACGATCTCCTCCTCTAGTCCTTGTGTCTATCTCTATCCTTTTCCCCTTTAGATTAGCTCTTTGATCATGATATTGTATTAATAAGATTTAGTAATATGTAACATCAGATCTAATAAAAAAATACTTTGATTTCCTTGTTCACATGTTTATTTATATATGTGGTGTGTAAAGAATGCACAAATTAGTGACAAGTATCATAAAAAATCAGTTTCATTGTGTATTTATGTAAGATATTGTAAAGTACTAATATATATATATATGAATTTAAATATATTAGTTTTTAAAGAAATTTGCTCTAAATAACTTTAAAATTAGGTGACTTTTAAATTCATTTGTTGTAAAAATCTTTAAAAAATTGGATTTCTAACATTGTTTAATGCATGCGACTTTAAAAGTCACTCGCTCTTACTTAAGTGATCATCTTCCCTAGCTCGACACACACGAAGATAGGAAACCTAATGAGGAAAAATAGAGAATAAGAGGAACAAGGGGAAGAAGAAGGACGAGGGAGGAAAGAGAGAAGTAGGGAGCAGCCATTCTTGCTAGAGAGTAGCCTTGCTCACCGGAGAAGATGTGTCACACTGGCAAGGAGAAGAAGAAGGGTTTTGGTGCCAAAGTTGGCAGCCATCAATACAGAAGACAACTACTCAGATCAGATATCTGAGCCAATTATCTCACTCAGGACGAAGAGCCTAACTTACAGGTAAGATCCAAGAAAACCTAGATCTTGATTTGAGTGGTTCAAGCATACCTGTGGTTCAAGTGCACATCTAGATATTCCTTTCAAGCTTACTTGTGGTTCAAGCGTACATCTAGATCTTCTGCAAGATGTGTTCGAGCACTAGGATCAACCTCCTACAAGCATACCAACATTCACCTTCAATGAGAGGAAGATGAATGAAGTATCTAGTTGAATAGAATAAAACATATAAGTTCACGGAATATGTTGGACTTGTTTTCTGGTCTATCGTGTTCAACAAAGATGCCTATATTTGGAAGCCAGACTTAAAATAGGGTTTACTAATGTCCAAGTCTTAGATTCACCAATCAATGCATTACACATAGCAGACATAGAACCCAACTTGAATCTCTTACAACTAATCAATTGTTAGGACAATTTAGCACAACTTTGATCTGTAGCTCCTAACACCCTCATCATGTGAGGGCCTCATCATCTCTTAGAGTAGAAAAGGCCAACTTCTTAGGAGTGATTCCTTTTACTATTGCAACCATTGTCGCCTTGACATATTCCTTTCCAAAATCCCAAAGTTTTAAATCAAGACCAGACCGTGTAACATGTATCACAAACCAATTTTACAGTATAATACAAGATACCTAATAGAAAGAAGAAATTTTCTTGTACTTAGTGTATTACATTAGGTATGTCCTTAGTTATTTTGATGAGTAAAATAAATATATCATGTTTTAAATATTTCCTTATTACGAGAAATCCATGTTACATTAGAGCCCTTAAATTTAACTATATTAAGATTTCTCTATGAAATCATACCAAATAAATGCAAGAAGCTAGAACAACTATATGGATTGGAAAGTTTGTGTAGTCCTTAGAACTGAGACCAGCTATATATGCTAAATTTCCACACTCATGATTGTATAGTCTAGAGGCATGGTGAGTCAGGCATCATAGAACAAGACCTATGTCAACATCATGATCAAAGAGAAATTGGTTTATAACAATTTGAGAACAATGATTGGAAGTTATTCCCTAGACAACTTACATCTATTTCTATATTCAATAGTTCTCCAAATGGCATTTCCTTTTCAATAGGTATTGAATAGTAATGCAGTAAAATTTTACTACTCATGGTTTATGTTTCAATCAAGATTGTATGCATAATATAACATGCAGAGCAAGGCCAAAATGTCCATGTATAGTACATTGGCCCATATTGTGCTCACAAAACCAGGAAGTGTATCCATTTGTACAAGCCAAAACGTTGATCCAGTAGTCTAATAGCTCATCTACTATATGTATAAGTCGATGTGGATCAAAACCACCAATACAAGATTGAAACATAGTGTAGTTTGTCATTATTACACAAATACTATGCGCCTCATTTTTTACTTGGTTTTGTCATTTCGTAAAGAGTTTTGTAGATTTAGGAACTTAAACATAAATATCATATACATCTACTACATTCAACCACAAAAGAAAAAGTAAAAAGAAGAAGAAGAACCCATAAGAGTGTGAATCAATATAGGTTCGACTTGAGAAATTTGATGATTTCATGTTTCGAGGTGATATCTATACTAATATATTCATGTAATATTTATATTCATCATTATTCATTTCTCAACAAGATTCTAAGAGACTAGTTTCAGATTTTGTAAAAACTTTACTTTTTCATTCTTCTATTCTTTAAATAGCTCTTCTTCTTTTATTGATAGATTATAGGATAACATAGTATTTTATTTCTTTACATCTCTGATACCAATGTAATGCTTTTTCTTCTTCATTTCATATACTTTTTATGTATTTTTTTCTCTCAATTTGTTATTTTATTTTTTACAAATATTTTTTTCAAAGGCAATGACTATAAGAAACATATCAATCCATATTTATGAACTTATCCTTTCTATTGTTTCTATTATCATGTCTCATCACAATTTTTATCAAAAAATTAGTCTTCCACCCATGTTTATAGGCTTATTCATGTTTCTTCAAAGTTTCTTTGTTTTTATTCTAAGACTATTTCATAGTTATATTAGTTTAACAACTTTTTCTATTCATTTGATCATCCTTGTATTTTAAATAAGTTTCTACACTTAATTCCAATAGTAATAAGAAAACTTGAGAACAAGTTTACAGGCAATAGATAAAAGTAATAAATAAAATTAACAATATCAAAATCAAAGATCTTAGTTGAAATAAATATATAAACAATCATTAAACATAAAACTAAAGCAAGGATACAAGAAATAGTCTGCCTCTCTATATGGGGCCATGATTATCTTTATCACCAAATTCATAGACTCGCTACTAATAGTATTGATTACAGAGATGTAACATTGAACGGGTGATATAAATAGCTACTGGGTGATACTTTATTTTTGTAGATATTCTACTGAATAAAACATTCAAAGGTTAGCAAAATAATATCTAAAGGTAATGTTTCATTTCTTGAAATGTATTTTCAATTAGATTTCTCTAAAATCATCCCCAACTAATTCTTACCTTTTATGGTCACCACACTTTATCTTTGAGCATCTAAATATTAGTTCTACTTTCACAAAATAAAGATCAGTCCCCCTCTTTGCAACAAGATGTATATAAAATTTTGATCATGGAAAGAAAATGAACTTCTGACCTGCATGTCATTTATAGTAGTATGAGAAGTTATTACAAAACCCTAATGCATTGTAAAGGAATATTGTAAGTCCATCTATAAGCCTAAGCATCATGAATAATTAAGAAGAGACTGATAACAATCCCCAAAAGAACTCGAAAAGGGGATCAACCATTACTATAGGAGAAACATAAGCTCCTTTTCACTTGAAAAACCATATTCTTGATCCTCTAAATGACTTTCCATAACACTTCACTTCTTTCTAAAAGTTCCATTATTCTGCCATCAGTAAATCCCGCAAAATAGTGATAGAAAACACTTCCATCATAGATAGAATGCCAAAATCATGATCAAGTTGATTATCTATGGTCTTATAGGATTAGGGTCAGAATAAGATGTATGACAATTTTGTAAATCAGAGATGATTTTATTAAATTGAGACTCATTCTCTGGCGATTTCCACTTTCCATTCGTTATTGTCTAAAAGTTCAGAGAACATTAAGAAACATGATTGCTAGTTTCTTTTCTCCTTCTCCATGTGAATACAGATGACAGACCAATTCTTGCCGAAAGATCTATTAATTGATCGTTCAAGGTGTACTACTCACAAGCTCATTGTCTTAGCCTAGAGTTAAAGCAAACTAATTAAACCAAGTCTTTCTAAGACTATTGTGACTGTGAAAGGAGCTCGTGATGGACTAAAATTAGAGAAAATATCAGAATGAGAAATATGTTCTTCTTTTTATAGGTAAGCTGGGATTAAAGTAACCTACAACATTGAGGTTGGGTTACAAAGCAAAACCGACTTACCCACAAGATCAACCTCGGAAGGAATCAATTTCTATAACTGCATGAGACGATGATCACTAAATAGATTTAATTATGTTTCGAGCTGAAAACATAGAAAAGTGCTAGTGATATCTTAGCCTTAAGAAAGGTAAGACACTTTTACTTTTCATAATCTTATATTTTCCCATAGTTTTTTATGGATCTAGCTAAAAGACTACTACCTTTATTAAATATGTTGTATTACAGGCTACTGTGCTTTTTGATTAGGCAAGCAAGAAGAGTTTCTCTAAAGTAAACCTCAATGAAATATGAAGTGAATGGGCTGAGTATGTACTAAGTTTTAATTAGAACATTTGGAGTAGCTACATGATTGTACAATACATAATAAAGTACTTTTTCATTCACTTGCATGTATTCTTCTAGCTTTCATTATTTTCTTTGAAATATATATATATATATATATATCTTAATTGACAAATGTGTGGAAACTTAGAGTATGGGAGTTGTAAGTGAAGTGAATATGGGAATTGGTTTTCAATATATTCATTGAATTACATAACTTTTATGGGATGATGAATGAGGCTAACTTAGTGTGGAATGTGGGAGTAAATGAGTATGGATGAAGTGAATTTGGAACTTGTAAGTGAAGTGAATATGGGAGTTGGTTTTCAATATATTCATTAAATTATAACTTTTAGGGGATGATGAATGAGGGTAAATTAGTGTGAAAGTAAATGTGAATGTGAATAGATTTAGAAATGAATTGAATATGTATTGTGGTCTCTCATTTTGTGGTATATCAAGATAGTTGTGGATGCATAATGATAAATATGGATGTTTTGTACCCAATGTGGAAGTGAATGCATGTTTGTTTTTCATATGAAATAAAGATTGTAAGATTGGGAACAATATTGAATCATATACAAGTGGTAGTGACTAGAATGTCACAAATGAAAAAAAACTTTTAAAGTCATTTAGCCCTAAACAACTTAAAAAATGGTGGACTTTTGAAGTAGACCTAAATGACTTCAAAAATCAGCCCCTTTTGAAGTTGTTTAGGCCTAAATGACTTCAAAAGTCTTCTTTCTTTTTTTTTGCATAGCTTTGAAGTTGTTTAGCCCTAAACAATTTCAAAAATCCAATACTTTTGAAGTCTTTTAGCACAAACGACTTCAAAACTGTGGAACTTTTGAAGCTATTTAGATAGACCTAAATGACTTCAAAAGTCCAGTACTTTTGAAGTCATTTACCACAAACGACTTCAAAATTATGGCACTTTTGAAGTCATTTAGTGCTAAATGACTTCAAAACTATGGGTACTTTTGGAGTACTTTTCAAGTCATTTTTATATAAACGATTTCAAAACTACCATACTTTTGAAGTCGTTTATCTTAAACGACTTCAAAAGTACTCCAAAATTGCCATAGTTTTGAAGTCCTTTGTGCTAAAGGACTTTAAAAATTCCACACTTTTGAAGTCTTTTAGTTAAACGACTTCAAAATTCCTTTTTTAAAGTCATTTGTCTAAACAACTTTAAAAAGTTACCAACTTTTGAAGTAGGCTTGGTAGAAGTCGCTTTTAACCAACTTCTATTATCATTTTTTATCGACTTTTAAATCCTTATATGTAGTAGTGTTAATAGAGTCACAATAAAAAATAAGTATCCTCTGCCACAAAAAGATGACCTATTTGATAAGCTTCAAGTAGTCGGAGTCTTTTCCAAGGTTGACTTGAGGTCCAAGTATCATCAATTGAGGGTTAGGGAAGAAGATATCTCAAAGATGGCATTTAAGACTAGATATTGACATTATGAGTTCAAAGTAATACTGTTTGGGCTGTCCAATGCTCTAGCCACATTCATGGATCTCATGAATAGGGTGTTTAAACTATTCATCAATAAATTTGTCATCGTATTTGTGGACAACATCCTGGTTTACACAGAGTCCTAAGAGCATTAGAAGCACTTGTGTGTGGTGATGAATACACTTAGGACACATCAGTTATACATCAAATTTAGAAAGTGTGGCTTTTAGATGAAATAAGTTAATCTAGACCATGTTGTCCCAAAATATGGCATTACAGTGGACCTAGCTAAGGTTGAGTAGTGGACACCTAAGGCAGTGACTCAAATACAAGGTTTCCTTGGTCTTATAGGATACTATCGTAGATTCATTGAGGAATTCTTGTACATTGCATTACCACTAACTAGGCGCTAACCAAGAAAGAATCAAGATTTTTTGGGTGATACATGTGAAGCAAGATTTTAGGAATTGAAGAGGAAGCTAACCACTATACTAGTCCATACCTTACCATCACAAAGTGGAGGTTTCATGGTTTACAGTGATGCCTCAAGGATTAAGATGCATGTTGATGCGGAATGGAAATGTAATTGCATATGCTTCATGATAGTTAAAAAAACATGAGGTTAATTACCATACCCATGATCTAGAATTAGAAGTTATAGTGTTTTCCCTTACTTATACTAAGAGAAATTTGTGGTATCACTAATCACAAGAGCCTCAAGTATTATCTCTCATAACGAAACTTGAACATCAGGTAGAGGAGATTGATAGAGTACTTGAAAGATTATAATTTCTACATTCAATATCATCTAGGAAAGGCCAATGTATTGGTTGATGCATTACTAGGAAGACACAATGTATATGTGTGAGTATGCTTTCCAAGAGATGAAAATTACTATAGGAAGTAATTGAGTGTAAACTAAAAATGCAACACAAGGGTATGAAGTCATCTATAGCAACATTGGCTATAACATCTGTCATTGTTGGGCAAGTTGTTCAAATATAAATGGATGATTAGTAGAGACACACATTGCTTGGGAAATCAAGTTTCAGTTGAGAGGTGGATGGTAGTGTCAGGATGCATGGAAGACTAATGGTTCCAATGAGTGTTGAGATGAGGAAAGAAATTCTTAGAGAGACACATCGGGCACAATATACCATTTATCCCTGTGCAACAAAGATGTACCATGATTTGAAAAGATATTTCTAGTGGAATAAAATGGATAAGGATGTGAGAGAATTAGTGAAGCAATGTTTGACATGTCAACAAGTCATGGCTAAGCATGAGAGGCCAATGGGACTTTATAGACCTTGAGCTTCTTGAGTGGAAGTGGGATTATATTGCTATGGATTTTATTAGGTGTTTACCTAAGATTCCAAGTGGACATGATATGATATAGGTGATAGTTGATCAATTGAAAAAATTAGTGCACTCTTTCCTAGTATGACAGAATTAGAGTAGTGATAGTTTGGCATGGTTGTATATCTAAGAAATTATAAGCTTGCATGAAATACCCATTGTAGTTTAGGAGATGTGTACAAGAGTCCATGGGGTCAAACTTAAGTTTTAGTACAGAATTATACCTCTGACTAATGGTCAGGACGGTCCAAGCTCTGGAAAATATGCTGACAAAATGTAATATCAAAAGGAAGGGTAATTGAGATGAAAGCCTATTGTTGGTAGAGTTTATATACAATAATAGCTTTCACTAGAGCATTGGAATGGCTCCAAATCAGGCCATGTAAGGGAGACCTTGCCATTTACTGACAAGTTAAAGGGAAATTAGAGAGAACAAAACTATATAGTTAAAATATAAAAGCAATGTGCCAATAAGGTGAGACTTATTAGGAAGCAACTCCTTGCAGCTCATAGCAAATACAAGAGATATGCTAATGAAAAGTGTAGAGCCATGGAGTTTGAAGTTAGTGACCATGTGTTTCTAAAAGGTTCCCCTACTAAAGGACTCGTGAGATTCCGAGTGAAAGGGAAGTAGATTTATGGATCCTTTAGAGATTCTAGATAGGATCTATTCAATGGCATACTAGCTCTATTGCTATAGCAGTTATCAAAGGCTCATAATGTTTTTCATATTTCCATTCTGCAGAGGTATATACTTACTAGATCCTTTGCATGTGTTTGATCATGTAAAGTCTAAGCTGCAACTATATTTGACATTTCATATGAAACTAGCTTGAATCTTGGACCAGAAAGAAAGAAAGCTGCGGAACAAGGAGATACTTTGGTTAAAGACCTCTAGCAACATCATTTACTTGAGTATGGTAACTAAAAGTTGAGATGCGAGAGAAGTATTCAGAGTGTTTACAGCTGAACTTGAGAAGAATTATGAGGATGAAATTCCTTGAAGGGGGAGATAATATATTAACTTAAATTTTTTTTTTACCCTTTTTACTTATAAATGCAAATGAGATTTACTTTTTTAGATGAGAAAATATAATTTTAATGGAGTGTTAAGTCTAAAGCATGATAATGGCATCCTCTTAATTTAGATTACATGTTCTTTAATGAAGTAATGGTCTATAATTCAAACATTTTCAAATAAGATGGTGGTCCATGGTTTTAGATCCAGTCAGCTTAGACATTTTGGTAGAAGGTCATTCAAAGAAAGATGTCGTGTATTAGAGACTTGGAGTCCACCTAGTGTAGGCCCATTGTGGGATGTCTTGGTCTAGGACATTTCCTACTGGATCCCATCCACTTAGGTGGTGCCTTAGAACCCAAGCATCTAGATGTTTGCTTCCAGAAAGGAGCGGATTTTCCTAGTTTGTTTACGATGTTGAACATATGCACATTTTAACAACATGGAAAGTGTTTATACCTAGGAAGATTAGGACTCTTGAACTACAAGGAAAGAGAGCTAGCTAAGTCAATAAATACATGACCACAATAGCTCTAGGGAAAAAATGTCAAACTATGAAAAAGAGAGAAAGAGAGAAAGGGTAGGAAAGAAGAAAAACATAGGAAAATGCAAGGAAAAGACTAGGGAAAATTTTGAGAACCTATGTGGAACTAATCTACAATAGTGAAATTAAATGCTGAGATTTTAGAATACTTTTAAATGTTTTGGGAATCTGGAAAAATCTCTTTCCTTGAAGCATAATGTATATCGTTATGGATTGATGAGTAGTAGTTGTTTGGAGTTTTAACCATGTTCATAGTGTTTTTTATTCTTTACTTTAGGCATCATATGCCAACAATCAAGTGTTAATTTTGGACATTTTATATTAGAATTTAATCTCTATCATAACCTACTAATCCTTGATCTTGACATCCTTTGTGTGTTTTAAATTTAACTATAGGTGCATGAGTCTATTATAGTGTAGTACATGTAAGTATGAGTCAGTCCAATGAGCACTCAATTTTTAGATTTTTAGGGTTTTTAATTAAAATCTATATTAAATTACTTTAACCTAAGTAATAAATGATCAAATTACTCAAATTAAATCTAAAAATACTAAAAGAAAAAATTACATAAATTTCTAAAAACTAGGGTTTTGAAATATATCACACTAAATTCACATATGTTCAAAATTAAGCAATTTAGACTTTATCTTACTCGTGTGAATAAAACCTTAATGTTAGAAATATGTAATATATGATTGTTGAAAGCACAAATTTTTAGATTTTCTCAATCCTACAATTTTGCCTAATTTAGTATATTTTTTAGGGCATACCTTATCTTCTTAGGGCACAAATTATCTAAGATTTTCCATACTAAATAAAAAATCTAACATATTTAGTTTACAAACTGTAGAAAAATACCTAATATTTCCTATGAAAAGAACACTAAGTATATATATTAGCTTACTAATCCTAAAATGATATTAAAGTACTTTTAAGTCCAAAAATACCTAAATATGAAAATATGCTACTCTAGTATGGTTTCATCCTAGCCCTAGGACCAAAATCTAGCCAATTGTAATAAACCCTAACATTATACCAATAATCAAATCTACTAACTTATTCTAAACATATTTAAAAACATCCACTACAGTAATGGAAAGTTAAAATAATAATATATCAAAAGCAAGAACACCATTAACTAATAACTAATAAAATAAAAAATTAACTTTCATTAATCTAAAATTCTAAAGATTACAAGAATGTGAATACATAAATTAAACAAAAGTGAAAACAAACTCCCTTATGGAATAGATCATATGCTACCAATGTCTTAGCAATGTCACTCAACAAAGGTTAGTTACATGTCTACTCCAATGCACTCTACTACCTTCTTCCATCATCCAAAATGATGCCTTATACTTGTTGTGTCACTCAAAAAGTGCATGGGACTTCACCCTATAGCAACTAATCTTGAGGAAACATTCGTCAACCCACCATCCCCATGTATCTCCTCTCTCCTTGGATTTCAATGTACAAGGCTCTCCTCCCAACCAAGGGTTTTAATATCTTTTCCTCTTTCTCTTCAAGCCTTCAATGCACAAAGCCCTCTCTCTTCTATCCCCTTAGGATTTCATCAAGTAACCATAAGGGAAGTAAGGCTGGCTTTGGACTTCTCCTCCCTTTTAGTGTTTTTCCTCTCTTATTTCCTTTTAAAAGATATGATGCAGCTCCTTTATTTTCTTCTTCCAATCACCTTTCTCCAAGGTTTCTAAAGATCACATCTCATGCTCCATGGGATAGAAACAATGTATAGCCATGTATTATCTTGCTTTTCCTTCTCTTAAAGGCTTCACACCCTTGGAAACGTCCTCCATTTTTTTTCCACTTTTCTTTCTCTTATGACTTCCTTCCTTTTTCCCAATGATCATGCATACTGCTCAAAGAAACTTCCTCTCACTTTCTTTTCATCCTTTGGTTCATGCACAACCCTAGGATGAATGGTTGAGATCACTTTCCTTTATGTATGTTGAAATCCCTTCTTTATTCTCTCCTTAGCCAATAATTTTCTCTCCACCAATAACATCCCATGTTCCACTTTAGCCCACCTTTGTTTTCTCCTTGAAAACACTTTTTCAACTCCATTACAATCATGATGAATGCTCCTAGAAAAATGGTGGGCAACCCACTGAGATTCTCTCTGCAAATTGCAATCAACTTTGTCTTTCTTCCATGCTTCATTCCCATTTGTCTTCCCTAGATTCCCTTGATTTTCTCATGCAAATCACTTATCATTGAATGCTTCATAGGATAGTGTTATTTGAGGATAGATCTTGGCCATTGCTTCTTTAAAAGTTTGGATGAAAGATAAATAGCTATAGATTTCCTTTTCATTCACTTCGCCACTACACATTTTTCCCCCTTAATATTCTCCTATATTTTCTCACGTAAAAATGTGTTTTCAAATGTGTAACATATCTTATCATTATAAAAAACCATGGACTCCTATTGGTGAGTCCCTTTCTTGAGTGAGTGAGAGAGTTGATGAGTGAGAGTAGTCTTCAAGTGAGTCCTAGCCTTTGAGTAGTTGCACTGCAACCAAATCCCATATGTGTGACCCTTTATATGACATATGCTAACTACTTATAAGCTTCCCATGGTGGTGGCTTGCATGCATTAGAAGTTTGCCACCTTATCTTTTGATAATGATAGTTGCTTTAGTGTGGACAAGGTTGGTTGCATGCATGAGGTTTCTAACTGCTTTAAATTTGATAAAACATCGTCATAGCATTTTGAACTTCTTCTAATCTTAGTTGATGAGTTATGGATCTATGACTTTACTCGAATAGTGGGGTAGCTCTGTTTTGGGTCATAAATCCATTTTCTTCCCTATGAGTTCCAATATCAATAAGAATTCTAGCTCTTATTCTTTCTATGTTCTATTATGAATATACCATACCACACAATTCATAGGGTTCAACAAGCAATCGATATTTCATGATAAATGGTGTAGTACTGCAAAAGATTTTATTAAAAGCGAATCCTAATGATTCATTGGGTGGAATGGTGAAACTAACCAAGAACCAATTGATTTATTTTGAGAGGTCAAGGATTGACCCTACAAATGAAACCTATATTTCAATTTCAAGAGTAAATACTCACCTGCAAATCCTTCCTTATTGGATTGCAAAATTTTGGGCTATTAGAGAAAGGCCAAAAGAAACTTTTGTTATGAAATGAAAGGTATTATCTGTAAATAGAAATATATGGCTAGTTGTATGTTACACATAGCAACTGTGTATACATGATATATAGATAGATTCCTACATGATGGATGAAATATTAATAAATCTCATGCATCAATCTATTAATACATGTATATCCATGATATAGATTATATCTATTTGATCATTTCATTCATGATGAGTTGGATGAGCCGAAACACCATGTCTAGATGTGTAGCTTTAAAATTACTTGCAAGCACATGAATCAATGTAATGTTTTCCTACAAGCAAGTTCACTCCCACAAGGAATCTCATAGATTTGAAATGGATTGGATTTTATTTAAATTGATGAGCCAATGAGAAAGAGTTGTAGTTGAATTAGGAAACTAAAGTATTCAAAATAGAAACATACATAGAATTAGAAACTAAAACTAGAAAGGAAACTTACTAAAACTAAAATTACAATGAAATTAGAAACTTACTAAACTAACATGCATACAAACTTAGAAATTACAATAAGGAAACTATAGTAAACAACTAACTTATGATAGTTAGTAAAAATGGAAACTTTCCTAATCAATAATTAAAAGTAAGGGAAACTAACTAAAACTTAAATTGAGCAATTAGAATTGGAAACTCAACTAATTAATAGTAAACAAATAAATAAACTATATAGAATGAAAACAATTCAAATAAGGAAACTAAACTTAAGGAAAATACGTAAAAAAAGAAACTTTCCTCAACTAAAACTTACCAAAAACAGAAATTTCTAAAATTCAAAAAGTGAACTTTATAAACCTAACACAACATAAACATAACTAAATTAACTCCTTTAACACAAGATTTAACAACTAAATTAAACAAATTTCAAAGGAGAATGGGACTTAAAACCATACTCATGGTTTTTGGACTGTGTACATGATTCTGGATCCCTAAAGGTGCTGATTCTAATGCAAGATAACATGAAAAATAACTATGGGATATAATAAACATGAAAATCTAAGTGGGTACCTAAGTATTCAAGCAAAAAAAATATTTAGATGGATGAAATGAAAGCACAAAGTTAAGGAAAAACCATTTTTCATATTGTAGTACATAAGAAGAGTCGGTAAATCTCTTATTAGAAAGCTGGTGAAACCATAACTTTTATAAAATGAAACAATTGAGATATCAAGTAATTTGATGAAATAAACAATATATAATAAGAATTCCCAAAGAAATTTATTGAATCACCTCCAAATTTACATCAATATTATGTACATAAAACTGTCTAAAATTTCTAGAATTTGTGCACTTTTCCAAAGCTTGAAATCCTATCTAAAGAACAACAAAATTCCAATCTAATTCTTATAATCCAAAGTCTAATTACATGTAAAGAAAACCCATGAAGGAATTTAAGAGAAAAAGGGGCTAAGTGGGTGAACTAGCTAAGGGAAAATCACCTAAAACTAAGGGAAAAAATTGTGAAGAAAACGTGAATTTGAAGAGGAGACTCAAGGACTTAAGCTTGCTCTTCTCTTGCTTGTCACTAGTAGAGAATAACTAACTTGAATCTTGATTTAATAACAAAGAAAAAATGATGGAATGGAGTGAAGAAGAAAGAGATTAAGGGCTGAAAAGTAGCATGAATTCTAAGGAGCAAAATAATGAAAACTTAAGCAATGGAACTAAATTAAAACAACTAAGTTACTAACCAAAAATTGGAGAACAAATAAGCAAGAGAATAATAAGAAGAAAAAAAGGAAGGAAATCATTAATATTGTTCCAAATTCTAGCAACAACTCAAGAGCTAAAGTAAAGCTAGAATTCAAGGTTGTGTCACTCAACCTCTAATTAGAAAATTCATATAGAACATGGGGCTATATATAGATGAGTGGTTTGCCAACTTAGGTAGGGGTGAAAACATAAGGAAAGTGACCTTAGGGTTAGGGTATTAAATGAGGAAGGTTAAGTGAAAGATAAATTAGTAAGATGATGACATAAACATTACATAAGAGAGATAAGAAGCATGGCTGGCTAGTTTCTAATTTTGAAAAGGATACAAGCATCTTTTGCTTAGAAGGAAAGTGGAGCTTTTTCCCTTCTAATTTGTGATGTTTGGTTTATGGAAACTTAATGAATTAGGTAAGGAATAAGGTTTAGCAAAGATGTGGAAAGATCTAGGTTTTTGAAGTTGCTTGAATTGAAGTAGATTTAAGGTTTCCTATATAGGAAACCCTTGATCACCAAATGGGAAAGTGAGGTGAGGTGGGAAAAATTGATTGGCTAAGTGGTTTCCTAAGAAGTGAGAATTAGTTAGATGGTTTGGATAGAAGTTTAGGAGGGTGGAGAAGTCTCAAAAAGGTAGGACTCTTTAATGAAAAGTGAAATTTGTGGTGATATTTGGTGGTGAGGTAGAAAGTGACAAAAAGTGGGAAATGGTGGGAAAAACATCAAAAATAGAAGGGTCACATCCTATTGGTTAATATCCCAACTTATCTTAATAAGATTTCCCTTAAATTTATTTCAAATATTCCTTAAAATATCATTGATAATCCTCTTTATTTTCCTCCAATCCTAGCATTCCATTTACCTTAGTGGCTTTGATGGCTAACTTTTAGGCTCCATTAGCTAGGCTTCATGGATGGCTTAGATGGCTCTCTTAGCTTGGATTCATGGATCAATTCCTTGTCTTGACTGAATTAAATGGTTTGGCTTGACTTCCTTAGCTTGTCACCTTTTCTCATGGTTTATATGGCTAAGGTGGCTTGAATGACTCCCATGCAAGAGGTGGTGGAAATGCATGTCTTGCTTCATGGGTCCACTTTGGCCACCTTTAACTCCTTTGATTGCATCCATTTCTTATCTTAAAATGATCTTGACCTTTGGTTTCATGTTGAAGTGATTATTTTGAGGCTTTGACTTGATCTTTTGATCTTCATCTTTAGTGTTCATCTCGATCAATCTTGACTATTGGATCACCATCTCGCTTCCTACAAAAATAAAAAATTCTAATTAAATTGTAAAAAATATGATTAATCATATCCTTATCTCACAGTATCTTCTAGACCTACAAAATAAAAAACCTTTGCCTCATTAGATAAAAATTGTATGTGTTATGAATTTTGGTTTAAAAATCCTAATTTACCCCTATGAGTTCTAAGGCATGAGTATCTAATTAGGTGATTTTTATACAAAATTAGACACTTATGACACCCCCCAACTAGCATTTTGCTAGTTCTGAGCAAAACATGTGAAAAATTAATTTTTAAAAACAAATATAAGGTGCCACTTTCATAAGAACTCACAATTGCATTTAGCAAATGTAATAAGCCCTTAAACTCCTAGGTTATGCCTAGTGGATGAGTTAAGCCTCATGAGGGTTTGCAGTGAATATACCCACAAAACTCCCTAAGGTTAACTCCCCTATTTTATCTCAGAGAATTCTCATTTATTAGCACTCTACTAGTTTTTCACAACTTAATGAAGGGGATTGACAATTTTACAAATCATATACATACTTAAGAAATTTTATTTTATTTATATCTAAGAGTGCATGTGTATGTATAGCCACATAAGTCCTGACTTCTAGCTGGATATGCTTAAATTCCATTAGAAATATGTCTTGACATCAATTCCTCACCAGTATACTCTCAGAAATGAAACCCTCAAATAAGGAGCTGAACATATTTCTCTCATTATGTGACCAAATCCAATAAGCTAATGGTTCACATAAATCTTTTAAATGGTAAAGAGATAAAGGAAAGTGATCCTGAAGAGTGGATTGCATCATCAAGAATAGTAGGGATAGTCTACCTTAATTCCATCTTCTTATATCCTCTTTAAAGTTATTTTCCACCTAAGATCCACATGTCTTTAGATAAGATGAAACATAGACTTAGGATGGGTTTAGAAAAGAATGGTATAAGGATTTTAAAAGTTCAAAATTGAGTAGAGGTCTTGTTTTTTATTATTGGATGATTCTTATTTAATTGAAGTGAATTTTTTTTGTACTCTTGTCTTTCTTTTTTCAACTTACAGTTACTAATCCCATTCTTTTCACCTTTCTTTTTCTGATAATACTCTTCTCTTTTCATTTTTCTTCACTCTTGTTTTCTTTTAACTTCTTTGAAAGAAAGACTTCTAATGTTTCTCACTTCTTTGAATTTTTGTCCCCTTTTTTTGAACTTCTCTACTAACTCTACTCATTTTGAAAAATGGGCAATGGATGTTTATTTTACTAGTTTATTTTTGGTTAAGGTGACTAGGGTTAGGAAAGAAAGGCTTAATAGTATGCTCAAAGGGCTAATTAGTGGTATTGAATATACTAGGTTGGCATTATCTCTCTAGGCTAAACAAGGATGGCCTGTAATAACCCCAATTTTTGTAAATTGATTGAGAAAAACAATTTAGTTTAAATTTTTAGAAATTTTAGGCTCAAATATTAGGTTATTGGAAATTTTCTTTTTATAGAGATTAAAACATGATTTAAAACTTATAAATTATGAATGTACTTGAAAAACAGATCGAAATGATACTAAGTACGTTCAATTCCAAGTTAAAATGAAAATTTCCTAATTTTCTCTATTTTTATGAATAAAAGGGAAAAATGGTAATTTTACCCATAACCAAGATCTAAGACCTTAATATTTAGAATAGAATATACTCAGAAATATAATTCCAATTCCACTAAGTATGCTTAATTCCGAGTTTGGGAGAATAAAACAAAATTTTCTGCATAAGAGGGCAAAATGGTCCTTTCACACCTCTGTGGGGTCCACAAATGAATCCAACGACTAGAAAACATGTAATGAGTGGTAAAACAACTACTAGATAATAGTGGAGAAGGAGGTAGTAGTGGAAGATCCAATGTTAATTTAATATTCAAAAGAATTGAAACATAACTATTACAAGTAATAATGAAATTTTCAAAAACACCCATAAATACACCCCCAAAAATCTTCCAAAAATGTTCATTAAAATTCCTACAAAATTTCCTTGCTTCCACTGAAAAACCAGATCTAGATTCATTCCAAAATTTCTCAAAAATCTCTTTTCGTCCACTTTCTCTCTTCTCTCTCTAGATTGGAACAAGAGAGCTAGATTCAATTCAGCACTCTATTCCAAATCAAATGTCACAAATCCCACCATTCATATTGTCTTAGACCATCTTATCTACAAAAACCCCAAAGAAATTTCAAGATCCAACGGTGCAATCAACAGAAAATCACAAAACAAGTGGTTATTGGGCAATCTTATCTTCAATAGGATATTTCTTTAAAATTGGGCTTGGAAACCTAAGCTTTTCTCCAATCGGGTAGGTGGACACTCTTCCCATACTCATTTCATGTTAGTTTATATAAATTTTATTTTCTTGAAATTAATTATGGGTTAAAAATTATGAAAATCAAGTAAGGTTAAGAACGCCTCATTTCTGTATGATGGAGTCTCAAATGGAAAATATGAGCTGTCCAATCGATCTAGAAGGGTCCAAAACCCATAGGGTAGAATATTCAAAAAAATTTATTGAGATTAAACTTGTTAATTGAATGGGATTTGATTGGATAGTCCAAAATGGACTGTCCGATCTCCCTTAAGAGATTGGCCTCCCGGAACGTCGCACGAAAATGAGACATGGTGGAGCGTCTCTGCGCGTGCGCTCCGCATGTGATGGTGTTCTGACGGAATGAAGCACCAAGCAACGTGGTCCTGAGCGGTGCATTTTCGCCTGCATCCCGATGATGGGAGCGCGGCCACTTCGCCCGACTGGACCCGCTACCTGACTTGATTTGAGCCAGTTGTTCCGTTAGGCCCAGATCAAATCTGGACCCTCAAAACAATTGTGAACCTCATTTTTCAATTACAGAGTCATCTGAGCTCCAAATCAAGATTGCAAAGAAGCTATGGAAAGCTTGTAATGTATATTTTCTTCTGAAATCATAAAAAATGATAAAAATCTTCAAGAAACTTTTTGTTTTGAGGAAATAAGCTTCCTATTTTCATGATCTCCAAGATCTGAGATGATTAGATCTTGGAGATTTGATTTAATGATGAAATGATGTTGAAATAAAGTGTTATATATTATTTATTTTAACGGATCTAAGATAAATTGAGGAATCTACCTTTTATGGTAGAAATGCTTTAAAAATACAAAGGGACCCACTTGATCAATGAAATCAAGCATGATCAGACCCTTTGGATGGGTTGTATGAATGGGATTATGATGAAATTTAGTGAGATTATGGATTAAACGTGACAAAAACAAGTGGATATGATCTTTGAATCTTAATGAAGTAAAAGCCCTAAATGTAATTAAAACCCTTGATCTAAAGGAAAAGATCTAAGATTTAATGGTTGGATCATAAGTAAAAGTTTCTAATATTCTTAATTTGACTAGTTTACTTGCCTGTTATTTGATAATAGAATTGTAAATGTGATTTATGTTATAAATGAGGAAGCATGATAATGTAATTCTTAAACTTTAGCATGCTATGTTCTACATGTTATTAAATTGTTATAATATGGTGGTAATTTAATTATCTTAGGGCCATGATAATTTGAATTTGAGATTTTAGTATGATTCAATTAGATTACTAGTAAAATTTCATGCATTTCATAACTTAGGATCATGATAGTTTAAGTATAGTTTTATTCCATTAGGTTAAGTTACATTCATAAGAAACATATTAGTATAAATGATTGTTAAATTTATATTGGAGTTATGCTCTAAAGTTATTGATTTAATTGTTGTCAAATATTATTAGTAGATTCAAATGTTAAGTAGTTATTGAGATATAATGAGCATAAATCACCAAAATGTAATCTAATTGGAAATTAGAGCTTCATGAACACATAAGAGGAAGGAAGAGTTAATATTAGTAAGGTTGAGCTAAGGTCACTTTAGTGAATGTTGAACATGGTGGTTAAGGGGGTTCTCTAATAGAGTCTCACTCTTCCCCTACCTTCCATTAACATTTGTGAGGTCTAAATGCCTCCTTACATGAGGATTGAAGTAACCACTTTGTGTTCAGCCATTTAGCTAGTAAGCCTTAGTCAATTGAAAATAAGAAGAGCATTCTAGACTTATGATAAAATAAGCTATCTTCAACCAGTAAAACATTAATTGGTTGAATAATAATAATAAGAGCATAAAAGATTAGTAAATTATCTAACCCTAATAAAAATTGTAAGTAAGATAAGGATGATCAAACAAGATCCATGGGATCTTGAATGATCAAGAACAATAAAATAAATAAATACTTTTTGATGTATGATATATATTACTTGCAATTTAGATCAAATAGAATAGAAGATCTAAACCCTTGATCAAATATGATTTAAGGAAGAGAACCAAGATCATCCTCCTTAGGGATGATCAAACAACTGAACTTAGATCAAAGAAGAACTAGATGATAAAAGATTTAAGCCCTTGATCTTCATCAACAAGTATAAATTGTTAATCAAAGGATCTATAAAAGATCAAGATCAAAGAAAGCAATACATAAAGACTTAGAATAGAAAATACTTAGATCTGAAAGATTAGAAGATCATTCTAACCATCAGATATATTGATCAATAGGATAGACACTATCTGGGGAAGATAGATCATGATAGGACAAAAGACCTAAATCCTTTATATCAAAGGATAAGATTAAACAAAGAATATAAATAGGATATAAAAACATAGGATTATTTAGATTGTACAAAGATTGACAGCATGTATGGCTTTACAGATTACATACATCAGTCGGGATCATGGAAGATTTAAAGAGATGGATCACTATTTGAAGGTAGGGGGATGCTATGAATGCATCTACATGAGAAATACATATTGAATACATGATCTTATGTCTGAAAATGTTGACAAGTATAATGTAAATACTTGTATTAAATCCAATGAAAACCCTTATGATCTAACCATAACACATATGAAATGATTAAGTTAGAATTGACAAAAACCCTAAGTTAATAGGGAAATAGAAGGTATTCCAGCCCTAGATAAATAGACAAATTATTTGATAAGTATAAAATCAATACATGGGAATCATTCCTATAGAATGGTGATCCTTAAACTTATATGAACATGGGTATCATTCATTGTAAATGATGATCCCTAAATTTGAAGTGAAATCCTATCCTCGGTATAAGAATACCAAAATACGAGGATGATGATATAAACAGACAAGATGTCTAATTAGTAAAAGAATACTTCATATACAAGCAAGGGGGCTTATGCCTTTTGTTTTAAATAGGCGTATCCCTAGGGATGCTACACTAAGAGGGTTATGAGGGGTTTGGTCCCCTACTCTCCAAAATGTGATATATGATGATACTATGCCCAAAGAGAGGCAAAATGTCAAGAGGGGCAATTATGGGAAGGCCACCACTGTGATGGTTTGTCTCCCCATATAGACATGACATAGATGATTTTCCACATTTGGTATATGTGGAGTACGAAAGCAGTTATTTCAGCATGCTGGTACAGATCAGACTATAGCATAGTAGTCCTTTGCGTATTTTACATTATGATGCATAGCATAATGAGATACCGATACTGCCCAAATAAGGAAGTACTTTTCCAGCATAGTCAGGATGTTTTATCAACTCAGTATGGATGAGTGTGATGATACTGCCCAAATGAGGGAGTATTTTTCAGCAAAGACTAGATGATTGATCAACTTAGTGTGTCTGAGTGTGACTATTGATGTTTGAGATATTAACTATTTTTCATTGTTTTGGCCATATATATATATATATATATATATATATACGACATATATAGTATGTATGTGTAAGGGATGTATATATATGACAAAGTAAAGGGATTGATCCATGAGTATGAATAATATGATTATGAAGTATTAGGATTATACTGTCAAATTATTATGCTTCTTGAATCCTCTACCAAGCATAGCTTACTGAAATATTGTAAATGTTTGAATGTTTACAATATCTTAGATACAGAGAAGGAGAATTAGGAGCTCAAGACTTAAGAAGACTTGGAAGAATAATCAATCAGGGTATATCCCTTGAAGACATGCATTTTTATTTGAGAGCATTGTATTGTATTGATAGTTTTTATTGTATGGTGAGCTTTGAAATTTTGATTATGTAATTTGGACAAGTATTGTACTGATACTCGAGCTGTACTATGAACCACTGGATGGATTCTAGAATTTAATAAAAGTATATTCCTTCGATGGAATTTTATCTTGTACAAAATTCTACTTATGTTATGTATGAAGTGATGACTTGGGTTTTACAAAACCAGTTCTAAAGAAAAGAATTTTTGCTGCTTTCTTTTGTAAAAAAATTTACTACTAAGGTCGCCCTGCCTTTGAAAAATGTATTATAAAATTTGTTACAAAAACCCGGGTAGTCACATGGCCTATATCATTTCCTAAGTTTCCTAAAGCCTATCAAATTCATAAATTATTTGGAAAGGAAGCTATTACTCTTATTTATTCTTGATAGTTCACCAAAATAAGGATAACAAGATCACACTAAATTATGTACACTGAAGAAACTATGGAATTACTTATAACTCTCTAAAGGAAGATAGTCTCTAAACTCACTTGGTTATGGGTCTCCACTGATTTTCCTCAAGGTCTCTAAGTCATACCTCCCTGTTAGTCTTGACTATGTGCTGCGTGTAATTTAATTTTGAGAATTAACCTTCATAAAATGCTTCAACATAGGAATAATATGCAAAACTAGCCATATACTCTCCTACTAAGAAGTGAAAATAATAGACTTACTAAGTCTGAAAATCCAGTTCTCATCATAGTAAGGGAACTCTTCCATAAACATTACATTTTTTTTTTTGAAAAATTCAGGAAAATAAAAAATCTATATATGCATCTTCACCCCTAACCTGAATGAAACATTGTCCCCAATGTTTGAAAACATAGGATCCTATATGAAAAGATGTAGAAGATGGAGATTGTAAAACCATATGTTGCCTCCTAGTAAGCACTAAGTTTAATGTATTTAGCCAAACGTTAAAAATTGGAAATGCAATGTGTTAGATAGACCTCTAATGGATCAAAGTTAGACAATGGTAAAAGAACTTCTGGAATTAAATCTTTAATGATGCTGCGAGAGACCCATCAATATAGAAATGATGATGACTGGAATTGAAAACATTTAGCTCAACTTTCATGTTGCAAAAGGATAATTGCAATATACCATTTCTACAATTTATGATTGGATTGGATGTTACTTAAAATGGATGTGCAAGAATCACTGGGAATTGAAAAATGGGGTCTAATACTTGTTGCGTATCCAAGACAGTGAAATCAATGGGGAAATAAAACTAGTCCACCTATATTAATACATCCTCAACCATACCACACGGAATCTTAATCGATTTATGAGCTAACTACAATGTGGTATTAGTTGGTTTGAGTTCATCAAGCCCAAGTTGCTCATAGATAAAGTATCACAATAGATTAACACTAGCCCCTGAGTCAAGTAATGCCTTATCTATGACATGGTCTCCAATAATACAAGAAATTGTATGACATCCTGGCTCTCTAAATTTTGGTGAGGTCTTCTATTCAATTAAAGAACTCACCTTCTTGGTGAGAAAAACCTTCTTTTGCACATTAAGCTTTTGCTTTGTAGGGAAAACCTCTCTAAGAAAGTTCCCATAAGTAGGAATATCCTTTATAGCATTGAGTAATGGAATATTTATATGCACATGTTTAAATACTTCCATAATCTCATTGAAATGTGTTCCTTTCTTAGCCTTGTTGAGTAGTTGAGGGAATGGGACTTTGGGCACATAGGATGCCTCCACTATAGGCTTAGATAGAGTATAAGATTTTTGTCTAGTCTTTTTCTCCTGAGTTTTTGCCTTTTCATTCTCCTCTTCCTTTTCCTCAATATGCCGTACTTTGTTATCAACTTGACAGCCACTCCTGAGGGTTGTGATATATTTGACTTTTTCATGGGGTCTGTGTGAACTAGACCCTATTTCCAATTGACCCTTAGGGTTAAGGATAGGCTTACTAGGAAACTTTTCTTTTTCCCTTCACTTAAAGATGCCTACAACTGAACCACTTTCCTCTCTAACTTGGCTATATTTTGTCAACTCTCATTCTAGGTTTGGAACAAGGCTTTACTATTTTCATCAAAAAATTTCACATATTTTATATTATCCTCCATTGATGTTTTATGGGTTTATGGGTTTAGTTGTAAACCTAGTAATTTTTGTGAAGCAAAAATCCTAAGAAAGTTTTGAATGGAAAGGTTATCAGATGTACCTCCCTAGTTGGTATTCTTAGACCATGACAAATTGGGATGCCTAGCCCATCTTAGATTATAGGTCTCAGAATATGGGTTGTTGTTGCTAGGATTGCAATATGCACCAAGATCATTTGCTTGTTTTAAAAGATATTCAAGGTATACTTTATTTGATGGACAAGCTAAACTTAGATGTGTTATACTAGAACAAGTAGCACATACCTCTTATGGAGGTTTATGGGATAAAGTATAGCCATGAAAGTTTCAAACATAGTTTTAGCTTTGTCTATTCTTCCACCTAAAGGCTCTAGTTTTGCAACTACAGAGTCAAGCTTATAGGATAGATCTATACGTACTCCTATCTCATATAGACTCCCTTTCTTTATAGGCTGGTTGTTACTCTCTCTTCTATTTGAATAATCCCATTACTAGGAATTATCTGCCAATGTCTAAAAGAACTCCCAGGACTCTCTTTCATCTTTTAGCATGAGGGCCCCTCCACTTGTGACATCTATCATTTGTCTAATTTGAGGCGCTAATGTCTTGTAGAAGTATTGCCCATATTTCCATTTCTTAAATCCGTGATGAGGGTATTTTGCAGTAGTTCACAAACACTCATAATATTGTTCATTGCCCCTTTGTTAGAAATTGATAATTTCCCCATGAAGGGCATTTATTTTGTGAATGGCAAAGAATTTGTTCAAAATTTTTCTAGACAATTGGTCCTAAGTATTAATGGAACCTACCTCTAAGGAATTGAGCCATGACTTGGCTTTATCCTTAAGTGAGAACAGGAATAGCCTAAGCCTAATAGAATCATCCAAAAAGTTTCAAAACCTAAATTTGACGCAAATATCAAGGAACTCCTTGATATGTGAGGGTCTTCTCTATCTTGACCATAAAAATTGGGGAGTAATTGGATTACTTCCTACTTTAACTCGAAGTGGTCTGCATTTGTTGGTGGTAGATCTTACATGACAGGGTGTTGAGTTAGGTGGCACTAAGGAGATCCAGCTAAGGTAAGGAACTTTGTGTCGTGGCTACTCCACTCCACTGTGGTCTCTTGAACTAAACATTAATGGATTCCAATGCTCGAAGTGAATGGGCACTATGACGTTGGTCAATTTTGGGATAGTAGGCAAAGAGAGACCAGAAGAATGATTCATTTGGATTGACGATACATTTCGTGAAGAGTGGAACATAAAAATCTCTAATAGATTCCTGCTCAACTTCTACTGGTGATTCAACCATGGGGATAGGAACTTGGTTTCTTTCCCCTTGTCTAAGGTTGCATTCAATCTCTGGGTCGAAAGGTGCTAACTCTAAGTTCTGAGATTAACACTTGTCCATAAACTATCCTGCTCTAAATGTCCTAATCTATATGCTGTCTCTAACTCTACATGATGCATTATCAAATGCTAGTATCCACTAATTGAGCAATGTGCTGATTATCTTTTCTTAGTCCAAAGGTGGTAGCTTCTTAGACCTAGATCTAGATAGCTCCTTTTGTCCAGAATTGACTACTGCTTACGAATTAGGTTCTGCTCAAAAGTGGTTAATGCAATGAAAAAAAAAAAAAAAACAAATTAATGCAACCTATATGCTATCAAACCAAGGCTAGATAGGTGCTCTAATGCAACAACCCTAATTAAAGATGCAACAAATAAGATCAATGACCCTAATATATATGAATTATTCTACCAACCAAATGCGAATTACACTAAATGCAACCTAAACTAGGAAATTAAATCAAAGTGAGGGATACTTATAGTGGCATTTTTTTATGAAGATCAAGTGTGGGTCTCCATACCACACACTTGTCCTGTTTTAATACAACCCATTTGAAATTGAAATTGCAACTTACAATATGCCTCACTACAATTTTCACTTAAAAAGTAAAATCCTAGTCTAGGAAAGCAAAGAAACCCTAATTGATGAAAGCCTCTCCTTTGTCGAATTTCCCTTGCACAAAACAAGTAAGATGAATTAATATTGTGAGGGATTAACAAAATAAGCAACTATGATGCAAAACCCTAACCTAATGCAAACTAAAATTATGAATAAATATAAGCAATCTAAATAAAAATCCAATAACAACTTCGCCATGATTCCTGGCAACGTTGCCAAAAACTTGGTGTAGCTTTAACATTACTCATAAGTGCATGAATCAATGTAGTATTTTCATGTAAGTGAGGTCGATCCCATGAGGAATCTCATAGATTTGCAATGGATTGGATTTTATTTACATTGATTAACTTTAGCTAATGAGAAAGGGTTGTAGTTGAATTAGGAAACTAAAGTAGTCAAAATAGAAACATACAGGAAATTAGAAACTAAAATTAGAAAGACAACTTTCCAAAACCAAAATTACAATGAAATTGGAAACTTACGAAACTAACATGCTTGCAAACTTAGTAATTACAATGAGGAAACAACAGTAAACAACTAACTTATGACAATTACTAAAAATGGAAACTTTCAAAATTTAGAATTAGAAGGGAAACTTATTAAAATTTAAACTGAGCAATTGGAATTGGAAACTTAACTAATTAATAGTAAAAAAATAATGAAACTACATAGAATTAGAAATATTCAAATAAGGAAACTAAAATTAAGGACACTACCTAAAAAAGAAACTTTCCTAAACTAAAACTTACCAAAATTAGAACTTTCTAAAATTGAAAAGGAAACGTTCTAAACCTAAAACAGCCTAAAAAAATTTAAATTAACTAATACAACACAAGATCTAAAAACTAAATTAACTAAAGTTCAAAGGAGAATGGGACTTAGAACCATGACATCGTTTTGGGACTGTGTGCATGATTCGGGAGCACTAAAGATGATGAAAATTGCTAATTATAATGAAAAATAAATATAGTATCTAATAAAAAATAGGAAGATATAAATGGGTACCTAAGGATTCAAGAAAAAACAATATTTAGATGGCTAAAATTAAGGCTCAAAGTTAAGGAAAAACAAATTTTCCAATTTCAGTACTTAAGAAGAGTCAATAAATCTCACATTAGAAAGCTAGTGAAACCATAACTTTTATGCAAGAAAACAACCCAAATCTCAAGTAATTAGATGAATAAAAAATAGATAATAAAAATTTCCAAAGAAATTTATTGAATGACCTCCAAATTTACATCAACATTATGCACATAAAACTGTCTAAAATTTTTGAAATTTGTGCACTTTTCCAAAGCTTGAAATTCTATCTAAACAACAACCAAATTCAAATGTAATGCTTACAATCCAAATTAGAATGACATGAAAAGAAAACACATTAAGGAATTTAAGAGAAACAAAGGCTAAGTGGGTGAACTAGCTAAGGGAAAATCACTTGAAACTAAAGGGGAAAAAACCATGAACAAAATGTGAATTTCAAGAGGCGAAATCAAGGATTTAAGTTAGCTCTTCTCTTGGTTTTCACTACCAAGGAATAACTAACTTGAATCTAGATTGAATAACAAAGAAAAACTAATGGAATGGAGTGAAGGAAAGTAGCATGAATTCTAAGGAGCAAAACAATGAAAACTTAAGCAATGGAACTAAAGTAGAAAAACTTAGTTACTAAACTAAATTGGAGAACAAATAAGCAAGAGAATAAGAAGAAGAATAAAGGAAGAAAAGCACTAATATTGTTCCAAATTCAAGCAACAACTCAAGAACTAAACAAAAGCTAGAACTCAAGGTCGTGTCACGCAATCTCTACATAGAAAATTCTTATGGGACATGGGGCTATATATAGATGAGAGGTTTCCTAACTTATGAAGGGGTGAAAAAATAAGGAAAGTGGCCCTAGGTTTAGGGTATTGAATGAGGAAGGTTAAGTGAATGATAAATTAGCAAGATGATGTCATAAATATGACATAAGAGAGATCGGAAGCATGGCTAGCTAGTTTCTAATTTTGAAAAGGATATAAGCATCTTTTTCCTATAAGGAAAATGGAGCTCTGTAACTTCTAATTTTGTGATGTTTGGTTGATAGAAATGTAATGAATTAGGTAAAGTATAAGGTTTAGGAAAGATGTGAAAAGCTCTAGGGTTTTGAAATTTCTTAAATTGATGTAGATCTAAGTTTTCCTTTTTAGAAAACCTTTGATCACCAAATAGGAAATTAGGGTGAGGTGGGGAAAATTGATTGGCTAAGTGGTTTCCTAAGAAGTGGGGATTGGTTGGATGATTTGGATGAGAGTTTTATAAGGTGAAGAAGTCTTAGAAAGGTAGGACTCTTGACTGGAAAGTGATATTTGGTGGTGAGTTGTAAAGTGAGAAAAAATTGGGAGAAAAGTGTCAACTTATCCTTATAAGATTTTCCATGAATTCCTTCAAAATATCCCTTAAAATCTCATGGGTAATCCTCTTGATTTTCCTCCAATCCTATCCTTCCATTTAGCTTAGCTTATTGGCTTTTATGGCTAACTTTGAGGGATCCATTGGCTAGGCTTCATGGCTGGCTTAAATGGCTCTCTTAACTTGGCTTCATGACTCCATCCCTTGACTTGAGTGGCTTAAATGGTTTGTCTTGACTTTCTTAGCTTGTTACCTTATCTCATGGCTTATATGGCTAAGATAGCTTGAATGGCTTCCATGCAAAAGTTGGTGGAAATGCATGACTTGCTTCATGGGTCCACTTTGGCCACCTTTAGCTCCTTTGATTGCATTAATTTCTTGTCTTAAAGATGATATTAACCTTTGGTTTCATGTTGAGGTGATGATTTTGTGGCTTTGACTTGATCTTTTGATCTTGATCTTCAATGTTCATCTCGATCGATCTTGACTATCGGATCGCCATCTCGCTTCCTACAAAAATTGAAAAAATTCTAATGAAATAAAAAATATATGAATAATCACATACTTACCTCAAATTAGCTTCTGGACATACAAAATAACAATTTTTTGCCTCATTAGTTGAAAAATGCATGTGTTACGAATTTTGGTCTAAAAATCTAATTTAACCCTATAAGTTTTAAAACATGGGTAACTAATTGGTTGGTTTTTATGCAAAATTAAAGACTTATCATCTAGTTTTATAGTAGAGATAGGTTTGAGAAAGAACCACCATAGATGAAAAATGAAAGGAGTATCATGTTTAGACAATCATATTTGTTTTAGTAGATATACTCTTCGGGCACTTGAACTTTTTTGGATCACATCTAGACAAATAGAAATAAGATGAAAAACAATTCTAGGGATATCATTTGTAACATTTATGTGTGTATCAAATCCTCCTAGACTTACATTTTGCTAGTCGTCAAGCAAAACTACAAAAGAGAAAATAAAAAGTCTAAAATCCTATTACTACTAAAAGTTGGGCTTTATAAGATGGTTTTAACACAACTATCTTATATAAAATTTTATAAGATGGTTTTGAGAAACCGTCTTATATATTATAATATTATAAGATGGTTTTGACATAACCATCTTATATTTTTCATGTTTTATAAGTTGAAGTTCAGCCTTTAATTTTTAACTCTCGACTACTTCAATGAAAACTCAAACATTGGGTTGAATTTACATGACCTTTGTCCCAAACTTTTATCTTCTCAATTGATATTAGTTGGGTAGTATTCGTTCTTGTACTTTGTCATATGTTTACCTTATTTGATGTTTATGGATTAGTCAAGTTTTTACATCATTCTTATTTTTCCCAATCCCAAAGTTGAAAGTGTTGACGTCTTGAATATATATTAATTATATATGTTTTTACTAACTATGTACATTATATATGCACACCAAGTATTTGGTTAAATGCCTAACCCATGTTATTAATCTTTTCATGTCTAGAAAGTCTTCACACACATTTGAAATTCAAATTATGGACAAACATGCTTGGGGCATGTAGAAAGATCATTAAGGGATTATGAGGGAATAGAAAAGTTCATTGAGTTTGCACTTTAGCCAGGTGGTGATTGTAATCAAATGAGATATCCATGCTCAAGATGTGGAAACCTAAAAAAGGTTGCTATTGGTGAGTTGAGAGAACATTTGTTCTTCAATAGAGTTGATGAAAGCTATCGCCCTGGGATGTGGCATGGAGAGGAAATACCTCATAGGCCCTCGATAAGGGCTAAATGTGTATATGAAAAAGAAGCCACTCTAAGAAGTGGTGAAGATAGAAGTACAACTGCACTTATATTTTGAGATGTATACAATGACTTCAAAGATGACCTAAAATAATTTCAAACTACAATGGAGAAAGCAGAATGAGCCATTTTATGTTGGGTGTACAAATTATACCAAGTTGTTTGTAGTGGTAGATCTTTACAACATGAAATCAAGATTTAGTATTTCAGATCATGGTTTTATAGAATTGTTGAAAGTCATTGGTAAAATGTTGCCTAAGAAGAAAAAATTGGTTAGGTCGATATGGTAGGCAAAAAAAAAAGCTTGGTTACATTAGGTTTGAAGTATGAAAGGATGCATGCCTATACCCATGACTGCATCTTGTACAAAAAGGAACACAAAGACAAAATTATATGTCAAACATGTGGACATTTAAGATGAAAGATGAGAAAGAATTCAAGTGATCAGCAAGTGTAAGATGTCCCTACAAAAGTCTTATGGTATTTTCCCCCTATTCCAAGATTCCAAACAATGTTTCATATTAAAGAAATAATGGAGAAACTAATATGGCATGCCAAGGGGAGAGTTACTGATAACTATTTTTTCCATCCAATAGATTGCCCTGCTTGGAAGCTTGTAGACTTCATGTGGCCCGATTTTGGAGAAGAACCGAGAAACCTACAACTTGCAATATCTACAAATGGGATTAATCCTCATCGTTCTATAAGCCACAGGTATAGTTGTTGGCTTATCATAACAGTTTGTTACAACCTTCCACCTTTGTTGTGCATGAAGAGGAAGTTCATGATGTTAACTATATTAATATCAGGTCCCAAGCAACCTTGGAATGACATCAACATGTACTTTGTTCCATTGATCAATGAACTTAGGACGTTGTGGGAAGCAGGGGTTGAAGCTTAAGATGCATATAAGAAAGGGACATTCACTCTTAAGGTTATACTACTATGGGTAATAAGTGACTTTCTTACATACAGTAATTTGGTTGGATGAACAATGAAGGGATAAAATGCCTGTCCTATTTGTAGTGACTAAACTTGTGTCACACAACTTCAACATTGTAGGAAGATGGTTGCATGGAAACCATCTATATTGTTTTAAAAAGGGGGAATTTAATTATAGTGGAAACAAGGACACCTCTAAAGAGGTTGACTGGATGACAAGTATTATAACAAGTTGAGAACCTTAATGTATCATGGGGAAGAAGAAGAAGGCAACTCCAGGTACAAATGAAAGCAACTCTAAAAGCTGTTGGAAGAACAAGTCAATATTCTTTGAACTTGTATATTGGGAATCCCTACACATGTGGCAAGTGCTTAATGTCATGTATATTGAGAAGAATGTCTATGAAAGCTTGACCAACACCTTACTTAACATGTCGTGAAAAATAAAGGATGGACTTGCAGCTTGAATGGATCTCATGACAATGGGTTTGAAGAGAAGGTTGCATCCATAGGATAGGAGCAGCCAAGGAATATACTCGCCTAAAGAAAATTATATTCTTAGCAGAGAGGAGAGAAAGATAGTGTGTAAAACCTTGTCAGATATAAAAGTTCTAGATGCAACAACTTTTACCCGTAGCAATATGTTTAGTGCTGCTAGAAAAAGTTAAATGATCTATTACTAAATTCTGCTATTTCTTTAATGCCTTGTGCAAGAAGGTGGTGGATACTTCTAAATTATAAGAAATCAAAGAGCATTTAGTGATAATCTTATACGACCTTGAGACAATCTTTCCACCAGCCTTCTTTGACATCATGGTACACATAATAGCACACCTCATTGATGAGGTTAGGTTGTGTGGACCTGTTTATTTGCGATGGATGTACCCATTTGAAAGGTACATGAAGGTGTTAAAAAGGTATGTACGAAATCATAATTGGCTAAAGGGGTGTATTGCCAAATGTTACATTGCAGAAGAAGCGGTCTAGTTTTGCACTTACTATTTATCAAGAGTAAATGCTATTGGAATTCCTAGAAAGAAATATTCAGGTGCATTAATTGATCCAAGAGTTGGTGAACCTCTAGCTAGTGGTTATGTATCAACCATTGATCATAAGGAGCGGGACTAGGCACACCTTTACATCTTGTGAAATATTAATGTTAATGAAGTTCAGTCATACATTGAGTACTTAACTAATGTTCTCTCTTTGGTTTCTTTCACACTAATTAATTTAATCATTAATGTTGATGAAGTTGAGTCATATATATATATATATATTAAATGGTACATAATGTATTATTAGCGCAGGCATGTTACATTCATCTTTAATCATTGTGTAGTATGCACATGGACTTCCTAAAAGAAAGATATCCAAGAGATGCAAGGAAAGGGAAGTGGTTGTAAGATGAGCATTGTCATTCCTTGACCACTTAGCTTCATTAGAAGGTATTTAATTACAACGAATAATGCTTAATGACGAGTTAATTAATTTGTATTACTATATGCCCGTATATATTAATTAATCATATTAATCAATATATTATGTATAGGTTTTAAATCAATGAGATGTTCTAGGTCATAGCATTTCTGAATGATTGGATTGGATGGCAATCACACCTCAGCCATAAGTAATAGAGTATGCTAGATATGGCATCAATGGGTATCATTTTCACACAAAAGACCATGATAAGTTAAGAGGCCAACAAGGTGGCGGTATTAGCTTAGTTGCTAAAGCTACTTTCTTTTCTAGTTCAAAGGACAACAACCCAATTGTAACTAACAATACTTATTATAGGGTTATACACGAGATATGGGAACTGGATTATACCTTTAGAATTGTGCTTGTGTTTAAGTATAGTTGGGTGGAACATAACAAAGATAACATAAGAACCAATGCCCTCGATTTGACATTGGTTGTCCTCAATAAGATCGATTATCAAAATGATTTGGCATATCAAGCAAGACAAGTATTTTATGTACAAGATGGACATGATATGAGATGGTCAACTACTTTATCAGCCTCCCAAAGGGACTTCTATGATGAAGATGACTTAAGTGACAAGATAATTGACTACCCTTCAATCATTAAAACAATGCCATCTATTGATCTAATTAAGGAGAATGAGATGGATTATGTGTGTGATGCGGATGAGGAGGGTGCTTGGTTTGAATCTAATTGTATATGAGGGCACAAATTAAAGTGTTTATAAGATTATGAAAATTTAATTAATTAAGTTTACACATCATGTGTCATGCCAAACACTAGTTAAACATTAATGAAATAAATGATGGGGTAACCTCTGTACTTCACAGGTTTTTAAAATTTTAAGGGTCCAAAGAACTAGTGAAACTACTATAATTCATATATGACAGTTAATCATAAACCTTCTTATACAAAAATTAAGGCACATGGATGGATCGACACATTTAATCATAAAATACATCCTATATTAATTTGATTTTTTTAAAACCATCCTACATTTGCACTACATTAAAACTCTTCTCCCCTCTCCCCCCCCCCCTACACACACACACACACACACACACACACCCGCACACACACAAAATTTCAAACCCAAAACCCTTGAGGAGAAGAAGAAGAAGAGGAGAAGAGAGAAGGAGAGGAAGAGGAGAGCAGAATATTCACGCACCCCCTTTAACCCATGAAAATTTCCAACTCAAAACCCTTGAGGAGAAGAAGAAGGAGAAGGAGAAGAAGAGGAGGAGAGGAGAGACCAAAAGCATGCCTCCATGTACACAATTCGTGATCAATTTTCTCCCATTAGGTTGGATCTCTCTCTTTTCTTGATTTTTTGCTTCATTAGTATCTGTATATCTTTGAAATTGATCATTATATATAGAACATATTGAGAATAAGAAGACCCATGTGTTAGATTTTCAAGTTTCACTCAAAAAGGCATCCAAATACTTGCTTGAAGAATGCTTGTTATAGTTGTCCACGTGAATAGTAATAATACCATGCGTTTTAAACTATGTGAGTGATTTTCTAATTCATTAATGATTGTGAATGTTTGAAATTAATCATTCTAGATAGTGTACATTAAGAATAAGAAGACCCATGTATTAGATTTTCAATTTTCATTCAAAAAGGCATCTAAATACTTGCTTGAAGTATGCTTGTCATAGCTATCCATGTGAATACTAATAGTACCATGTGTTTTTAACTATGTGTATGATTTTTTTATTCGTTAATGATTATAAATGTTTGAAATTCTCATTCTAGATAGTGGACATTGAGAATAAGAAGACCCATATGTTAGATTTAAAATGCTTCATTCCAAAATGCATCCAAATACTCACTTGAAGTATGCTTGTTGTAGCTGTCGGCGTGAATAGAAATAGTACCATGCATTTTTAACTATGTGCATGATTTTTTGATTCATTAATGGTTGTAAATGTTTGAAATTGATCATTATATATATATATATATTGTAGATTGAGAATAAGATGACCTGTGTGTTAGATTTTTAATTTTCGTTCTTAAAGAAATCAAAATACTTGCTTGACATATGCTTGTTGAAGTTGTCTACGTGAATAGTGATAGTATCATGTGTTTTTAACTATGTGCATGATTTTTTGAGTCATTAATGGTTTTAAATGTTTAAAATTGATCATTCTAGATAGAGTATATTGAGAACAAGAAGACCCATGTGTTATATTTTCAAGTTTCATCCAAAAAGGCATCCAAATACTTGCTTGAATTATGCTTGTTGTAACTGTCCACGTGAATGGTAATAGGACCATGTGTTTTTAACTATATGTATGATTTTCTAATTTGTTAATGGTTGTAAATGTTTGAAATTGATCATCCTAAATAGTAGACATTGAGAATTAGAAGACCCATGTGTTAGATTTTCAAGTTTCATCCAAAAAATCCAAATACTTGCTTAAATTATGCTTGTTATAGTTGTTGGATGAATAGTAATGATACCATGCATTTTTAACTATGTGCATGATTTTCTAATTCGTTAATAGTTGACAGGAGACCTGTGTGTTAGATTTTCAATTTTCATTCCAAAAGATATCCAAATACTTGCTTGAAGTATGCTTGTTGTAGCTGTCCTGCTATGCACTTAGAGGGTGGTTTTTTCTAAACCAATATATATATATATATATGTTGTTATATTCTAACTATATTATTTTCACTTGTGTAGGAAAAATGAAACATGAAGAGGGTGAAGATCATGAAGAACAGTCCATCACAAGTGCGCCTATTAAGAGAAAGGACAGAGGGTGAACAAAAATGAAGCATATTATCTAGAGAATGTCAAAGGGAATAAGAGAGATGGTATAGTTTAACAATAAAGGGTAGGTGATAGGTGGAAGTGCACCTTCTTACACTGGTCTCATTTGCTGCACTATAAGAAGCATGATGCCAATCTTAATTACTGATTAGAGACATGTGTCACCGTCAATAAAAGATGCAATACGGGGGATGGTGAAGGTTTGTAAATACTTGCTACATACAATAGACTAGGTGCCTTATCTTATTTTAATTCAGACAGATTAATGTTTGCTTATACTCTATAGTCTGCCTTTGACATCTCTAATGAGTATATGAAGAATGCTCTACATGGGGTGGGTAAACAATGGAGGAAATGGTAGAGTGATCTTCCTAGAAAGTACATACTTCCAAATGCTAATAATTCATCTACACTCCACATAGTCCCTGAGTTGTAATCTAGCATCATTGACCTGGATGCATGGAATCAATTTGTATAGACCAGACTGTCTTCTGATTTTGAGGTAATTATAAGCTAGCCAAAAGCTTGATTCTTCTAATTATAAAAGTCCATTATGCTTCATTGCATGTTCCTTTGATGTGTAGGCAAAGTGTATGAGAGGACAAATGGTGCATGTGACTAATCATATGCAACACCACCTCTCCAAGATTGGTTATGCATGGTTAGAAGAACAAGAGTAAGTATATATGATAGTTTAATTCTATTTAAATATACTAGAATTTTATTTCATTAACTCTAAAGTAATGTCTCTCTTGACAGCAAAAGAAGGTTGGGACCATAGAGCCCATTGATCATGTCCTTCTTAAGAAAATGGCTCATTCAAAGGGGCATAACTCCCTAATCTTTATTAGACAAAAATGCATTCTTGGTTGCTTCAAGAATTGTGGGTGGTTTTACATGTCTATTTTTGTATCTCTTAAATTACAATATATATATACATATATATATATATGGAAATCATCATGTTATATTAATTACACTTGTAGGAAGAGTTGACACAAGAAAATGCCACTACAGGGACTCTAAGCAGCATTGCTACAACAAGGGACATCATGTATATGGCTATGGGCAACAAGGATGAGCACCCTAATTGAGTAATGGGCCAAGGGCGTAGTGTGGTTCCTTCCAAATTCTTCCATAAATCAAGAAATCTTCCAATAGAAGACATGGAAGCATGGAAGGAGAATATGCTAAATGAGCTATATGTGAAGGTAAGGAATGATTTCTATAGGACCCTCAGGGTTTCAAATGTCCAAGTTAAGATATTGCCCCTCAACATCATCTTGCAATAGCTGCAATCCTCCATATGAAGAAGAGATGGAGGAACATCGAAGGAGATGTCCCAATCAAGGAGGTATTTGTTGACATGCTTACCTTTTTTATATTCCATGTCTTAGTAATCTTCATTTATTCTTATGTATAAGTGATTTCTGATTTCCAGGTGGGTCAGTGTATGCTACAACTATATAGAGTTGAGAACAACGTTACTATGGCTGCAGAGTACAAGGTTTTTTCTATAGTGCTGCTCAGCATGTTGATGCATCCATACATTAAGCATGTGTGCTTTACTACTGCCCTCCTACCATTTCCTATAGAAGCGGACAATATTCATACTATTGGGGATGCAATTGGATATCATGTAGCTTGGCCAGAGAATATCAAAATAGTGATTTACAAGGTATATATATATGGTATCACAACATCATGTTCAACAACAACTTTAAAGCCTAAGCTAAATGTTTAAATACTATTTACATTGTAATGTTAACTAGAAGAAGCATAAGGCACCATTGAGGGTAACCCCTCCCTGGCAACAAATTATGGAGTACCAATTGCCCCATCCCAAGTATTTATGTATATTTTTATAATAAAATTAAATCTCTTTGACTCTTCATATATATATATATATATATATTCTTTATTAATTTATCAAAAATTACATCTATAGTGTAGGGATCAGGTGCAAGTTCCACCCAACACACCTTCATTCCTGAGAGGAATATATAGACTGATTAATGAAGATAACGAAATCAACCCTATATGGATAGAGGCTGGTGTGCTTGCCCATGATGTAGTTGAGGTTCCAATCATAAAAGAGGACCTCTTCGCCATATGTAATATAGCTTAGCTCAAATACATGCACATCATCGTTTATATTGGGTATGCCTTGTAATTACTTTATGTAGGTCTTTGTTGCAAAGATTAAAGGTCGAGGACGTTTACAAATTCCTTGACCCTGCTATTGTCTCTAGACCAAAGGAGCATTTGCCCAAGGATAAACAAATAGAATATATGATACCTAGGTTCTTGGGTTATGATAAGGGGTAAGCCTTACTTATTCCATACAATAGTGGGTAAGCTATTACATGTCTTGCTATCATTCCACATAAACATGAGTATGTATATAAGCTAAGTTTTTCAAATTTCAATTGATTGATTATGTATATAGGTCCCATTGGAAGCTATTAACTTTGGATGTGCATGGAGGAATTGCAATGTTTTTTTATTCTTGTGGAGCCCAAATTCAAGGCACACTAATGGAAGTCATCAATAAGTAAGTTTGACTTTTATTTCATTCATTATAATAGTTGGATAACTGATAAATATCCTCTTTATTCATATAGAATGCTTTTACTTATATATGTGCAATGCATGGTATAAATGGGCTAAGATGGAAAATATTAACCATCAAGCAAAACTGATTTAGAAAAGGGTTAAGGTAAGGTTTACTACATTAGTATTACCTTATAACCTAGACCTATAATTGCACATGATATTTGAACCTTATGATTTGAAGGGGAGCCTTGGTGCAAGGGTAAAAGTTGTCATTGTGTGACCTTGAGGTCATGGGTTCAAGGCGTGGAAATAGCCTCCTACAAAAATACAAGGTAAGGCTACCTACTCGCCCCTTCCTTGGACCCCACATAGGCGGGAGCTTCATGCACTAGGGCTGCACTTTTTTATTTGAATCTTATGATCTATTACCTTTATTGTGAAGTTCCCTAAAAAACAATTTGATTGGGAGTGTGTGTATTATCTTCTCAGATATATGAGAACTCACATTTGCAAAGGATTTATGATCTCCCAATTAAGAAAGGTTTAATTAATGGACTGATCATCATTCTTCAAGTTTTCTACATCTCTTAAATAACTCCAACATTAATGTCTCAATTGATTTAATATTTGTTGTCTTGTAGGTTCATTTGGGTGGTAAGAGTTACTCCCAATTAAATATAGATGACATCAGAATGGAATGGACCAAATATCTTATGACTTTTAATTTGTAGATATATGATGCTATTGAACATAAAAAAATTTTATCATTGAGATATAATTTACAACTACACTACTTGGATGCATGTGTTCATTTTTTATTTAATTCTGTGTATGCTTTCTCTATTTCACTGAGAAGTGTGTATGGAGAAGTTCGATGTGAAATGTTGGCAGTGTTGAATGTGTATGAATGTATTTTGTAAATTAATTTGCAGCCTTGAAAAATGAAGT
The DNA here is from genome assembly GCA_035236585.1 of Warburgia ugandensis. Classification (NCBI taxonomy): domain Eukaryota; kingdom Viridiplantae; phylum Streptophyta; class Magnoliopsida; order Canellales; family Canellaceae; genus Warburgia; species Warburgia ugandensis. The sequence continues at coordinate 41,161,189 of CP141128.1, read as the reverse complement.
GTTGAAATTCAAAAACTACAAGAATAATGTATAAACAGAAACCAACAAAGGAACACACATGTTGTGCAGAAAGTATAAGCAATATAAGACAATTTTTGGAAACTGTCCGATAAAGCCCTGTAATATAGGATGGTTTTTCAAAAATTGTCCTATATTACAGAGCTTTGTGGGATAGTTTTTCAAAAACCATCCTATAATATCCACAGTTTACAAGATGGCTTTTGAAAAATCATCCTTTAATAGACAGATTTATAAGATGGTTATTGAAAACCACCCTATATTAGACACATTTATATGTTGGTTTTTAAAAAACCATCCTATATTACACATTTCTAATCATATATAAGATGGTTATTGAAAAACCATCCTATGTTACACACATTTATAGGATGGTTTTTCAAAAACCATCCTATATTACTCAGATTTATAAGATGATTTCTAATAAATCGTCCTATATTTTACATATTTCTAAGATAGGTATTTTGAAACTATCTTATAAAATTTAAGCTATATAAGATTGTTTTCCCAAAAACCATTTACAATAGTTTTAATATAAGATGGTTTAATATAAGAACCATCTATATTTGTTTTCATTTTATAAGACGGCCCAATATAAGATTGTTTTTTAACCATCTTATAAACTCCTCACTGTAGTAGTGTATCCACTTTATCTTGTGATATCATTTACATTTAGCATATGCAAAAATCCCGAAACATTACACCTAGTGGATGAGTTAGTCTCATAAGGGTTTCTAGAAATGATACCCATAAACATGTTAAAACACATATAGAAGTCCCTTCATTTTTCTCAAAGAATTTTTTTCTATTCATTTTTCATTACATACCTAACTAAAGTATATTAATAAAAATGAATACTAGTTCAAAATACTACCCTAATGCTAAAGACATTCCATCACTAATCAAACCTCAGAGTTTGAGTGTGTGAATACCCAATATATACACAATTCTAGTATCTATGTGAACTATAACCTAAATTACCATTCTAAAGTAAGCTTTGGCTTCAAATCTCACAAGATATAATTGACGCTTAGAAAGAAGTCACTCTAAGTAGGTAAATAAAGCTCTAATAAATATGTGAGCAGAATAATGTATTAAACCCATATTATCTCACATATTTCATATGAAAGAAAAATAACTTAGAAGAAAGAAATTTGACTAATGGTTTCATGGAAAGGATACCAACTATTTAAGAATGTTACACTTTACCATAATCCCTACTAATTCATAACTACATCTAAGCCATACTAGTACTGAGATCAAGTTAGATCTATTATTAGGACAAAATGAAAGGCCTAGGACAAGGTTATCAAAGAACTATATGGGTAAATAAAATGTTATAAAGAATATGTAGGTCTTTTAATGATGTATTCACAATCTTGTTTTCAAAATTGAGAGTGAACATTCTCCTTTTCATTAGTTATCTCTTTATTCTTTACTTTTTCACCTAACTTTGAACATAGCCTTTTTTGTTTCTTTTTTTTTTTAATTTTTCTTCTTTGAAACATTTTGATGTTCACTTTTGAAGTATATTATTCATATTTTTTCATCGAGATATTTTCAACAATCTCTGCATATTTTTAGACAAACTAGGTAATAATGGACATAATATGGGTTAAAGTATGGGTAATGGTTAATTAGCTAAGCAAGAAAAAGTTATAACATAAAGGCTCAAAAAGGGCTAATTAGCAAAAAATAACATAGGTAGTCTAAAGGCTCTAGGTTAAACAAGGATGGCTTCTATCATTTCCTAAGTTCTGTAATACTTAAATATGTTTATAAATTTAAGAGATATATGGTATAATCTTTAATATTATTTCTTGATAGTTGACCAAAACAAAGAATAGTGAGGCCAACTAAAAATTAACGCATGCTAAAGAAAAACTAGAATTTATGTATAACGTTCACAAATAAAGAATGTTTCTAATCTCACATGGGTTATAAGTCTCTACTAACCTTCTTTAGGATTTTTGAGTTATACTTACTCTTCAACCTAAACTATGTATATATGGCTTTGTGCAATATATGTTTCAAGTTTAATTTTCATGAAAAGCTCCATAAAAGGGTTATAAAACAAACTAATTGTATACAAATCTATCAAAAACTAAAGTCTAAGAATAGCACTAATTTAAAAAAAATCTAAATTCACATCCTTGTAAAGGAACTTACCACAGCCTGAGGAAAAATCCAATCTTTTGTTTAAATAAGTATTTTTCCAAAATGGAAAACCAATAATGAACAAATCAAATTATTAAATACCCCACCCATATACTGAAATTAAACATTATCCTCAATGTTCAAAATTAAACATGGACAAATAAAATAACAAAGCTAAGAGAAAAGATAGGCAGAAGTGTACCTGCACGCCGATAATGGTGGACAAACTCCTGATGTGAATATTCTCACGCAAAAGAAAGTACAATGATACCAATGCAAATGCAAATGCAAATGCCAGACTAACTACTAAATAGAAATCAAACTTATTCTAACACTACGCATGCAAGAGCCTCTAGGAGAAATCACTCCACTTTGAAACTTCATGGTGGTTGATAAACATTTTCCACCTTATGATTGGGGGAGTCAAAGGAATAGCATTGTTGATTACCATGATTGAGGATTTCTTATTAGAATTGGAGATGATTTTTCCCAAGTGCCATCAAATTGAGAAAATAGTATGCCAACATCAATTTGTTGGAATACCTCCTCTCATACATATTCTTGTATGCTAGGGCTAACTTAGCTCTATGTCTCTTCAAAAGGTTGTTTATTTTTCCTTTTGATGTAGAGGAATAGTGGGGCTTATATGCTCTTTATCCTCGATTGTTCTCCCTATAGCTAGTTGATGTTCTGAAGTAACATCAAGTGATTCACCTTCCTATTTTTTATCAAGGCCAAGGGCAGTGTTAACATGCAAGGTATTAGATGAACCTAAACTCTCACACTTTGAAATTTCTAGGTAGAATACTTAGAAAATAGAAGGGTCCTACTTGGGCTTTCCCTTGCTAAGTATCCATTAGATGAGTAGTATCAAGTAGAGCATTAACTTCATCATTGGAGTTGTCTATGTCAAAATCGAACCTAAAATGAGATAGAAATGCCTTAGGTGGATCAGCACTAGAGGATGGTAGGGATGTTTATATACTAAACTCTCTGTCATATTAACCTCTAAAGGATCTTCAAAGTCTAAATGTGGTTATCCCGTGTTAAAGACATTCAGCTTAATCTTTATATTCCTAAAGAACAACTTCATAACACCATTCCTATAATCACTTATTGCATTTGATGTGGCAAAGAATAGCTATCTCAAAATGACAAGAATTTTATACCATGATCTGATACAGGTTGGATATCTAAGATAAGAAAGTCTACAAGAAATAAAAACTTCTCAACCTACACCAATACATCCTCAACCACACAATGTGGAATTTTTACTAACCTGTTTGCCAATTGTAGTGTGGTAGTAATCAATGTCATCTCATCTAAACCTAATTTCATATAGATAGAGTATGGCAATAGGTTAACTCTTGACCCCAAATCAAGTAATACAGTTATCAAGTGTGTGTTTCTCTATGACACATGATATGGGGGAACACCCAAGGTCTCTATATTTTGCTGGGGTATTTTTTTGGATGATTGAGCTCACTTGCTCAATAAGAAATGCTTTCTTTTGAATATGAAGCTTCCTATGTAGGGATCATTTAAAACCTTAGCATAAGAAGTCATGCCCTTTGTGACGACCCGGGTTTTTGAAACATATTTTATAATATATTTTTCAAAGGCAAGAGCGTCCCCTCAGTAAAAAAATTTCGTAAAACAAAGCAGCGGAAATTCTTTTATTTTAAAACTTGTTTTGAAAACCCAAGTCACCACTTCATACATAACATAAGTACAATTTGTGTACAAAATAAAATTCCATGCCCTTTGTGATGACCAGGGTTTTTGAAACACATTTTATAATATATTTTTCAAAGGCAAGGGCATCCCCTCAGTAAAAAAATTTTGCAAAACAAAGCAGCAGAAATTCTTTTATTTTAAAACTTGTTTTGAAAACCCAAGTCACCACTTCATACATAACATAAGTACAATTTGTGTACAAAATAAAATTCCATTGAAGGAATATGATTTTATTAAACTTCCAAGATCCATCCAGTGGTTCACAGTACACAACCCATTGTATCCTTACAATACTTGTCCAAATACACAATTCAAATTACAAAGTTCTAAATACAATATATGCGCTCAATATAATGTTTCAAGGGATATACCCTTATTACTTATTCTTCAATAGTTTTTCAAGTCTTGAGCTCCTAAGTCTCCTTCTCTGTATCTGAGATATTGTAAACATTCGAACATTTACAATATCTCAGCAAGCTATGCTTGGTAGGGGATAAGAATGTAAGTTATTGATAGTAAAATCTCAATATTCACTTATCCCATAATTCATTCTATCATAAACACATTCATAGACCACTATTATTGATATGAGCATCTCATTTCCTTGTCATTTGTGTTCACCTTTATACATACATAGTATATAAGAACAAATCCGTTAAAATTGTAAAAATAATCAATAATCATTTCCATACAAAATTGATCAACTCCTTTTGTTATCCCTTTCTCGTATTCAGAACTATATTCTAAACCTTCCTACCATCTATGATAATATTTATCTATTTTCCTTTCACATATCTATTTATATGTCATGGGCTCCAAAATTTCTAGATTATACATTTTCTCATACTTCTTTCAAGCATATCTCATAACCTTTATCATATCATACTAACTCTTTATTTGCAATATTCTTGATAATTCTAATTAAAAGAGTTCTTATTGATTTTGAATTCATCCCTTCTCAAGTCTTTACAAACTCCATAATTTATCATTCTCATTTAGGATTTACGCAATCCATTGCAAGATTTGTACTAAATGTCCTTACGTTATAAAATCAGTAAGAGATATATTTCTCTAATTGTCATTGCCATTTCATATATTGATCTCACATTCCCCCTTTGTTGGGGTTAATTTCTATGCTATCCTAAAAATTTATATAACCCTAAACTTTTCTTTCTTCAATCAACATGTAATAAGATGATTGACAAGTTTTGTAAGCATCTAACATAGATCCCATGAATGCTCTTGATTTCTTGAAATCTATTAAAATTGATATAACCTTAAAACTTGATTTCTTTAATCAAAATGTACACTTGCAACACATATATTCCATGAATTCTTTTGGTCTCCTTACATCTATTTCCATATATCATTATTACTTCATCTAATACATTTCATTCTCCTCAACTTTATGAACATCATTTATCCAACTCATAGAACTTAAATTTTGCTTTGATTCTATACTTTGATGTTGCATTTCCAATTCTCAAATAATAATAATAAATTTTGAAAATGCTCATCCTTATAGAGAAAAAGGATACTTAATTTCCTCAACATCATTTATGTTCAATGCATCCTTATGGAGAACAAGGGTAATAAATTTCTTTAATAAACTCTTTTATGTTCAATGCATCCTTACATTGATCTTTCCATTTTCTTTTCCTAAAGAAAGTCGTTACTTTCATACTGTAAATTTCTATAATCACTCATTAATCCTTAACATTTGTTCTTTCAACTCATTCAAATAATTTGATATTCTTTTCCTCAACTATTATAGATATTTTCTCATTCAATCTGATGTAAGATTGAAAATCTCAAAATATCTTAAAGTTCTAACCACTTCTTTCTACAAAAATTTGGATTTATGACTTATTAATAATCATCTTATTTTTCCAAACTTTACACTTAGGTTTAGATATCACTATTTGTTTATAGGTCTTCATTTCTCATGTTTTATCTCAACCTTCCTCCAAAAATATATTTTCCTCACTATATTTCTTAAATCTTGCAAGATCACCACTCTATCATGTAAGTGGAATTAATATCTCTATTCATATTTTGTTCTTCCTTTTCCTTGATCAATAAATGTACTCCTCTTCATGATAATCCATAACTATATTTTCCCAATTCATCATATCAATATTTCTCTCTTATTTTCCAGAGTTGTTTCACCATCAATTGTACTTCTCTTTACTATAATCCCAAAATTATTTTCAATATCCCCAAGTTATCATATCAATATTTCTCTAATCCTTGAAAATCCTTTTGTGCTAATTTCCACAATTAATTTATCATACCAATTTCATTTACATCTTAGGAATTTCAAATTTGTTGTTCCATCAATAGGGCTATAATTTCTTTGTTAACCATACATCCTAATGGTTTAATTGCCTTTCTTAATAAGTTTGGGATCATATTTCTGTCCCTTTTAACATATCAAACTCTCTTCTTCCATTTCATTTTATTCAAATTTCAAAGACCATCTCTTTATGTTTTGAAATTTTATCATTTCTTTATTAAATCCTTCGCATTTACTAAGTTTGGATAGAAATTACTTATTTATCTCCTTATTCATCTTTACTTAAAACTATCCTCATTTACAAAATTTTGAATTATCTCACTTATCTCTTCAATTTCCTTTCAAGTAATATCATCTCTATTTTGATGATTAATTTCATTTAACTAATTGTCATAATGCCATATATGTAGCAATTATAACTCTTACACTTATATTTATTCATATATTTATTATAAATTTTTATTTTTATAATAATTCTGAAGTTTCCTCTTTAGCTTTTATTTCTCATAAATCTCCATTTCACCTATTCCGTAAGGTTGGAGTTTTTCCATCACATTTTCCAATTTATCACTTCTTTCTCTTTATCTCCATTCCTTCACTTAGTAATGGTCATATAGATACTAGTATTGGTGTACCTTGTTCATACATATGTATGTTTACTCAGAACTTTAGATTAGACCTGAACATCATACCTTACATCCATTGTAATGTTTTCCTTATTGATTTCTATATCATACTATTCCCTATATTGGAATTATTACTTGTTAAGTAGTATTTCTAATCCTTTCAACCAATAATATCTACTTGTACTATACTATTCCTTCATAATAACTATTTTTATACTCATTCTTAACTAATGAGTTTAACTCTTTCCATACTCATCCTTTACTAATGAGTCAACTCTTCCTTCACGAACGAGTCAACTCTTTCCATATTCCTCAACTAATGAGTTTAACTCCTTCCTCACTAACGAGTCAACTCTTTACATACTCTTCAACAATTGAGGCTACTCTTTTAAGACTTATCCCTCACTAATGAGTCAACTCCTTCTATACTTATCTCTTAACTAATGAGTTTATCACATAACTCCTTCTCATCAACTAATGACTTATCTCTTATTCAATTCCTAATCCTCATCCTTTAATTGGATATTCATCTTCATATTGGACATGATGGTACTGTACTGTGACTGGATGAATAGCTCTGATACCAACTGTGACAACCAGGGTTTATGAAACACATTTTATAATATATTTTTCAAAGGCAAGGGCAGCCCCTTAGTAAAAAAATTTCGCAAAACAAAGCAGCAGAAATTCTTTTATTTTAAAACTTGTTTTGAAAACCCAAGTCACCACTTCATACATAACATAAGTACAATTTGTGTACAAAATAAAATTCCATTGAAGGAATATGATTTTATTAAACTTCCAGGATCCATCCAGTGGTTCACAGTACACAACCCATTGTATCCTTACAATACTTGTCCAAATACACAATTCAAATTACAAAGTTCTAAATACAATATATGCGCTCAATATAATGTTTCAAGGGATATACCCTTATTACTTATTCTTCAATAGTTCTTCAAGTCTTGAGCTCCTAAGTCTCCTTCTCTGTATCTGAGATATTGTAAACATTCGAACATTTACAATATCTCAGCAAGCTATGCTTGGTAGGGGATAAGAATGTAAGTTATTGATAGTAAAATCTCAATATTCACTTATCCCATAATTCATTCTATCATAAACACATTCATAGACCACTATTATTGATATGAGCATCTCATTTCCTTGTCATTTGTGTTCACCTTTATACATACATAGTATATAAGAACAAATCCGTTAAAATTGTAAAAATAATCAATAATCATTTCCATACAAAACTGATCAACTCCTTTTATTATAGGAGATTTGTATCTCAGTCAGTTACTATACTGGGATTTTCCCTTCTGGGGAAAAATATTGGTAATATACAATTACCTGGAATTTCATCATGCCATCCCTTAAGGCATTTCACTATGCCAATTTCTTATGCATCATAATGCAAAATAATCAAGGACTACTATGCTTGCAGTCTAATCCATACAGCGCGCCCGGATAACTGTTCAATAATTCACTTATACCATTCTCAGTGGAAATTACAATATCCATGTCCATATGGGAGGACCATGGCTGTCACAGTGGTGGCCTTCCCATAATTGCCCCACCCGACTTTTAGCCTTTCTTAAGCTTGGTATTTAATATCATCAAGTTTCAGAGAGTTGGTGGCCAAACCCTCTTAACTCTCCTAGCATAGCATCCCCAGGCCTATACCTGTTTAAAACAAAACTACAAGCCTCCAAGCTTGTATGTAAAATAATACTTATACATGTCAGACTATTTGTCTATTTATCTAGGACTGGAATATTTTCTACTTTCTTATTCACTTAGGGTTGTTCTCAATTCTCAACTTGACCATTTAATACTTATTTTCCTCATCATTTGGTTGGATCATATTTCAATTTGAGGCATTTACCTTAATATATTGGTATCATACATATCAATACTTCAAAACATAAGATCATGTATTAGACATGTATCTTCATGTAAAGGTATTCTTAATAATCCACCTACCTCAATGAGGTATTCTTACTCCTTAAAATCTGCCATAGTCTCGATCAACATATATCTGTCAAATCATATGTATAATGTCATTTTTTCTAATCAAGGGTACATACTACATGGTCTTTTGATCATCCTTATGTAGGATGATTTGAATCTTTCTTCCTTGAATATCATATATCCATGGGTTTAATATCATTTATACAAATACTATCTATATCAAACATAACAATCTAATTTACATTGATGTTTCTTTTTCCTTATTGTTTTTGATCATACAAGATCTCATCTTGTTTGATCATCCTTATCTCACTTACTATTTTTATTAGGGTTAGATAATTTGCTATCTTTTTATGTTCTTATTATTATTCAACCAGTTAGTGTCTTACTTGGTTGAAGATAATTTATTTCTTCCTATCACTAGATAACTCCTTATTTCAAGATGACTAGTACTTACCAGTTAAAGTCTGCTTAAAAAGTGGTTAATACAACCCTCATGTAAGGAGGCGTTTAGACCTCTCTCACGTCAATAGGAGGTGAGGGAAAAGCACTTGGCTCTTGTATCCCCCCTATAACCACAATGTTCAGAGTCCACTGGAGTGGTACTAGCTCAACCTTTGACAAGGTTCCTATGAGCTCTTTACCTTAAGTTCCTTCTCTAATTGATTTTAATTAATTTCCATGGATATGCATAATGTCATCCATGGAAGTTCATTATTTTCCTACTTTGGGCCAAGGAATTGGTAAACCATTCCTTATATTGTCCTACTAACTATAGCCCTTATTAAGTCAAAATCATTCATTCATCTTAGTTGTCAATGAATCTCTATATTTCATTAGTTTACATTTTTTGTGATTTATGCTCCTTATATCTTAACAACTACTTAAAAATTGAATAAAATTTGATAATAAGTAAATCATAAACTTGAAAGCATAAATCAAATATAAGTTTAACAACTATATACTAACATTCTTCCTATGAATGTAACTTAAGCTAGTGAAATAAAACTAACATGATCCTAAGTTATGAAATACATAAAATTGTACTTCTATCTTAATGGAATCATGTTTAAATCTCTAATTTACACTATCATGATCCTAAGATAATCAAATCTACTAACAAATTACTCATTTATGGCATATCATACTAAAATTTAAAGATTACACTATCATGCTTTCTAACTTAGAACATAAATCACATTTACACCTTTATATCCAATAAAAGACAATTAAAACTTATTATATTAAGATTATTATAAACCTTTAAATATGATCCAACCATTAGATCTTAGATGTTTTCCTTTAGATTAAGGGTTTTAATTACCTTTAGGGCTTTTAATCCATTAAGATCCAAAAATCATATCCACTTGATTTTGTCACATTTCATCCATGATCTAATTGGATTCCATCATAATATCATCCCTTTAATCCATCCCAAGGATCTGATCATACTTGATCTCATTGATCAAGTGGGTCCCTTTGTATTTTTAGGGTTTTTCTACCATAAAGGGTAGATCCCCTAATTTATCCCAGATCTGTCCAAATTAACCATAGATATTACTTTATTATAGTATTATATCATCATTAAAATAAATTTCCAAGATCTGATCACCTCAGATCTTGAAGATCTTAGAAATCGGACACTTATTTCCAAAATACAGAATAATTTAGGAATAATTTTTAAAAATATTATGGTTTCATTAGAAACTAGACATTACAAGATTTCCATAGCTTCTTTCCGATCTCAATTTGGAGTTCATATGACTCCACAATCTTAAATTTAAGTTTACAGTCGTTCCTAGAGTCCAAATTTGATCTAGGCCCAGCAGAATTAATCTCTCTCAATTGAGGGTCTAAACCTTGTTAGATTTTCTTAAAAATTGTACCCTAGGGGTTTTGGACCCTTCTAGATTGATTGGGAAGATTAGAATTTCCATCTGAGCTCTCTATCACCATAAATTGAAGGCTCTAGTATTTACTTTATTTTTACCATTTTTCATTCAAATTAAATTACAAAAAAATAAAAATTATTCTAAACCATAATAAATATGTATGGGAAGTAGTTACACTAACCTTATTGGATAAAAAACATATATTTGATGCTCAATTTGAGAGAATTATCGGTCGATGATAATATAGCCCGATTGTCCCCGTTTTTGTGATTTTCTATTGTTGGAACCATTGGATCTTGAAATTGATTTGGGGATTTTGTATATACTGTAGTATAGGAGGTTATGGATGGTGCAATTTATCAGATTCTACCTAAAACGGATTGCCTAATTGAATTTAGGTCTCTTGTTCCACTTAGAAAGAGGAGAGAGAAATAAGAAAAATAGAGATTGGGGAGGGATGAATGAGAATTTGGAGCTGAAACTCTAGGGAAGACTTGGAAATTTTGTAGTTAAGGTTTTGAAAATTTTTGGGACATATTTATAGCCAAATTTGATTTTTATCATTTATTTTGATAAGATATTTTATTACTTTAGAATTTTTTATTACAAGTGCATTCTCCATTCTCCACTACAATCTCCACTGCATTCTCCACTACCAGAAATAATACACTGAGCAATTATTGTTGCTTCTAGGGCCCACTTTGTGGGCCCCACTTTTATGTGAAAAGACGTTTTTGCCCTTTGAACTCCAAAATTGGAGAATAATAGGCAATATTTGTCCGAACTCGGAATCGAGCGTACTTAGTGGCGTTGGAATCGTATTTCTAAGTACTTCATGAATATTGATGTCTTATTTCTTGGATATAGAATATGGATAAAATTACCATTTTACCCACAAATGGAGAAAATTAAGGAATTTTCATTCTAACTCAGAATTGAACGTACTTAATGTTGTTTCGATCAGTTTTCCAAGTACATCTATAATTTATATGTTTTAATTCATGATATAATCTCCATAAAAGGAGAATTTTCAATAACCTAATATTCCAACCTAGAATTTCTAAAAATTCAAACTTTATTAATTTGCCTTAATAAGTTACAAAAATTCAGGGTCATTACACCCTTGATAGCATAGAGTAATGGAATATTAATATTTACATGTTTAAAAATAACCAATATTTCATTAAAATTTGTGCCCTTCTTTGCAATATTGAGAAGCTGAGGATATGGAGCTAGAATATGAGTTACCTAAGGGATAGGTTTAGAAGAAGTACGGGACTTCTCTTTACCCTTATGATGTGTCTTAATAATTATTACAAGTACACGACTCTATTGGAGTATAGAATCAGGAAAAATGGGTCAATCACACTAAGAGTCTTTACTAAATAAAATTAATTAGAATTCAGATCATCATATTTTAACCTAGCTAAACATTCAAAATATGAAATATTTAACCAAAAGTCAAGAAATGTAAAGACAAAAAATAAACAACTAACTAAAAAAGGAAATGACTAAGCTAAAATGGAAACAACTAAACTAACTAAACAATTAGAAAGTAAACCCTAAATTAGAAAGTAAACAATTAAGGCAAACCAGGAAACTATCTAAATAAGCAAAGAAATAAACTAGTAAACTTTTTAAAACTACAACTAAGGAAACTATCTAAAATTACAACCAACTAAAGGTTAAAGGATCAAAGTACTAGGAAATGGAAAAGAACTATTTCATTAATGGCCTAATTACAAGGAATTGTTACATAAGTAATGAAAAGAAAAGAAATAAAAGAAACAAAGGTCCTTCAAGTCTGGGCTTGAATTTTGTTGTAGGGCCACATGTTGTGTCACTCAACAAGAGCTTGTACATTTCTCTTCAACCCAAAATACACTACAATTACTGCCAAGATTTTCTCATTTCCTTAAACCGACATGCCATAAACTTATAAATCCCATCCAATTAGCCTTAGGAGTGAAGTATTAGGGAGCCAAGAAAATAAGAACTTTAACACCTTCCCTAAACAATTACCACCTAAAAAATAAAAGAAGATTATGATGGAAAATGAAAAATAAAAAGTTATTGCATTTTTCCCAAGCTAGAAACTCTAAAAGAGGGCAACTTCAAGGTGTTTAGATAAAGAGAGGATTAGAGTCATTCATTTTTAGAATAGGGTAGTCATAGAAGAAGTTTCCTACTTTAAACATGAAAGAGAATAAAAATAAAAATAAATTGGTGACAGTGGCCCTTATTTTAAGACTTGCTAATTCTAGCCATAGGAGATGAAGCAAGGAGTTGGGACATAGTATGATCCTACCCTTTAACATAAAGCCCTTATCTAGGAATTTAAGTATCTTTATGGATATATTTTTATATTTCATTAACCTTTAATTAAGAAATTAGAAAATTTTCTTATTCTCAATAATCTTTCCATTTTCCTTAGTCCAACTTAGAAAATAAAATAAAATAAAATTAGAAGAGAGAAAGAGGAATGATGCATGAACTAACTAATATGGATATATGCATAAATTCTAAAATTAGAAAGTGCATATGTGAATGGAAAAAGAAAGTGTATGGAATTACAAACTAGATGAATTAGTAACATAGTAGGAAGGTGTGTGAGTGAAGAAAAGTGTAAGAATGAATGACTAGGAGATGGAAATGAATAAATAATGCAAGAATTAGCATGGGAAGTTCCATGCGCGTAACTACAAAAGTGTGTGTGTGTGTGTGTGTGTGTGTGTGTGTGTGTGTGTGTGTGTTCATAAATTAAAAAGTAATGATGCTTACGCTAAATGCATGATATTATCATGCTATGAATGACTTTCTATGTTAAGAATGCATTTCCATATATAAGAATCTAATATGCATAAAGTTTCTAAACTAATCCTAACATATATGCAAAGGGAATTAGATAGTCAAACATGGGTTTCTAATTAGGAAAGTGCTAATTTGAAACTAAGAAAGAGCTAAATCTAAGAATCTACCATGCAACTACTTTCTAAAATGGTTCTAAATTTATCCTAAAACATTCCTAATGTATATAGAAAAAAAAAATGAAAATTTAAAAACTAAAAAGCAAGGAAATCTAAGATCTAATCTTGGAATCTAAAATTAGAAACTCCCCACTTCTAAAATAGGAAAGTTCTTAAAATATGCAAATAAAAGAAGCTGAATGAAAAGTTATACTACAAACTAGATCTACAAATGTTGTCATGTGTGTCTTCATGTGTGCCCCATTCTTTATTATTTTGTTTGTAAGCTTTTATTGAATATGAGTCTATCGTATATGAATTAAAATTCTCTCATAAGCTTCGTAAGGTGATGAAATGTATGCAAATGTGCATGAATAGGAATTTTCCACCTTTCCACTCTCGTTTGACTTGGAGATGTACATAGGGTTTTTGGCCACTCTAACTACTACAATGACACTCAATAATAATTGTGAACCTCTAGGATTTCATTTATGGCATGTGTGACCCATAATATAGCTCAAAATGTGAATTTTCTCTTTTAGGGGTAAAATTGGTAATTTTGTTATTTTTTTCATCTGTACCTTTAAGTGATTTATGGGGCTAAAACCTTCTAAATATAGAGGTATATGTATATTTTCTATACCCATCACCTTCTGAGTCTATATATGACTCTCATTTTCCTCACGTTGTTTTATTTCTTTAATCAAGCCAACTTAATTATCTATTGTCTTACTACTCCTATGAGTAGTTATGGGTTTAACTTGTTTATGAAATTTCAACTCATTAGAAGTAGAACCAATCTCATATTGGCCCTTAAGGTTACATATGGACTGACTAGGAAATTTTTCCTTTTCCCTCCCTATAATTGTAGCTTTAATTTGACCCATTTAGTATTCTAGTTTCCCAATAGATTGTGAGTGGGGATGCAAAATTTGTTTAGTATTTTTATAAATTCCAGTGAACTTTGCATGAATAAACTAGGGGTCACTTCTAAAGATTATTTCTCTATGGTGGAGAAAAAAGGGCTCTAGGAAAATGTTGAGTAGTAAAGGTCCTAGCTAGACCTCCATATTGATTAGTCTTAGACCAAGAAAAATTGTTGATGCCTAGCCTATCCAAGATTCTAGGTCTCAAAATAAATATTATTACTAGGATTTTTAATGCATTTTCTTGCTCCAAAAAATATTCAAAAAATGTGAAGCTTGATGAGCATGAAGCAGTGGGATGTGCTGGACTAGAAAAGATGGCACAAACCACATGTTGAGATTGCATAGAAAATTCACTAGTCAACATGAAAGCATCTAATTTATCAACCCAATTATCTAATTTATCCACCTTATTTGCCAATCTATCCATTTTAGCGTAGAGGCTTAGAGTGGTCCCTATTTCATATAAACTACCTTTGTCCTGAGGTTGGTAATTTCTTTCCATGCAAGTAGAATATTCTCATTGATGGGAATTTTTTGGAAAAGTCCCAAAGAAATTCAAGGCCTTTAGATCACTTTTGGTAATGAATGTCCCACTACTAGTGGCATCTATCATATGTCGATTTTATGGTGTCAAACCTTCATAGAAATACTACACCTATTCCCACTTTTCAAAGCCATCGTGGGGACACTTGATCAATAGATCCTTCCATCTTTCCCATCATTCATAAAAATGTTCTTCCTTTTTCTATTGAAATTTAATTATTTCCATTCTAAGGGCACACTACTATGGGGGGTGATTTATAAGACGAATAAAAAACTACCTTATACCCAGTCATCTTATAAAATAAAAACAAACAAAATACAGCTCAAGAAAGCGTCTTATTTATAAATAATATGGGATGGTTTTTCAAAAATCATATTATATTTTGACAAAATATAAGATGGTTTTTGAAAAACAATCCTATATTTCTTTCAAAATATATATATATAATAAAAAAATTAAAAAAAAACATTTTGGACAATAGTCTTATATTTTTTTCAAAAATATACCATAATTTTTCAAAAACCATCCTATATTATGTATTATATAAGATGGTTTTTCAAAAAATATCCTATATCATGTATATATAATATAGTTTGAAAAATCATCTTATAATCTATATAATATAGGATAGTTTCTCAAAAACCATCTCATATTAAACTGAAACATAGAACATATAGTTTTTGCAAAACCACCTTATATAGGACATCCTTCAAACTAATTCCTTTCTTTTTTTAATTTGTACATTCTTTCTGCAGTTCTTGTATGTCAAAGTACATTCAATAGTCACTAACACTAGATAAAAGAAGTCATTTAACAATCACTAACTTCTCCATAGACACTTCACATTCAACAATCACTAACTTCTCCATACACACTTCACATTCAACAGTCACTAACTTCTCCATACACACTTCACATTGAATTAAAGAAGGCATACACCCATACATTCACATTCTTAATAAACACCCATATGTTTCATTCAACACACTAACTTCACCTCATTGAAATAAAGAAAGCACACACTGACTTCAATCAAAAGAAAAAATAAAGAAAGCACACACAAACTTCAATCAAAAGATAAAAGGACTACATCCATATAAATGAAGTTCTATTTTGTATTTCATTGATAAAAATGTTTACACTCAATAACATCAGTGATCTACAAATTAAAAGTGAAAACATACTCAGTCCAATCCATTCTAATGTCACCTAGATCTAATTGGGAATAACTCTGACTTTCCAAATTCGCCTACAAGACAACATTTACTAAATCAGTTTAGACATGCAATCTTGGAGTCATTCAAGAAATGTAGAAAACATAACAATGATCAGTAAATTGATACTTACCTTTTCCAACTGTGAGATCTTAAATCCTTTGTGAATGAGGATTCTCATGTATCTGAGAATATAATAACCACACTCCCAATCAGATCATTGTTTGGGGCACTACACAAGAAAGACAATAGAAAAGGTTCAAATATCAAGTCTAATTATAACTTTAGGTTATAAAATTAAACTAAAGAACTACTAAATCTTACCTTAACCTTTTTCCAATTGAGTTTTTCCAGGTGGTCTATACCTTCCATCTCAGCCAATTTATACCATGCACTACACATATATAAGTGAAAAGCATTAGATTATGAATAATAGGATAGTTAGGAGCTATCCAATTATTATAATAAATGAAATAGTAAAGATTTATTTACAATTTCCATCAGCTAGGATCGAATGTGTGCTTCATAAGAATACAAAAATATTGCATACTCACCATTCACATCCAAAGCTAACAACATCCAATGGGACCTATAAACACAATCATTCAATTGAAAATTTCAAAACTTAAACTGATATAGATATTCATGTCTATGGAATGACATAATTTATCAAGATATATTATAACTCACCTCTATTGTAAGGAATTAGTAGGGCCTGCCCCTTCGTACTATGCAAGAACCCAGGTATGATATCTTATATTTGTCTCTCCATGGGTAAATGCTCCTTTGGTCTAGAGATGACAGGAGGGTCAAGGAATTTGTAAACTTCCTTGACCTCTAACCTTTGCAATTTATTGCGCACAAACCTATAGAAACTTAATGTCAAATACTTATCATGACTTATTAACAAAACATGTAATGTCAATCTAATTCTCAATAGAGCATTTACACGACATATTGGATATAAACGATGATTTGTATGTATTCCAATTAAGCCATATTACATATCACTAAGAGGTCCTCATGAGCGCAACCTCAACTATGTCATCGACAAGCAACTGACCTCTATCTTTACGGGGCTAATTTCCTTGTCCTCAATTATTAGTCTATACAATCCCATTCGGAATGGAGGTGTGTTAAGTGAAACCTTCACCTGATCCCTACACTATAGACGTAATGTTCTAAAAATTAGTAATGAACATATACGAGAAGAGAGACATAGATTCAATTTTATCATAAATATATATAAATACCTGAGATGGGCCAATCACTACATTGAAATTTGTTGCCAGGAAGAGAGTCAGCCTCAATGGTGCCTTCTCCTACTTTTGGTTAACTAAATTGGTGTAGATAATATTAAAAAATGTAGCTAAGGATATACTTCTTAGGGTAAACCACATGATATCCAATTACATCCCCAACAGTAGCAATATCATTATCTTCTATCATATATGATAGGGGACATTTGTTTGGAAAATGATAGCAATGCACACATGCTTAGTGTGTGGACACATCAATTTGTCATGCAACGAGACAAAGAACCTTGTATGGTATAGCCACACTAACGTAGTTCTTAGGTGTACATAGCTACATCATGCACTGACCCACTTGCAAATCAGAAATAACATATACATAAGAATGAAAATATTATTAAATAATTACATTGCAAAAGTAAGCATGCCAATACATACATTCTTGATCAGAATATCTGTTTTGAAGATTTGCTCTACCACTTCTTCTTCAAGTGGAGCATTGTAGCTATTGTGACATGGGGGTTGAGAGAAATATCCTGACATGGACTTCTAGAACTCCAAAAGACCTTATATAAATCATTCTCTACCTTCTTGTATAACTCTTCAAAGGTTATACCCTTCCCTATTTCCAAGTCCTCTACTACAGGATTCTTTGATTTAGGGAAAAATTTGGTAGGAACCACACCACTGCCTTGGCCCCTTATATGGCCAAGGTGCTCGTGCTTGTTGCCCATACCGTATATAGGATATTACCCTTTGTAGGAATGCTAATCAAAGTTCCTATAGTTAAGCTTTCTTAGGTCAACTCTTCTTGCACAAGTAGTTATAAGAACATGATCAGTTCTATTATATATACTACAATTCAAGAGATACAACGGTAGAGTCATAAAACCACTTATGATTTGTGAAGCAACTAATGCAGTATTTTCATCAATGAAGGTTTGGGAGTTGCGCCCTTTTGAATGTGCCATTTTCCATAAAAGGGTGTAGTCGATGGGTTTCATGGCTCAGCCTTCTTTTGATATCAAGAGAGACACTAAATTAGAGTTAATGAAATAAAATTTTGGTATTTTTAAATAGAAATGAATTGTCTCATATACTTCTTACTCTTCTAACCACGTGTAACCAATCCTGGAGAGGCATTATGGCATATGATTAGTTTCATGCACCATTTATCCTTTCATATACTTTTCCTAAATATTAAAGGAACATAATTAAGCACAATCAACTTTAGTAATTAGAGGAATCAAACTTTTGGATAGTTGTAATTTCCTCAAAATCAGAAGACAGCCTAATATGTACAAATTGAGTCCATACATCTTGATCAATGAAGCTAGAATACAACTCAAGGATACTGTGGAGCCTCAATGGATCATTGGCATTTGAAATATTGTACCTTCTTGCAAGCTTTAATGATGTCAAAAGTAGATTATAAAATAAAAGCACTCATTTAATCTATGTGAAAAAAAAGAAAGAGGATAAGGGACATATTATGTTATATTAGTAAGCATTAACATACCTTCACCATATCTCATATTACATCTTTGATTGATGGTAACACATGTCCCCAATTGGTCACTAAGACTTAAACCAACCTTCTAACTATGCAGCAAATAAAACTAGTATAAGAATTTGTGCTATCACATATTGCTTTCCCTCTACGGTTTTACTGTATAGTCTCTTTTACCCTTTGACTTTCTCCTAATTACATGCTCCATTTTTGTTGGCCCTTTGCTCTTTCTCTTAATATGTGTACAGGGACTAGATTGTTCTTCATGTTGTTCATGTTCTTCATATTCCATGTTTCTTGCACTAAAATGATACATTTAGATAGAAAGAGTCAAACTTTTCAAGTGAAGCCAATTACCAATAGTCATGAAGGTGTGAAGTCTCATATGAACACACAACTGACCTCCACCTAACTAGGCCATTATAGATCAGCCAAGTAAGAGGCCAAACATGAAGTTGAAGAAATTAAGAGATGAGATTAAGGAAAACTATGAGTTTGATGTAACCATAGAGGCTTTGGATTATACTTGTGAGGTGAGGGACAAGAATCCTACCAGCACTATGGAGATCATAGTTCATAGAACAACTTCACATGCAAAGATGTATTTAAAGAGAAATATGAGTTTGGC
Organism: Warburgia ugandensis; assembly: GCA_035236585.1. Taxonomy (NCBI): domain Eukaryota; kingdom Viridiplantae; phylum Streptophyta; class Magnoliopsida; order Canellales; family Canellaceae; genus Warburgia; species Warburgia ugandensis. The sequence continues at coordinate 41,141,445 of CP141128.1, read as the reverse complement.
GTAATCATTTTGAGAGGATCTAGCATGATGAAATATTTCACAAACTGTCTCTCTTTCCATGCACTAGCTATAACATGGAAAGAGGGATGAATGCTAGCCATTAGGTTGGATGGTTGCTTTCTAAAATTGTTCTACAAAAGAAAGATTTTATGTACAGTGAGAGGGATGCAAATAACTAGATGTTTCCCAATTGGATAGGTTACGGACAACTGTAGACTTTAAAATTTTGAGCTCTTTGCGCTTGTATAATAGATTTAGAGATTGGTGGTAATGGGCTTGGACTGACTTTAGTTAGTAATAAGTAAGAGGTGAGAATAATGCTTTCAATTATCATTTATTAATTAAAGTTCCATCGCCTTGGTTTAGACATAGTTTTTTCTTCCAAGTGTATGAGCTATAAAGTTTTTACATGTAACATATGTAGAGTTTTACTTCAAATCACTATTGTGTGTTTCTTTAATATGATATTGTCAACTCACACATATTGACTCACATCAATTTTTTTCATAAAGTCTTAGCTCACATGATCAAACAATGTGACTACGAATGCACAAACACACATATATCAAAATCTAGAAAGGTAATAGATAATCATCAAATTTGTTCAAAACTTATTAGTTGGTGCGACAAAGGATATTCCTACAAAGCTGGAATTTAGTCACCTATAGCTTAAAGAAACATTTGTTGGTGCCTCTTAAGGTCAGTCATATGCCTATTTGGGTAATTGAAATCTTTTAAGAATAAGAGGTCAAAGTGATCACATCTAAATTAAACTATTAGTACTAATATTGTTCATTACCTTTTCCCCATCTCGGTGGATAGTGTGACTCTAGTGTAATGATCTCTCTGGCGCTAAGATCATCATATGAGTTTGATTTCTTGTTCATAGAGATTTTCATATGAGTTTCTTATCATATTAGTTTCTCTTTCAATTGTATGGATTAAAACATGCATCAAGAAGTTGGAATATTTATTAGTTTGATTAAGTAATTAAAGAGTTTGACTTCTTAAAAAATCTTAAAGGGGCATGTGTTTATAAGAAAAGTAGTGGCAGTGGTACTATTTTCCTTATCTCATATGTGGATGAGATCATAAGAACAAGAAGCTAGGGCTATCTCAGTCCACTTACTTTGATAAGATTCTTTCCAAGTATCACATGAATATCTCTAAGAAGGGGAATTGTTTAGTTTAGGCATGGGGACAATCTATCAAAACTGATGTCTCCTAAGATAAAAGAAGAGTTGATATGATGAGGAACATGCTATATGTATTTTCTTTAGTAAGCCTCATGTATGCCATCTTATGCATAAGACATGTCTACTTAGGCCTCTTCATACAATTGTATGCCATTAGTATTTAAGTAAATCCTCAAGTGCCCACTTCATAATGAATTCCTAAATAGTGGATGACAACATTAAGGAGCTCCTCAAAACAGTGTTACGAGCATCCACACTACATGTTTCATCATTTAGATCAACTGGAATGAAAATTGAAAGTCTAATATTTGGGTCTTCTTATTCCCAATGTCCCCTATTTAATATGATAAATTTTACAAAATTTCATTGATAAACAATGCAAAAAATCATGCACAAAATTCTCTAGAACATAAGCAAAAATATTGTTATTGTTCACATTAATGATGACAAGTAACAGATCTTGAAAAACAAAAGTATAACACAAGAAAATCAAGAGAGAGAGAGAGAGCCTATCTAAGGGGGAAAAAATGGTGACCAGTAATGTGTGGGCATGCATGTATTCTTTTTCTCTCTATTCTCCTTCTTCTTCTTTCTTCTCTCTCTGTCTCCTTGTGTTTGGTAGCATAGGTGGGGTGTGCCATTCTCCTTCCCTCTCTCTCTTTTTTCTCTTATCCTTCTTCCTCTTCTTCTCCTCCTCCTTTCCACTCTCTCTCCTCCCCCCCCCCCCCCCCCCCCTTCTTCTATGACACCCCAGGTTTCACACAACATATAAATACCGATTTTCAAAAAGTCAAATCCCTAGTTAAATTTTTTAATTTTAAAATTGACTAAAATAACTTAGAATAAAAAACATTCATTTCAAAACCTCATGAGTCATATGACCCACAAAACGACTGATTTAATGGTGAAATGATCTTCTCATTTCTACTGAAAATCTGACAGAGTCTAATCTATATATTGGACCAGCACATTTAATGCATGTGATGCGATGAACGCCTAATAAACATAAATACACAATCTAGGAGACTCAATCTCCATATCCATCCAAAGCATACACAAATTTTTGATAAAAGAATATACCTCAATGATAGAGCAAAAATAAAAAAGAAACAATGACATTGCCCAGGTTCTATCCATATACAACCATCACATCCAACTAGATGATGTCCATGCATCTATGTCATAAAATTGTAAGCCATACACATATACAGTTCAAAATTAATAACCAAGGGTAAGGTTTTAACAAACCATATACATTGTGGGAATCTCCTCTATACACTGCTATAGGCCAACATGCCCTCACTGCACTCTGTTTGCTTGCATTACCTGTTGTCACTCTGTATTTGAGGCATTCCAAAAACATCGCAATGCCTCAGCAATTGCAATAACACAATATCAAACAGTCATGTATCAAATCTCAATGCATGTAATAAAAATCTTTCTCATGGAAATAGTTTTAGCATGATCTTAAATATGAGAATAAATAGTGATAAAGTAGAACATAATTACCCTAAAAAATCAACTAAATCAATGGTAATAGCCACGACATCAAAGCTCATAAAAATGTTGAAAATAAGGTAATGCATCCAAGCCACCTGTGTGTTTTCAAAACATGTTGAGTGTACAAATCCTCTCAGGATCATCAAAATGCCAATATCAAATCAATGTAACTCACACTAATAGTGTGTTTGAAAACATGCCAAATCAATTAAGCTTCTAAGGCTCATAAATACACTAAAACCATGTCAAGACAGAGCAATATGTAAGTCATCAATAAGGGCACCTTCACACATGGGTTCGACAAGTGTTCCATACACTCAACTCTCTCATCATGAGTGCCATACCACTCCACACATTGTCATGTCATGGGTATAAGGATCTATCCATCTAGGTGTGCTCATCGTGCTGCATGAAAACACAGAATAACCATATGGATCACAATGCTGCAATGGTAACCAACTCTCGGGTCTACCAAATGCTGCTCCCTACCGACAACAAACGAGAGACCAAGTGTCCATCATGCATGGGGGCTAATCAGATCTATAATGTGGATTACCCATGATACCACTCCCTGCAAGGTTTTCCCATGTATGGGGTGGGTGTCTAATAATTTCATAAAGTTAGAGAGTGGGTCACCAACCTACATCCCACCTAGCATAGCATCCACCAAGCAGAAACACCCATCATAAATCCACAAAATATGAAAATCACACTTCTCATGATTGATAAAATGGATATATATAGTCCTCTGGTGAAATAATGAAAACCAGATGCACTTGTGGCTTGCCATCCCAAGGCACTGCTACTTATTTTTGGGTTAGCCTCTCAAGACTAGCCACTAAGCCTTTGAATGAAAATTTAGAGCATTTGTAGCTCACCATCCTAAGGCACTACCCCTCATTTTGGGGTTAGCCTCTCAAGGGCCATCAACCAAGCCTCCTCTACCTAGTCCACAGTAAAATAAGCAATAAAATAGGGTCCACGTGCTTCAAGATGCAAAAATAAATCAAATCACCATTTAATGACTTCACAATCATGAAATCATACCAAAATCATGTATTTTCACTATAGGGTATAAAATATGACTCACCATAGTTAAATCATGTGTCAGTGGAACAATAATAATCAATGAAATCATACACATGCACATTAGTCACAAATAAGATAGATATTTCAATAAGATTCATAGTATAATAATCTATGCATGGAATTCATTGATAAATATTAAGCTGATATGACGAAAATTAGTAATTTCAAAACAAAAACATGCCCATTATTTATTGTCATCACCTACATTAGATGAAGAACCACTCATCTATACCTCCCAATTCACAATCAGACTCTAGTCTAAATCAGTTTGCTTCAATCCCACTACTTGGATGCTCATCACATCCAAGTCTCACTTAGAATCCATGTTAGCTATCTAAGTTGGATTCTTATTTATAAAGAAAATATTATATCTCCCAAACTTAATTTACTGTGTTTTAATACAATTTAATGCTTCATAGCCATGGGATCTTGAGTTGGGGCCAATCTCGATAGACTGATGATCTAAATCACACTCAACCAAGCCCACCAATAATAATAAAATGTATTTAATAATCATATCATGACATATTCTACAGTTATCATACTCATCTCAGGTCAATTCAGGTAATTTATCATTTAATTAATTAATTAGGCATGTTTATATGCAAATTATGCACAACTTTAGCTAATTATAACCAAATCAACCAAATTAAATGATTAGGATGATAATCTTACCTCTTATAAGTTAATCTAAATAATATCTAGCTGTTTGCATGCCGAGATCATAAATTGATCATCTCCAAGGTGATTGATTTGTACTATCTACGATGATTTGGCCATGATCATCCTCCTAATTGTCCTAAATTAAAGAACACGTCAATAATTCAAGGTAGAATATCTTAAGAAGTCAATTTAATGATGTGGATCGTCATTTGGATCCAATTTCATACTTGTAAATCTTGATTGATCTTAGCCATTAATCAAGATTGGCCAAATCTCCTCAACCATGCTCTACATGAAGATCTTTGCTATAGATCTCAATTGTCACATTATGAGGATCACAATGAATGATTTAGATAATGATGTGTGTTCAAATTAATCACACTTCTAATGATCCAATATCTGATCAAGGGTCTGAGCACAACCAATGGTTGGATCTTCCCCAATCAATAAACAGAATACTGGGTTTGCTGGTAACATTGAGGGGAATATGATGAATGGTTCAAATTGTCCAATCTAGACCTCAATTTTTTCAAAAAATTCATGTACCTACATTCACCTTCTCTCTTTAATTTTTCAGCAAACATCACTGGATCAGAAAGGGAGCTTGGGGCTTTTGTTCCTCTTGCTTACTAAAGAAGATGAATGGCTTAGATCATCAATTTAGACCATTATTTTCTCTAACGAAATCAACATCTTAGACAAGGGTCAACTATTGATTTTTTTGCGAGATGTGGCTGGATTGATGATCTGGCTAGTGGGTTTGATCGTCTCTCCATGTTTAGTAAGATGGTCAGCTCGTATCGTCAATCGAGTCACCGTTCCTTCCAGCAACTGTCATCTTCCTCACACGCACTCCACCCTCAGTTTTTTCTCCTCCTCACCAGCATCACCTATCATTTGCCAATGATTGTCCTCCCCACGTGCTCTCTTTCTCTCCTCCTTCTCTCTTGCTTCTCCACCTCTCCTTCTTCCTCCTCTTCTTCTCGTTTCCCCCTTTTCTTTTTCTGGTTCTATTGGTGTCATATGACAATCGAATATCACCTATCTTAATGAAGTGGGTGGGGGAGGGGGGGCGGGGGGGGCTAGCAAAGGACCCATTACCAAAATGACCCCTCCCTTAAGTAATTATCTATTTTTTATTATCAAAATGCCCTCCATATTCAAATCACCATACCTTCTCCATTTGAATTCACCTATCTTAATGTCACGACCCGGGTTTTTATATGATGCAATGTTGATAAAAAGGCGAGATCTCTTGTTTTATAAATATGAAATGCATGAAAATCTTTTTCATTTGGAAAACAACCTTTCATAAAAACCCCGAGTGTGAAAACACATTCTCAATCTATTTAGCCATGGCAAAGTTTTAAATTGATATTATTCCCAAGAAAGTGTTAGTCACAGCCCCAGCTATTAGAGAGTAACTACAATCAAGTAACATTGAAAGATAAGATAGGGGTTTACTTACTTGTACTTAGTCTGTGTCTCCTAGTACAAATGTCCTTTGCCCTTAAGTATTTACTTTGTATCTGAAAAATGTTGAGGATTGGGTGAGTATATAATATACTCAGTAGGGCCTATCACTACTAGTTTTATAAATGCATGAGATGTTTCAAAATCATATGCTCATTCAAAACATGCGTATGTTTGAATGCTCGAGTTCAACATCAGTATAAGAATCCATAATCGACTGAAATTCTTATAACTTAAAAGATCACATAATCCAAAGGTGAAAGTATCATATATATATATATATATATGATGACATCATGATATGCAATAGATGCCTCATGGAGTCCAACTCATGGACCTCTAGTATGGTATGGTCGACCAACCTTATATCATGCCATATGCAATGCATATAAATCCACGAAACCATAGGGTCCCACTATGCCCACGACCTCACCGCCGTGTGGTCCCCGGGTACCTAGGGACACAGGATCATATACCTCCACGGGGCATATGACACTTCGACCCAGTGCCGTGACACCAGTGGTAGCCCCCCGTACCACATGCAATTGAAGCAGGGACATGCCCTTTTTGGGCGTGGTACCCATCCACCTAATAGTGGTAGAGGCTGGGTGGCCAACCCACACCCCTCGACATAGCACCCACGAGCTTACAAGCCCAAATCATGTACGATCAAATAAGCCAAAATCCTTTGTTCAAAACCAGTCCTCTTTGGGTCCCTCACAACTGCCTGGCCCTCGGCACTCCAACGTCTTTTGGCAACCCTCAAGGACATGCAATCTTTGCAAGTACTTAAATCATGCAATGTATGCACTTATTTGCAAAACATATGTGTGCATAATGTATATGCAATCATTTATGAAACATGTCTATGTTCAAAACGTTTATCATATGCATACTAAATCAAGTCATGCTAAAACAAGTCATATACTTATAACATATGTTCTCAAAACAATAATAGATCTTTTAAAAGAATCTAATAGTGATAGAGCACCTACCTAACTAGGTCGCGTTAACCCCTTTGTCCTCGTACGCTCCTGAACATGGTTTGGGGACTCAAGGTTAGTTTAACCTATCTTTGATGGGTTTAGAGTAGTTGAGTCTTATTACTTAGGCATTAGGGGTCCATCCCTATGCCTATGGGTGTCCTAAGGTCTTACTTAGGCCTTGGTATCCTCAGTTTTCCAGAGTCCTAGTGGTCACTCGCCACCACCCTATTCTAAGGGTCATGTCCTACTTTGATTGGGTCTTGATTAGAGATTTTATGATTTGGATGTGTCCGCGTCATCGATACGGACATAACACCTTTTGCGGCGCCTCAATCGGAGCTCTAGATCTCAAGTTATAAGCGTTTTAACATTGTATGTACATATAGTCTTAAAGACAAAACATGAGGAATGCTAGGGCGCTGCGCGTCTGCGACGTGCGCCCAGCATCCTTAAGAACCAAAAAAAATGATGCACGCTAGCGCGCTGCGCGTCTGCGGCACGCACCTCAGCGGGCGCATCTGCAGACGCGCGAGACAATGCCGCTCGTCATCTCTTTAGCGGGCGCGTTCATAGACGCGCCCGTTTGGTTTTTTTCAAACGGCGTCGACCTGCGTCGATGTGGGACGGTCCTATTGGATCGTCCCGCCTGTTAGTGACCTGGGTTGTCCTCAGGTCACCCTGGTTCGACCCTGTCGAACCAGTGCGGCCTGGGGACATCCTAGGGGTCTTTGTGGCTCTCCTGGAGGCCTATTCTCCATGGTTTTTCATGAAAAAACCTAGGGAAATCGTTCCTGGAACTATGCTGGAGATGGGTTTGGGGTTTTTTTGTGCGTACCTGCTTCGTGGGTGGTTTTCTCTCCACGTTTTCCCCCCTTGCTCACTGCTTCACGACTGGTTTTCTCCAAGGCTTTTGGGCTACCATTAGAGGCACCCAAGAGCTCTATTTATGGAGCTTTTACAGAGGGTTCTGGAGGGTTTCTAACCGCCTTTGAATGGCGGTGGGGAACCCTCTAGAATGGCGGTGGTTTCTCCTTGAAACACCGCCATTCCAGAAACCTCTAGGAGGTTGAAGACGACGGGGTGCCCGTATCAAAAAGGGCACCTGTGTTTTTTCAAGTTAAGTTGTTTTGTGAAATTTACAATTTTGCCCCTAAACTTCAAAGGGCCATATCTTGCTCATTTTAACTCCGTTTTGGGTGATTTTGGTCTCGTTGGATTCCTTTTTCTGAGACGCATCTAATGGAACCACTTTTGGGATCAAAATCCTGGGTTTAGTCAAGGTGACTAGTGAAATGACCAAAATGCCCTTTTCTTTAAAACTGAACTTTTCATTGCTAAACTTGGAATTTCAATAGTACAAAATTGGAGTCATTACACTTAATGAAGTGAGTGGAGGGGGGGGTGGCGGCAGAGGTCCCATTACCAAAATGACCCCTCCCTTAAGTAATTATCTATTTTTTATTGTCAAAATGCCCTCCCTTCTCCATTTGAATTCCAAATTCAATGTTCTTTGTGCCATTGGAATTGTCTCAACATGTACATTCCAATTCTATTACCTTCAAGTTCCAATTTTGAGCTTTCAAAGGGATCACTTTCATATAATTGAATTTCCAATTATTTTCCCAATTAAATTATAATATAAATACATGAAAGATGACTCAAAATTGAGGGTTGTTACATCTTCTTCTTCCTCTTCTTCTCCTCCTTCTTCCACTCCTCAATTTTAACCAAGGTGCATAGGTGAATATGGGATAGGTTGGGGAAACCATCCTATATTCTCTTAATATAAGATCGTTTGTGAAAACTGTACTATTTGTATGACTATTGTTTTGTAAAGGGAAGCTATGAGATGGCTGTGGGAAAATCATCCTATATTCTTGTAATTATATGATGGTTTTTAAAAAGCCATCTTATATTATATTTTGTGCCATTTTCAACATATTGAATAGTTTTCTAAAAGACTACTTATACTATTAAGGGGAGTTATTACATGGGTTTTAGTGAACTGTCCTATATTATACTAATGTAAGATGGTTTTGAATAACTGTCTTTTATTTCATTTCCTATCCTATATCTATTAGAATATAGGATGGTTTCTCAAAACCATCTTATATTACCAGTAAACCTTTCATGCCAAGTTCTCACTTTCATTTTATTTGAATAACATAAGATGGAAACCATCTTGTTTTAAATGTATATAACACAATTTATGAATAACTATCTTATATGTATTAAAATTTATGATAACCTGACCTATATGTGTTCTCTATATTAACACTTTTCTCATGTTCTCTAGATCTTGATATTCTTAATAACTTGTGAAGGGTAGAGGGTGTCCCCATCCCTAATTTCCTTGATGTATAACATGTGATTGGCATGACGCATCAAGTGTAACTTGATTAATTCAATTCATACATCAAATGTTACAAACAGTTTAATTTGTCCCCTCATATACAATTTGATCCAACCTAAGCACTCTCCTCACCAGCATCATGCACATAATCCATCTCATTCTCCCCGATTAGATTGATTGATGGCATTATTGTAGTGATTGAAGGATAATCAATTGTTGTGTCACCTAGGTCATCTTCATCATAGAAGTCCCTCAGGGAGGCTGTTAAAACAGTTGACCATCTCATATCATGCCTATCTTGTACATAAAATACTTGTTTCAATTGAGATGCTAAAATAAACTAGTCATTTTGATAACCAATCTTATTGATGTCAATCAATGTCAATTTGAGGGCATCAATGCTATCTTTGTTGTATTCTATCCAATCGCACTTAAACATAACCACAATTCTACAAGTATAATCTAACGCCCACATCTCGTGTATAAACCAGTAATAAGGTTTATTGTCCTTTGAACTGGAAAGAAAGTAACTTTAACAACTAAGCTAACATCATTACCTTATTGTACTCTTGACTTATCATGATATTTTGTGTGAAAGTAATAACCATTGATGGCATATCCAGCATACTTTATTAGTTTTTGTCGAGGTCTCATCACCATCCAACCCAAGGATTCAAAAATACTATGACCTAGAACATCTTGCTAATCTAAAACTTGTGTAAAATATTACTTAATTGAGATGATTAATGTATGAGAGCATATACTATTACAAATCAATTAAGTGAATGAAGTGTTATTTCATTGTAATTAAATACCTTCTAACAAAGCCAAGTAGTGAAGGAACAACAATGCTCATCTTGCAACCACTTTTGTTTCTTTGCATCTCTTGAATACCTCTCTTTTAAAAAGTCCATGTGATAGCTACAATGAAGATCAATGAAAATTATATATCATGTGCATGCAATACATTGCCCTTCAACATGTATATAGAAAAATGTTAAAGAAACCAAAGAGAGAGCATTAATTACTTACTCAATGTATGGATAAACTTTATCAACATTAATGTTTCATAAGATATAAAAGCGTGCCTAGTCACATTCCTTACAATCAACGGTTGATACACGACCACTTGAGAGAGGTTCACCAACTTTTGAATCAATTAATCCACATAAAAGTTTCTTTCTTATGAGTCTAATAGCATCCACTCCTTATAAATACTTGATGCGAAACTCGACCACTTCTTTTGTATTTTAACATTCGACGATACACACCTCTCACCGATTGTGATTTCATACATATCCTTTTAACACCTTCATGTACTTTTTAAACAAGTACATCATCACAAATAGACAGGTCCACATGTCCTAACCTGATCTATGAAGTGCACTGTTAAGTGTACTATGATATTGAAGAAGGATGGTGAGAAGATTGTGTCAAGCTCGTATGAGGTTGTCACTAAATGCACTTAGATTTCTTGTAATTTCAAAGTATCCACCACCTTATTTCATGAAAAATTAAAGAATTGGAAAAATTTAGTAAGAGATCCTCTAACTTTACCTGGTAGCATTGAACACATTGCTATGGGCAAGAGTTGTTGCATTAATGCATGGCAATCATGAGACTTCATCCCTAATAGTTTCAGACCTTCCATGGAGACAATGATTCTAAAGCTTGAAGAATACCCATCTAGTTTTTTATCTCTGACAAGGTTTTATAGACTATTCTTCTCTCCTCTCTACCAAGCATATAATTTTCTTTAGGCAAGTATGTTCCTTGACTACCACTAACCTGTGGATGTAACCTTCTCTTCAAATTCCTTGTCATGAGATCCATCTGACATGTCGAGCAAGGCACCAATCAAGTTTTGACAAAATTTCTTCTCAATGTGAATGGCATCAAGTACATGCCGCATGTGTAGGGATTTTCAATACACAAGTTCAAAGAATATTGACTTCTTCTTCCAACAATTTTTACGGTTGCTTTCATATGCATGTGAAGTTGCCTTCTTCTTCTTCCCCCATGATACATTAAGGTTCTCAACATATTCCAATCCTTATTCTCTAGTTGATAAGTATTCAATTTTGTATAAAATTACCTTATGAGTAGCTCATGTGTTATAAAATATAGGCATTATTCCAAGGTTTTTTCATAATTTTATAACACATGTATTTCTGACTTAATAATTTAAAATGTTTATATTTTGCAAGTTCAGGAACTAATCCAGAGTAAATATGTGAATAGAAATAATTTTATAGGATTTAATTAAGGTTTTAACTCTTTACGTAGGAAGTGAGAAGGTGGTCCAATGGCCTACATTGCCCTTAACAAAGTTTTTTGATGATCGAGCTACATAGTTAGCTCATCGAGGGTGCAGGAGGCAGCGTGCCCTTACCGAGGCCTTGATCCTAAAAGTTATCTTGAGGTAAGAAATTAGAATCACCAAGGATGACTAAAATGATCCATGGTAACAAGTCATGCATTTTCACAATTTTGCATAAGAATTGGGGTCAATCATGAGGTTTCCTAGTCCAACAAGGAAACCTAAGGAAGCCAAGCTACTCAAACCTTTAACCCATGCACTGAAAACACTTAATCCAGTAATGAATGAGCCATCAAGCCATGGATGAATTCCACTTGGAGCCACACTATTGAAGCATCAAAATAAACAACTGTCCTATGTTAAAAGTGTGATCTTTAAGGGATTCTAAGTGATATTTGTAAAAGGTAAGATGATCATGCATAGGTGCACCAATCAAGAGATAAAACCTACTTTCCACTTTCTATTTTCCATCCTTTCTTTCCCACATCATTAGGTTTTCTATGTTTTTGGCTTAAGGAGGGAGCCACCTTCCTAAGAAGATGATGTCTCCCTCTTATTTAGTTGGCATCTATGGTTATTTACTCTCCAATTTAAGTTAGTTGTTTGATTTCATTGCTTTAATTTCACTGCCATAATTTCCCATTGTTTTCTTCCTAGTTTTACACTCATCTTTCCACTTAGTTTTCCCTCTTTTCTTAACTTCACTTTCATTAGTTTTTCTTCCTCATCCAATCAAGATTAAAATTAATTATTCTCATGTAGTGATATCCAAGAGGAGAAATAGCTTGCAACCTTGCTTTCTTCATCTTTAGAAAGCAACTTTGGAAAGTTCCATCTTTAGAAAGTTCTAGGATTAAGAAATGTTAAATTTAAAAAGTTTCCTTAAGTGTAGTTACCTTTTACATGCAGATTTCTAATTTCTTGTTAAATATAATTAAATTTCATTGGTTACTTCTTTTGCATGTTACTTTAGTTTTAGAAAGTTTCTAATTCTAGTTTAGGAAAGTGTTATTTTTAGTAGTTTTCTTAAGCTAAGTTGCTTAGTTTCATTCATTCCAATTTTGCTATAGTTTCCTTTAGCTAAATGCATGTTAGTTAGGTAAGTTTCCATTTTCATTATTTAGCTTTGTTTTTAGCAAGTTTCCTTTAGTCTTAGTTTCTAATTTCATACATATTTCTATTCTTGTTAACTTTAAATTCCTGATTTAATCATTAACTCTCTCTCTCTCTCTCTCTAGATAAAGTTAAGTGATTTAAATAAGATCCAATTTATTGATAATCTATGAGATTTCTTATGGTTTTGACCTCTTCTATGTGCAATTACTACTTTGATTTGTGTGCTTGTGAGTAATTTCAAATGTACACTACCGGCCAACCTCTTTGGAGGTATCCTAGAGTCTAAACTGTCATTAAATTCCACCTTTTTAAAATGGTATGTATGGTTTCTATGCAGCCATCTTCTGTGGCCTAGGAATGCCAACTTCATACCATGTTGAAGCTACATGGAAAATATTTGATTACTACAAATAGGACAGGCAGTGTACCCCTTCACCATGCATCCCGCCAACTTACCATATATAGGAAAGTTGCTTATGATAAGCTTAAACCCCTACGTCCCAGAATGTCCTAAGATCATCAAAAAAAGAAGCAAAGTACATGTCAATGTCATTCCTAGGTTGCTTAGGTCCTCATATTAACATGGTTAACATCATGAACTTCCTCTTTATGCATAATAGGCGAAAGGTTGCAACAAACTATTATAATAGGCCAACAACTATTCTTGATACTCATATAACCATGAGGATTAATCCCATCTAGAGGATCAATCACATGAAGTCTATAAGCATCCATGCTGAGCTATCTACGGATGGCTAAATAGTTATCACCTACTCTCTCGACATGCCATACTAGTTTCATTGCTAATTCTTTAATACAAAGCATTCTCTGAAACCTTGGAACAAGGGGAAAATACCATAAGACCTTTGTAGTGACATCTTTCACTTGCTAATCACTTGTTCTTCTTCAGTTTCCATCTTGAATGTCAACTAGTTGGGCATGGAGTTTTGTCTTTGTTCCCCTTTCTGTATAAGATGCATTCATTCAGATAGGCATAATCTTTTCATACTTTAACCCTAGTGTAGTCAAAGTTTTCTTTGCCTCCCATGTTCACCTAGACAATTAGTTCTCCTTCAATAGCATTTTACTAATGACTTTCAACAATTTTGGAAAACCATGATCTGAAAAGCCAAATCTTGATTTCACGTTATGAAGTTCTACCACTAAAAAAAAACTTGGTATAATCTATACACCAACATACAATGGCTCATTAGCTTCCTCAAATGAAGTTTGGAATTGTCAAAATCATCCTAGAAGTCATCGTATGCATCGCAAAACATTAGAGTAGCTATATTATTTGCAACGCTTCCTACAATGGCTTCATGATCATATAGACTCTTTTCCCTTACCAAGGGCCTATGAGGATTTTCCTCTCCATGCCATATCCAGGTGTGATAGCTTTCATCGACTCTATTGAAGCGCAAATATCCTCTTAACTCACCTATAGTAACCTTTTTTAGGTTTTCGTACCGCAAGCATAGACGTTGCATCCTGTTACAATCACAACTTGCCCTAACTGCAAACTCTATGAACTTTTCTATTTCCACCTCTTACTCTATTGATGATCTTTCTATAGTCATCCAAGCATATTTGTCTAGTTGAAGTTTAAATATATGTGAGGACCTTCTAAACATCAAAAGATTAACAACATTGCATTAGGCATTTAACCAAATACTTGGTGTGCACACCCTGCATAGAAGAACTGTTGTTCACTAACTTTTAGGATATAACCTTTTGCTCCCCCACTAAAAAGGGATGAAGTCAATTAGCACCCCTGACTCTTGTAGTGCTATATTCAAAGAAAATATACAATTGTAAAAAACATATATAGTAGAGGACATTACCATTCAACTCTAAGATTGGGACAAGAAAGAATGATGCAAAAACATGACCAGTTCATTTGCATGAATTATCCACACACTAATTTGTACAAATGAATGATCCACATAGAGTAAGGGAAAACTTTAGGAAAGGAATATTATACCCAAAAACATCAAATAAATTAGTCATATGATAAAAATAAGAAAGAAAACATACCCAAAACTAATATTTACAGAGAAAATACAAGTTCAGGACCAAAAGTACCTCAATCCAACTCAATCTATGAGTTTTTCATTGAAGTAGGAGAGAGTAAAAAACTACAAGCTGAACTTCATGGTGTTTTAAAAGGAAGATTTAAAGGACAGTTTTTTAAACCATCTTATAAAATTTGCCTTAATAAGACAGTCTTTTTGAAACCCTTCTTATAAGTCTCATTTTATAAGATGGTTTAAAAAATCATCTTATAAACCCTAAAAATACAAGACAATTCTTGAAAACTAACTTATATAATCAAACTTTATGAGACGAATTAAAAAACCATCTTCTAAAATGAAATTTTATAATACGGTTCTTGAAAACAGTCACACATAATTTTTTTATTAAATGATTTTGACAGAATCGTCTTATAAATTTTTATTATGTAAGATGATTTTCCTAAACCATCTTTTATTTTTTTTATAAGATGGTTGTGTTTAAACCATCTTTTATTTGTCATCTTATAAACCCCCAATTTTAGTAATGGCATTGGTCTTATGGACAAGGAAAATTTTATTCAATAACTTCCAAAATAATTGCTCTCAACAAGTGATAGAACCTACTTCTAAAGAATTTATCCTTGCCTTCAATGTATCCTTTAAAGAGAAGGGAAATAGCTGAAGTCTAATAAATCATATGAGAAGTTGTAGTGCTTAAATGTTGCATAAATGTCAAGAAATTCCTTGACATGATGATAGGGATCCTCTTTGTATAGACCATAAAATGTTGGCAGAAGTTGAATTACTCCTAGTTTTAATTCAACAATAATTGTAGGTAACAATGTACACGATGGTGAGTTAAATTGAATAGGAGTAGAATACTCTCTAAGTGGCTTAACTTCTAATATTTGCTTACCATTTCTAGTGAAGGGTTATCTAGATTGACTTGATTTCTTAACCAATGTGTGCTGCAATGGACTCATTAGTATATTTGTTAATTATACAACAAAAGAGTGGTTCTTCTTTTTTTAACTAGAATGGGGAAACCTAAAATAAATTATGCAACCTATATACAAAAATGATACTATTCAAAGGACACCAAATATTCTATCCTTAAAGCAAACAAGCTAAAAAATTTATTTTTCTTAAATGTCATTACTAGGAGTAGCTTTTAGATTATACCACCCTAAATAGCTCTTTCTCTCTTTTAGTCTTGTCTAACTGCTTAATAGTTAGATCCTAACTAAATCAATTGCTTCACACCCTCCTCAATTAGTTGTACATAATCTAAGTCATTGAGTGTGTTGGTAGATTTAGTCATTTAAATACGAATGCAGTTGATTAGCTTGGGGCAACTAGAGTGAAAGTAATTTTCCTCCTTCCAAGAGGGTCATATGAGCTTGTGAGCCACTATAGGTCCCTTATAATTGATTTCAAATTAATTTTTGGAAGCTCAGGGTGTGTGTCAAGTGATGATTAACTTAGGTGGGCTAAGATGTGGTGATGAAATCCACCCCTAATCTTGTCGGGGTTATTGCCCTTACTAATCAATTATCTATTCTCATGGTAGTTCTGAGACACCTTGTGTTTTTCCCAAAAATATTTTGCATTTATTTTGGAAATGTAGTGCACCAATATTTTTAGAAATTAAAAAATAGCAAAAAACATGTTCTTTGAAATTTATTTTTCCAAAAACCCAAATGTCACCTCAACTCCCATACTATACATAATATAGTTTTTATAGAAGATAGACATGCATTTTATAAAACAACAGGACCCATCCAGTGGTTCACATACATAGCCCCTATAATCAATATATTAAATGTTGAAGTACATAATCCAAATGACTAACTACACAATGCAAAAACTTTAACAAAATATATACCTGAGCACAGAAGTATGGTTGTTGAACTCCTCTTGCTTGTGTATGTATTCTCTTATATGTCTGTATCTGAGATATTGTAAACATAAAATATTTACAATATCTCAGCAAGCTATGCTTGGTAGGGGAGAGTTAATAAAACATGTTAATTACATATGAATTAAGAATTTTACATCAATTAAAATATTCAATTTCATCATGATGCTTATATGGGATGAAGTTTACAACTTAGTTCATAATTCAATAATTTCATTAATAATTCAATTATCTACAAGCCATTGATTAAATAGCTATTTATAATTCTTCTTCTTCATATGAATATAATAATCACATTTTAGAGATTACACTTTACATGATATATTTAATAAATATAATTCACTAGTATTTTAAATATTTATCATTATCATTTTCCATATGATACCATACTCCAATTTTATGAACCATACTCTGCATAATATATCTACCCATTCACTTCCCCATACGAAAACTTTTATGAAACGATGCCCTCCAGCATATACATATAGGACTATATCATATATATTAAAATTGTTAAAAGTCATACAAAATTATGAACATAGTCCATAGTTTTTATAACTTCTATTCCTAGACTATACTGGGTCTCATACATATACCCCTTACCATACGAGGTTCATACAACTCCAACCGCTGCTAGTAATATCATAAAAAACATCTCGTCATGCCATCATCATATAAGGCATCTCATTATGCCATCATATATGCATCTCATCATGCTATCATATACGCACCATAGTGCATCAAATCTAAGGACTACTATGCTGCAATATGATCCATACTAGTGCGCTCGGATAACTGCTTTCATACTCCACGGATACTAAGTGTGGAAAATCATCTATGTCATGTCTATATGGTTAGATAGACCATCACAGTGGTGACCTTCCCATATTGCCCCACCTGACATTTTGCCTCTCTTTGGGCACGGTATCATCATCCTAGCATAGCATCCCCAGGCCTATGCCTGTCTAAAACAAAACACTTATGCCACCATGCTTGGAGGTAAAATAATAATATCCAGGTGTCTTGCCTGTCCATAATATATATATATATATGAATATCTAATCATAATCATAACATCCTCACTTATGAGGTGATCGCCCACTAAGGATGTAATGTAAAATCCTTAACTCACACATCACATATGATGTAATGGTACCCATATACCATAAATGTCTTTTTATCACAATGATAGCTATGATATTTTTAAGAATAGATCTTATGTATCCTTTAATACCATTTAGTAGGCTTCAATTATAAGCATGTCATACATGTAGCATTTCAAATCACAAATTTTCATCATTCACAAGTAGACATTTTTCATCATCATATATCATATGAAATGCACAAATTTAAATGATATAATATCTATCATAAGAATAAGATCATGTTTAAAAACATGCATCTTACTATTAAGACATGCTTTCTTAATTCTCCACCTACCTCGTGTGGCAAGTTCATTCATTTCCCACTAGTTGATCGAATCCTCCTTTTCACCTGGACCCTCCAAATCAAATAATCAATTAGTAATTTCTAATTAAATGGTCTAATTGAATAGGCAAAATTGACCAGGATCATAGAGCATGATCAATTTCCTTACCTAGATCCTTGATTGATCTCGATCGTTGATTAAGATCAGCGAAATCTACTCTAATTGAGATTTTGATCCTAAATCTCTCATCAGATTCTTGATCTACACTTCCTAATGGTCATCATAGCCTATTTGGATTTAAAAAATGAAGTCAGATCATCACAAATCAGATGATCTAGCCCTCGATCAATGGTCAGGTAAATTCAACAATTGGATCTTCCTAGATAGATATTTGGGAAGATAGGTTTTATTCCTCATGTCACAAGGCTCACGAGGGTGCTCTCAGATTTCTAAAAATCCTCCTGGATTGCTTAGAATCTAGGTTTGAAGGTCAAGGGTTAAACTGGGTCGTGCTAGTGACAGGGAAGATGAAGGTGGTGGTGGCTGGTGGCCACACTGGGCACAGTCTGATCCCAGCCACCGAAAAATGTAAGTGGGAGGCAAAAACTCTATGCTAGTCACTGGTGATCATCGAGTTCCTCTGCTTGGACCCCATAGAGAACAATCATAGAGAGGGAGACTGTGGGGACAATCTAGGTATGCTAGTCAGCCGGCCTGGAGGTCTGACCATGTTGTGCCTTGTAGAAAAATGAGGAAACATTACCCAGGCTTGTCGAAGACAGAGGGGAAAATGGGTTTGCTAGAGATCGCCATTGGGCAATTGGATTTGAGGGTAAAACAGGTGAATACAGTGTGGATCTGGACATGCTGGCACACCTAAAGCTTAGCTGTGCTGGTGCTATGGAGAACCTAGAGGGAAATTGTCGAAAAACACAGATCCACTATGGATCTACTCGGGGAAAAGAGAGAGATTAGATTGAATGGAGCTTGCTTCAGTAGGGTTGATCAGAAAAAAGAGAAACCCAATATGAGTTTTGGGTTTCTCGGCACCCATGTGCCCTGATTCATTAGATCTAAGCATCGGTGATGTCACCAGGAAAAACCAAAATCATGGGGTTCTAGTAGTGCTGATTTGAGAAGAGAAATAGGGCTTTTTCCGTGGAGGGATATTGGGTTACCGAAGAATGATGAAGGAGGGGTATGCGTTGTTCTTTTGTGTGGGTTTTTACTCTACCGGTTGAAAACTCATATGAGGAATCTACCTAGGTAACTAGGTTTCAGACACCAGCAAGGAACCCTACGTGGAGATCGCTAATAATGGAGATCTTCCCATGAAAGCTCTGCACGTTGATGGGGAAACGATGCCTTGCTAGAAATCTGGGGGTGCAGGTTGCCAATAGGGGGAGATCAGATGGAAGGAGTAAGAGTCACCGGAGAAGACCCAGTCCCGGTTTCTCCTTATAACAAAAAAAAGGTTTTTCAGGGAGGTAAAGGGGAGATTGGAGGGATGAGAGAGAGAGAGAGAGAGAGAGAGAGAGAGAGAGAGAGAGAGAGAGAGAGAGAGAGAGAGAGAGAGAGAGAGAATCAAACCCAACATTTCGTCGAGTTTCCAATGTGATGGGGGGTGCCAATATCAATTTGGCCCCCTTTTGTTAAGTTATGTTTTTTTCTTTTAATTATCGTATTGCCCCTAACTTCGAAGGCCCATAACTTCTTCATCCAGACTCTGTTTTCATCGTTCTTTGACTTGTTGGATTCCATTTTTCGAGTACTATTTAATGGTTTTAGTCTTAGTTCTAAATTATACTTCTATAAAAATATATACTCCTTAAAACCTCATAACTTACTCATGGAATAGTAAAATTTTAGGTTGAAATTCATCCAAATTCCGATTTCAGTGTTCTTTATGTCGTTGGACTAGATTTTTTTAGTACATTCCAAATAATCATACTTCCACTCAAAATTTCATTTCTATAAAAAAATTTATTTTCTTTCGATCAAAAATTCCAATTATATTCCAAAATTCCAATTTCACATAATAATAATACCTAGAATAGTATTTACAAAATTTGGGGTTGTTACAAGTTCAATCAATCATATAGTCACCTTAAAGTAATAAATGTGTTCTAGAAAATGCAAATATATATATATGAACTAATGCAACTACCTATGTGTCACTTAACAAAGGGTCTAGGCCTTAGTAGATAGGACAACATAACCTAAACAACCTATGTCTATTGGTTATAACCAAACTTTAGTTATCTCTTGTTAAGCAAGTACTACTAATGCAGCATTCCAAATTATATGCAATAATTAAATTATTAATGCAAACTATATGAAATTAAACTACCATTCAACAATGCAAGACTAAATTAACATGCAAATCCTAATCTAGGACATGTGAGTTAGGATGTCTTACAGTGGGATCCTAGTTAAAATCATCTTGCTAAGCTTAAAACCATGTATAAACTACCTCCTCTTCCAAGTTTGGATGTTTCAATCTTGACTTGTATCATTGCAACCCTTTTTTAAACCAATCATGATTAAATAATTTACAATGGCATCCTCACTACAATTTACGCAAAAATAAAAATAATGTAAGCAACTATCCTAATGAGATTCTCCTCCAAATCCTACAAAAAATTGCTACAAAAAATTAAAATATAATTGTAAGTATTAAGAAATCATAGAAATTATGCAAAAGTGTAACTAAAAATGCATGCAATCCTAAAATACTAGTGGTAAAATAATTTAACTTAGATTCCAACTAAAATTATGTTGCAAGTCCTCTGCAATGGCATAAAAAAACTTGATGTGTTTTAAATTTAACTGCATGTGCATAGAACTATTATAATATAGTACATGGAAGTACAAGTTGATCCCACAAGGACTGAATTTTTAGATTTTTAGGAATTTTAATTAAAATCTATTTTAAATTAATTTAACCTAGCCCAATAAATGATCAAATTAGTCAAATTAAATCTTAAAATACTAAAAGAGATAAAATTACTCAATTTTCTAAAAATTAGGGTTTTACAAACCACCACACTAAATTCACATATATTCAAAATTAAACAACTTAGATTCTACCCTACTCATGTTAATAAAAATTCAATGAATTATAAACATGGAATATATGATCGTCAAAATATCCATTTTTCTAGACTTCCTCAATCTTAGGATTTTTCCTAATTTAGAATATTTTTTAAAGCATAACTTAGCTTGTTAGGGAACAAATTATCTAAGATATTATACTAAATTAACTAATCTAACATTTTTAGTTTATAAACTAAAGAAAATACCTAATATTTCCTATGAAAAGAACCCCAAATATATAAATTAGCTTACTAATCCTAAAATGATATTAAAGTACTTTTAAATCTAAAATTATCTAAGCATGAAAATGTGCTACTCTAGTGTGGTTTCATACTAACCCTAGGAACAAAATATGGTCAAATAACATCACCCCTAACATTGTACTGAAAATTAATTCTTCTAACTTATTCTAAACACATTTAAAGTGATGCGCTACAATAATAGAAAGTCAAAACAACATAAATCAAATGTAAACCTATTAAATAACAAGTAATGGAATAAAATTTTGATTTTCATTAATCTAAAATTTCAAAGATTAGAAGAATGTAAATACACAAATTAAACAAAAGTGAAAATAAACTCCCCTATGGATTGGATTACAAGCCACCAATATCTTCGCCTTGTCACTCAACAAAAGTTGCTTTCAAGTTCCCTCCAAACCACTCTACCACCTTCTTTGATCATCCAAATGATGCCTTATACTTGTTACGCTACTCAACAAGTTCATGGGACATCACCCAACAATGACTAACCTAGAGGAAACACTCATCAACTAACCATCTCCACGTATCTCTTCTCTATCCTTAGATTTCAATGTACAAGGCTCTCCTCCCAACCAATGATTTTAACGTGTTTTAAGCTTTCAACACATAATGCCCTCTCACAACCATTCAATGTGTTGTTCTTCTAATCCCTATAGCTCAGATGCAACTTCTGAGCCGTTGGATGGATTCCTGGGGCATAAAAACCCCAGGAGATGAAATTTAGGCCCTTAATCTTGTAAGATGAGGGAGATCTGGTGATGCGCTATCTAACGATCCAGATCTGGACCATCTCGCCTATCACTAGTCACCTATCCTTGGTGATAGGTAACCAGGTAACAAGTGCGGGCCGACCTTCATTTGTCATTTTTTGTTAGGATGATCCGAGCCTTCTAGTTTTTAACTAAAATCTTAGATCTTCAATTAAGAGCTTGATATAGCTCTGATTTTAGATATGAAAGCTTCTACAAATTTCTTATCACTTGCTTTAGGTACTGAACTCATGAAATATATGTTTTAAATTGCATTTATTGGTTATAATCACAAAAATCAATAGTAACAGTATTGGATCATGATCAAAATGATCCCAAAATACAAATATGAACTGATAGATGTGTTCAGAGGTCCTACAAACCTAAGGATCATGATCATAGTAGAATTTATGAGTTTCTAGATCAAGTCAATAAACCAAAAACAGTAAGATAAAAAAATAGGTTGAAATCTTAAAATCCCAATTCTGATCTCAATTTAACTCCAAATTGAGATTGGAAAGTTGGGATAGATTCCTTGTGATGAGTAAAACCTACTGAACTTAGAAAATTTATATTTTGATGCATGTAAAATTCTGTTAATAAAGAAAAGTGTTAATAATTCTTATGATTAGTGAAATTTGGAATGATCAAACTATATAATTATGATTCATTAATGATCTTGTGATTGTGAGACATAGAATCAATGGTTATAAGTGACTGATCTATGATTAATTAAGAGATCTAGCCTTAAAAGTAGTAAAAACTATAAAAATGGATGGAAATCTCCTTGATCAAGTTGATCAAGGATGATTGGAAAGTATGGATATGTTTGGATGAAGATATGAAGTTAATATTATATGGATTTATGGACTGGGTGATGATGATTTGGGATAGATTAAGTTCTATGCCCTCAAATTGGATAAAAGGACTTAAGATCTTCTTGATCGATTGGATCAAGAAGGATCAAATCATTTGATGAGATGCATCAATGATCTAATAATGAAATCACATCAAGAAGATGTATTAGATCTACAGAAAAATGAAAAGATCAAGATCTAAACCCTAAAAGAGATGAAAGATGAATAATGACTATTGGATCATGATGGATAATTATGGCATATTAGTTTTTCATTTAAATTGTTGAATGTTATTATAATTGTCTTTTATTGCTTAGTAGATTTAATTGTGGATTTATTTATTTATGCTTTAATGCTTATGTAATGGAAATTACATTGAAAATGTAATTAAATGAAATTAGAATGGAAGGACATTTACATGGACTTAATGATAGTAAGGACCATAGTTAGTAGGATAATATAAGCAATATAAAGTCCTTGGTCCAAATTAAGGGAATAATGAAACTCCATGAATGACATTTTAATGTTCATGGATTTAATTAAAATCAATTAGAAAGAGTACTTAGGGTTAACATGCTCATAGGAACTTTATGAAAGGTTGAATTAAGGTTACCCAAATGGATAATGAACATGGTGGTTAAGGAGGTTCTCTAATAGACCCACGCTCTTACCCCACCTATACCTTTGTGAGGTCTAAACACCTCCTTACATAAGGATTGAAGTAACCACTGTGTTCAACCATTCAACTAGTAAACCTTAGCCAATTTGACATAAGAGGAGCTATCTAGACATAGGATAAAATAGGCTACCCTCAACTAATAAAACATTAACTAGTTGAGTAATAATAATAAGAGCATAAATAACTTTATACTAATGTCCAATTGTATTATGTATATGTAGAAAATGTAGATAGAGAACCCAAACCATTGATCAAACATGATTTAAGGAAAAATTTGGGCTTTCCTTATAAGAATACATACTTGTATAAAGAAATAACTTTATACGTATGGTTTGATAGATGTATGAATCCAGACCATGATGAACAATGTGGAAGAATACCACTTGAGATGTATGAATCAAGATACTACTTTGAGGTAGGTGGATGTACAAGAATGTATTAAGGATTCATATCTATACATACATGATCTTCTGTCTAGAATTATAAACCTTCATGATATAAGTATGCTTAGTACCTTAGCATATTCATGATCCAATCACATGATCCAACTAAGTAAACCAACCCTATGATCCAATTCAACTATCTAATGAAATGAGGTGAAAGTAATGAGATGCAGACTAAGAAAACCATAAGAATAGGGCATAGAAAATATTGCAGCCTTAGTTAAACAAACACATCGTCTGATATGTACAGTGTATTTTACATACAAGCATGGTGGCTTGTGATTTTATTTTACACAATGCTAGGACTAAGGATGCTATGTTAGGGAAGTTATGAGGGTTTGGCCACCTGCTTCCTGAAACTTATATGATGATATCATACCCAAAGAGAGGCTAAATGTTGGGTGGGGAAATCGTGGGAAGGCCACCACTTTGACAACCAAGGTTCCCCCATGTGAACCTGGATTTGTTATTTCCACAGTTAGTATCAATGGATTATTATATAGTTATCCGGGCACGCTGTACAAATTGACACTGTGGATCATGATGGAAAGGTTAGATCGGTCGCAGACCTGAGTTTTGATGATTGATTAACAGTTGGATCATATGGGAGTTGTTTGATTTCATCATAGATCATACATTAGGTGATAGATCATGGGCTAGATGATGATGGATGGTCAAATGTAATTCTAATTGATCAGAACCATGGTTTGCATTTTATTCAATAGTCCAGATATGTTTCAAGTTTATTTGGATGAACTAAATATTATATCAATCTATTTACTTTCATAAATCATTTAATTAATCAAATTCTAAGGTCTGATCACTTTTGATTGTATTGATCTAAGTTATTCTATGAGTTTTGAGTTTGGATCAGTTTAAAATGTGTTCTAATCCTAAATTTTGTTGCATAATTAAGTTTGTGTCATCGAGATAAATCCAACTGATCTTTCTGATTGCAAATCAAACTTGTATAGCCTTTCGAATCAAAGATTTTGTATTTCAAATCATTTAAACAATTCATATTTAAAATCTAAACTAAAATAGACAAAAACGAGGTCACCAAGACGCATTGGAGCAGAACGCATGCTCCAAAATGCTTGGTGTGTCCTAGTATAAAGAACTCACTGTCGGTGCTTTACAATTCCCAGAATGTAATAGCATTCTGGTCGGTCCACAACAACACCCACACACACGAATATGCATAGGAACAAGTGGAGTAGGTGCATCTCTATAGCATGTCAGTAGAGTGTGTCCTAGTCGCCGATCAGACCGACTGGGATGAGACAGTCCTACCGGACTGTCAGATTGTTCGAGTCTCCAATCAATGCTTAGGATCTCTCAAAATTTTACTATTATTATGGTTTCCAGGGTTTTGGGGTCCCACGAAGTCATTGGGCTCAAATCTTCCATCTAAGTTATCCTTGAGGTGATTCCCATATAGATTCCACCAATCTATTTTCATTGACAGATCTCCTACCAGTGAGAATAGATCTGTCGAAGATCTGAGGAAAACTTGCCGAAAAGGAGAGAAAACGAAAGAGAGGGGGAAGGGTTTACCTGGGTAGGCTAGAGGAGTAGTAGATCTAATGCTCTAGTGGTTGCAAGCAACATTCTTTGCCCACCAGAGCGTCAAGTCACTAGAGAATAGAGGACAAACGAGGGAGCCAGAGAAGAAAAGTGGGGAAAGTTGACAAGAGTAAGGGAGAGAAAGAGAGTGACCAGAGAGGGGAAGGTGGTGGCCAGCATCTAGAGTGGGTAGCTCAGCTACACGCCGATCATCGAAGAAGAGAGCGAATAGTGGGGGAGAGAAGGGAGCTTTATTGTCGGCTTCTCTAGCATCTCCGCTGGCAGACATGTGATGGTGGTGGATTCCATTACGCCACCGTTACCTGTGTCACCAATAGGAAAGGAGGAGAACACGGGTGCAAGCGATGATGTGTGGAAAGGGTGTTGCAGGGGGTGCCATTATCACAACTGACCCCTCTTGTTTTTGTGCTTTTCAATTTTAAAACCATATAAATGTGGCCTATTTGAAAATTTATTAAAATGTCGCTAATGTTAAAAATCTCATAATTTTCTCATTCGAACTCTATTTTCAATGTTCTTAGTATCATTGGATTCATTTTTCTAAGTATGATCCAATTATTAATGTTTCAAAACTTTGTTTGGATTTTATAAAAAACTCATGCATAAAATTATATTTTCTTTTTTTAATAAAATTACATAAACTAAGCTTTTAAATTTTGTGTTATTACATCCTTTACCCCTTAAAGAAATTATTGTCCTCAAAAATTCTTTCCATGTCATTTTTAAAATAATTATGTATATGCATTCTTACTTTACCATCAATTTTAATTTTTAATTTTTCTATTAAATAATTTTAGAACAAACATTCCACCTAAGAGATCTTAGTTGTTCTTTCATTTTATTTGAAATCCTGTAACACTTTAGTTAATATCTCCCTCAAGAAATCATAATCTCCTACTTTAACATTCAATTATTATTATTGTTGTTGTTGTTGTTATTTACATTTGTCTGCACTACAATCATCAATGTATTCAAATGCTATCTCTCACTTTTCACATGAGACTTGATTCCTCAACCAAGGCTTGTGCCTCAACATTATCTGTCTGTAAGTGTTTTCAATCATAGGTGTCACTGCTAGGTCTACAGTGAGTGCTTTACTTTATTACCACTTTGCATGTATCAAGCTATGTCTTTTCACTTCTTGGAAGCATGTTTTCTCTTTTCTTACCTTATATTGATACATTATTCAATAATTTACCAAAGACCTCATCAACAACCATTAAGACTCAATTATCAAGAGGTAGGGTAAGTATCGGTGCAATGGTTGGTTCCTTCAATTTCTAAAAATTTGGTTTTCACATGTTGCCTCATACCCGTCTCATGTCCTTAATTGTTATCGTAATTAGTAGTAAAATAATAATCATCCAATACGCTATCATAACTTCTGGTAAGGTTTAGGAAATTCTATAATTACATTACTATTTTAGATCTTTTCTTATTTCATTTCTGGCTCAACTATCATTGTATCTTGCACGATTATAAATGTTGAAACAAGTTAGCCTGGTAGGTCAACTTCCTTTAGTGAAGACTCATGTATAAGTATTCGTGATATTCCTCTTAATGTATCATATAGTTTAGGGTGTTGCTTGTATACTAACAAGTTTATTAAGAAATGGTTAGAATACCTAGTTCATGCAACCTATAAATATTTGTTAGCCTAAACAACATTATTCTAAGGTAATGATACTTAAATACCTTGCTAAGTAATGACCTTGAGATATTTCCTCTTCTAATCCTCCTCTAAGATATCAAGACCTCAAGTTGTTCCTTGGCAATACTCTAGTGGGTGAAGATTGACTGTATGAGTCACTTTTCTTGAATATATATACTTCTTATTCCTCATTATAACTCCATTCAATCATGTAATAGTAATGTAAGGTATTATCAACTTATCATTTTTATTGACAAGGATCACTATTGTCTCCTAATAAAAACAATGGGTCTAATAAAATTCTAATTTCAATAGTTCAACTCATTGTTTTCTTAAGATTTTTCAACTAGGTAAGCATCCTACAATAAATTTTTTAAAGTAAAACTAGTTTTGGAGTTTAATTCCTCATTGAACATAATTCTTTCATGGTAATTCTAGAAATTTATTAAAATACACTATCCTTAGTTTTAGCACTCTACTGCTCCCAAAGTCTACTTACCCATTTGTTTTACATCTATTATGCTCTTCAACAATAAAATTACCAGCTCGATCCTATTTAATCTTTCAAATTTGATTGGTTCATCTTTCAATTTGGAAAAACAACTCAAGATCCTTCATCTTTGATGTCTAGATTTAATCTATGTCTACCATCCTTAACCACATTATGTCCATGATCTTCCTATTTCAACTATTTAATGTACATCAAAACTAGTATTTACATCTTATATTTGCTTGGAATAAAATCCTTCTTCTTCATGCACATAGATATCACATCTTATGTCATACGTAATAGATACCACATCTACAATTTTAGTCAATAGATATTATGAATTGAATACTTCCAAATAACATTAGACTCCTCTAATAATAACATCAAAATCCTCAAATGTCTGTATTTCCACTGAATCCTTGTAATATCTCAAGGAATCCATTGAATTTTTTGTCTATTACCTCCACACTACACTTCTCTACCTTATAAGTGCACTCCTTTTTTACGTTTAAATTCCATCATCAATCTATCATCACAAATCAAATATCCCCAAACAGGTTATCATCAAAATCTTTTATTAACTATGTTCTAGTCAAATTCCTTATAGTACCACTTGAATTTAGTCTTTTACATCCACTAAACTTGTTCATACTCATATCATGTTCCTCTTGATCACATAAAATATAATTTGTTATAATTATTTTTTTATCTACTCCATTATACTCAGGTTGTCATTGTAATATAGCAGTTACTTCTCACAAATTCCCATGTAATTAATCTAGCATTGAGCTAAATTCTCCATAATTATCAGTTTAATAGATCTAGTATAAACCAGGGTTATCTATCAAAGATGTGATTAGAATGATTCTATATTCTCATTCTTCACTCTCATAATTATATTAATCTCATAGAATTATTTATTTATTTTTAAACCTACAAGGGTTAATAGTTTCCTTGTTTACTCTACTACTCATAACTTCTTAATCCTAAGTAGTTTAGACTTGATTTTGATAAGGTTCACATCTTCCAATGCCTAAGTATTTGTTAAATCCACCTTTCTTTTTTGCCAACTTACTTATGATGTGTTTCTTTTTTTCATTTGATACCATTTCTAATACTAGTCATCTTTATAACTCATATTTAGACTGCTTGTTCTTAATTATTCTAGTCATATATGACTTTTAAACACACAAGACTAGCTATGAAAGGATAAACCTATGCTCTAATACCAACTATGATGACCCAGGTTTTCATGTGCATTTTTAAATGCAAAACTAATTACTAATGCAAGATCAATCCCTAATTGAAAACAATTTTATAAAACAATATAGTGCAGTAGAAAAATCTTTTTGTTTTAAATTCATTTAGAAAACCACCAATGTCATTTACGTTCAATTAAACAAAATAACTAGAGAGATTATATATATATATATATCTAAAACAAAAATACATGCAATATAAAACTGAAACAAAAGTGCATGCATCCCAGATCTAGCAAATCACAACTCATAGCCCAACTATAAGAATTACATATATATGTCCAAAAGGAATAAGTTATATACTTACATTGATTATAGTCTATTACACTATTGTCTTCAATCCAGATTTGCATCCACCTTGATTTGCTCTGCCTTAAGTCAAATTCTCAAAGACCTTACAATATCTTAGTAAGCATGCATTTATGTTGGTAGTTTCACATCTATTATACCAATTTTGAAATCCAATTCTAAAAAATATTTCAAACCCTTTTTCACACAATTCTAAAGAATATAATGATCAGATCAAAGGCAAAAAACATACTTGCAACCACATGTCAACCTTAGTTTATAGTTTCATTCTAAAATATTTCAGATAATATCAATATAAAACATGCACAACTTTAAATGTATGTTTTTCAAATGATTGAATCCTCATGTAATCTCACATAATTATAATATATAGTATAACATAAAATCATATGTATGCATAACTTGTAAACTACATGAAAGACCCATCATATAATTTGATAAATTGAATGCCATTAGATCCTCAAAATATTAAAATAGTAATTGGCTAAAACTACAAATGTCGGCAATCCCAAATTGACAACATCATCATTACATGCACATACACACCCCGGTGAACACAATGGCCAGTTAGTCATGAGTACTTATCTAAAGACCATCATCATGCCTGTCTATGTGGTGTCACAAAAGAAAAATCTCATGGTACACTAGGCTCATGACAAACTCACTAAAATCGTGTGTCTCTAGTATCTAAAGACTGGCCACTTTAACCTCCATGGTGACTACAGATATGTCTCCAAAAGGGTGTCATGAACACCTCCAATGGTTGTTTCCCTACCATAATAGTTGATAAAAATAGGTGCCTCTTTGGGCATGGATACCTATCACATTTGGTGGTTAGAGGCTGGGAAGGCAAACCCGTACAACCTCTTACAATAGTGCCCACCAGGGTCATTAGCCTAAATAAACATATATCTCAACCAAATGTCATTAAATCACATACCATATATCTCATGCAAAATCATGCATTTCCTTGAATGATCTCAAAGCATGAGATTGATGCAATTTCAAGTATAATCATTTCTTTTAAAAACACACAATTGCATGTAATAGAATGAGTAACATCCTTTTTATTTTCAGATAAAATTTTGCATCATGGTTATGAAAGTACATATTCATAAATCACATGTCTCATTTCAAATATTGCATTCTTCTAAATCTAAAATAACACAAAATGACAAAATATGACTTTTATGATAGTCAAGAAGCCTCAAATCGAAGGCATGATAATCAAATGATTTGATCATTTAAAATATACACATCTTAGTAAAGTGGATGACATGCTCAAAATTCCAAAGGCAAATATATGTTAAAACTACCTACCTCAAACATGGTTAATCCAATCCTTGGAATGCTCAATAAACTTAGTTCGTACCAGTTAGCGTCTCTATCAACACATGCACATTACAACTTCATTTATCATACTTACGATCTCTTAATTGTGACTTATTTAGTCTATGATCACCCTTAATGTGGTGATCATGCCTTTTCGACTTTCTGATCATAGGTATTCCTCTTGATTTTTGTCATAATATCAAATCTCAGACATTGATTAAAGATAAAAAATCTAGATCATCTAATTGTCCATAATTCCTATTATTCTATGACTTATAGATAGTTTATTTCATATCTCAATATTTGATCTATTGATTCGAGAGTCAGATTAAGTACTAATCAATCATATCAATAATTCCAAGTCATCCTAATATCAAATCTTCAAATCTAAGGTCATTTGAACAATCTAACTGTTAAATTAATCTAATTAGTAATATAGATAGCCCAATTGTTCTTCCTATTATTTAATCTATTTTAATCTTGTTTATTTTCTAAATTTTTTATAATTTATTAGGCATAATTAAGATAAAAATAAATTTTAATTAATTTAAATAAGACACAGTAGTAGTCTTAGATCTAATCACTTAAATCCATGTATAATGTTGTGTTTCATGTGGCCTAATTAGGTTTGATCACCTTTGATCAAAAATTCGAGAATGAACTGCTCATATCAAGTGCTAGATCTATGGTCAAATCTAAATGGAAATAAAATTAATGGTTGATCAAGGTGTTAGGTAGTTGATCACTAGTTAGATCATCTTAAAAGGATGGATTGGTTACAAATCTAGCATCTAGTTGCCAATTTACGGTTGGATCATGATGAAAAGGTGAGATCGATAGCAGATCTGAGTTTTGGTGATTGATTAATGATTGGATCAGGTGAGAGTTTGTTTATTTGATCATAGATTGGACATTAGGTGATGGTTCATGGGCTAGATGATGATGGATGGTCAAATGTAATTCTAATTGATCAGATCCATGGTTTTTATTTTATTTGACGATCCAGATCTATTTCAAGTTTATTTGGATGATCTAAATATTATATCAATCTATTTACTTTTCTTAATCATTTTATTAATCAAATTCTAAGGTCTGATCAATTTTGATCCAATTGATCTGAGTTAGTCTATGATTTTTGAGTTTGGATTAATTTAAAATGTGTTCTAATCCTAAATTTTATTGCATAATTAAGTTTGTGCCATTGGGAAAATCCAATGGATCTTTTCAATCATCATTCAAACTTATATAGCCTTTTGAATCATAGATTTTGTATTTCGATCTCTTAAATGGTTCAGATTTAAAATTTGAATTAAAATAGACAAAAAAGGGGTCACGAGGATGCATTGGAGTGGAACACATGATCCAAAACCCTCAGTGCCTCTTGATCTCCCGAATGCGCCGCCATTGCATTACAGTCCCTAGAACACAGCAGCATTCTAGTGGATCCACGATAGCACCCGCGTGCATGAGTATGTATGAGAACACACCGGGCAGGTTTGTCTCCATAGCGCGTCAACAAAGTGCATCTTGGTTGCTGACCAATCGAGATAAGATGGTACTATTTTGACTACTAGATCATTTTAATTTCCTATCAACATTTAGGATCTCTTAAGATTTTACTATTTTTATGATTTGTAGGGTTTTGGGGTTCCACAAACTCATTAAATGGCTCAAATCTTCCATCTGAGCTATCTTTGATGTGGTTTCCATGTAGATCCATCAGATCTATTTTCACCAGCAGATCTGTAGCTGGTGAGAACAGATCTACCAGAGATCTGAGGAAAACTTGCCAGAAAGGAGACAAATGGAAAGAGAGGGGGAAAGGTTTACCTTGGTTGGCCAGAGGAGTAGCAGATTTAATGCTCTAGTGGGTGCAAGCAACATTCTATGCCCCCTATAGCATTGGGTCACTAAAGAATAGAAGAGAAATGAGGGAGCAGGAGAAGAAAAGAGGGGAAAATCAGTTGGAGCATGGTGGGGAGAGAGAGAGAGAGAGTTGGGGGGAAGGCGGTGGTTGGTCTAGTGTAGGCAGTGGGGGAGAGAAGGGAGCTTTATTGCTGGCTGCTCCGACATCTCCCCTAGCAGACGCGTGACTGTGGTGGATTCCATTACGCCACTATTACCTGCGTCACCTGTGGGAAAGGAGGAATAGAACATGGGTGCAGGCAGTGACGCATGGAAAGGGTGTTATAGGGGGGTGTCGGTGTCAAAATTGGCCCCTCCTATTTCGGCATTTTTCAGTTTTAAAAATAATAAATGGGCCCTTTTGGAAAATTACTAAAATGCCCTCAATGTTAAAAATCTCATAACTTTCTCGTTTAGACTCCATTTTCAATGTTCTTAGTGTTGTTAGATTTCTTTTTTTGGGTACAATCCAATTATTAAGTTTTCAAGATTTTATTTGGATCTATAAAAATTCATTCATAAGATTCTATTTTATCTTTCTTTTTTGTAACAAAAATTACATAAAATAAGCTTTTAAATTTTGGGTTATTATAGAATTTATAACAATACCCCCATAACATTCTGAACTTTTTTCAAATCTTGGTTGATGAAATTGGGCTCGTGTCTTTTCTTGAACAGTGGGATAACTCTCTTTTAGGGTTTTAGGCTGCCAAAAAAGTGTATTTTTCTCAATTCTATCTTGATCTTATAAAATGTAAAAGAAACCCTAATTAGTGATAAAATACATAATTTTAGGGCTAAAATTACTAATTCAAGAGATATTATTTTTAATATTTATGTGTATATCAGTCATGTAACATGTTTCTAATTCACTACCGTAGGCATCTCACACCCTACTAGTGTTTTAGACTTGCCCTATTGCTAATCAGTTAGATACTACCTTGATCAATCACTTCACACCCTCCTTAGTCATCCATAGGTGATATGTGTCATTTAATGTCTAGGCAGAGCTAGTCGTTTAAATACTAATGCAAGAATAGATAGGGGGCCACTTAAGTAGCAATAGGGTGCCTCCTTCCAAGAGGGTCTTATGAGTTTAAAAGTTGCTATGGTCCCTTCTAGAATGATTTTCAAGATTTGCACATAAGGAGATGTTTAACCTATGTAGTCCAAGGGATGGTGATTAAATCCACCCTTGATGTTGTAGTGGGGAGTTCTCTTACTAATTCCTTTAAGCATTCCTATGCAATTCAATCAACATATATTCTCCTTAAAGCATGTAAACATGCCATAATATGCAAAGAAAGCTGTAAATCTAATGCAAACTCTAGAATTCAACAAGTATAAGTGAATGCATATATATGCTTTATACTACCATTAGAAGGTGTTCGTCCTTTTCCTTTATTACTCAATCTTAGAAAAAGAAATAAAGATGGAAAATACAATTAGAAGGAGCTAGGAGTGGAAGAGAGTAAAGGAATGGTGTGTGCATGTGAAAGTGAGGAAGGAGGAAGGGGAGATATGTAAGAAAGAATGGGACGTATGCATGAAAATCAAAAGTGATAAAGGTGGGTGCTGTGCATGTTTCCTAAGGACGCAAGAAAGGAAAACATAAGGAACTAATCATGGTATGATGTGCAAAGCTTAAAAGGTGAAGGAAGGAAGAATGAATGCAAGACCTACAGGAGAACGCATAGTAGCCATGCAATGGTGAAGCTACATGTAAGATCTACAATGGTGTTGTGTAATTCCTATTGATGCCATGCATGAAAGAAAAGAAAAGAAGAATGGGGAAGGGGAAGAAGATGGAAGAAAGAAAAAAAGGGGGAAGTGAGGATGGTTGAGCTTCCTTTCCTCTTTGCCAAAGGATTGGACTTGATCTTAGACAAGCTTGGGCAAAGGTAATCTCTCTTCCTCTATTTCACCTAGATTTAGCTTTTAAGTACAAGGAAAAGGTAAGAGATAGAATGTTTTCCTTGTCCTTCACATCTTATTTAAAGAGTTTGAGGAAACGAAGCCCTAGGCATGGATGGTTAAGATCTAAGCCACTTACTTGGATTTGAATGAATGGCTACATGAAGAGGGCATGGAATTTGGGCATGGGTATGATAAGAAAGTGGAGTGGGAGAAGGAAGGAAAGTGATAATATAGGTAGGAAGGTAGATTTTGGTGGTTAGGAAAGAAGATTACTTATTAGGGAAGGAAAGGAGTTATATTTGGAAGTTTAGTTTAACTTGTTCAAAAATTAGAAGTTGGGGAGAGTCTTTTATATGTGGCAGTATGGGAGTGGGCATTAGAAAGGAATAAGTAGGAATGAGAAAGAAATAAGATAATGGGAAGGTGAGAAGTAAGCGAAATGGAAGGAGATGGGAGGGACAGGCAAAGAATTGGAAAGTTGGTGGAGAAAATCTAAGAGTTTTCACAAGTGGAAAGTCCTAAAAGGTACTGGGGGCCATGTTTCTCCATTTGGGTGTGTATCTGTGTTTTTAGAAAGCCTAATATGCATGGACCCTTGGATGAGAATGGGTTGTTGAGATCTTCCTTTCCTTAGGGTTTTGGGTTGACTTTTCAACATGAAGAAGGATGACCTTTCCAATACTTCATTCCTAGCCCTTAGATCATGCTCACCCTTACTTGGATGAATGGGATCCCATTATGACATGTAAATCTTCATTAAGCTTCTTTTTCTCTCCGCTATTGGATTGAATGGCTTTAACATGAGTTGTCTTAACTATTGTAGATCTTCATATTCTCGTGTGGATCAATTGTGCTTCATTACCTTGCATGGATAAGATGTCCAATCATTTGCTAATCTTCTTCTTTTGGTTGAGTAGGAGAGAGAAAATAAGTAAAAAGTCTTCATTTGGGTCCTAGTCTTAGTTTATTTCTAAGAAGCTTTCATTGTATATAAGCCCATTGTATGTGAATTGAACTTCTCTCACAAGCTTCTTAAGGTGGTTAAATGTATGCAATTAGGCATAAATTAAGAATTTTTTACCTTTTCACCCTCATTTGAGTAGGAATTGTGCATGGGGTTCTGACCACTTTGACTTTGGTAGTAACACCCCAATGATCATTTTGAACCCCTAAGACTTTATTTTTGTTATTTGTGACCCATGATGTACCTTGGAAGCTAGAATTGCTCTTTCTGGGTTAAAATTGGCAATTTTATGCATTTTTTAATTTATATCTTTGACCTACAGAATAGAAGAACTAACCTTAATTATTGATAATTAAGTGATTTCTAGTGCAAAAAACTTCTAAATATAAAGGTATGGATGTAATATATATATATATATATATATCACTTAATCATTGAAAAGACTTGCTTCTAAAATGTCCCCACCATAGGTTTGAAAGTGGCAACAAGTCCAGTATTTCTGCAAAGGTTTGACATTGTAGAACCAACATATGATAAATGCTATAGTGGCAAGCTTTTCACGGTTAAAAGCAATATGGAAGCCTGAAATTTCTTTGAAACACTTGTTGAGGATTCCTAGCAATGGGATTACTTTACCTGAATGGAAATATATTCACAACCATATAAAAGAGGGTTATATGAGATTGGCGTCATTCCAGATATCTATAATAAAATTGATATGTTGGCTCATACATGCATAAGATAGATGATCTTACCCAACAGTTAGACACTTTTATGTTAACTAACTGCTCTTCCATGTAGCCTCAATCTTGGGCTTGTTCTAGTTATTCTAGTTATGCACACTCATGTTCATCTAGCTTTGGTTTCTTTGAGTTATTTTTAGACCAAACAAATGCTATGAATACATATCGCAACCCTAGCAACAACCCATATTCTAAGACCTACAATTTTGAATTGGTAAGGCATCCAAACCTTCCTTGGTCAAAGAATAAGCGCCAAGGGTGTCCATCAAGAATCTCCCTCAACAACCTTTTGCTAGAAACAACATGCTTTAGCAACAGCAGCTTCCTCAACAGTTTCTATAATAGCAAAGGAAAAAATCACTAGAGATATGCGCAATATATTTATGCGAGGGTCTATACAATTTCAAAATGACATAAAGCAATCATTGCAAGCCAATTTGTAGTCTATTAAGAAGTTGGACTACTAAATGGATCAGCTATCTATTGCACTACAAGAAAGGGAAAAAGAAAATTCCACAGTTAGCTAGTGCCCAACCCCAAGGATTAGTATGAGATTGGCTCGGTATCATCAAATCAAATCAAGTCAATCACAACCCTTAGGAGTGGATAACAAGTAAATAACCAAATAGGCCAAAGTAGGACAATCCTACAAATTGGGAAGAAAGAGAAGCCTACCCAATCTCAGAAGGGAAAAGAAAAGTACAACTAGCTTCCTCTTCATCTAAACTCCTTCCTAATGTCCCCTATGTCCTAAAGGCTCCCTATCCTAAGAGACTAAATGCAAAAAAAGAAGGAGAACAACTTTAATGAGATAATCAACATTTTGAGATAAGTTAATATTACTATTCCATTACTCAATGCTATTAAAGAGTTCCCTCCTTATGCGAAATTCCCAAAGGACCTATGCAAAGGCAAGTGTATGGTTAATGTGTAGAAAAAGGTCTTCCTCACCTAACAAGTGAGTTTCATTATACAACACTAGACCCCTCCCAAGTACAAAGATTTTGGATGCCTTACAATCACATGTGTCATTGGGAAACGCAAATTTAATAAGGCATTCCTAAATTTAGGGGCCCGTGTTAACAAATTGTTATATTAAGTCTATAAGCAACTAGGTTTAGGCAAGTTAAAACCTACCTCTACCACCCTTCAACTAGTAGACGATCTATAAAAATTCCTAGAGGAGTAATAAAAGATGTTTTAATATAGATGGATGAATTCCTTTTCCTAGTGGACTTTATAGTCCTAGACACACAACCTGTATCTAATCAAGAAAATGAAATTCCTATTATCTTAGGCCAATTGTTCTTGGCCACATCTAATGTGATCATCAACTATCGGAGTGGTGTTATGAAACTATCATTCAATGACATAAGACTCGAATTCAACATTTTCAATATGACATAATAGAATGAAATTCCTATTATCTTAGGCCAATTGTTCTTGGCCACATCTAATGCAATCATCAACTATCGAAGTGGTGTTATGATACTATCATTCAATGACATGAGACTTGAATTCTACATTTTCAATACGGCATAATAGATGGACTTTGTAGACTTGTAAATGTTATAGAAGTCCTGGCTCATGACATTTTCCTTTCATCCTCCTACTTTAATACACATATGGATAAAGTCAATTCCATTTAGTGGTAGTGGACACTCCAAAATGGAAACCTAAGGTTGAACCCCTCATATCACCTTCCATTACTCAGGACACACTTGAGAAAACTCCTAATTTAGACCAAAAATCATTGTCAAAAAGTTTAAAATATGTGTTCTCAGGTATCTCTGAAACCTTGTCTATTATTATAGCCATAGATCTGGATCAAGAATAGAAGGGTATGTTGCTTACTATTCTATGGAAACATAAGGCATCAATAGGGTGGTCCATCTCGAACATTAAGGGTATTAGCCCAACTATTTGCATGCACCAAATCCACTTAGAAGATAATACGAAAATATCTCAAGAATCACAATGAGGCTAAACCCTAACATGAAGGAGGTAGTTAGGTTGGAGTGTTTAATTTGTTAGATTTAGGCATCATCTACTCAAGTTCATATAGTACTTAGGTCAGCCCTGTTCAAGTTTCCCTAAGAAATCTGAAGTCATGGTAGTTTAGAATGAGGACAATGAGTTAGCCCTCACTCACATGACCGCCAAGTGGAGAGTCTGTATCAACTACTAGAAACTAAACTCCATCACAAAGAATGATCATGTTCCTCTTCCCTTCATAGACCAAATGCTAGAAAAGTTGGCCGATCATGAGTACTATCATTTCCATGATGGATATTCTAATTATAATCAGATTTCAATAACTCCAAGACCAAGAGAAGACTACATTCACTTGTCCTTTCGAAACCTTCGCCTATAAACACATGCCTTTTGGGCTATGCAATGCATCGATGACTTTTCAACAATGTATGCTAAGTATCTTCTTAGATATGCAGAAAGGTTCCTTGAGGTGTTTGTGGATGAAATTTTAGTATCTTCTTCCAATTTTGATGAGTACTTAACACACCTAACTTTAGTATTAAAGAGGTGCTAGGAGAAAATTCTAGTGCTTAACTAGAAAAATGTCATTTTATGCTAAAAGGTTGCTTTGTATTGAGGCATATTATTTAACAAAATGGCATAGAGGTTGGCAAAACTAAAGCGGATCTCATCTCTAATCTTCCCCCTCCTAGGATAGTGAAGGAGATCCACTCATTCCTAGTCTATGATGGGTTTTATAAACACGTCACTAAGGACTTTTGTAAAAAATTTAGAAACCTTTGCAATCGGCTTGCAAAGGAGGCATACTTTGTCTTCTATATAGAATGCATGAAGGCATTCGAACATCTGAAGGTTGAGCTCATCTTTGCACCCATCATCTATCTCTAGATTAGAGCATACCATTTGAGATCATATGTGACACCTTTCATTACATGATTGGTGCTATTCAAGGGTAGTGAATCACTAAACTTTCCCACATGAAATATTATTCCAATAAGATTCTCAATGATGCCCAACTCACCTACTTTACTATGGAGAAAGAGTTGTTGTTTATAGTCTTCACCTTGGACAAGTTTAGGTTCTATCTCTTAGAGTCCAAGGTGATTATCTATTTGGATCATGCTGCATTGAAGTACCTTTCTTCTAAGAAGGATGTTACACCAAGATTTATTTGATGGATTTTCCTCCTACAAGAATTTGACATAGAAATTAGGGACAAGAAAGGTTCCAAGAATGTAGTAGAAGATCATCTATCCAGGTTGATAATTGAGTCTTCTATTGAACTTGTGCCCATCACAAAAACTTTTTTTGATGATATGCAGACACCTTGAACTATCTTGTAACAAATCAATTGGCTGCGC
Source organism: Warburgia ugandensis (assembly GCA_035236585.1). NCBI lineage: Eukaryota > Viridiplantae > Streptophyta > Magnoliopsida > Canellales > Canellaceae > Warburgia > Warburgia ugandensis. The sequence goes on along the minus strand of CP141128.1, from coordinate 41,101,787 downwards.
ACTAGTCCAAACAAGATGCATCCAATTTTATGTCCAAGGTTAAGTATCTCATCTCGGATGATCCATACTTTGTTTAAGTACTATCCCTATTAGGAGATGTGTCTCGGACAACGAACATGATAAATTCATCTCTTCATGTCATGATCATGCTTGTGGGGCCATTAGAGTGTAAAAAAGAGTTCAGCAAAGATCTTGTAGTGTGGATTTTACTAGCCCACAATACTTAAAGATTCTTGCATGTATTGTAAAGCATGTGATCATTGTCAGAGGTTAGGGAATATTGTCTATAGGGATATGATTCCACTAAATCTCATTTCGATAGTAGAAATTTTTTATGTTTTGGGCATCGATTTCCTAGGCACATTCCCTAATTCTTTTGGAAATGTATACATCATAATGGGAGTGGACTACGTGTATAAGTGCATAGAGGCAATAGTGTGTAAGATCAATGACCAAGGTCGTGGTCCAATTTTTAAAAGATAATATCTTTTCGTGCTTTGGTATCCCACGTGCTATTATCAGTGATGGAGGAAAGCATTTTTGCAACCAAGTGTTTGAGACTATAATGAAGAAATATGGAGTTAAGGTCTCCAACATGGAAATCAAATACATCCTAGAAAAAATGGTGAACTCCATCTATAAGGATTGGTCCTTAAGACTAAATGATGCACTATGGGCTCATAAAACTACATACAAGGCACCTAATGGTATGTCAGATACCATCTAGTTTTGGGGAAGGCTTGTCATTTACTTGTTGAGCTCGTTTTTCTTCATCTTGGTCAACTATTGAGAAAACATCTGAAATACTATATCATACATCTCTTAGGTTTATGGTCAATTCAAGTCATATGAAACCTAGAAAATTGTAGAGGCCATCCTTGGTAAACCCATAGCCTTTAGTCTTCCCTGAGTTATTTTCCTCACATTAGCCACTATAGACCTTTTCTTTGTGAAACCCATTGACCAATACCCTTATTAACCCCTATAATATATCCATTACCCAGTTTGTTTTTGGAAATATGTATAAATGGTTAAAGTATTTTGAGAATAGTATGAGTAATATAAGTCAAGAGATGAACATCAAAAGGGCTAAAAAGCAAAAAATTCAAAAAAAGGCTATTCCAAAAGTTCAAGAGGAAAAATGAGTAAAGACAAGATAGCTAATGAAAAATGAAACGTTCACTCTTACAATAAAACAGAAGTTGTGAATACAATGGTGGAAGAGTTTTTGCATATCTTTCAAAAAAATCTTTGTTTATCCCTATACACATTCTTTTGATAAACCTGTCCTAAGCCCATGTTTCATCCTAACTAGCTTGATCTTAGGAGAAGTATGATTTCGATGTGGTTATAACTGAGTCGAGAATATTGTAGAGTGTAACACTCCTAATAGTTGATATTATTTCATGAGACCATTATCAGATTTGGTTTAAGTTATCATTCTTTGATATGAAATATGTGAGAATTTGACTTTGATGAGTATTATTCTACTCACATATTAATGAGATATTCAACCTTTTTTGAGTGACAAGAATATCCTATAAAATTTGAAGTCAAAACATACTTTTGGATAGTTATTTAGGTTATAATTTACTTGAGATTGATATTTACGTATATATTGGCTATATTCACACAGTCACATTTAGATGTTTGATTGGTAATGGAATACCTTTAGTGGAAGAGCAGAATTTTGAGCTATTGGTCATTTCTATTAATATGTTAAAGTCAAGAATTTACTAAATGCTGAGTAGAAGAAAATTCTCTAAGAGAAATAAAGATCTTTCATAAAAGGTTTTGAAATACTTACTAGCGCCATTTCTAGAAATCCTTGTGAGACTACAACTCCTCCACTAAGACCGACCTAAGGGTTTAAAGGCTTTCTACATATGCTAAATGTAGACAACACTTGTGAAAGTGGTAGAATTTTCTTTAGACTTTTGTTTTTAAAATTTTTTTTATTTTTTTTGCTCAAGAACTAACAAAATCTAATTATGGTATGTTTGATATATATAGAAAAATTATACACATACCTATATATTTAACAAGTTTTAGCCCCAAAAATAACTTAAACATCACTAATTATGATTAATTCTACATTTTTCAAGACTATGGTACAATTGAGAAAAATAAGTATTTTGGAAAAAAAACCATAAAATGTACAAGATCACTGTCCAACCTATTATATGGGCCCACATGGAAAACATGAAGTTCATGAGGATTAGAATGTTAAATGGGTGTTGTTATCAAAGTCATAGTGGTCAGAAACCCCATGCACAATTCCCATTCGAAAGTGGGTACTCCTCAAAAGTAAAAGTGACAGAACAATCCATGCATGCATCCAATGAGAGCTTTTTTTCTAAATAAAACAAGTCAAAGATCGGGGTTTACATGAGATACATACCATTCACTCTCTCTCTTACTTAACTAAAAGAGGGGACCACCAAGGGAGTTGGACAACTTTCCCATTCAAGGTAGTGTGTCTCCCCTTCATGTTTTTACATGAAAGAAAGAGAAAATAAGAAGGTGAGGATAGAGACCATTTATGGGAATTCAATGGTCTAAATCCTGCTTACTTTTCAACCACTCAAAGGCTAAGATTTATCCTTATTTATGGATATCATAAGTAACCAATGAGAAGTTACTCAAACAATGATGACCAATAACAAAGAAGACTACAAGGAAGACCAAACTAGGGAGGAGATTTTTTAGTGAGCTGCCCACCAATTTTTGAGGAACCAAAATATGTACACATAGGCTGAAACATGATTTTACACTTAAATCTCATTGTTTAGAGATAAATATGATGGGTTGGGAGAGAATAAAGAAGGAAAGTGGGAGTGGATAAGAAAATCTCTATGAAATCCAAGACATCCACTCTAAGGTATGTTAATCTGAAGCATAAGAAGAAAAGAGACACAAAATGAATCATTACAGGAAGAAAACGTTTAAGTAATCTCAATCACTCAATCTAGGTTGAAGTAGGATCCAAGGGCAAGGAATGAAGCAAAGAAAAGCTATGAATCCCTAAGGCATTATCCTATTGTCCCATGCATAAAGATTTTGACATAATTTACAAGGAAATGAGTAGGAGATGTCCTTTTGAAAAGGGATATTACATGTGATTTCTAGAAGGAAAATGAAGGGAAACTTCCTATGGCATGGCATCACGTAATCTGCAACTTATCATGTTGACCATCAAAGGAATAAAGGCTCTCATCAAACCCATCATCCACGTAGGCTTGGAATTCCATTTTATCTTTTTCCTTTCTCAATATTATCCTTCCTCTTTCCTTCTTGCTAACTCATCTTCCCACTCTATCCTAATCTAATTTACACATCCAATCCCTTCTCACATTCTTTCCTTCAAGCCCAAAACTAGCCTCCACACATTCCTTAAGAGTTACATGTCCAGCCCCCCTTCCTTTTTTATACTTCATCTCAATTGTCCCTTCTATTCATTCTCCTTTGATCCTAACCATTCACTTCCACCTTAGAGCTCTATAAATAGAGGTGAAGGAGAAGGACAAAGCATCTCTCAAATTTCCCTAAAGAACAAAGCCTAAGTTAGGAGGAGCAAAGGGAGAGAGAGAACACTCTTACCATCTCTCCCAAAACTTCACACATCCAATTCCTAGAAGCAAATGCAAGAGTATTCAAGGCAAACCTTAAAGCCATTCTAATTCATAGCTTATTGCATCATGCTAAAGAGCAAGAATACTTCAACCTAGGTAAATACATACTTCCTTTATAATCTCCTTAAGTTGGAATTTGGTGATTCCTAAGCCAAGGACCATTATCTCCATTTTTGTTTTTCTTTTCCCCTTTGTCTTATAATCTAAGGCTGGATGTCCAAGGCTAATGGGTGTATTCTCACATTAGTTTCCTCTTCCATCCTTTTCTTCTTCCATTTCTCTTACTACAATGAGACGCCCAAAGCCAACGTGTGTGTTCCACTCTAGCCCTCTTTCATCTTCCTTTCTAACAAATTTAGGTGGGATGTTCATCTCTAGTAAATGCCCCCATCTTAGATCTTTTTTTTTTATCTCCCTTTCACATCCCGAAGTGATACATCCAACCTTGATGGACGCACCTTACATTGGTCTCACTTCTCTTCTTTTATTTTACCCCCTACAGCCATCCTCTATTTAGAGTCTCTTGCATTAAGAAGTGCCTTTCCTTCCTTTATTCTACAAAAACTATCCTCTTCCATAGAGTTTCTAGCTGAGGAGAAGCACACTTTTTTTTCTTCCATCTCTCCTCTTCCCTTCTATAAAGGATTGTGATCATTTATGAGAAGTAAGTAGATGCCTCTTTCCTTGGCTACTCTACTACTTCATTCCTAAGGATCATTGGATTGGAATTGAGCATAACATTAGATAAGTAGCATGTTGAGTTATAGATGAGAAAAGCTTGGTGGTATTTTTTAGTGTAATTTGGGTAAAAAGAAGTGTACAAACTCCTTTTGAGTGACACGACAAGAGAGCCCTACAACAAAATTCAAGCCCAGTGGAAGAAGTTTCTTTTATTTTATGTATTCTCTTTGTAATTCCATTGTAACATATTAGAAAATTAATGAAAATCCTTCATTTTTTAGTTATGTTTTATTTCTTTGCTTGAGCTTATAATTGTTATTTTATTTCCTTAGCATTAAAAGCAAGTAGTAGTGCTTAAATTTCTTGTTTATTAGTTTTGATTTAGATTTTAATTAAACTCCATTTTAAGAGTTTTCATGGGATCATCCCATACCTACACCTTCTATACTCCAATAAATTTGTGCACTTGCAATAGTAAATAAATCACATCACATACCTTATCTTACTATTTTCAAGTAGATTAATGTGATTATTTCTACTATGTAGTTTGCATTCGATGTCCCTAATGACAAGAAGATGCATGCTTTACAAGGAGCTAGTGAAAATTGGACAAAATGAATGAACTACCTTGTTCACAACCATATAGTTCTAAATGTAAATGATCCATCACGGTTGTACAAAGTCCTTGACATTTAGTCTAGCATCATTGACTAGGATACATGGAATGAATCTGTAAACTACCATCTTATATCTTGAATTTGAGGTATGTGTTATACCAGAAAGGTAAGATACTTAACTGGTCATAATCTTACAATTTTTCACATTGTCTTATGGATCCCAAATGGAAAAATGTGTCGACTGAATTTAATATATTGTCTTGTAGGCTTTGTGCAATAGGGTAACCAAGGGTTACTCTAGAATAGATCTCAATGACATAAGAGACTCTTGAGTGCTTGATTTTGTATCCAAATTTTGTATTAGTTTAGTGCATGAGATTGATCATTTTTACAATCATATGATGGATTTGCACTAAACTGATTAATTCCATCTTACCATAATTCAGGGTATTTTCAAGGTTAAATCGTCACTCAAAGGAAATTATGTTTAAAACCATTGGTAAAATTATACTAATTAGGATTTTTCTAAGTTTATAGGTTATATGCTAAGATCCAAGTAGAGAGATCAAGCCGATCAACATTTTACCTTGTCAATCAAACTTAAATATAAATGAATGACTCAAATTGATCTAATTTTGATGAACTTAATCAATTGAAGAATTAGAAGCTCAAGTCTTTGAGGATCAATTCATATACTCCACTACCAAGCTCATGCAAGCCTATCACTCACACTATGGTGTGAAATTGTAAGATCATGCAGAGGTCCCACTCAATCCTTCATTCTTTTACACATCAAGGGCTACAAAGTTGGGAATATATAAAATAGAAGAATGTATAGCATGTGGATGATAAGGCAACATATGGTATATCATGTGAACATGAGGGATTACACTTGATGGCCACTAGAAGTGAAGATCAAGTTAAAAACAAGTAATTTGAATTAGATGGATGAATGAAGGGTGGAAATATTAAGGATGGTAGCTATGTTGTTACATGTGTCATGAGGTGAGTTGTCAGTTAGAAGCAAGCTAGTAGCTTGACTTTTTTTAAACATGAGTGATCTACTAATCCTATGAAGAGAAAGCACCTAAAACTGTTCCACTTTCAGTGAAAGATGGTTATTAGAGAAGAGAGTCAATGGTAGGTGAATGGGGGACTCAAGGAGATAGGGAGTAGTTGCTAACATTGGCTACTACTGACTCTTTGTAAGGAGAAAGGAAGGAAAAAAGGGAAGCAAGCCAAGACGTGCAAGGAGAGAAGAAGAAGAAGAAGAGGTGGTGTTGGAGGGAAGAAAAATACTCCTTTTCCTTCTTAATCCACTAGTGTGGTAAGCATTTTACTTCACTATTTTTCTTGTCTTTTCATGTAATTTCTCATTTGTAATAGCTTGAAGTAAAAAAATTAAGTTTTCATTGAAAGTCACTTTCTCTCATTTGTTTTGAAGTTTCAACCATAGCATAGCAAGGAGTGTTAATACTTTGTTCCACCTATTGACATTAATATTCTAGCTTGCAAATGCTATGACTAGTAGTGAGCTATACATGAATCTAACAAAGGATAAGTTAGAACCAAATTCTCTAACATTCTCTTGAAAGATTTTCATTAAAAGAGGGAAAAAAAAGCATGGCGAAATCTAGAGTTTTTCCAACTCCATTTCCCTACTACTATCCTATAAGTGTATCATAATAGAGCTTCAAATTTCTCCCCTACTTGTGTTTATTTTGGCATTGATCAATTATCTAAACCATTGATACTCTCATCTCACCTAAGAATAGTTAAATGAACTTTTCTTGAGGAGGATCAGAGTATAGCAAGATATCTTCATCCCTGACTTTTTTTCTTAATCTTACTATAGGAGAAAATAGAGGGTTAAATTCGTCCTATTTTAGATAGATTTTTGTTAATGCTTTAATGATCTAAACCATTGAAAATGTTCTCCTAATCCATAGGAAGAATTTCCCATTAGTTTGCAACACTTTTGTTGAGTTTTAAAGAGATTTTTCTAAGACAATAGTAACAAGTACTGTTCTACAGTATTACTCTCTATGATGAACAAGTCATATTATGTATCAAATATCTCCATTTTGGTTTGTTTTGTTCATGATCTAACCATATAGATGGATTCCTTGACATCCAATTAGGTAAAGTAAAAAAATTTAGAGAAAAGCTCAATCTCTAAGGTGGTTAACTCATTGGTTGAAGTACCCCTCTTCATCATGCTCATCAGGTGTATGTAGGAAAATTTCTACAACACGGGGGTGCATGTTTACCCTCAACTTATTTCTTGTCATATCTTAGCTTGTAATATCTTATTTTAAAGGAAATTAAGTAATGTTTTGGAAAGTTAATCTATAGCAAATGACTATAGGTTTACTTTGTAAATTCAAAGGTTTATTTCTGTACAAATCGCTAGCATCACATTCTAGAGTTACAGTCACACTCACTGCAGGTGCGAGTTTTTCTTTCATTTATGCTAGATTTGGGTGAAATTTGAGATAGAAGTTCTTGGATACATTCTAAATATTATGAGCTAAGGAAATTTGAAGAATATTCTTAAAAAATAGAAATAATTAATGGTATTTGTTTCCTTTATCTTTATCATTCGTTCCTTGTAATTTTTCCCGTTCTCACTCATTGTGACAAGCAAGTGAATAGTTAAAAGTAAATACTATTTAGCATAGTTTTTAATATAGTACTTTCCTTTAGTTGTAACTTACCTTAATTTATTTAAGATTTCATTGCTTTAATTTAGATTTAATTATTTTATGATAAAATTAGAAATTATGTTAGGCTAGTTTATTTTTTTGCTTAGGATTAGAGTGATCCTAGAATAAATTAGCAAACACTACTGGTGTAGTTTTAAAATTACTCAAAGTGCATGAATCAACGTAATATGTTCACACAAGCAAGGTCGATCCCACGAGGAATCTCACAGATTTGCATTGGTTTGGATCTTATTCAAATTAATTAATTTTGGCCAAAGAGATTCAAATGTGATTAAACTAGAAATTTAAAACAAACTAAGAAGGAAACATGCATGGAATTAGAAACTAGAATTAAAAGAAACTTTCTAAAACTAAAGCTAAGAAATTAAAATAAAAACTTACCTAACTAACAAGAAAGCAATTAAAGGAAACTAATGCTAATTTAGAATGAATCAAACTAAGCAATTTAACCTAATGAAACTACTAAAAAGGAAACTTTCTTAATCTAACACTTTCCTAAATTAAAACTTCATAAAAATGAAACTTTCTAAAAATCCAAAATAAAACTTTCTAAAATAAGATGCAAGCAATGAATTAACTACTCCCAAAATAAAATTATGCAACTAAACTAAGTAAATACCAAAAGAAAAGTGACCTACTACTATGCGCATAATCCATGGTTTGTACGCATGGTTCTAAGGTGCAAAAGTTGAAGAATCTAAAGTGAACAAAATTATGCAAAAATATTAATGTATGTAATAAATAACATGAAAAGAAAAATGGTTTCCTGAGAATTCAAGCAAACAAGGTGTTTAGATGGCTGGAAACAAAGCACAACATTAAGGGGAGAAAATTTTCAAATTTCAAGTACTTAAGAACATCAAACAAGTTAAGCATAGGGGAAGCAATTGAAATCACAACTTTTTTGTAAGGAAACAATCCAGATCTAAAGTAATTTGATCTAAGAAACATTCTATAATAAGAAAGCTCAAAGAACTTTGTTGAATCATCTCCAAATTGCACAAAAAACTAAATGCATAATACATATTCTATGGTAGGAAATTGCATCTAATTCTTTAGCATGAAATCCTATCTGAACAACACCAACAATGCACTATAATACTCAAAAACTAAATTATGATGACATGCAAAGAAAACCCATGAAGGAATTCAAGATAAAATAAAGCTAAGCGGGGGAATTAACTAAGGGAAATGGACTTAAAACTAAGATGAGAAACAAGGAGAAAAATATACAAAATTAACTGAAAACTGAAGATACTAAGCTATCTCCTCTTTTGGTTGTCACTATCAGAGAGAAGTTAACTTAGATCTTGACTGAATAGGAAAATAAAATTAGAGAATGGAAGTAAGAAAGAAAGAAATTAAGGGCAAGATAATTGTGTGGAGTTCAAGGACGTAAAACAACATGAAACAATTATGAAATTAAAGCTAGGAAAGTAAGCTACGAACCTACAATTGGAGAGAAATTAACTAAGACAATAGCTACAAGTCAAAAGGAAGAAAAGCATAAAATAAGTCCCAAGGTCCAGCAGCAAAAAAGCACCAAAGGAAAAGCTTGATTTTAGTGTCTCACCCACCTCTACTTGGAAAATTCGTATGACCCATGGGTGTATATATAAATGAGTGGGTTCCTAACTTAAGTAAGGGTTTATCCATGAGGGAAGTGGCTCTAGGGTTAGGGTATTAAATGAGGTAGGTTAGGAGGAGGAAATTTAGGTAGGAACGATGCCATAAAGATGACAAGAGAAAGAAATAAGTATGAGCTAGCTGATTTCTAAATTAGATGGGGGGAGTGGCATCCTTTTCCATGGAGGGAAAGTGGCCCACCACCCTCCTAATTGAGTGGAATTTGAATGTGGAAAATGGGTAAGATATGGGAGGAAATAAGTATGGAAATTTTAGTGTTAAACCTAGGGTTTTGATGTCCAGACCTAAATCTATGATTTCTATCTTAGGAAACCACTTGAGTACACTTCAAATTAAGGGGGGAGGCATTACTTTCTTAGGAGGTGCCTCCCTCCCTAAGTAAAAGTGGTGAAATCCTTGGATGGAGGGTGGATCTAAGATAGGAAATGGATTAGGAATATGGGGTTTTCCCTCTTGATGGCTTCCTTAATGCATGATCATTTTTCCTTTCACAATTCTCTTAAAATCCCTTAAAAATCACACTTTTAACATAGGAAAGTTACTTGAATTGATGCTCCAATCGTATGGCTCCATGTGGAACTCCTCCTTGGCTTAATGGCTGACTTTGATGGTTCATTCCTTAATAACTTTAGTGGCTTCCATTGTTGTCTTCAAGGCTTGAGTATCTTATGTAGCTCATCACCCTTTTTCGTAGCTTTAATGGCTAAGTGGCTTCAATGGCTCCCATGCAAAGGTGGTGGAGATGCATGGCTTAGGATCAAGTCCATTTCTAATCACCTTTTAATTCTTTAATTGCCTTCTTTCTTACCCTGAGATGATCTTGAACCTTCATCACACCTTTGAATTGTTGACATTTTGGCTTTGGCTTGCATAGGTTTCCTAGTTAGACTAGAAAACCTCATGAATGGCTTCAATTCTTATCTTAATCAAGCTCTGCCTTTGGATTACCTTCTCAACACCTATAAAAGAAGAAAAACCCTAATTAAATCCTAATAAATTATGATCATCCACATACTTACTCTAGATTAGCTCCTAAACCTGCAAAATATCAAACTTTTGATTATTAGGTTAGAAATGCATGTGTTACAAAGTTTCAACCAAGAACCCTAATTTAACACTATAAGTTATAATACATGGGCTACTAATTAAGTACTTTTTATACAAACTTGCATACTTATAATATCCTCCAACCAACATTGTGCTAGTCTTGAGCAAAATATGTAAAAAATTATGAAAATAAAAAAGGTTGTCATTTGTTTAGGTACTGATAATTGCATTTAGTATATTCAACAAGCCCTTAAACCCCTAGCTTACCCCTAGTAGATGAGTTTAGCCTCATGAGGGTTTGTAGTGAATATACGAGCAAAATTTCCCAAGGCTAGGCTCCTTAATTTTATCTCTAAGATTTCTCATCCATTAGTATTCTAATGACTTTAACAACTTAATAAAGATGAATGAGAAATTCCACAAATTACCCACATACCAAAGGCATTTTATTCAAGTTTCATCTGAGAGTGTAGTGTGTGTGCAACTACATAACTTCAGACTTCTAAATAGATACGCTTATTGCTCCTTTAGAAAAATGTCTTGACCTCAAATTCTCACTGGTATACTCTTAGAAATAGAGCTCTCAAAGAAATGGGTCAAGCAAATTTCTCTCACCATGTGACCGAGTCCAATAATCTGATGGTTCATATAATTTCTTAGGGGAAAATGAAACAAAGAAATATGATCCCTAATAATGGATGTCATTACCAAGATTAATAAGGTTAGTTCACCTTAATTTCTTTTTATTTATATCCTCATCAAGGCTATATTCCACCTAAGATCAATAGGTCTTCAGATAGGATGAAAAGCAGGCTTAGGCTAGGTACTAAAAGAATGAGCATAAGGATTCAAAGTTTCAAATCTAAGTAGAGGTCCTCAATTCATGTAGGACAATTTTTCTACTTTGACTATATTGAAGTGAATACCTTCTACTTTTCTTTTCTATTAATTCAACTTTTTTTCTTTTTTTAGTACTTTTTTCACTTTTCCTTATATTTTTTAGATTGAATACTTTTCTTTGTACTTTTGATATTTTTCACTTCTTTGACTTTTGTCCTTTTTCTAATTTTTCTACCATCTCTACTTATTTTTGAAAGGTAGGTAATCGATATTTTAACTGGGTTTCCTTGAGATAAGGTAAACAAGGTTTGGAAAGAAAAGGCATACCAAGAAAGCTCAAAGGGTCTAACTAGTGGTAGTATTTAGGTAGGCTTTATGTCTCTAAGTTAAAACAAGGATGGCCTATATTATTTCCTAGGTTTCTTAAAACATATCAAATTCAATAAATGTTCAAGAAATAAAGTTGATACTCCTATTTTGTTATTAGCAATTTCATCCAAATAAAGAATACTGGGGGATCTTTCGAAGTTGATATATGCTGAAGAAAATATGGAACTATTTATAATCCTTAAAAAAAAGATAGTCTCTAATACTCACTTGGGCATAAAGGTCTCTATGGATTTTTCTTAGGGTCTCTAAGTCATAACCATCTATTAGTCTAGACTAATGCATTGTGTGTCAGTGTATTCCAAGATTTGACTTTCTTAAAATACTTCAAGACATGAATAAAATGCAAAATTAACCATATATATTTCTATTAAGAAGTTAACATAGTGAAAATACTAATCTTCTATCAATCCAATTCTCATCATAGTAAAGGAACTTTGACCTTAAAATCTTTGAGAAACTTAAAAACAAGTTGAAATATTTTTCTTGTGTTTTAACAAGAGCACAAAGAAAAACTCATAAATCTCATGCATATCTACACCCCCAACCTAAACTAAACATTTTCCCCAATGTTTTGAAATATAGGACACTAAATGATAAATGGGTAATATAGAACAATGAGACTCTAAGACCCTAGGTTTCCTCCCAGTGAGAGCCAAGTTTAACGTCTTCAGCCAGACGTAGCTTGTAACTAACTTAATTGTCTAAACATAAAAATGAAATGGGGAAATTTTGCATGCCACTTTAAAATTGCATGGTAGTCCATATACATTGTCCACTTTGAAATTTTTTATGGTGATAACATTAGGACAAAATATACCACGACAATTTTGATTTGGTGGGACCACTTTGAAATTGAAGATTCCCTAGTTTTAAAATTTCACGGTAATCAATAAATATCCTCCACTTTGAAATATGAAGTGCTGGTAACTTGATACCATAAATGACAACCATGAAGTTCATTAGACCATATTGAAATAAATGGTCATCTTGTTCAACAATTGAGGGATAATGGGGGTTATAACAATCAGTACATGTTTTTTCTCCATCTCCCTTACATTTTCCTAAAATTGGTATATAAGCTAACTATGCACTTAGCTAAAAGGTTGTTCTTGATCTAATATAGGTAGGGTGGGGCTTAAACCCTTAGTGTCTTCTAATATGTACCTTAGAGTTGTATGTTGTAGGGTCAGTACATTAATGGGCTCATCTTCTTCCTCTTCTTAGGACATAGGTAAGGCTTCAAGTTGACATATATGATCAAATAAAGTCTAAAGCTCCTAATTGGGTACTTCTTCTGCACTACATGGATCAATTTGTAGTTTAGGCTTTGTAAGATATTCTACTTAGTCTTGACATTGAAAAGTGTCTACTAAAGGGTCAATGTCTAAATATTCATTCTTTTCATTAATGGATGTCTCATCATCATAATCATAAAAAGGAATAGGACATGACTTAAGTAGATATGAGTTGGAGGTTTACAAGGACGGTTGTAGACTTTGTGGCTCAGAATGATCATCTGCAATTTCCATTCCATTATCTATATCAATGGTCAAGGATGGTGAATAACTATGTGGCTAAGAATGAACATATGCAATTTCCATCCTATGCTCTTCCATTTCCCACTATTTGTTTCATTTCCTCAGTCCTTTTTATAAATTCAACAATATTTTTGTCAATATTTTTCCATATTGGTTTTATTTTCTCTTCCCATTCATACTTTTCAACGACAAAGTTTTTGTAGTCAAATCAAAGCACTTGTTGAGTCTCTTCACTGAATTGGATCTTTTTTAAAGGAAATGACTCATATGGTTGGTATTGGTGTGGCATTACTGCAGTAAAAAAGGGCTAAGTAGGTTGAACCCATGATGGTTGTCCCTACTATTCTTGATAGTTTTGATAGGGTTGAGCAGGGTGGGACCATGATGGTTCTTCCTAATAATTCTGAGACTATGGTTATACATGGTGCCTAGCTCACCCATTATAGTCTATCTCAAGAAAATATTGCTAAAGTATGTGAATGCATTGGGTACATCCACTTGCTCCAGATAATATCCATTATATATGGAGCTTGATGGCTATGAAGTAGTGGGATATTATGGGTTAGAATAGGTGTAGGAATTATCATATTGAGGCTATCAATATGACTTCATATCTTACCCAAGAGCATTGAACCTATTCATTACACTTTCCATCCTCTCTATCATAACAGTCATTTTATCAAATGCATTAGAAAGATCGTAAGTCTCTCTTATCTTTGTCTCATACATATCCTCATAATGTAATGGCTTGGGAGTAAAATAGTGTGACAATGGTTTACTATCCCCTGCTTGATAGGCCATGTTACTCAATTTTACATACAACAAAATAAATCATTGTATACAATGAATGAGTACCCTTTTTTAATGAAAAACCTTAGCTAAATGATGCATCCTCACTAATTGTGACTCCTAACTCTAAATGAAGCACAATCAATCCCTAATAGTCCACTAACGAGATGAATTATTAATCTTTGATAATATGTAGGACAGTAACTTTTAGACATAAATCTAGACAGCTCCTCCTTTTGTCTAGACTTGACCATTGCTTACCAGTTAGGTTATACTCTAAAGTGATTAATACAGTTCTCGTGGAAGGAGGCATGTAGACCTCAACAATAGTCAACAAAAGGCATAGGAAAATCACTTGGATTTTGGATACCCATTATAACCATGATAGCTTAGAAGCCATTGGAGTGATAATAAATCTCCTCTTTCAAAAAGGTTCTTATGAGCTTGAAACCCTATTGCCACTTGATTTTAAATTAAAATTCAGGGTTGGGATTGCAAACATATAAGGAATTGATTTGATTATCTAGGGGGGGTAAGGATCTGGTGATGAAACACAGTCCTTATCCTATGAGGGTTCCTATGAGGCCCTTACTAACATTAATTTCCATCCACCATAAAGCAGTAAACATGCAATGCAAGTACAAGAAAGCAAACTAATGCAACCTATATGCCATCCAACCAAGGATTAGATATGTGCAAGCTTATGTAACAACCCTAAATAAGATGGAACAATTAAGAGCAATGACCCTAAACTATATGATCTACACTACCAACCAAATGCAAAGTTATACTAAATGCAAATACACTAAGAAGAGTAAAAGAGTGCAAGGGAAACTTCCAGTGGGGTTTTTGAAGAAGATCAACTGTGGGCCACCATACCCCAAACTTACTTGTATTAATACTACTCATTTAAAATTGAATAAAGAAATTTCAAGTAACAATGGGGCTTCAAAACAAGTTCACTCAATAATGAAAAATCCTAATCTAGGGAAGCAATAAAATTTAATGAAGCTTTGGCCCACAGCATCATTGTCACTCCTTTATCAAATTCCCTTCCACGAAACAAGTTTATGAGGAATTAGCAAGATATGAAAATTCAATGCAAAAATCCCAATCTAATGCAACCTAGGACTATGACTAAAGATAAATAATCTAAATAAGGATTCACCCACAAATATATTGTGATTCCCCGACAATAGTGCCAAAAACCTAGTGTAGCTTTAAAATTACTCACAAGCATAGGAATCAATGTAGTATGTTCACACAAGCAAGGTTGTTCTCACAAGGAATTTCACAAATTTGCAATAGTTTGGATCTTATTCTAATTAATAACTTCAGTCAAAGAGATAGAGATGTGATTAAACAAGAAAATTAAAACAAACTAAGATAGAAACATGCATGGAACTAGAAATTAGAATTAAAAGAAACTTTCTAAAATTAAAACTACACAATTAAAATGAAAACCAACTAACAAGTAAGCAATTAAAGCAAACTACTGCCAATTTATAATGAATCAAACTAAGCAACTTAACTTAAGGAAGCTACTAAAAAGGAAACTTTCCTAATCTAACACTTTCCTAAATTAAAACTTATATATAAAATAAAAAAAAATCTAAACCTAAATTAAGATGCAAACATTTAATTAACTACTCCCAAAATAAAATTATGCAATGATACTAAGTAAATACTAAAAAAGAAAGTGACCTAGTACCATGCACATGATTCATGGATTGTGTGCATGGTTCTAGGGTACAAAAGTAACTATAATTGATGAATCTAAGTTGAATTATCATGAAAAACAATTAATGGATCTAATAAACAATATGAAATTCAAAATGGGTTCCTAAGTGTTGAAGCAAATAAGGATTTTAGATGGCTGAAAACAAAGCACAAAGTTAAGGGGAGAAAAATTCCTAATTTCAACTAGTTAAGAACATCAAACAAGTCAAGCACAAGGAAGCAATAGAAACCACAACTTTTATGTAAGGAAACAACCTAGATCTTAATTAATTTGATCCAAAAATCATTCCATAATAAGAAACCTTAAAGAACTTTATTAAATCATCTCCAAATTACACCCAAAAAAAACTAGATGCATAATACATGTTCTATTGCAAGAAATTGCATCTAATTCTTTCGCATGAAATCCTATCTAAACAACACTGACAATGCAATGTAATGCTCACAAACTAAAGTATGATGACATGAAAATAAAACCCATGAAGGAATTCAAGAGAAAAGAAAGCTGAGTGGGTGAACTAAGGGAAATGGAACTAAAACTAAGATGAGAAACAAGGAGAAAAATAGGCAAAACTATGTGAAAACTCAAGGCATTAAGCCATATCCTCTTTAGGTTGTCATCACTAGGGAGAATTTAAGTTAGATCTTGATTGAATAGGCAAAGAGAATTAGTGAAAGGAAATAAGAAAGAAAGAAATTGAAGGCTGGAAAATTGTGTGGAATTCAAGGAAGCAAAACAACATGAAACAACTATGAAATAAAAGCTAGGAAAGTAAATCACTAACCTGGAATTGGAGAGCAATTAACCATGACAATAACTAAAAAACCAAAGGGATAAAAACATCAAGTAAGTCCCAAAGTATAGTAGCAACAAAGCACCAAAGGAAAAGCTTGATTTCAAGGTGTCTTTCCCACCTCTACTTGGAAAATTTGTATGACCCATGGGGGTATATATAGCTGACTTGGTTCCTAAGTTAAGAATAGGTGAATCCATGAAGAAAGTGGCTTGAGGGTTAGGGTATCGAATGAGAATGGTGAGGAGGAGGAAATTTAGGTAGGAGTCATGTCCTAAAGATGACATAAGAGATAAATAAATATTAGTAGGCTTATTTCTAAATTAGAAAGGGGGGGCATCCTTTTCCATGGAGTGAAAATGGCACTCTACCCTCCTAATTAAGTGGAATTTGAATATGGGAAATGGGTAAGATTGGGAAGAAAATAAGGATGGAAATTCTAGGGTTAAAACCAGGGTTTTTACGTTCTTGAATGGACTTGCATCTATGGTTTCTATCTTAGGAAACCACTTGAATACACTTCAAGTTAAAGGGGAAGGCGTCACTTTCTTAGTAGGTGCCTCCCTCCCTAAGTAAAAATCGTGAAATTCTTGGATGGAGGGTAGATATAAGATAGGCCATGGATTAGGAATGTGGGTTTCCTTCTTGATGTGTCCCTTAATGCATGATCATTTTACCTTTTACAATTCTCTAAAAATCCCTTAAAAATTACACTTTTAACAAAAGAATGTTGCTTGAATTGATGCTCCAATCATGTTGTTCCATGTGGAAATCCTCCTTGGTTTGGTATCTAGCTTTGATAGCTCAATCCTTGGTGGCTTAAGTGGCTTCCATGGTTGGCTTCAAGGCCTTAGTAGCTCATGTCGCCTGTCATCCTTTTTCATGGCTTTAATGGCTAAGCGGCTTTAATACTTCCATGGAAAGGTAGTGGAAATGCATGGCTTAGGCTTGGGTCCTTTTCTAATCACCTTTTCTAATCACATTTGAATTAATGATATTTAGGCTTTGGGATGCTTAGGTTTTCTAGTTAGACTAGGAAACTTCATGAATGGCATCAATTCTAATCTCAATCAAGCTCAGCCTTTAGATTACCTTCTCAACGCCTAAAAAAGAAGAAAAACCCTAATTAAATATTAAAAAATTATGATCATTTACATACTCTGGATTGGCTCTTGAACCTACAAAATATCAAACTTTTGATCTATTAGGTTAGAAATGCATGTGTTATAAAAGTTTAGCCACCCCTAATTTAGCACTATAAGTTATAACACATGGGCTACTAATTGTCTACTTTTATACAAAATCAACCACTCATTAATTCCTTGTCTTAAGTGTCTTAGAAATTTTAATTTAAAATTTATCTCAATTTGAAAAAAAGTATATAGAATTGCCCTTAGTACAAGTTTTTTATTCAATGTCACTACATTTCATAATGAATCTTTTGAATTAATTATTGATTCACTATAGTTAGGTTTTACATGGAATACTTAGGATTTGGTAATCTCTCTAGTTTTTGACAATCAATGTTTTTAAGTTAAATTTCAAAGAAACCATATTCGAGAAAATGATTTTTTAACAGTCATCGATATATGTTTTTAACCATCTTTAAAACCTTCTAGTATAGTAGTGACCATCAAGTAACCTATGGACAAGGACACTTTCAAGTGAAAAAGATAGTTGCTAAACTCACATGGGATAATTGATGAGGATAAATGCCATTAAACATTATCAATGGGAGACCCACAGGGTTTCGGTCCATATCAAATGGATATCTCATCTCCAATTTATAGTTCAAAAATCTATAATAATAATAATAATCTTTCATATTAATAAATTCGACCCAAAAATTGTTTGTCACTTAGAAGCATGATAATATCTTTCTTATTATAAATTTTCATATATATTTAATGAAAAAAAAAAATCTAAGCACATTTGTTGTCTATAGAGGTGTTAACGATGCTTAAGATGAGATGATACATGCTATATCATAGTTAGTGGTGCTTGAGCTAACATGAGATGAAATCTATCTCATCCCATCTCATTGTTAGTAGCTTAAGATGAGATGAAAACCATATCATCCCATCTTAGTTTAGTGGTGCTTGAGATGAGATGGGATGAAAATCATCTCATCCAAACTTGCTATTAGTGGTGCTTAAGATGAGATGAGAAATCTCAATCTTGTCTCAGCTCACTATTGGTAGTTTGCATATCACTGCCATCTCAAGACATTTTATCTCATATAGTTCCTGGTGTAATAGAGAGTCATTTCTTCTCACATCCCAACTCTATATTTTGCTTGAGATGGAAAGGAGACATATGTTTCCATCTCAACAATCTTCTTCAACTCATCTTAGCCCCTACTTTCTAGTTCCTCTCAATCATATCATCTAAATCCATCTCTTTCAACTCATCTCAACCTAGCTTAATTGACATTCTCAGTTATTTCATTTTATCTTATGCCAAAATAAATTAATCTTGATGTAGCTCAAATCATGTCAAGCCAGATACCATCTCATGTTATCTCAAGTTAGCTTATCCCATCTCAACCACCACTAACATCAAATGAGTTGTTTGGCATGGTAACGGCTATTCATGGATATGCCATCCTTTAATTTTGAATGCCCTAAACTTAGGTCAAGATATAGGGTTCCTATGTGGTGGAGGCACATAATATGCCTCAGAAAATAAGTGGAACATGTGATTTCCCTCATATAATAGGTAGCACCCAACTTCTTTTTTTCCTAAGGTGGGCTCCTTGTCTTGAATTGTGAGCTATACTAAACAAAGAATATGCACATTGTTAACTTGATCCATAGTTCAAGGGGTGAATCACCTAGAAGGGGAACTGATTAGATAAAATTTTGATATATCCCTAGCTTGGGAGATGGCGAATCTAATAAATAAAATGGATCACTCAAAAAATAAAGAGAGGGAGTGTGCAAGCCCCACTTTTTTTTTCTAAGATATTATGCGCCTCCACCATATAGGAATACATAGATATAGGGGTGTAAATGTTATATCTAGAACTGCAAAATCGATCGAATCAAAAAATTAGGGTATAGTTGTTCGATTAGAACACAGGTATGGTATTGGTTTGCATTTTTAAGAATTGAATATTATTGATATGCTATTAGTTTTAGTGCTTGTATCAAGACCAAAAATGAGATTTGGAAATATTTATTAGTATATAGAAATATTCTTATAATGTTATTTTAAACTTTAGTGTATTAGAGGTTAATATAGCAATTTAAATACGATAACATTTATAACTAATTATTTATATTTTAAATTATATTTATGTTTAATTTATTTTGCTTTTAGGTTAGAACTTAATATAGAAATTATGTATGAATTATCCATGTGGTTTATTTGTAAATATGAACTTTAAATAGCATAGTGAGTATTGTAAAAGGGGGAAGCAACTATTCTCCCTAAAAGGGCCAAAACTACCTAAAGTTTGAAACCCTTCTTTGTTAGAAAATTAGAAAAGAAATAGAAGACCCTTCCCTTCTTCCATCTTCCATAAATTTTTCTCACAATACCTTTGTAAGATTATTTTTCTCTCCAAAGGTGACTTGCCCCTATGGCATCTCTCTCTCTCTCTCTCTCAAATAGGTAACTCTAATTCTTTACTTGTAAAGAATGTAGTTGACATTTTTCACAAACAAGTTAGTCCTTCGAATATATTTTTTATATTGACTCTCTCTATGTTTTCTCAAGCATAATTGCTTGTCTATATTGTATTCATGTCATATTAACTTCTATATACTATAGGTACCAGCATAATATGTACTTTAACTCTTATATTACTTCTTATGTAGTAACAAGTAAAGAAACAAAAATAATGTATAACTAACTTTCAACATCTCAATTGTTTGTCTTTTGCATTTTTCTCCTTTAAGTATTAGAACCACTAAACACCTAAAAATCTGACCAGAACCACCGATATGGAACAATTTTTAGACTAGGAAACAAACTTTAGAATTGTTATGGTACCAGTGAATGTAAAAACTTAATAGTACAGTTCCAATTTTCCATGAAACTAAATTGGAATCAACCATTTACACCCCTAGAGAGACATAAGAACTATATGAATAACTTATCATCTAGATGAACCAATTTGAAGAAAAGCTCATTATTGAATGGTAAATATTCCTATCCCAAACTACCACAGAGAGGCACCAAGTTGTCTGTGACTAACTATGGTAGATGGCTTTCAGTGATAAAACTAGTGGTCTAGATAAATGCTAACTTCAAACTGATCTTTTTGGATCCTGCCTAGCTTAGCACAACCTTTGGATTATCTAACCTATTCAGCACATTCTTTTCAAGATTAGAAATTTTATGGTAGAAATTAGAAAAGAATTGCATTAAATATACAATTTATTGAAAATAACTAAATTATTTCATTTAGACTATTTCTTTAGAAAACTTGAAGTCTAGAAAGTAGGAACGAGAAAAGGAATGAAAATAGATTAACCTATTACTGGGGATCACCACTTATGCCATTC
The DNA here is from genome assembly GCA_035236585.1 of Warburgia ugandensis. NCBI lineage: Eukaryota > Viridiplantae > Streptophyta > Magnoliopsida > Canellales > Canellaceae > Warburgia > Warburgia ugandensis. The sequence goes on along the minus strand of CP141128.1, from coordinate 41,080,835 downwards.
CTAACCATAAAAAATATGTGCCTTTGTAATATATGCTTAATTCAGTGGTCCACTAAAAACTTCATTAGGACCACATTGGATATCATAGCTTGAGATAACTATTGAAGCAGAACTTTCCTAATTGACCACAAGAAGGGAACCTAGAATGTGGATCACTTAATAGATTTCCAACCATCTATGATCTGATGGTTTAGTTGCCTTTCCAAGCAAATTCATCATCCCAGACAGCTCCGAATGATCCATCTTAGGTCCCAGATCCCATATTAAACACACACACACACACACACACACACACACACACACACACACACACACACACACACACAAGAAAAACAGAGTGTTGATTTATGCATATGATAATGAGCGACCAACATGACCCTAACACCATGTCATGAAGATATCTTATCTAGTAGATAGGGCCTATGTAGAAAGATTAATAATTTAAATTCTCCTAGTGGAAATCCAAAGTCCAAAAGGAAGTGAGGAATGATTGAAGGATGGATCATCTGATGAAGGTAAATGAATCATAATAGGTTCCAATCAGCCCAACATACTCAGTTGCAACCATGTGCCACAAGTGGCAAAGAGAGTGGCTATAGAGCAAAAACCTAACATACTACTATTGGCTATCTTTCCCCAGTCTAAAAATCTATACACTAGAGCCAACCTCTGTCTAAAGGGCTTCGATTAGCAAAATCATATTGGTCGGCCTGGATCTCTTTAGCTGCTAGATTGTGAACCACTTCTCATGCTTCCTACAGTCGTGTGTTTTGTGGAGTACAATTTGATATCTGGATCCCTTATCTTGTGTTTGGATATATATTTAGAACTAAAATTTGATAATCTTGTGAATCTCAATTCCAATTTAACAAAAAAAAAGGAGCTACCCTTAGTCTTAGCTATACCTAGGAAGAACCAATTACTATGGCTCAACCATTGTTCTGCCATCAAATCACAAACAAGTTATAACTCAAATGCAAAAACTTCATCTAAATTAATCTAAAAGCTCAATTGAAATAAACTCAAATGTTTATAGTAGAAGCTACTTCATTCACACTCACACTGGCAAAGAAAAGACTCATGTGGAGATTATGTTGCCTAAAAGAAGAGAAGACTACATAAAAATCATAATTCCTAAATCAGTGGACCCCTGTCAATTCCTTTGAGTTTCATTCTTGTGAACGTACTCCCAGGTAAGATAATTAATGCTTTAGCTATAGCACTGCACAGGTTGATACTCACAATGCCTAGTATCCATTGTTTACGGCTAGGACTACTGGGGTATCTAATCCCATTCACTCCCTTAGCTTTCATCTCTTAGTGTCAGTATTAAGGTTATAGTGTTATGATTTAATTAGGACTTTTTCTCCCTTTCATGAACTTTCACCCCCTCATCAGAAGGGCTAGATGAATTACCTTTGGGAGCTAAGTCGAAGATCTTGGTGGTCTTGTGAGTGGTTGATAAACTACAATTATAGTTTTCTTTAGGAAGTCCCATAGCTTGAGGCTTACCGAACATACCAAATTCCATAAAATCGATAAATGAGAAATTGTTGAGAGGGGTGGCTCGACAATATCAAGGGTCGAAACCAGAATGAAATCAATCAAATATTCGCTCCCTACCTGAAGTAGTCAACTCAATATACATCTAGGCAAGGTGGTCGGTACGGTACTATATTACTAAAGGCTGTTGAGGCTGTCGTAGGATTAGATTGAGGTTTATTGGATATTGTAAAAAAGTGGGCCTTCCCCACCCCCTTCGATGAGTTGATTTTGGCTTTGGGCCCTAAGGAATTGGCCAGCCATTGCCTGAGTGTCTACCTAACATTGTTCTAAAACTAACCAATAAGTCCTACAATGAAGCTTAGGTTTGCCATGGTAAGAACTTGAAAGCTAGAAAACAATTGGGTTTTGGCCATGGAGTGTGCACGTGAAGGTTGCAGGAAGATACTCTAATAATTCAAATGATAGTGGGGGTAAGAAAGGTGGGCATGATGTTTTGGTTTAAGAGGAAGAGGTTTTTGGTGGAAGAACTTCAAAAAAGAAAGGAAGTGGAGATGGGAAGTCAAAATGAAGGAACATTTTATCTATTTCTTGATTTTTGGTTTAGTACAAAAGTGTGAGGAACTACCTATTTATACGAGTGGCACATTCAACCAATAGCTAGGATTGTACCAATAAACTTTTAATCTAATGGTTACAAATGACTTTATAGAGAACTCCCCAAAAATATCATAAATATTACATCACTCATTACATCATCATTTCTAAAAATTTCTTATTTATTATATCATCCTTGACATCACCTATTTCTAGATATATTATATATTTTTTACTAGAAAATTATAGTATTTATAGAAATTACTAGGGGGATATTATCATAGATATTTTTAAGAAGTCTTCTAAAAATAAACATTGGGCTTGGACCATCAAATTGGTCCATCTAGCCTAATATCAAGAATGGGCTAAATTAGGTTTATTCTCCAACACCCGTCTTTAAACTTGATTGTAACTCTAAGCATCATTCTTGATTTCTCAAAGACTTCTTACTTGAGTGGTTGGGTGAGGATATCAGCAACTTGATCTGGGAATCTTGTATACTTCAAATGAATGTCCTTCCTCGCCACACATTCTTTGATGAAGTGGTAGAGCATGTCGATAAGCTTACTTCGATCATGGGAGAATAAATTCTTTACAAGAGCAAGAGCTGATTTGTTATCAACATAAATCTATGTCCTTTCTCGCCACACATTCTTTGATGAAGTGGTAGAGCATGTTGATAAGCTTACTTCGATCATGGGAGACTAAATTCTTTACAAGAGCAAGAGCTAATTTGTTATCAACATAAATCTATGTCGCATCTTCTTATGCCATATGTAATTCCTTCAACAACTTCAAAGCCAAAGTGCATAACACAAGCAAGAGGTAGTAGCAACATATTTAGCTTCATAACTGGACAACATAACCATATATTGCTTTTTTGAAGTCCAAGTGAAAGTAGTGTCACCCATGAAAAAAGGAAACACAGTTATACTTTTTTAATCATCTAAATCTCTGGCCCAATCATTATCACTATATCTAAGGACCTTGAAGTCTTCACTTGAGGAATAGAAGAGACCATAGTCAATAGTCCCCTTGATGTATCAAAGAATTATCTTAGCTATCTTCAAGTGGGTTCTTGTAGGTGCTTCAACGAAGCGACTAACCAATCCCACAACAAAAAGGATATCAGTTCTTGTACATGTTAAATACTTTAGGCTTCCAACAAGGCTCTTAAATTAAATGGGATCAACTATTTCTCCTTTATCATGCTTGGAAAGCTTTACTCCATATTCCATGGGGGTGCTTATATGCTTACATTACTCCATAGCCTTCTTGAGAGATGAAGATTCCATCATCTGTTTGTTCACCTCTATTCCATGATAATATGAAATGAGGTCAATATCAATTTTCTCAAATTCTTGACTTATGGCCTTCTTGAAGTCTTCAAATATATTTAGATTATTTCCAGTAAAAATGAGATCATTTCACATATAAACTCATAAGCAATGTATCTCCATATTCATTGCTCTTTGCAATAGAGAGCATGCTCACTTGGACATTTTACAAAGCTATTTTCTATAAAATATTTGTTAATTCTACTATTCCATGCTCTTGGAGCTTATTTTAAACCATATAAATCTTATTTTAATCATAATACTGTATATTCTTGTCCTTTAACCATGTATCCCATAGATTGCTCCTCATAAACTTCCTCCTCAAAGAGGTCATTCAAGAATGCAGACTTCACATCCATTTGACTTATTTTTCAATTATTTTGTGCAACTAGAAAAGTTATCAATCTTGTAATCTTTAGGTGAGCAATGGCAGCAAAGACCTCTTTATAATCTAGTCCATACCTTTAATTATAGTCTTTGGCTATTAATCATGTTTTGTTCTTTCAACTTCCCTTATCACATTCTTCTTTGCTTTGTAAACCTATTTCACTCAAATAGCCTATTAGCCTTTTAGGAAGAAATGTTAGCTCCTAAGTATCATTTCTTTGAATGGACTTGATTTCTTCATCCATAACTTCTATCCATTTCTTTCTTTGTATCACTTCCTTAAAGATTATAAGTTCACAATCAATAAATAAACATGAGGGTTAGCTCATTTAAATTCTCAGTTACCTCATAAATTTCTTCTGGGCTTTTATTTCACTGTGTTTTCTTACTTGAATTTGGAGATGAGTCTTGAATGGAGGAAGAAGATGGAGTTGGGCTTGTAGGTTCCTAAACTTCATTTCTTCTTTTAGCTCTTTCTTCTTCTTTGTCTTCAAGGATTAGTAAGATGTCATAGTATGCATTATTCTCACATTCCAATCTCATGTGCCTTCTTCATCTAACTCCACATCTCTAATAATGACAATCTTCACAATGCTTAGGTAGTAAAAGCTTTAAGCTTTTGAATGCTTGTCATAGCCAATGAAGACATGTTTCTCACTCTTATCATCAAGTTTAGTTCTCTTTTGATTTGGTACATGAACATAGGCAATGCTCCTAAACACCCACAAGTAACTGAAGGTTGGCTTTCTCATGTCCTATGCTTCTTATGGAGTCTTATCATCGACACCTTTGATCGGACAACGATTTGAAAAGTAAACCGCACAATTTACCACTATGGCCCAAAATTCTTAATGTCTTTTTACTTTTCAACATGCTACAAACCATATTTAGAATGGTTCTATTTTTCCTTCAATTTTTCCACCAATTTTTTGAAAGACTTAAGAGCCATGGTTGAAAAAGAAAGCATATATAAAATTAAAGCCATGAGATCCGATATAAGAGGCAAATTCTTTGTCTTTTTACTTTTCAACATGCTACAAACCATATTTAGAACAATTTGCCTCTTAAGTCTTTCAAAAAAAATCATCGATAAAGAGTATGAAATTATTATTCTTACCATGAGATCTTGGAGTAATGGGTTTGCACAAGTTGGTATGGACAAGTTGTAAGGGCTTCTTAGCTCTTGATTTTTATTCTCTTGGGAAAGCCTTTCTAAAATGCTTTCCTAGAAGACATCCTTCACATAATTGACCCAAATGATCAATGGGAGGCAATCCATTCATCATGCCATTTGTGGACATTGATTTCAAGCTACCAAAATTTAAGTGTCCAAACCTCAAGTGCCAAAGCTAAGAGTCATCTTTTAAGCATGCTTTTAGGCATTTGGCTTTATCATATTTGATTTCTAGCAAGAACATTCTATTTCTTATCATTAGAACTTTTGTAATTGAATTTTCTTCATGATTTCTTAAAGTAAGACTATGATTTTGCAAGTGAATATTGTAATCTTTCTCAAGAAGTTGCCCCAAACTCAAAATATTATTTTTTAGATTTGACAAATAATATACATAAAAAATGAATTGGTGGCTTCTATCTTTAGAGAGTATTGGTGGCTTCCATCTTTAGAGATTATTAGTATTTTATCTTTCCCTTATAACGATTATTTATATTGATCTCCAAATGTGACATGCCTATTCGCTTGATCCATCTCCATAAACATGTTCTTTTCTCCACACATATAGTTGCTTGCATGGGTGTCTAAGTACTATATATTTCTCTCCTTTAATTCTTCTTTATGGTTGGTCAATGGCAAAGTGAGCTCCACTTCATCTTTTATATCTATGAGATTGGCTTTTCTCATTCATATGGTTAGTAATTCTACATTCGCAAGAATAATGTCCAAATTTATGACAATTATGACATCTAACATGAGACTTATAATACCTTCAATTGTTGTTTTCGCTTCCATGACCTCTTGAAGTTTGTGAGCTTTGGACCCTTTCCTCATTGTTGGGTTGATTATAGCTACTTCTGCCACCTCTTCCTCGACCTTGATCTCAACCATGAGTGTAACCATGACCACATCCTTGATTTTTGTCATTTTTAAACCTTTCTTCTCTTTCTTTGAAAAAGACTTTTGAATTAAGTGTTTGCTCCTATAGCTCTCATGTCTTCTTCTTTTTTAGCCTTTCTTCATAGGCTTGATATTTCATGGAGTCTATGTTTTTAGACTCCTATGTGGCAACAATAATATACTCAAAGCTTGATGTTAATGAACAAAAAAACTTCTCTATCAACTTTTGTATTATTCAAGCTTTCTCCATTTCTTCTCTTTTCATTGGCAATGACCAAGACTCTAGATAAATAATGAGAAATAATTTTGAATTTCTCCATATGTAGTTTCTCAAACTCACTTCTTAGAGTTTGAATACGTACCTTCCTCACCTTATTCACCCCCTTAAGAGCATTGTGAAGAATGTCACATGCTTCCTTGGGCGTGGCTGCATGTACAACTATCTCAAACATGCTAGTAAGAACTTGTTGATCTTTCTTTTTAGCCTTTTGCAAGACCTCCCTTTGGATAGGTGTTAAAGAAACCTCATTTTGAGGTTCTTCATAACCTTTCTCAACTATCTCTCATTCCTCTTGAGACCCTAGTAAAACCTTCATACAAATACTCTAACTTCCATAGTTATCTTTGGTGAGTCGAGGGAATTGGAAGGGAACTATTTCATTTATCATCTTATTTCTCCACCACTATAATGAACTTGGCACTAATACCAATTTGTTAAAAAGGTGGAATTGAGGAACATGTTTTTGGTGGAAGAACTTCAAAAGAAAAAGAAGAAGGATTTTGTAATCTATTACTTGATTTTTGGCTTGGTAAAAATGTGTGAGGAACCAACCCTATTTATACTAGTAGTACATCTCAACCAATAGCTAAGATTGGTTGAAATCAAATTGATCCATCTAACCCAATATCAAGAAAGGGTGAAATCAAGTTTATTCTCCAACAGTGAACACTCGCACAGAGCCATGGATCTCGACCATTGCATGTCTGCCACGTTTGCAGTTTGGTTCTCATAGTAGGCAGACATTTGAACCCCCTTTTTCGTCATCACTTGCCCTTTTGCTTGCAGCTCTATGCACTTTACTTCTTTCCGTTTTTGTTATTTTGTTAGCTTTAGATTTCAGGTAAAATAAATTTTATGCGAATATGAATCTCGTTCAATATAGTATACCCTGAACATCGGTGTATGCACCAATTTCTGATATCTGTTTGTTACAGGTGGCCATCGATTGAGGTTTCACTGATGCATGATCAGCCCACGATCGTTCATTAATTCCCTGCTTTTCTTGGTCGGCGAAAATTTCCAATATTGTTCAGAAATAAATGCATCAAACAGTCAAGATCATGTAATTAGGTTGATTTTGGTTTGCTGTTCATATGGCTCGTAGTAACGATAGAGACGCGTGACCTAACGACTGGAGTTATGACAATGTCAATGGTGCAATACATAGCTCCAAATGTTAGGCACGTAATTCTGACAAAAAAAGGGGGACTAATAATATAGGATCATGTTGGCTATTCTACACTCTGACTCTGTGTGTGAGCAAGTTTCAAACAATCCCTTCTATTTTCATTTTATTTGCTTGTAACTTTTGATGCGGCCACACTTCAGGGTAGCTCCAGTGCAGGAAGTTCCCGCCTATATAGGGTCTGGAAAAGGGGCGGACCACAAGGGCCTAAAGTACACAGCCTTACCTTGCATTTGCAAGAGACTTTCTACGCCTTGAACCCGTGACTTCAAGGTCACATGACAACAATTTTTACCATTGCAGCCACACTTGCGGATCGTTAATCAAAACAGAATTAGCCGTAGAATTCAATCCATCTTGATTGACCTGATTGAAAATCCACCCAACAAAGATTTCAGATTCCATGTAGAATCGTGATATATGGAATCTAATAAGGTGATTAGGACTGTATACTTGAAAAAATAGAAATGCGGAATCTGCATAGAATTTCAGTTTCATCTGAACCATGGTACCCTTGAAGATGTGAAAACTGCTAAAAACAAGGGACTTTGTTCGGCTCAAGACTAACATCCACGTTATAGGCATTACTCTGCCCACAAAGCATAACTGCTCTTCATTGGATAATGGTAACCCTTGGTCTTCAAGCTTGGAATACACTTTTTACTAAGAGAAATTAAACCATTGATTTTTTTGGTACATAATACTGTCAAGAGTTGTGCTAGGAGCTTACGGTCTTGCGTAGGCAATTATGGGATACGATTAATTGCAGTTTGACACGCGTGTTAGCACATCTCTTAAAAAAGTAAAGAAACTGATTGTATTCCGTTTGATGTTTCTTTTTCACTTTATTTTCTGTCACTCAACCGCAAAATTCAACAGTCTTACATTGTGTGTTCAGTGGTCTCCATATGGTTTTCCTACTGGGAACGAGGTGTTTTCTCAAATCATGCAAAAAGTACAATGAGATGTTTGTCAGCGGGAGACAAGAATGTGGGCAGCCGTTTAATGGTCTGCAATCAATGGTCTCAGTTACATATACATGCGGTCATGGCAGTCTGCGAACCTGATCATTAGAGCAGATCCAGGCCGTATATCTTCCTTCCTCGATCTCTTGACATTTTAGCATTATCCAAAGATCGAATTTTATTATCACTGAGATATGGTGACGCACTATCGCACATTGACGATAACCGCAATCAGAGTTTCATTTTCGAGTGACTGAGGATGAACAGAACTAAGATGTATGGACTTCCTTCAGCATGAAATGAAAGATACCGGGCAGCAGTATCTGACCTGGAAAGACATTGACGAGAGAGAGAGAGAGAGAGAGAGAGAGAGAGAGAGAGAGAGAGGCAGTGAAAAGAAGATTTTGAGTGTTGAAACATCCATGCCAGCCCCCTTCTCAGGGCGGGAATTGATCATGGAAAATCTATGTAGACTCTATGCAAACCCACTGATGAGAATGGTGCCAAGACAATAAATTGACTGATTCTCTTGATACATAGAGTAGGTTCTTTCAATGCAATGAGAGTCCCAAGCCTTCATGTGGACCTTGCTTTCATTAATCTAGAACATTTGCTACCATTTACCAAGATCTGTAAAAGAACATGCACTTACAAGTCCAGCTCCTAATAATTCCGCGAAGAGTCCGCCAAAGTAGTAGGAACAAAATAAAGAACTGTGAACTTCCATGCAGCAGCCAACAAATCAATTATTTAAGAGAAAAGTAATCCAAAAGGATCCCAGCTAAATCAACCGACCAATATCATATATTGGTTTTCCCATTTAAGCAAATGACGTACATCACTCCATCATATGTTGCAGCTTTACTAAAGGAAAGTAATATTGGAGCATTAGCGCAACAACGCAAGAAGCCAGGGACTCTTGTGCAAGGTCATAGGATTGTGTTGGGCCTCATGGTTTTGTGTGTTTGGTTTGGAGTTCTCCACGAAAAGACCTTGTTTGCCTACCAAAGAAAAGGAAAATGATATCCTATTCTTTGCCTGTTTCTGGTAGTTTACTTCTCCTCTCTTACTATTTTCTCAGTTTTGTGTCATCCTTGCGTAGGGCCAGAGTAACAGGAAGATATCAAATATATTGATCTGAAATATGAAATTCGATCAAGCAGAGTTTTTGCCTACAAAAAGTCCATTATACCGAGCTTCCTTTCACTTGGGAATTGGCTACATCATCAACAAACGAGTGCTGAAAAACAAGAGTTACAAATGGAAATTTATCGAATGTCATCAATAAATGATGCTAGGCACCATACCATCAAATAAATAAAGCAATAATCATTTTGTTTTGTTCTTTCAAAGGAAATGAGGCGTGCAACAAACAAAAAATCATCAACAGTTGAAATTTTTTTCTGTTTTTAGGGTGAACAACAGTTTAGATTCAATGATGTAACTACATCAAAATTTTGATTTAGACCCATGACATTCAATGAAATCATAAGAAAGTAGGACCAATCTTTTCTTTAGTCTTTTCAACAACAAAAAAATTTTTAATCAGGACGCTAGAAAATTTTCTTCTAACGGCTGATAGGAAGATCTATTTCTAGATGAAGAAACCTGTACATAATTATCATCAGAAAAAAAAAAAAGAAAAGAAAAAGAGTCCTAGCTGCTGCTTAATTGGTGCACAAAGATGGGAGATCCACCTGACAATGCCGAGGTCAAGGATATAGCATCGAGACTCGGTTTAAAATGCCTAAGTTGCTTACAAAAATATCAACATAAGCGAATGAACTTGGTTTCAGCTCTCGGCATCATTGGGTAGAAGTTGCATGAAAGAGATGCCTTCTCTGCATATGCATGGTGCAAAGGTCAATGAACATTGAAAATAAGAAAGATACTATAAAGAAAATGGAAACAATGTAACCAAATTTCATGCTTTATTACTGAATCAGTTTAATCCTGGCTACAACTATTTTAAGTCCATTGAGGACCACTGTCAACAGGCTCAGAAGCCCACATTAAAACGGATACTGCTTGTTCAAGATGAGGAGCACCCTCTTATTCAAATCATTTTGCCTAATGGCTTTACTTGGATTGGCCTTCATTGTTAAACCTGAATTGAGAATTCTTGGAGAACCACTATAAATGAAAAGATTACATGGAATGTATAGTTCTACAGTCGAGACTTGACCTGCTCCGCTGCAGCATTCTGTACATTGTTTTCAAATGTAAGATAACTGAAAGGAAAAAAACAGCTATATAAAAAATTAAGATAAGTCCCACAAAGACCAGTATTTCTTACCAAAGAAATGCCTTTCAAAGCTCTTTCCGCTAAGTAATTGCAAGGCTTAAAGAAGTCACCATATGCTTTTGACCAGGCATCCAGTCTTGAGCATATGTAACTGGATCCAAGAGAATCAGCCCAGAACATGACACCTCCTCTGATCAACAAAGAAATGGACAGCAGATTAAGAGTCACACTTAAATATATTCTGGTTCATGAAATACTTCTTTTATTAAGGAAAACCAAAGAACCTGTATGCCGGGAATCCCATGCCCATAACAGAGGCAATGTCGAGGTCTGATGATTTTACAGCGATCCCCTCCTCAAGAACACGGCAGGCTTCATTTACAACTGGGAAGAATATCATCTCCACAATATCCTTATCTGATAACTTCATTAGCTGCATCCAAAAGACTTTTGAATAAAGCTCCAAACACGGGGGAAGAAAATATGTAACAATGGTTGACACAGGTGTATTGCCCTTGTGTAAATCATATTAGAATCTCCAAAGGTACAGCAAATAAGCATTTTAGCTGGTTACTGCAAACATGAATAATGCAATGATTCCATGATAGAAGAATGTCAGTTCCCCTTTGTTTTGGACATTGCTTTATGAACAAGACCAAAAATGCCACTGAAATATCAGAGCAACTGACGTAACCACAGTGACCAGTAAGCTCTTGATCCATAGCAGGGCCAGAACTCTTCTCAAAGGACCAAAACTTGGTCCACGAACCTTAATCTTCCTGAGACTTTCCTAAGAAAGTGAATAGACCTTAAGAAGCAAAGACATGGCTTTCACTTGATGAATGAACTAGCACTACCATGGCTAAGGTTAAGGAGATAGCTTCTGTAAATTAATTAATGGAGTGATTTAGGTTTGTATCACACTCAATGCACAAAGAAAGACAAACACATATATATCATACAGAGACAGAAAGGTACAGAAAGAGACAGAGAGACCTTTGGGTCAGCAGTGACACCAGCAATGTCCCTAGATTTCTCAATGTATTTCTTTATTTCAGGGTCTGGGCTAGCCTTGCGCTTATTATCATATACATAGAAACCCTTTTGACTGGCTTCACCTGACAAATATGCAACAACTTCAGCTGCTAACATTTTGTGCAAGAATATAATCCTTACTAAGATGATAGAACCACAGTGAAAACATGAAGAGTAGAAAACAGAGATTACAAAGGTTAGTCCAATTATTTGAAGATTCTAAATTCGCAATAAAAAAACTCAGTTCGGTTGTTTAGAGCATTGCCAATGTCTCCAATGAAAGTCCTCTCACCTGTTCTCTTTTCCTCAGCCATGAGTGACATTAGAGCCGATCTGTAGCATCTGTCAGGGAAGTTTTCAACAAACTGCATACCTGTTGCAATCGCCACCCCAAAACCAACCAGATCAACCATTCTGCATTAAGGAACAAAGGGATTCATTAGCATAGAGCAACTTCAAGAAAATAGTCTTTCAAATAAGAAGGTAATCATCTCATTTCTTCCATGAAACAAATCGAACTTTCTACATCATAGTCGCAAGGGCTTGGCACTAATGAACTTGAACTTAATTAGATTCGAGATGTGCCAATGGGAAGACTCCGTAACAACCTCATTTCTTTCAAGGAAAGCAATGACATAGAAAGATAAATGGTATAGAAGCAATGATATCATATTATTATGGTCTTGGAACTCATAGCTCTGAACTCATTTATATTCAAGATGTGCCAAAGGGATGATTTTCCATAAAGGAGTAAACAACACCTTCGTAAAAGTCTTAGTCTTGACTTGTTTACCTGAATGGACCCATAGGCATTCCAAATTTCATAATTGCATGGTCAATTTGATAAACATCTAAGCCACGATCAACAAATAAGAATGCAGATTGCGAGTAAGGAAAAAACATCCGATTGACAGCAAAGCCAGTGCAGTTCCCAACAACAACAGGGGTTTTACGGATTTTCTTCCCAACATCAAGTAAATCAACAATCACTTGAGGAGATGTCCTTTTCGTACGAACTATTTCCAGGAGTGGCATGATGTGAGCAGGACTGCAGCAAAACCATCAGTTATATCCAAAATGAGAAGTAAAGGAAACTTAAGGAATTGTTCTGAGGTACACATTACCTGAAGAAATGTGCCCCAACTATACGATCATGAGACTTGGTCCTTTCTCCAATCAAATCCAAGTCAATGGTAGAAGTATTACTAGCAAGAATGCAATGGGATGGACAATACTTTTCAAGATCAGCAAAGATTTGTTGCTTTAAAGACACGTTCTCAATAACAGCCTGCTCAAAAAATGAGTTACTAATATACAGAAAATATTAAAGAATAAGGAAAGACAAGAAAATAGGTCAAAATCGGCCACCCACCCTCACCTCTATAACCATGTCCACATCATTAAAGCTTTCATAGTCGAGAACCCCCTTGAGAAGAGACACAGTTTTCTCAAGTTTATCTTTTGTCATTTTTCCTTTCTTTACACGACTTTGCAAGTTGGCTGAAAATGCATCACATCTAGAAGATAAAGAGTACTCCAAAAAACAAGTTACAAAGACTAATTTCTGAGGAAGTTGCTTGTCTTAATGTAACTTCGATAAAGAATACTGGAGTGTTTTATATTTATCCTTGTCAGATAAGCCTCTCTCAATAGCCATCACCTGTTCACCTTTTCCAAAGGTGTGGGGCCTCATCCTTTTTTTGCATGGAACAATGGTGGATAAGTTCTTGATGTGCAAGTTCAACCTCCTTGCAAATACATGTTCCATGAAAAAAGGAGACAAACATATAGTTAACCACATCTTCATTCACAGTGAGAAAGCACCACAGGTTTTTGCTGTAGGTGTTGAGGTTATCTAGCAAATTTATGTGGGAAACTAATTAGCATGTTTTAGTTAGAAACTCTTTTTGGATCTATGCATTGCTCAACACCTCTGCTCTTCTAATTACCTTTTCTTCATTCCTTTGCTAGAGCTATTATTCATTAAACATAATAAAAGAAAACGAAGTACAGTGTTTATGTGAAATGCCCCTGGTGCAATGTTAATATGATGCTCACCTTTGACTCTGCCAATCCCAGCCTCTAAGAACTTCTCATTTACTTCTTTCAGTATCACAGGATAATTACTCAAAATCAAAGAAGTTGCAATTCCTGAACCCATTAATCCTCCCCCAAGAATAGCAACTTTAGTAATTTTCCTTGGTGCCAAACCCCGGTTAGTGATCCCAGGAACCTGTTCACGTAAGGCAGGAGAAAATTTATCATAATCAGTGACAATGAGAGTGAATTGCAGGCATCTTTAGGCAATGCACACAGAGACACACGCATGCACGCGCGCATATAAGCATGCATGTCTAAGTAGTAATAATATAATCATAGCAGTGCAGCTGTGAGTATACAACATATATATAACTAGAGAATAACCATCAGACCAAATGGTAAATACCAAATATCATTCAGTTTTGAAACAGAAGACAAATGTTCCGTTTTAACAGTACGCATACATATCCATTTATATTTAAGCATACATGTCTCAGTTGTAATAGGATAATCATAGCAATGCAATTGAAAGGATATAACAGACATATAACTAGAAAAGTACCACCAGACCAAATGTGAATACCAAATATCATTCAGTTTTTGAAACAGGGGGGCGAGGTTCTATTTAGTAGTGTTACAGACCTAAGTTAAAGAAAGACATTCTTTTTACAATTTTAAGTGGAAAGAATTCATTTACAATAATTTCATTAAGTGAAAATGTTAGAAAGGATATCCATGGAAGCTTTTTGGACACTACTTTTCAGGAGATTGTTGCTAGTTTCAATTCCAATAGCTTGCAATATTTTATGCTCATAACCTAAGGCGAAGATAAGTGAAGAAGAGAAAAGAAAAGTTAACCCAGATCTTTTCCACAAGTAAATGATGTCAAGCAGATTAGAAGGCTATGAAAGAAAGACCATAACAGTCTAAAGGGTGATCCATGTTCTGTGGATGTTTCCTGTATTGGGGTCTAGATGTGCATATACAGGAGTTTGGGAGAAACTACTTGATTTCTAAAGCATTTCTACAATCTCAAAGACACCCTAGGAGGCAGAAACCAGTTTCCAAATGTCTACGCAAGGAGACAGCACTTTGATTACCAGAAGAGTAAGGGGCAGCCCCGGTGCACAAAGCTCCTGCCTATGCGGGGTCTGGGGAAGGGGAGGGCCACAATAGCCTAAAGTAGGCAGCCTTACCTTGCATTTTTGCAAGAGGCTGATTCCACGCCTTGAACCCGTGACCTCAAGGTCACATGACACCAACTTTTACCAGAAGAGCAAGGAATGATGATTTTTGTTTTTTCATTACAATAAAAAAATCATTGAGTAAAATGCCTATGCACAAGAAGTAGAGTCATTTCATTAATTCAATGTGTCGATACAGAAGAAGAAAGGCTGAAAGACGCATAGATGCCCACATTGCACAAACATGGTAGAAATTCTGATGTTGTGAAACCTTTGAGGTTGCACGCTGTGCAAGGAAGATGTGAACCAAACTCTTGCAAGTGTCAGAGTGAACAGCTTTCTGGAAAGCCTCTATCTCCTGCGAAGACAGGACAGTGCATCATACAGTCTGTGAAAGTTTAAATGTGTATGCTGCTAGAGAATCTGAAGTTCATGTACCTTATGAAGTCCAGCACGAGGGCCTGAAACAATGCCCTCTTCAATGGCACCAATGCACAGAAACGGATGTTGGAGATTGGCAGCTTGTTTTTTGGCTTGAGCTCTAGCAAACTTCAGAATTTCCCTAGCCTCCCCAAGAGGCTCTAACTTGTCATTCCGATAGAGACTAACAACCCATGGTCTCCTACAATCTGCAATATCAAGAGCCCAGTGACGAGCTGTCATAACCAACTCACTTGGTGGAGCTATTGCATCCACAAGACCTAACACATGTGCTTCATCTGCTTTGATTGGCTTTGACATCTGTTTATAGATACAGAGAGAAACAGACAAGAGACAGAAGTGGTGTTAGAAACTTTTAGGACTTTAAAAAGAATAATTAGTATCAGAAGACAACCGCATACAACAATCATGACAACATACCAGCATCATTTCAAGGGCTTTAGAAAGACCAACAAGGCGGGGAAGTCGCTGTGTCCCTGGAAAAAAATAGAGTGGTTCACATTAGTAAGGTAAAAAAGGATGAATTAGAGGGGGTGGGAGAAATCATTCCCACTGCTGCCAACTGTAGAAGACTAAGAAATTTTTGTTAAATCAAACATAAGAACAGCCTCATAGTCATTTTATGAGGTACCAGACATCTATCATTTTGCTAGGTTGGTTATGCACATTTTATCAATTTTTCAGAGTACTGACACTCTTCATTTTGCTAGGCTCAAGTTATTCCACATAGATATAAAATAAAAAATAGGGGCAACCCGATGCACGAAGCTCCCCTGTATGCAGGATCCAAGGAAGGGGCTGACCACAAAGGTTCAATATTACACAACCTTACCTTCAATTGCAAGAGGTGGTTTTCACGCCTCGAACCCGTGACCTCCAGGTCACAAGACGACACCTCTACAGTTGTGCCGCATAGATAAGTTGTATAAATTCACAGTTGAATCAAAATTCAGTTCACTTGACATAATTGGGTCAATACCACAAAGAGTATAGGTACCAAACATGGGGCTGCAACCTTGATTCTTGCATGACATCATGCTTTTGTTCTTTCACTTGTTTTCCAAGAAAGACAATTCATGCAGCAGATCATGCATAGAGAGGACCAATTTAATGCACCACTTTGCTTATGTTTGTGTTGGTTAAAGAATGATGTTGAGACTTCCATTAAAAAAAATTCATTTTAGAAAGCAATAGCTTTTTCAAAATCATTTTGAAGCGACATTCATAGACCTTAGAAATAGGGACCCTAAGACGAAGAAAGATTTGGGTCGCCACCTGAGGATAAGGCCTCAAGTTATTTGTTATCACAAATCATTCACTGTCTAAGAGGAGAGATTTAAGCTCAAAGCTTCACCTCATTTCTGCAGGAAAACAATAAGAAATGCGCATTACAAGGTAAATTTGACAGGACTATAATAATATTAAATAACTAATGCAATAAGTCAACATAGAAGAACACAGATCTACTTTAAAAGTTTAAACATGCCCTTAAAAGGTTCCCTTCATAAATAGATAGCTTAAAGCTATGATCCATGGAGAGTGTAAAGACTAGATTTAGATTGCTCTTATCATAGGGTCAAAATCTTACTATTTTTAGGTAAGTCTATCAAAGGAACTAAGCACAGAGCTAAAATAAATACTAACTAACGAAGGAGAACAATAATATTAAACCCATGTAAGTGGAATAAAAGGAAGCATGTAGAATCCTTGAGGTAAGTAGCTCCCTGGATCTTCAGAAGAGAAATGGAAAGAATGCAAAAAAATTTCAAAGTTGACTCTTGAGCTCAAGCAGAAGAAGACTTCCTAGAGCTGCAAATTCATCTAAGTTCAACTAGTACTGCTGAATCTGATCTTAGGAGTGGCATATTTATAGAGGAATACAAGGCGTGCTTTCAACTTTCACCAACTTCTGGAGTTGCCATCATCAATTACCAATGATAAATTGAGCTGAATGTTTCGCCATTGCAGAATAGGTCAGCCTAAAAGATCTGCAGTGCAATTTCGGATTAAAATTTTTGACCAAACTATTTCCTGTTGCACAAAAAAAGCTCTTGAAGAATTAAAATTTTGGGGTAAGATTTGTACTATAGGAATTTTGGGCCATAAATTTTTGTGGTTAACTCTCAAAGTTTTGAAAGCTGATTTAAAATTGGTCTTCTTCGACAAAGAATTTTGAATGTTAAAAGTTGTATTTAACATACTTTAGCATAGCTGTCAATTCCATCCCAGTGGGTGTCCATTTTGCCTACTGGAACTGAACATACTGGATTTTTGCCCATTCCAATGTTCCATTTCTGACAAACTTTCCAGAAGAACATTTGAAAAATAAAATAAAAAAGGACGCAAATATCAATTTTTACTGGATACAATTTGCATGTCATGGGTACTTTTATCTTGAAGATATAGGGATAGAAAATATGGCAATGTATTGCTAAAATACATGATATGTCAAAAAACTGGAAAGGAACATTTCACCCTCAAATTTGTTCAATTCTTCCAAGAGGAACAGGTCTGGGAACTATGCCCAGAATGGAATGGAATGGAACTAACAGCTGTGGACTTCAATTCTGAAAAGTCATTTGAATGTATCGCTCAATGTCATGACAAAACCATGTTCTTTTCTAAATGTTGACCTGGATTTTAACCAATAAGATACTCCTTATGCTCAAAGTATGTGATCATCGTTGAGATGTTAAAAGAGTCCTTACTGATTAGTATACTACCAATCCAATGTCTAAACCATAGGAGAAACATCAATATGATGTCCACTACTATTTAAGTTCGTTCCATACTCTCAGTAACCTGTTCTCCTTCTATAAGATATCATCTTTTACAGTCTCCTGAAACCTCCAACAACATTCCATTAACAATATCAAATGTTTGAAGTTCTTTGATTGATGCCACTACAACCCTCATATTTATCAAGTTAAATAGAGTCTGACTTTCATTGTTTTCCAACAATCTTCCTGCTTCATAGTTTCACTCAGAAAATTAAACTGAGATACAGATTTCAAGCCTAATCCTACTGTGACAATTAACATCAAGAAACATCGAACAGATCAGCTATCTTAGTAGAAAGGAATCTTACGAATACCTATGACTGCAAGTGATCATACCCCTTCTCCTGCACCCTTCTACTCACAGCCAGCTAGTTTGACATCCAAATTGAATATGTTACCTAATATAGGAACATTATGAAAGTGGAGCATTTTAGACACCAAACAAAAAGTCCTGATCCTCTTATCTCCTCATACTTCTTTCTAAATGCTCCCACTGTTTTTAAAATTTGCAATATTAGTTTTCTTCTTTGCTTCATCTATTAAATTGCAATGAGAATATTCATTGACAGGCACCTTACGGAAAGTGGGTGATTTAAGTGAAAGTCAGAATCCATACAAACTTCTTATGACTCTTGACAACATGAGGTTCCACTCTTGCTATTAGAGTAAATGCATGAAATTTGCAGAGAAGTGTTATTTGAACCTCATCCTAGCAAAGTTTCCCCCAGTCTAACAACTACCCAACTCAAACTCAACTTGCACAGGAGGAAAAGGGCTTCGCTAGGCAGAGTTCTCATCAGCATCCGAGTTTTGTCTGTACTGGATCCAACTTTTCACCAAATCATTAGAGGACTTTCTGGGTTGAGCCAAGCCTATTCATTACAGTTTCTTCTTTCTGAAATATTGCTCTCAACTCACCAAGTGCTCCAGTCTCATTGTCTACTTCCAAATAATAGAGTTCTTTGGAAATTCTCAATCTTGTTACAGAAATTCCTATGGATTTTAAACAAACACATGAACTTCTAATACAGGCCCAATACAGTCAAGTAAATCATAAGTTATCCTCCTAACAAAAGAAAGATAGCCTTGGTTCAAAGGTTAACCAATTTCCTCCCAAGCACCATGATCCACAAAATCATTACAGGATTACAAACCACAAACAAGGGGGGAAACACAAGCAATAAATCCTCTTTGGGATCCAAAATTTCTTCTTGGTACCACCATCCTTTCCCTAGTACTTCCAAGTTCAAACCCAAAGACTCTGCTCTTATTGACATACACTGCTAAGCCCAACATGTCTCTAACGATGGAAGAAAAAAAATTCAGATTAATTTCCTTCGAATTGAGTCACAAGACATGGCTTGTATCTACGAACCAAAGTTCTTGTTAGAATGCCTTGGCTTCACCTTCCCAAGAAGGGCCTTCAATAAGGTTGTCAGTTTTTCTGTTAGTCATCAACAAACTAAGGGCTTCTCCTGCAAGCATGAATGGAAAAGGAGAGACAGAACTTGTCCTATCCATGATTTGGATCATAAAGAAAACTAACCAAACTCCTAGTAACAAAACATGAAAATCAGATGAATGATTTTGTCCCTCATGCATTCCCTACAAAATCCCATATCACAAGCAAGTAAATCAAGAAAATCAAGTCTTGACATGGTCAAATGCCTTTCACATGTCAATACTGCATAAGACTGCTCCCCCCTCTCCTTTTCCACATATCCAGACAACAAGTGGTGAGCAAACACCATCCGAAATTTGATGGCTCTCTTGCAGCAGCCTAGGAACCTGGAAACAACATCACTGGTAACCTTTTCTTTGTAAGGGAAAGACTCCTCACCACATGTCTACAAGCTTCCTCCAAGCTAATGGATCTAAATTCCATTACCTAAACAGCCACTTTCTTCAAAATATACAAAAAGAGCTTCAGCCTGATCACTGGCACAATGTTAGTCAAAGAACTCTCTCATCATCCATCAAGTTCTTGCACATTTCAGATTATTCTTTACCATTGCTAGGGCTTCCCCATCACAGAAAAGTCATATGTTAATACAAACAAAAGAATCAGCAAATTGAAGGGAAGCCTTAGCGCAACAGTAGAGTTGTTGTCATGTGACCTCGAGGTCATGGGTTCAAAGTGTGGAAACAGCCTCTTGCAAAAATGCAAGGTAAGGCTGCGTACTATAGACCCTTTGTAGTCCGCCCCTTCCCCAAACCCTGCATACATGGGAATTTTGTGCACCTGGCTGCCCTTTAGAATCAGCAAATTAAAAATGCCATCTTATTTTCAAGATTAAGACTAGGCATATGGATGTTGCTTCCCTAGCTAACAGAATGACAGTATATCCACTTGGCACTGCTAAACCAATAACTAGTACTATTTTGAAACTACAATATCAAGTATCACATATAATAGTACCTCCAAATCCAGGAATAATTCCAAGTTGAAGTTCAGGAAGTCCCAGCTGAGTATCAGAAGTTGAAATGCGTGCATGGCAAGCCTGACAAGGTAAAAACGCCAAGTCATCAAAACACCACAAACCCAAGCATAAACACGAAATCATGAAAGAAACATAACATAATTCATACCATTGCAAGCTCAAGTCCACCACCAAGAGCAAGGCCATGAATAGCTGCCACTGAGGGTTTTCTTGCAGCTATGAAATAAAACAACAGGTGATTAGGACAAATCTGGTCCAACAATATCCACAAATCATTAAATACAGGTAAAAAGAGATGAAAACCTTTACCTTCGAATGTGTTGGTAAGAACATCTATTGAGATATACCCAGGCTTTGGTTGCACATCTGTGGGAAAGACATTCTAAACTTTAAAATGGAAGGGCCAATAAATTATTAGAATTGCAGGAATATAAAATATTAATCATACGCTGGCCCTCTTGGATTCCACCAAAGGACGTTATATCAAAACCTCCAGAAAACTTCCCTCTTGCACCTGTTCAATCAACTCAAGAGGTTATGTCTTTTATAACCATCTCTATCTCAAAATTTGAAAGAATTCTGATCCATGAAATACCTGTAACAACAATTGCTTTCACATCATTTCTTTGCAAAGCCCGGTCAAAATTCTCCTTGAAGCTGTTCAATACTGAAAAGGATAGGAGATTGATAAGTGATTTAAAAAGGTGAAGCCCTATGTAGTCGCAGGCACGACTAGTCGCTAGGCGCAAGAAGGTGCAGGGCATGCGACTCGACTTAGCTCAGGAGTAGCGACTTAAGTCGCAGTGCGACTAGTCGCGGCCTGGATGCGACTTGCGCCTAATGCGCCCCCGACTCCAGGCGCACGCCACTTACCCGGTAACGTATAAACTTCTTTTTTTTTGTTTCGTTTTTCACTTTCTAACCCTAATTTCAATCTTCCAACCTACTGAGAAGGTGAAAACGACCATTCCTCTTCGATCTTTCACAGATCTAAGCAACAAAAGGTGTGGATTTACAAATTTTAGCATTTGTTTACAGTTTCTCTAAAAAAACATAAAACCAGTACTGTTTTTTCAAATTTTTTGTTTTTTGTTAACTATTTTCCATGGATCTTGATGGGTTTTAGTTCTATATGTATAAGAAAACATTCCATTTGAGTTTTATACTTCTTTGCTCTAGATTTGAGTTTGTTTTTATGTTTTTTACTGTTTTTCTGAAAAAATCAGTTACGGAAATATAAAAAAGTCTTCGTTTTTTCATATTTCTTCTTTGAAACGTATTTCTATTCACATATATAGCTTTCCATGCTTGTGTCTTCATATGTGATAATTTTTTCATCTTTTTTCTGTAATTTAGGGTTATTTTTTTAATTTTTCAGAAAATAAAAGTTACAAAAATTAGAAAAAAATTGTTTTTTATATTTATTAGTTAATACCTATTCTTATCCACATATATAGCTTACCCATGCTTGTATCTTCATGTATGATGTATTTTTCATGCTTTTTTTGTATTTTAGTGTTATTTTTTTCAAATTTTCTGAAAATAAAAATTAGAAAAATATAATTTTAAGCCTCATATTTCAGGCGCGCACCTAAGCGCCTCAGGCTCCAGGCACACCCCTTGCGCCTGGGTGTGCCTTGTGCCTGCAACTACTAGGTGAATCCAAAATAGAAATGAAATTTGTAAATGATATTAAACACGGAGCTTCAACAAGAAAAGACACGTCCAGTCTGTTCCATGTTTAAATGTAAAGCGCAGAACTCCATGTTGCACTGTAAAAACTATTTAAATTGAAAGATGAACCATAGACTTAAGTCAATAATCACTACTAAGATGTGGAGAATCATGTAAAGATGCTTGATTAAGAATCATGAGCCGGACTAAATGTTCAAAGAGAAATTTAAACAGTACTAGCAGCTAGATCTAGCTCTATGAAGAATTGCTCAACTTTCTCCATTGGCGCAGCCTCCATAACAATAATTTCTAGAAACTCTTTGCAAGGGGGGAAGAGACAGCCAGACACACACACACAGACTCACTCCCCTGATAATCAAAAAGTCATTTTTTCTCAGAAAGCGTCAAGTTGACGCAAATACTCTTCCTATATATTTTTACATAACTTTCAAAAAAATATTTTTTCTTTCCCTTTTGAGATGGTAGATTTTATTTTATAAATAGGCATAAACAACTGTAGCTTTTTGAGAACTCCCTTAGAAATCTAAAAGTCAACAAGTAACATTTGAAATTAATTCTGTTACACTAGAAATAATTTTCCTTTTTCTGCGCAGACAGAGTTTTCTGATGACCAGGACTACGGCCCAAGCTGGTATAAAACAATTACTTTACACTAGATAAAATTTTTCCTAGCTTTCTGCCATGGCAGATTTTTATGATGGCTCAAACTGGTAGCAGACCAATTACTTCATCAATACAATTGCCGTTTTGTTTATAAAGGGGCACATTGCTCCGGTCATTATTTGGAGCCCTTTGATGGCAGAAAGCTAGATTTCTTAAACTGAAATTCTTCTTTCAATGAGAAAGTTACAGTAAATCTGAATATGCTTTATGTATGAAATGAAAAATTAGCGTATCTGCAAAAAACAATGATAATTACAGTATGACCACAGCAACATAGGTTCACAAAGACTTGTTAAGCAATGTTATTTCAGTGAGTACTCCACTTGTGTACTATGCCCCATATTTTGACCTTGCTACCCTGTCATTCTTTCTGCTAGCTCAGCATACATAGTTACCAAGAGAGAAACAAAAATGAACTAGAACTTTTATCATTTTATTAAGAAACCTATCAGCATCCACAGAACAGCTTTTTAGTTTACTATCAGGAGTGTTTCTATGATTAGCTACTCCTTGCTGTAGCTGAGGTTCCATTAATAGCTTCAGGAGGCTACTCTCAATTATACATGTACTTGTAAGCTTGATTAATTTCAAATGGTAGCCCCAGTTGTATGCCCATAAAGCATTGAAGTATAGTCCTTTGGCAAAGGATCTTCTAGAAGCTCTCCTTTGGCATTAGGAGCTCTACTAAGATGATCATTGAAGTTTGTATTCCACTTACACAGATCTGGCAGATATGGTAGGAAACTCTTGTCCCATCATTAGTTAAATCCACTTTGTTTGGAAGCTCTACTTTGGCACCAGGAGCTCTATTCAATTGAATGTTGAAGTTTGTATCTCACTAATGCATACAGGTCCGGTAAATATGCCAAGAAACTCTTGTTCCATCATTCGGTAAATCTACTTTGTCTCACAGAAATAACTTGTTTGAATCTGCTTATAGACGAAGCTTTATGCTATACAAGGAGGAAGCAAGTTTCAGTCCATAAAGTAAACCAAGGTACTAATTTCCCTATACAGGTGAACACATGTATCAACAGGAATTGCTGTAATGGATCTAGGGATGCCACCTATATCTCTGAGCCATAGCTGTATTGACCTTTTGTAACCGTGTTAGGATGTTTCCATTAGCATCCAATTACTCTCTACCAATATCGGTGGCCTAAAGTATTGTTAAGTGTTTAATTTTGACCAAAATACCCTAAATTTAGCATTTATTTAGATTATCTAACCGATCAATTTTGCAATTGTTAGATAAAATGTGAATTTTAGCTTCAATTGATCATCCAACCATTAATTTGTAAAATTTAATAGTCAGATGATCATCTGAACTAATCAAATATATAATGTACGGTTTAGATGATTTTAATTTAGTCTTATGTTTTGCAAATCAACCAAAATAAGCTTGTATGGCTCAAAACAAAATTAACGGTGCTAGATCATCTTAAAGAGCAAAAAGGCAAGATGAGATAATTTCCTAAAAAACAAATGGGTTCTAATTGGAGAAAAGGAAATCATGGAGTTGCATAATAGAAAGTTAAAGGAGTTTCCAACGAAGCCTCTCTCTCTCTCTCTCTCTCTCTCTCTGTAACATCCCTGTCACCCATCTCCTCTTTATCTGTTCTCTTTCTCTTTCTCTCTTTCCCAGTCTCTCCCAGAACTTCACTGTTCTTCAGCAGCTTTCCCTTGTTCTTTCCTAGTCACCGTTCCCAGCTTTCTATCATAGTCCTTTCTACTCGTCTCTATTTTCCCAATCTCTACCATTTTCAATCTCATTCCCAACCTTACATCATCGTTCCTAGTTTCTATTTTAGCAATTGTTTTTTACTTTTCCCTGTTTCCCCTTGAGTTTGAGCTTCAATTCTTCACAGAAATCCCTCAAATTTTCCTCCTTTTACAAATTTTCACTGTTCCAACCAAAACCCAACTCAGGTTTTTCTTCAAATCCCCCATCTCCTCCTCCGTTTCCTGTTTCAAACAATACAACTCCCTGTGTTTCTTCCTTTCTCTCGGTTATAGTTGAGGAAGAAAAGGAACTTTCATTGAAAATTTCAATTCCACCCTTAGCTGAAATTCCTTATACATCATGTTTTGTCTTTTTCACTAATTCGTCATTATCCTTTTTCTTGTTTTACTTTATCACTGATTTAGCTTTAACGAACAAGATCACTTTATTTCCTAAACTTTTTCTCATCAGAATTTATATCAATTCTTAGATCTTGTTTTTAGAACAACTCTTAGCTTATCCATCACCCTGACCTTCAATCTGAAATTCAAAATTTTGATCTAAGCCATCCAAAACCCAAAATCTTTTCTTTGTCCAAATCATCAAAATTTGAAGAATCAGTTTAATCCAAACGTTGAATCCTTAACCAGAGATATCAATGATAGATTAATAAAAGCCAATCTACTTTGCTGACACCAAATTTGATGAAATTTGTAATAATCAAGCTAAGGAAGTGGATTTTATTTGCTATTTAGTTTAATTTTCAGTCTTTTTGAACTTGGATTGGTGTAATTTTCATTAGAAATATATTTGAGTTTACAATTCATTTTTAATTTCTATTATTTATTTTAATTAGTGGTCAATTAAATTATATTTAAACTTCAAATTTTTAAGTCGAGTCCCCATGGGATCGACCTGTACTTACATAAGTTGCGCTACAATGTCTAGTGCACTTGCGGAAAACAATCAAAAAGTACATATAATTGAACAAGTAGTGGCATAATAGCTAAATGAAGATACATTTGAACATTCAAATACAATATTCTTTGCATAGTTATGGAGAAGTTAAAATGGGCATATTGGAAGACAATTTCCTTCCGCTCATAGCCATAAAACATGATATACATCATTGAGTATGAGAGCACACCCTTTGATAGATTAAACATCAAATCATAAGACATCAATAAGCTTGTAATTTAAACAACTGCCTTCATTCTAACTTTACTTAATTATTGCTTCCTTTTTCTTTTTTCTTTTCAATGGTGAGTAGAATGGAACTCACACTTCTTGGTCGCTAGATGGGGCATTTAACCAACTCACTAAGTGCTCGAACCTTTTCTCCTTCATTGTTTTAGGTTATTGTTTGAACAAAGTGTTATGACATCCATTTGGCACATCTTTTCATCAGTTTAGAGAAACTAACAAAGTTACATCTGTGAATGTAACCATCTACTCAACTCAAATGTCTTTTATATTCTAGACTTGATCTTAGGTTAAAAGCTAGTTCTGGCTTCAGCTTACAGCTTCTAACGTTCCCATTGTCTTGACCCACTAACCCTATATGCAACCAGCAAGTAGTTGCTTTTAGGATTAGACAGAAGATTCCAAACACTTCTGTGAAGACTGAATACTTATCTGTCCATACCTCCAGTCCACTTGGATCTAGGTTATGCTTAATCAAAAGATTTATAGTTATGTATATGTAACTACTTTCAATTAAAATGATATTCTAACAAACATAGAGATACCCAAGGCACCTGCCTTAAACTTTTCAGTTCAATTTGGATAATTGTTGTTTCTGCTAGATATTAAACTTGAGCTTTTCTTCACTGGCAAGAAAAGTTCCTAGTTCTGTAGTTTTGTATACTTGAAGCTTGAGCACCCATCTAATTGATAAGAAAAAGTTGCCAGTTTGAAATTGTATCTACTTTGTGCCAGTGCATGAATTTGGTTATTAAAGTACGGCATTCCACAAGCAAAGATTGCACGCTCAAATTCACTCACGGCACAACTTCCAAAAGTAAGTACATAAGTAAATAAATTTTGGGAATTGACACTCCTGCCTCTTCATTTACCAATTCCTACCTCCCTTTTGTTTTAAGATAAGTTAACTTTTAAAATATTCAAACGTTTAAATGGAAAAAATCACATTAAGAGCCAGAGAGGAAGAGGGCAGTAACATGGAGAGAAAGTGAGTGATGGGAGGGTCATGAACTTGTTCTAGATAATCTAATTGTTAAGTGTTCAATTTTGCCTAAAATAACCCTTAATTAGCATTTCATTAGATCATCCAACTAACTAATTTTGTAATTTTAAATTAATTTTATCTTTAAGTGATCATCCAACCGTTGATATGAAAATTTAACAGTTAGATAATAATTAAAGCTAATAAAATTGGTAATTAATAGTATGGATGATTCTAAATTAGTTTTCTACTTTGCAGATTAACTTTGGACGGTTTAGATTGGCCTAATTTGATGGGCCCCACATCACAAAAAAAGGCTCCAATGGAAACATGCTTGCATGCATGTACATCACCAGGTACATGGGAGACAGCATTGCATGGGCAGCTGGCAGACATCACATGGGCAGGCTATACAAGTTGAAGGGCATAGTATGGAGAAAGCATGGGGAATCCAATAAAAAATTATAAGTTACTCAGTCTCTAAATAGCATTCCTGGGGCAACTACCGGGGGGACTTTTCTCTTCCAAGCAACGAGAGGAAGGACTCTCTCTCTCTCTCTCTCTCTCTCTCTCTCTCTCTCTCTCTCTCTCTCTCTCTCTCTCTCGTCACTATTCTCTGTTGTTAGCCGACCCATCAAACCACCATCACCTCCATTCCCCATGACAGCCTAGATTTCCATCACCGCTCCTCAGCCTTTGTTACAGCCTGGCACACATCACATCTGTAGAATGATCAGCATCATTCATCCCTCCTTTTCCTTTCTTATTTCCTTATTCCTCCTTGTCACCAGTTGCAACACCTTTCCCGCTCTCTCCATTTCGACCAATTCTCCTAACAAAGACACAATCGCATATTTCTCTTCTACCCAGTAGAGGCGCCATATTTTGTTATGGCAGATTATGTATTTTCAACAAAAAAGAGGAGCAAATGGGGGAATATTTGCAAATGTTGGAGATTTGGGTTTCAAGGAGCTTATCTACAGCTTGAAGCTTGGAATCGATCATTTCTAGTTCCTAGTTTTCTAACTAGGAGTTGGCTTGTTTGGTTTATTGCATTGAAATCTGGTGTTGGAATCCAAATGATAATGGATTTGTAGTTTCTTTCTTTCGAATTCAGCAAGGAGTTTCGATTTAATGGGGGCTTATATTACTAGAAGCTCCATTTTAGCTTGTTTCTGTTGTTTCCATTTCTTGTTTTCGGAGTGGGTTTTTAGAGAGTAAGTTACCTGAAATTTTGTGTTGTATTGGGGAAATGCAAACTGGTTTTCGTAGTGGCACTCGCAAGTTTCCACTTTGAGATCCTACGTTATTTTCTTCCGGTAGATCCGTATCCAGGGTGTTGTTGGCTGGGCATTGTCTATTTTACTTCCATCTTTGCCACCTGTGTTCCCAGCCACTGGACCAGATTGTTCTGCACCGTCCCCAACTTGTCACCAAAATCCCATCACTCTCTTTCCTCTTCTGCTCGCCACTAGCAATGACCAAGGAGCCGACTGTCAATCCCAACTCCCTCCTCTTCCTTGCCCTCCAATTCACTGGACGACACAGCTGACTGGGCATATTGCTTATCACCGATCTACCTGGGTCTACGCACTGAGAACAACCCGCCTGAGCAGGAAGCTTGTGACGCCCCTTTTGTTTTCTCTTTGCTCTTTCCGTATAACTACGCCACTGCCCAAAAATAGCACCGACCAGCCCTCTCTATCATCGTGCTTCCCTTGCCCTCTCTTTTCCTGCATTTCGTTGTCTTCTCCACGGGAAGGAGATGAAGAGGACAAAATTTTGCTAGTGAAATTCCAAGAATACCCATGGGACTTTAATTATAATTACATTTGTATCCTATTTTGTATTTATGTGTATCCATGTTTTACTTTATCTAGGATAGTCTTGTTCTTAGATTAGTTTTTAGAAGATGTATTTTCAGTTCTAATTCATTGCGTGACACAATGATCGGGACAGGGAATTTGTATTAACATTATTATTATATTTACTTTCTGTGAATTCAGAACTATTTATTTAAGGTTTATTGAATCTGAATTTTTTTCTATGGTAATTTGAAAGTTAAAATTTGTGTAAACTTTAATATTTAAGTCGAGTCCCTGTGGAAATAGACCCGGACTTGCACTAGCTAGACTACAACAGCCGTGCACCTGCGGAAAAACATTAACACTAAGTCACTGCCTCAAACTCATTGTCAAGGAGTTTGGAGCTTCCAAAATTGCCAGAAGGTCTCCTTTTCTCCTGGTGAAATCAAAGGAGTCGAAGTGATCTTTTCTAGTCAGCAGTGGCAGTCAAACTTTCTTGGTGTCTGCTGTAGTACACGATCTTGCTAGGTTCTAATTAGATGTCATTAGAGTTTAAAAAACCTTATTTCCATACCTTATCCTGACAAGTAGACCGAGAGAGAGAAAAGAACTGAGGCCATAAACAGATAAAGAAGAAACCATTATCAGTTTAATTAAAACTCTGCCAAGAACTCCAGGATATAAGAAACTGCCTTTTCTCTTCCAGATTTTGACAATATATGAGGAGACTAGCTACTCTTCAGTTCAGAATCCTTATTTTCAGAATCCTTATTTTTTACACAGGTTTGAAAGAAATTGGAACCTACCATTCATGTTCAAATCCCTCCACAATTATCTGCCTCAAACACTCCTAAAGCTGATGCAAAAGTAAGAACTGTTACAGGATAAACAGAGCAGACTATTGATGAAAACTTGGCACAGAGAGATGGCGACCTGCAAATGGCCGTGGCAAGGTATGATCACATGGGCAAAGCAAATGGTACATGGCCAAAAATTTAAAGTTAACCTAAGGAACTTCATTCTGGTGAGACAAATTACTTTTAACAGTGTGTTATTAAGAAATGGGGTCAGAGGTTAGTAATCTGAAGGGGCAAGAGTATCTAATTAGGAGATATCTTAGACCTCCACAGCATCTAGGCACTGTTGTTTGTTTATTCTGATGTGAAATTCAGGTGTTTCTTCTGGACAGGCAGAAATTTTTTGAGTTATTTGATGCAGAGGGAAGAATCTCTCGGCAGAGGTTTCACATCTAACATTAATTATCAAAAAATTTCCACTCAAATCACACTACAAGCATTTATTGACCCAATTCAGAAACGATAAAAAATGAAAAGATCCCCGAAACATTGATGCAGTCCAACATAGTTCCAGCATCTCTGAAATCACCACAATAAGTCGGACCTTTCCAATAGACTTCCCAAAAGAAAGTTGAATAGTAAGATATACCTTAATCAAAAGGTAGCTCACACACGTGAACATCCCCCCTATATCATCATCATCATCCAATTGAAAGAGGAATAAGCTGCAGCAAGTTGACCAATGTCATGTGATTCTGCGAGATTCTCCAAGAGATCATCTTCTTTCCTCTTTTTTGAATCTCTTGCTCATTAACCTCCACACATAACATATGTGGATACCCCTTCATCGACCCGTGATAGGATGATAGCTTTGTGTCACATAGGCACGACCCCAGAACATCCCCTCTCCTTTCACTTCAAAAGGCAGCCTGGTGCACAAAGCTCCCGCATACACAGGGTCCGGGAAGGGACAGACCACAAAGTAACTACCAAACTTCTGCACGGTGATGTTGTGTACTAATTACAATCTTCTCATTCTCATTATCTTTGATGGAAATTCCCTAGACAAGAACCCCCAACCTAATATAGGATAGTGTGCAAAATGACCTAATCTATATGCTGGGATCAAATCAAAATTAACTTACATAAGAAAACATAAATTAAAATATGACAAATACTTCAACATGCAAAAAATCAGTCTTAATTAGCATGAATAGCTTACAATGAGTTACAGGATCCGCGGACTACCCCAAATCTCAATCGATTAAGGCAAGATCGAAGTTTCCATCCGTATCGTCCCTCTAATTGACAAATGGTCTTAATTAAGCTTTGGATATAGGGTTCAAGAATTTTATACAGGATAAGAATTCTAGGTTATTACCGACACAAATCACGTAACCACGCGTAGCTCAAAAATTGTCCTTTAAAAGACAAGGTAGAAAAGTACTGACTTACAGAATAGGATGAAACAAAAGTGATTCGGCCTTGTACCACCCATGGGAAGGAAGCTAGAACAAGGAATCTGCCAAGTCTAATGAAATTTTCATTCATTATTCATCAAAAACTACTTACACAAAAGAGAAAAAGAACTTAAGCAGGGGACATCCAATCCTAATCTAGAAAAAGATAAAATTGCCCCTACTTAAGTAACAATAGACTAAGAAGCCTAATAGCCTTAGTGATAAATATCCCAAGTAAACTAAACTATAATATAACATAAAAATAAAAATAAAAAAACGCGTGAGATGATGATCCTCATCACAACCCCTTTTAATTTCAATTCCACAGCCTGAGACTCTTGATATTTAATTCTTCGGCTGAATTTGCCAATAGATATCTTACAGTCAAGAAAGTTCATCGAGGAAATATCCTTTTTGCGTTGGATCAATCCATATGCCTTTCAACAACTTCCCCAAACCAACACCCTATTTGTTGACAGAAGCCAGACCTAAATATCAAACTTCATCGCTTACTTATCCCTGATCACATTCCACCCTATCTCATTGACAACCACAAAGACAACCTCTCTCATGCTCCTGTCTCATTGACAGCTCTTTGGCACCCTCTCTGGTGGCCAGCTGGATCCCCTTGTGTACTTTACCTGTTACCATTACATATGCCTCAATAAGACCCACTTGCCATCTTGCAGCCACACACAACCCCCATCATCACCTCCTCATCTAGCAATGAGCAAAAGCTCAACATAGCTATTAACTCATAAGGTAAGAACATTCTACCACTTAAAAAAGTTTCCAAGGCCTTCACATTATAGATTCACGAGGAGAGGATTCGCTAATAAAAACTGTTTTTATGACCCATCACCCAGACTCCAGGGAACAATGACTCTTAAGCAATTGAAAACGGGTATTCACTTTGGATGACAGTGCAAATCAACAAAGAAAGATACTAAAAGCCAGAAATTCAGGAGCAAAGCAATAGTTTTAGCAAGATTTCCAATATTGAAATGTGATATGATTATACAACCTATGATGAAAGGCTACTCCTACGTAATTCCCAAGTTTCACTAAAGCAAGGATGAACCTATCAACTACCGGAACATGGAGCTCCAAAATGATTTTATGTTCAGAAGCTCTATTCATTTCTTCACCCAATTAGCAAAAGCTGGCTTTGACACCCAGTCTTGCTGAAGATTCAAACCACATACTGCTCCACTAACCAACAACTTTGTCCAGTGTCACTAGAAACCTCCATATAAAAAGTAAACACTAGTTTGTATGGAGGACAAGAATTGATAATTCGATTTACCTTCCAAAAACACCATACTGTAGCCATCCATTTTCCTTATTGGACGGATGATTACGGTTTAGAATCCATTTTCATGCCCTTTCCTCTTTCTTTCTTCCTTTGGCCTTTTAGTAGATTTTCTTCTAGTTTTCATGTCACCACTCGTTAGCACACTACCCATGTGACAGTTCCATCGCAGCATTCATACACCTCCAATGAAAATATTGCAAATTTGCAATTCATATGGTGGTTTTTTGGTGGTGTCACTGCCAATCCCACTGAAATATGAAGTGGGTTATGGTGGATTCATCATTAATACCATGGTGGTCTTATTTACCAAAATGCACACCCCTAATGTGTCATTCTCTTACTCACTGTCAAATTCCCACTCTTCTTGGTCGGAATCCTTTCCAAGTGCTCCTTTGGGATCTACAAATAGTTTTGCAGCATCAAAAATTTTGCCACAGCTTTTCCTGGCTATGTTACTTGCCAGATATGACCTCACATTCTGCCTGCTTCTAAAGGCATCTGGTTAAAATTTATATAATTTCTTCATGCCTTATTCCACTCCAGTTTCTGAGGAAGAAATTATGGTTTTTTTTTCATTTCCAATCACTAAATATCTCCCTCTTGGGAAAGTAGCAATCACTACGTCAGCGAAGAGGGAAGAGAGAATTGGGGACTAGCTCAAACTGATTCTTGATTGACGATTTGATATACATATCAGAACTTGCAGAAGGCAAATAAGCTAGTAGACGCACTAACTAGGG
The DNA here is from genome assembly GCA_035236585.1 of Warburgia ugandensis. Classification (NCBI taxonomy): domain Eukaryota; kingdom Viridiplantae; phylum Streptophyta; class Magnoliopsida; order Canellales; family Canellaceae; genus Warburgia; species Warburgia ugandensis. The sequence goes on along the minus strand of CP141128.1, from coordinate 41,047,957 downwards.
AAATTGTAGCATGATAGGAACTATTGCATTTGTTGAAATCTTACATTGATCTCTCCTTTTATCCGTGAAGTTATACATAGGAAAATTGTAAGATATTATATCAGCAATACGATCTCACGATTCATCAAGCCTATGCTACAGCAATCCGCAGCTTAGATTTCAATTATGCTAATTGATTCAGCCTTCTTCGTACAAGAAGACACTTAACTGACTAGGAAACAAATCCAAATGGAATTCGAAAAACAGTAGAAGTAACACATCAATCTCAATACAACAGACACAGGAACAGCGGTAATCACGACAAAACCAAAAAAACCCATTATAATGCGACTTCCTAAACAGCAACACAATTCACCGGAAGGCAAGATGCAACAAAATAAAACTAAAACCAAGAAACCACCAAAGCCCTTTACATATAAAGAAGCAGCAGCCAACCTCGAAACCCAACAAACACCAAAAACATGCTTCATAAAACTCACCATTCCCCCAAGGATATATAAAACCAGAGGCAAAAAAGTAAGATCAAACAGAGAAAGTGAGAAAAGGGTGAAATGGGCAATTTACCATCAAAGGAGAGTGAATTGACAGGTGGGTTGATGATGGTAATGAGAGCCACGCCATCAGCTCCCACCTCTATCTCAGTTCTTCCTTTGGTGCTGCTACCCATCTCTGATATCTTCCTTCTCTTCGCTCCTCTTTCTCTATTTGTATCGGGGTATCGCTTCCAAGGTAATAATCGAAGGAGAAAGAAAAGCAGTTGAGATCAATATATAGGATCGCAGCAACGTCAGTGTGCAGGTGACATACGAGACGTTTGTTAGCTAGCGCGGAATAGCAACTTTGTTTTCTATCGGCTTATGAGGAAGTTGAGATAATGAATTTCCTTCCGGGATGTTGACATCCATGGTAATCTTGTTTCTGTAACAGCAGGCCACGTCAGTACAGTGAAGGAATGGGCTTTGGCCTTTGGGTAGGGTGATGTTTCCGAGGTCACACACTTTTCAAAGACTTCTGCTCTGCTCCTACGTACGGATCATCGTCAATCGTGTGAGAGATATTCGTTTGCAGATTTCAAATGGGTCCGCTTTTTAGAGAATTCGGAAGCGACAAATATAATAAATATATATATATATATTAAAATTAATAAAAACTTAATAAAATATTAAAAAATTACAAATAGCTTAATAAAAGCTTTTTTTTAGGGATTTTTGCAACCTTGCCATTGCTTTTTGGCATTTTTGCAAAAAAAATCCAAGCTTTTTTAGATTTTGCAAATTTGCCATTACATAGTTGAGATCTTTTCAAATTTGCCACTATGTTATCTTTTCATCGTAAATCTCTGTTAGTTTTTTCATAATTTCAAAATTACCCCCATCCATTCATCCCAAATCTCTCTTTGGTAAGCCATTGCAGTACATACAGTCCTCACGAAAACAACGACGAAGAACTTCCGACGACAGCCATCTTCAACGAGCAAATCCTTCGCCTGAGAACGATAATAGGTGCATATGCACACCTCCTATCTCATCTCTCTACGCATGCCCCTACCTCATCCTTCTCGTCCACCGATCATCAGCGCCCTCCCCCCACCTCAATTTCCTTTGTCCAGCTAGACACTGCTTCGTTGTCCCTCTCCGACAAGGTAATCTATCTCTGTCTTTCTCTGTAGATGCCTCCCTCTCTATGTATGTGCGTTTGTAGATGCGCCCCCTGTCCATCTTTGTATTTGTATTCCAAATGTGAGATTTTATTCCCCAACGCAGTGAAGGTAATGGCTTGTGTAGTTTTGCATATCTGATCAACTGATCAGTTTGAATACCTATGGAGAACATTGGAATCTCAAGTCTGGAAAGCCATTCTACAGTATGTGCTTTGCCCAACTTAAAATCTTCTACAAATGACTCATGAAGTATCAAACTTCAGGATGGTGACTGGTAATTTTTGCATGGAAACATCAGATAGTGATCAAGAAACATAAGATAAAAAACTTTTTCAGAGACTTACCATGTTCTTACTAAACATAAAGCAACGCAAGCAGGAAAAAAAATAGAGAAAGATAATAGCATGACAGGATAAATACGTTAAACTAGTTTGATTCCATGCAAGTATGACTTTTGTGCTCCAATCCATTTTGTGAAACTTAAACACATATCATTTAACTCGTACTATAGTAGAAATGTTGCCTGACAATGAGATTCTGACTATACCGAGAACTTGGAGCTCCCAATATTGTATGCTATCGAAATTATATTGAACTAAAGCTTGTGACTATCATTTCTCACATTCGAGTTAACCTGAAATTGGTTCAGCATATGAATTAGGATTGCTAAAGGAAGACAAAGAAGAAATGCAAAACATTTAGTGCTTTAACTTGCTCTAGAGTTTATTGTATAATATCAGCCTCAATATGTACATGTGTACATCCACACAGAATGAGCATCTATATGCACTTGCATACTAGCACATGCGTTAAGAGAAATATAAATACATGGCATAATACTTTCTTCAATGTAGTTTATCATGCATTATCACATATGTTAAGAGAAATATAAGTACATTGCTTAATACTTTCTTCAATGTAGTTTATCATGCACTATCATCTTTTCTTCTATGGAATGCTTTTTAATAATAGTTTGTTTTTTGTTTTATGTGTAGATGCAAGGAAATGATAATATGGGATTTTGGCATAATTTTGATAGCCAAATAACACAAGTAAGCCAACCAAATACTAGAGTTGGAATGGATGTTTTAGATGAATGGATGTGTAAAGAAGAAGGACCTCAAAATTGTAATGAAGATATCATTTCCATTAATGAAGAAGATGTGGGTGAAGAGATGCCAAGTAGTATGGTGTCGTATGAAGAAATTGATAAAAAAAAAAAAGAAAAAAGAAAAGATGAGGACATGGAAGCAAGTGACTCAACATATGGTTATGTGTCATCGAGTGATGACAGCTATAATAAAATATACTTCAATGAAAGTGAGGGGACCATCAAGGAAGGGATAGTGTTTGTGAATATTGAAGAATATAGAATTGCAATTCGATCTTATGCCATGAAATCTTCATACAAGCTTAAAAATGTTAAATCTGATCAAAGGCAACTCATTGTTCAATGCGGATTAGAGGGTTGTACTTGGAGGTGTCATTGTTCAAAGACTAGTGACAATGTAAGCTTCCAAGTTAATAAGATTATTGATCAGCATACTTGTATGGCCAGTAATGCTAACCAATAAGCATCTGTCAAATGGCTCACAAAATGGGGTGTAGAATGTTATGAAGCATGATATGGATAAGTCAGTTAGTACATTAAAGAAAGACTTGTATTTGTTACATGGATTGAACTTTAAATATCATAAGGTTTGGCATTCTCGTGAGATGGCATTGAACAAAATACGAGGATCGAATGAATTTTCTTTTAGCATTGTTCCAAGGTACTACCATGCAATACTTAAGTTTAACCCCGGTAGTATGACAACATAGCAGTTAAAAGGGGAACACTGTGTTTAAGAGGGTGTTTATATCATTGCATGCTTCAAGGGTGGAGTTTGTTTTAGGTTTGGATGGTTGCCACTTAAAAGGCAAGTACAGAGAAACATTCTTATGTGCCATAAGGTTAGATGGGAACAATGAGTTATTTCTTTTTACCATATCAGTTGTTGAAGCTCAGAATAAGGAGAGTTGAATTTGGTTCCTTCTCATACTTGGGGATTATTCTAATGAAGCTACTTTTATGTTAGACAGATAGAAAGGTTGAGTAGTTGCTATAAGCCTTGTTTTCCCCAACTCTGCACATTATTTTTGTGCTAGACATTTATATGCAAACTTCAAGAAGCTTCATCCTAATATACACTTCAAACAGTTTTTTAGCAAGTAGCACAAGCTTACAAGAGAGAATAATTTTATGATGCTATGTAGCAAGTTAAAGAAGCATTGAATGAGGCATATGAGTGGCTATCTGCAGTCCCTCCAAGTTGTTGGTCGAGATTACATTTTCAAACTAACTCAAAGTGTAACATTTTAACTAATAACTTAACAGAATCTTTCAATGCACTAATTGTAAGTGCAAGAGAGTTTCTAGTGGTGGAGTTGCTAGAACATATCTAACAGAAAATGATGGTCTTCTTTAGTAAAAGACTAGAACATGCAAATGGGTTACAGGTTGGTATAGTGCCACATGTGCATAAAAAACAATACAAAGTTTGATAACACAAGGAAGGAACCTTACACCATTGAGATCTTCCTATTTTAAATGGAAAGTTACATTGCATAATTCGTGGATGGTAACAAGACATGTGATCAATATTGAGCAATTTAAATGTACATGTCGTCGATGGAATGTATTTGGTATTCCTTGTATACACACACTTATTTGCATACTAAATGTTCAATGTATTTATCCAGTCATGCCATTATCTTTCTCTAATTTTTTTCCTGCTTGCTTTGTTTTATGTTTAGTAAGAACATGGTAAGTCTCTAAAAAAAAAATTTATCTTATGTTCCTTCGACCACTATCTGATGTTTCCATGCAAAAATTACCAATCACCATCATGAAGTTTAATACTTCATTAGTCATTTGTAGAAGATTTTACATTGGGAAAAGCACACACTAAATAATAGTTTTCCCAGACTTGAGATTCTAATGTTCTCCACAGGTATTCAAAATGATCAGCTAATCAGGTATGCAAAACTACACATGCCATTACCTTCACTTTGTTGGGGAATAAAATCACACATCTAGAATACAAATATAAAGACAGATAGGGGGGTGCATCTATAGATGCATATACACAGAGAGGGGGACATCTATAGAGAAAGATAGAGATAGATTAGTTGGTGGAGATTACTTTGCAAAAGAGGGGAGGCGAGGATGATCAATGGATGAGAAGGATGAGGAAGGTGCGTGCGCAAAGGGACAAGGTAGGAGGTGGGCAGATGCACCTATTATTGTTCTCAGCAAAGGATTTAGCTGATGAAGACAGCCATTGTTGGAAGTTCTTTGTCGGTGTTTTTCACAGGGATTGTATGTATCATCAGCAATGGCTTACCAGAGTGAGATTTAGGATCAATGGGTGGGGGCATTTTTGTAATTGTGAAAAAACTAATGGAGATTTATGATGAAACGATAACGTAGTGGCAAATTTGCAAAGATCTCAATTATGTATGGCAAATTTTCAAAATCTAAAAAAGCTTAGATTATTTTTTTTTTGCAAAAATGCCAAAAAGCAATGGCAATTTTGCAAAAATCCCTATTTTTTATGCGAACACTAGAATCTTAATACAATTACAAACTAGAGACTCATAAGAAAAATTTACAAGAATTCACAAAAATTACAATTCACATAAAGGAGATAAAGTAACAATAAAATATAAATTATATATTTATCATTAACTCATTTTACTATTAAACTTTAATAGTGAGTTCATAATTCCATACTTAATAGAAGAACTTTAGAAGCTATCATACTTTAAATCTAGTTCTTAATATATATATATATATATATATATAGAGAGAGAGAGAGAGAGAGAGAGAGAGAATGACTTGAAAAGAGGAGTTCGCTGAAAATAATAGCTCGCTACAAATGGAGCTCACTGAAACAATTTTGGCGCTAAGTACAAGGTGTATAAGACATGGAGAACTAAATCCAATAAAAATTCAACAAATTAGGAGGAAAAACTCAAGGATAAAGCTAGGTCATGGCTCAATTCATTGGATGTAGGGTCCATTAATACACGAGACCAATTGTTTAGGAAGTTTTTGAACAAATTCTCCCTATTCACAAAACAAATGCCCTTTGTTAGGAAATTATCAATTTTCAACCAAGGGATGATGAATAATATTACGAGTGTTGGGAACAGTGGAATGAAGTGCTACAAAATGTCATCATCATAGATTTGAGAAATGATAGCAAGTTCAATACTTCTATGAGGCATTAACGCATCAAAATAGACAAATGGTAAACACCCTGAGTGGAGGGTCCCTCGTGCTAAAAGATGAAAGAGAGGCCTGGGATTTCTTTCAAACATTGGTAGATAATTTTCAGCAATGGGATTAGTCAAATAGAAGAAAGGAAAACAACTAGCCTAAAAAGAAAGGGCATCTATATGAGATATGAATACATATAGATCTATTCTATAAGCTTAACTTTATAGTTGCAAACTAGAGCCTTTAGGTGGAAGACTGGACAAACTTGAAACTATGTTTGAAACTTTCATGGCTGCTACTTTATCCCATAAACCTCCACAAGAGGTATACACTACTGGTTCTAGTCCAGCCCATCTAACTTCAGTTTGCCCATCAAATAAAGTATACTCAAAATATCTTTTAGAACAAGTGAATGCTCTTGGTGCATATCGCAATCCTAACAACAACAACCCATATTCTGAGAGCTATAATCTAGGATAGGCTAGGCATCCCAATTTTTCATGGTCTAAGAATACTTACCAGGCAGATACATCTGAGAATCTTCCTGTTCAAAACTTTCCTAGGATTTCGGCTTCACATCAACCACCAGGTTTTCAACTGCCCCCACAAACACAAAAAACATCAAAGGAGGATAATATACAATATATCATGAAAAAACTTGATGAAAATAGTAAAGCCTTATTCCAAACCCAGAATGAGAGTCAGCAAAATATAGCCAAGTTAGAGAGGCAAGTGGTTTAGTTGTAGGCATCTTTAAATGAAAGGGAAAAAGGAAAGTTTCCTAATTAGCCTATCCCTAACCCTAAGGGTCAATTAGAAATAGAGTCCAGCTTACACAAACCCCATGAACAAGTCAAGTATATCAAAACCCTTAGGAGTGGTTGTCAGGTTGATAACAAAGTAGGATAGACTAAGGAAAAGGAAAAGGAGAATGAAAAGGCAAAAACATAAGAGAAAGAGACTAGATAAAAATCTCCTATTCCATCTGAGCCTATAATGGAGGCACCCTATGTGTCCAAAGCCCTACTCCCTCAACTACTCAACAAGACTAAGAAAGGAACAAATTACAATGAGATAATGGAGGTATTTGAACAAGTGCAAATAAATATTCCATTAGTCAATGCTATAAAGGATATTCTTGCTTATGCCAAGTTTCTTAAAGAGCTCTACACTACAAAGTAAAAGCTTGATGTGCAAAAGAAGGCTTTCCTCACTTAGTAGATGAGCTTTTTAATTCAACACAAGACCCACCAAAATTTAGAGATGTAGGATATCCTACAATTTCTTGCATTATTGGAGACCATGTTATAGATAGGACATTATTTGACTTAGGGGCTAGGGTTAATCTGTTGCCATACTCTGTCTACAAGTAACTAGGGCTTGGTGAGCTCATACCAACTAATATCACATTGTAGTTAGCTGGTTGAGCATGTATTAATACAGGTGAACCAATTTTATTTCCATGTCAATTTCATTGTCCAGGATACCCAGCTGTATCATACCCTAGTTGTCAAATCCCAGTGATTCTTGGACGCCCATCTTTGGCAACGTCCAATGCAATCATAAAATTGTATAAATGGTGTATTACAATTATCCGTTAGCAACATGAAAGTTGAGCTAAATGTTTTCAATGCCAACCATCACCAATTCGATCTTGATGACTCTTGCAACATGATTGAAGATTTAATTTCAAAAGTTCTTCTACCATTATCTAACTTCGATCCATTGGAGGTTTGTCTTACACATTACATTTATAATTTTTAACGTCTGGCTGAAGACGTTAAACTTAGCGCTTATTGGGAGGTAACCCAGAGTTTTACAATCTCCTTCTTCTATATCTTTTCATATAAGATCCTATGTTTTCAAACATTGGGGACAATGTTTCATTCAGGTTGGGGGTGTAGAAATTTTTTATTTTCTTGAGTTTTTCATGAAAAAAAAAGTTTTTAGAAGAGTTCCCTTACTATGTAAGTCTACTATTTTCACCTCTTAATGGGAGTGTATATGGCTAGTTTTGCATATTATTCATGTGTTGAAGTATTTTAACAAGGTTAATTCTCAAAAAATAATTACACACAGTAGCTAGTCAAGACTAATAGAGAGGTATGACTTAGAGACCTTGAGGAAAATCAATGGAGACCTATAACTCAGTGAGTTTAGAGACTATCTTCCTTCAAGTAGTTATAAGTAATTCCATAGTTTCTTTAGTTTACATAATTTAGTGTGATCCTGTTATTTTTGTTTTGGTTAACTATCAAGAATAAATGGGAGTAATAGCTTTCTTTCCAGAAAATTTATGGAATCTAATAGGCTTTTAGAAACCTAGGAAATAATATAGGCCATCCTTGTTCAGCCTAGAGGCATAAAGGCTACTCGTTATATTTCATACCACTAGTTAGCCCTTAAAGCCTACTATTAAGCCTTTCTTTCTTAACCTCAATCACCTTAACCCAAAATAAACTAGTAAAATAAACATCCATTACCCATTTTCAAAATGAGTAGAATTAGTGGAAAATTTTAAAAAAAGGGACAAAAAATCAAAGAAGTGAGAAACATCAGAAGTCTTTCTTTCAAAGAAGTCAAAAGAAAAAGAAGAGTGAAGAGAAATGAACAAAGAAGAGTATTATAAAAAAAAAAAAGTGAAAAGAGAGATACCGAAATAGAAAAGGTTAAAAAGAAAGACAAGAGTACAAAAGAAATCCACTTCAATCAAACAAGAATTATCCAACAATAAAAAAGAAGACCTCTACTCAATTTTGAACCTTTGAAATCCTTATACCCTTCTTTGTTGAACCTGTCCTAAGCTTATATTTCATCATATCCAAAGATCTATGAATCTTAGGTGGAAAATAACTTTAAAGAGGATATAAAAAGAAGGAATTAAGGTACACTACCCCTACTATTCTTGATGATGACATCTACTCTTAGGGATCACTTTCCTTTGTCTCTTTAGCATTTAAAAGATTTATGTGAACTATTAGCTTATTGGATCCAGTCATATAATAAGAGAAATATGTTTAGCTACTTATCTAAGAGTATACCTGTGAGGATTTGAGCTCAAGATATATTTCCAATAGAATTTAAGCATATCTAGTTAGAAGTCAGGACTTATGTGGCTGTACACACAATGAACTCCAAAAAATAACTAGAATGAAATGTCTTATGTGTATGATTCACAAGATTGTCAATCCTCTCCATTAAGTTGTAAAAAGCTAGTAGAGTGCTAATAAATGAGGAATCTCTAAGATAAAATAGGGACTCAAACTTAGGAAATTTTTTGGGTATATTTATTGCAAAGCCTCATGAGGCTGAACTCATCCACTAGGGGTTCAAGGGCTTGTAGCACGTGCTAAATGCAATTGTGAGTACGTATAAAAGTGGCACTTTGTGTCAGTTTTTGCAAAATAATTTTTTTACATGTTTTCCTTGGGATTAGAAAATGCTAGTTGGGGGTGATAAGCGTCTAATTTTTCATAAAAAACACCCAATTAGTTATCCATGTATTATAACTTATAGGGGTAAATTAGGGTTTTTAGACCAAAATTCGTAACACATTAATTTTTTAACCTAATGAGGCAAAAGTTTGTTATATCCATGTGTTATAACTTATAGGGGTAAATTAGGTTTTTTAGACCAAAATTCGTAACACCTGAATTTTTTAACCTAATGAGGCAAACGTTTGTTATTTTGTTGGTCTAGAAGCTAATCCAAGGTAGGTATGTGATTAATCACATTTTTTAAGATTTAATTAGAATTTTTTACTTTTTGTAGAAAGCGAGATGGTGATCTAACGGCCAAGATCAATTGAGATGAACATTGAAGATCAAGATAAAAAAAATCAAGTCATAGTCTCAAAATCATTACTTTAACATCAAATCAAAGGTCAAGATCATCTTTATGACAAGTAATAGCTGCAATCAAAGAAGCTAAAGGTGGCCAAAGTAGACCCATGAAGCAAGCCACACATTTCTAGCACCTTTTACATGGGGGTCATTCAAGCGGCCTTAGCCATATAAACCATGAGAGAACGTGACAAGCTAAGGAAGTTAAGCCAAACTATTTAAGAAACTCAAACCAAGGGATGGAGTCATGAAGCCAAGCTAAGAGAGCCATCTAAGCCAGCCATGAAGCCTAGCCAATGGAGCCCTCAAAGTTAGCCATCAAAGCCATTAAGCTAAGCTAAATGGAAGGCTAGAAAATCAAGAGGATCATCCATGAGATTCTAAGGGATATTTTGAAGGAATTCAAGGGAAATCTCATAGGATAAATTGGTATGTGAACCAATAGGATGAGACCTTCTATTTTTTATGTTTTTCCCACTTTTTCCTCAATTTCTACCTCACCACCAAATATCACCACGAATTTCACTTTCCATTCAAGAGTCCTACCTTTCTAAGACTTCGCCACCCTCCTAAACTTCCCTCCAAACTATCCAACAAGTCCCCACTTCTTAGGAAACTACTTAGCCAATCAATTTTCCCCACCTCACCCCACTTTACTATTTGGTGGTCAAAGGTTTCCTTAATAGGAAACCTTAGATCTACTTCAATTCAAGCAACTTTAAAATCCTGGATCATTCTACGTTTTTCCTAAACCTTATTCCTTACTTAATTTCTTGACTTTCCATCAACCAAACATCACAAAATTAGAAGAGAAAGAGCTTCATTTTCCTTCTAGGAAAAAGACACATATATCCTTTTCAAAATTAGAAACCAGCCAACCATGCTTCCGATCTCTCTTATGTTATGTTTATGACATCATCTTACTAATTTATCTTTCACCTAATCTACTGTGACGACCCGGGTTTTTGTAACATATTTTGTAATACATTTTTCAAAGGAAGGGCACCCTTAGTGGTAAAGTAGTGGAAATTCTTTTCTTTAGAACATGTTTTGTAAAACCCAAGTCATCACTTCATCCATATCATAAGTAGAATTTTGTACAAGATAAAATTCTATTGAAGGAATATACTTTTATTAAATTTCAGAATCCATCTAGTGGTTCACAGTATAGCTCGGGTATCAATACAATACTTGTCCAAATTACATAATCCAAATTTCAAAACTCACCATACAATAAAAACTCTCAATACAATATAATACTCTCAAATAAAAATACATATCTTCAAGGGATATACCCTGATTGATTATTCTTCCAAGTCTTCTTAAGTCTTGAGCTCCTAATTCTCCTTCTCTGTATCTAAGATATTGTAAACATTCAAACATTTACAATATCTCAGCAAGCTATGCTTGGTAGGGGAGGGATTTAAGAAGCATAATAATTTGATAGTATAATTCTAATACTTCATAATCCCACTATTCATACTTGTGAATCAATCTCTTTACTTTGTCATATATGTACATCTTTACACATACATATTGTATATATCGTATATATATATATATATATGGTCAAAACTGTGAAAAAGAGTTAATATCTCAAACATCAATAGTCACATTAAGACACACTGAGTGGATCAATCATCTAGACTCTACTGGAAAATACTCTCTCATATGGGCAGTATCATCACACTCAGCCATACTGAGTTGATAAAACATCCAGACTCTACTAGGAAAATACTCCCTTATTTTGGTAGTATCGGCATCTCATTATGCCATGCATCATAATGCAAAATACTCAAAGGACTACTATGCTGCAGTCTGATTCGTACTAGCGCTCGGATAACTGCTTTCATACTCCATGGATACCAAATGTGGAAAATCATCTATGTCATGTCTATATGGGGAGACAGACCATCACAGTGGTGCCCTTCCCATAATTATCCCACTTCCCATAACTGCCTCACCTGACATTTTATCTCTCTTTGGGCATGGTATCATCATATATATCACATTTCGGAAAGCGGGTGGCCAAACCCTCGTAACCCTCCTAGCATAGCATCCCCAGGCTTATGCTTGTTTAAAGTATTCTTTTACTTATCAAACGTCTTGTCTGTTTATGTCATCATCCTCGTATTTTGGTATTCTTATACCAAGGATAGGATTTCACTTCAAACTTAGGGATCATCATTTACAATGAATGATACCCATGTTCATATAAGTTAAGGGATCACCATTCAACATGAATGATTCCCATGTATTGATTTTATACTTATTAGACAATTTGTCTATTTATTTAGGGCTAGAATACCTTCTAGTTCCCTATTCACTTATACTTGTCAACATTTCCAGACATAAGATCATGTATTCAACATATATTTCTCATGTAGATGTATTCATAAAATCCTCCTACCTTCAAGTAGTGATTCATCTCTTCAAATCTTCCATGATCCCAATTGACGTATGAAATCTGTAAATCCATACATATTGTCAATATTTATACAATATGAATAATCCTATATTTTTTTTTATCTTATCTATATTTTTTGTCTAATATTGTCCTTTGATATAAATGATCTAGATCTTGTGTCATATCATGATTTATCTTCCTCAGATGGTGTTTACCCTATTGATCAATAGATCTGACGGTTGGACTGATCATCTAATCTTTTAGATCTAAGTATTTTCTATTATAAGTCTTTGTGTATTCCTTTCTTTAATCTTGATCTTTCATAGATCCTTTAATAAATAATTTATACTTGTTGATAAAGATCAAGAGTTTAGATCTTCTATCATCTAGTTTTTCTTTGATCTAAGTTAAGTTGTTTGATCATCCCTAAGGAGGATGATCTTGGTTCTTTTCCTTGAATCATGTTTGATCAAGGGTTCGGATTCTCTATCTAGATTTTTGTACAACATACATAGATACATAATAAAATACGACATTAGGATTCTTATTATTCTTGATCATTCAAGATCCTATGGATCTTGTTTGATCATCCTTATCTTACTTACAATTTTTATTAGAATTAGATAATTTACTAACCTTTTATGCTCTTATTATTATTATTCAACTAGTTAATGTTTTATTGGTTGAAGATAGCTTATTCCATCCTAAGTCTAGACAGCTCCTCTTATTTTCAATTGGCTAAGGCTTACTATATGAATGGTTGAACACAAAGTGGTTACTTCAATCCTCATGTAAGGAGGCATTTAAACCTTACAAACGTCAACAAAAGGTAGGCAAAGAGTGAAGCTCTATTAGAGAACCCCCTTAACCACCATGTTCAGCATTCACTAGAGTGACCTTAGCTCAACCTTTCATAAAGTTCCTATGAGCATTTTAATCCTAAGTACTCTTTCTAATTGATTTTAATTAAATCCATGAACATTTAAAATGTCATTCATGGGATTTATTATTCTCCTAATTTGGGCCAAGGATTTGATAATTCTTATATTGTCCTACTAACTGTAGCTCTTACTATGATTATACTTCATGATGTATATGTATTTAGTGAAGTCCATCTATATGTCATCAATTACCTCTTTTAAGGTATTTTTCATAATTCTATGATTAAAAGAAATTACACCAATAATTCTAAGAAATTTAAAGACAATCATGCTAAAATTGAAAGTATTGACTTGAATTTAAATTTGCTATTTAAAAGAAATTAACTAATAATATTACAACATCATATTCTAGGAAATTAAAGATAATTACACTAAAATTGGAAAATAGACATGGATCATACTTAAATCAAATTTATTGTAAAAGACATTAATTAAGCTTGTGATCAAGCTATCCTTATGATCCAACCATTCGATTTGTCCATCTTTTAGACCTAGGATTGATATTCCATTAAGAATGCAACCCTTGATCCTTTATGTTTTTACTTGATCCAACATCATAATAACATGATCCTATCCTTAGATCATTCAATTTATAGGTCTAATTGTCCTGATCATTCTTGATCCATCTGATCAAGGAGATCCATTGAGATTTTCCATGATAATTTTCTCATTTAAGGGCCTACACCTTGATTTATTTTATATCAATCCAATCCAAACATCCCCATGCTTTTTTTTATCATCATTAGATCCTTAGTGGATCTAGATTTTCAATTCTAATCACCCTATATCTACTTGATCAAGAGTGTAAGTAGGAGTATTTTTAATTAACAAAAAAATTTTATTCTTAAAATCTTGCTTTTATGGGTTCAATATGTTCCCCTCATCAAAATATATCCATATCATCTTATATATTGAAAATTAGACTTAAATTGAGTGAGTAATTGCATTTTTAAAATTTCAACTGTTTTCAACAGCTGATTTTAGTCTGTATTGTTTTAGATCAAATAAACCTATATAGTGGATCAAAAATCCTATTATGATTATCAATCTTATGGTTTTGACACCTTCTAGATCCATCCATCGCATTGTATTTTCAATTTGACATCATTTTGATCATGATCCATTATTGTTGGAACGGATTTTAGTGATTATCATATGTAAATACAATTAAAAACGTAAATCTAACACCTCCATTAGATTCTACACACCATTAGAAATTTAGAGCAACTTTCCAATCTAAAATCAGAGCTAAAATGAGCTCTTAATTGAAGAAACAACATTTCAGTTAAAAAAATCAACGGCCCAGTTTTGATCTGGCCATTAGAACATTTTTTAGATGATCTGGAACATAGCAAGATGATCTAAAATGTAACTAGACAATCGTAGAACATGGCTAAATGATCTGAGTGAGGTCATGCTCAGATCAATGCTTGATTTGGAGATTGGTTGAGACAGTTCGATCTAGACTGTTGGATCAACCCTTCTCCAGATCTCCCAAATCTGAAACATCTAAGGCCTAATATTTCTTACCCTAGAGTTTTGGATCCTTTTGGATTGATTGGATGGCTCAGATTTTCCATCTAAGCCCTCCATCATCTAGAAATGAAGGGTTCTTATCCTTACTTGATTTTTATAATTTTTAACCTAAAACTAATTTCAGAAAAATAAAAATTATATAAAATAACATTAAATAAGTGTGGAAAGAGTTTTCAGCTACCTACTTGGAGAAAAACATAGGTTTTCCATCCCAATTTAAAGAATTATCCTCTTGATGATAAGATAACCCGATAACCGCTTGTTTTGTGATTTTCTGTTGATTGCACCATTGGATCTTGAAATTGATTTGAGGGTTTTTTAGAAAGGTAGTATAGGACAATATGAATGGTGAGATTTGGGTGATTTTATTTGGAACAGAGTGCCTAATTGAATTTAGGTCTCTTGTTCCAATATAGAGAGGAGAGAGAAAGTGAAAGAAGAGAGATTTTTGAGAGTTTTGGGAAAGAATCTAGATCTAATTTTTTAGGGAAGCAAGATAATTTCATGGGAAATTTAATGAACATTTTTGGAGGATTTTTGTGGGTGTATATATAGATGTTTTTAAAATTTTCATAATTACTTGTAATAATTATGTTTCAATTCTTTTGAATATTAAATTAACATTGGATCCTCCACTACCACCTCCTTCTCTACTAGCAGATGGTAGTATTTTGGCCACTCATTACATGTTTTCTAGCCGTTGGATTCATTTGTGGGCCCCACGGGCATGTAAAAGGACCATTTTGCTCTTTTATGGAAAAATCTGTTTCATTCTCCTGAACTCGGAATTGAAAGTACTTAGTGGCATTGGAATCATATTTTTGAGTACATTCTAAATATTGAAGTCTTACAACTCATTTATAGATAAAATTACCATTTTACCCTTTTATTCATAAAATGAAGAAAAATAGGGATTTTTCATTTTAACTCGAAATTGAATGTACTTAGTGTCATTTTGATGGGTTTTTTGAGTACATTCATAATTTGTAAGTTTTAAATCATGTTTTAATCTCTTTAAAAAAAGAATTTCCACTAACCTAATATTTCAGCCTGAAATTTCTGAAAATTCAGACTAAATTGATTTTCTCAAAAATTGGGGTTATTACACCTACCTAATCCAATACCCTAACCCTAAGACTGCTTTCCTTATGTTTTCACTCCTTCTTAAGTTAGGAAACCACTCATCTATATGTAGCCCTATGTTCCATATGAATTTTTTAAGTAGAGGTTGAGTGACACAACCTTGAATTCTAGCTTTCCTTTGGTGCTTAAGTTGTTGGTGGACTTTGGGATATCATTAATGCTTTTCTTATTTTGGTCTTCTTGTTATTCTCTTGTTTATTTGCTCTCCAATTCAGGTTAGTAACTTAGTTGTTTTACTTTAGTTTCATTTCTTAAGTTTTCATTGTTTTGCTCCTTAGAATTCATGCTACTTTCTAGCCCTTAACTCTTTCTTCTTCACTCAATTCTATTAGTTTTTCTTTGTTGTTTAGATGGGATTTCAAGCTTTGGAAAAGTGCACAAATTCCAAAAATTTTAGATAGTTTTATGCGCATAATGTTGATGTAAATTTGGAGGTGATTCAATAAATTTCTTTAGGAATTCTTGTTAGGAATTTTTATTTTATCAAAGTACTTGAGATATAGGTTATTTCCTTATATAAAAGTTATGGTTTTAGTAGCTTTCTAATGCAAGATTTATTGACTGTTCTTAAGTACTGAAATCTAAAAATTGGTTTTTCCTTAAATTTGTGCTTTAATTTTAGCTTTCTAAATATTGTTTTTTCTTGAATCCTCAGGTACCCATTTAGATTTTCATGTTGTTTATTAGATCCCATAGTTTTTTTAAATGTTAACTTGCATTAGAGATAGCAATTTTCATCATCTTTAGGGCCCCAGAATCATGCTAAGTCCCATTCTCTTTTGAAATTTAGTTAATTTAGTTGTTAGATCTTGTGTTGCAATAGTTAATTTAGTTATATCTATGTTTTTCTGGGTTTAAAAAATTTCTTTTTTGAATTTTAGAAAGTTCTATTTTATGGTAAGTTTTAGTTTAGGGAAGCTCTAAATTAGGAAAGCTTATGTTTTAGGTAGTTTCCTTAAGTTTAGTTTTCCAATTTGAATCTTTCTAATTGCATGTAGTTTCTTTAATTGTTTACTATTAATTAGTTAAGTTTCCAAATTCAATTGATTGGTTTAAATTTTAGTAAGGTTCCCTTTTTTTAATTATAAATTAGGTAAGTTTCCATTTTTACTAACTATCTTAAGTTAGTTGTTTATTGTTGTCTCTTTACTATAATTTCTAAGTTAGTATGCATATTAGTTTAGTAAGTTTCCAATTTCATTATAATTTTGTTTTAGTAAGTTGCCTTTCTAGTTTTAGTTTCTAATTCCATATATGTTTCTATTTTGAGTACTTTAGTTTCCTAATTCAACTATGACTCTTTCTAATTGACTAAAGTTAATCAATTTATATAAAATCCAATCCATGCAAATTTGTGAGATTCCTCATGGGATCGACCTCACTTCTGAGAAAATACTACATTGATTCGTGCACTTGTGAGTAATTTTAAAGCTTCACTTCACCATTTCTCTTTCAAGACTTCAACTACTACTCTCTAATGATCTTTATTTAACTATATTAATAGATTATTATGTACTAAAACAATAACATGGGTAGGAAAAACACAAGAGTGTGTGTATACTAAAATTATGTTCACTAATATACTAGAAAAATGTGACAGTTAATATTATCAATTTAAAATTGTAAAATGGTATTACAAGAGATAAACTCTACTTTTACGTGATACATGGCAGGACATAACTATTACCAATTATTTCAAGTCTATTCCTAATTTTAAGAATAATTACCTATTTATTAGGTAGTTAGATATGCCTTTATCTCTCATATTTTTGCATATAAGCAGTGTCACATGCCATCTTACTAGTCTATACTAGGAGAATGCCTCCTCCTACTTCAAAGGAAAGGGCATTGAAATGGTTTAGGGCTTGGGATTTGAGCTTAGTTGTCAATACTGGTATCGACTACTATTCCCAATTTTAGTAAAAAAAAGTTGTACAAGATCTGGGTAATATCGATCCTGACCAAATACCAAGAAATAGAAGCGAATATCATTCGTACTACTTTATACCGGTCATACTAGTTGGCAACTGTATTTTGACCTATTTATTGAAAATGCATACTTGCCTCTATTTTCAAAAATAGCCTAATCTAAATATTTTTTTAATAGTTACATGGAGGGACATAGTGGTCAATTACTATGTCCCAGCTCATGGGAGACATTTTCACAAAATAAAACCTTTTGAGAAGTTTTCTACTTAAAATTGCTAGCCTTATGAAGAAGTTGACCTAGAATCACTATATGAGTTAATTTTTTGGAAAAATCTTCAAATGGAGTGTTTGTTTTGGAAAAATGACTTTATTAATTTTTAGATTTTTTGGGGAGATCTAAAAACCCACAACTATTGTAATGCTAGTTCACTATTCATGAAAAGAAGACTACCACCATAACTTACACATCTCACACTATTTTGAGAAAAAACTTGGAATAGAGTTTTGGTTGTGCCAGAACAACAAGGTTACTTCATTTTTCTATTGTCTTTCACCAATGTTGAGATCAAAAGGATGGATCACATACAAATATGATGAGTAGTCTTTGTTCTTGGTGAAATCAATTCTATGCATTGGCCAATTTTGGCTATTTTCAGCAGTTTTAGCAATCATTGAGTGTGTTTTGCATTCATGTGTATAGTGTAGGACCTAAAAGTTGATGTTCATGTTCATTTATATGTTAAATGGAGTGGATGATATGTTGTGAATGTTATCACTAGTTTTCAGATAGTTTTGGTGAAGAATTCAAATGCTGCATCTACTATCTTTTGTAGTTATTAGGTCGTGCATCATTGCTATTTTACTTTGTATTGTTCTTGAGAAGTTATAAAACAATGAGTCCTTATCCTTTTTGTGGAAGGGGGAACAATAGAGTATCCTCAAGTGGAAGTGGAACTCCAATGTCCATAGATTCTATTAAGGATACAGATTTTGGTTGTGATCATGTGCTACCTATGACTCTTGGCAAAAATAAAACATGATGCAAGTATAGCAATAATGTGATGACCAGGTTTTCATATGCATTTTTTAAATACAAAACTAATTCCTAAGGTAGGGTCCATTCCTAATTGAAAACACTTTTATAAAAATAATGCAACACAAATGGAAAAATCTTTTATTTAACATTCCTTTTGAAAACTCCAAGTGTCATTTACATCCAAAAGAACAAAATAATTTTTAAAACTAAGACGAACATATATGCATCCCAGATCTAGCTAGTCACAACTCATAGTTCAACTATAGTAACTACCCATACATGTCCAAAGGATAAGTCATATACTTATATTTATACTTGTCTTTATCTTCACTCACATGATTGTAACACTAACATTTCCTGATGCTTCTTCTAATCCCGTTGGAGTTAATCTATAAAAATAATGTATTTGGTTGAGTATTTAACATACTTAGTAGGTAATCTGATACTACTAATTTGAAAACATGGCATGCAACATGTATAAATTTAAGAAGGATTTTTTTAGGTAATAAAATCATGCAATCATCTTAGATAAACATGGGTATTCATGCATAAATCATTTGCACATATATTTCAGGTAATAAACTTTCCAACAAAATCAATTGATCAATAACAATATAAACATCATTAACTTATTAAAGTGGTAATCAATAAAACTCAATGCTAGATATCCCAACCCTATGACAGTTTTTATGCATGTGGGTATCTCAGTGAATACATCAGCCAACTAGTCACAAGTACTTGTCTAAGACTATCTTAGTGCACCATGTATGGTGATACTCAAAAAGAAATCATAGGGCCCACTATGTTCACAACTAGACTTATTTGAAATCGGGTGTCTCCAGTATTTAGAGACTAGCCACCATTGCCTCCATGGTCAACAGTGGATATGTCTCGAAAAGGGTGTCGTGAACACCTCTAGTGGTAGTCCCAGTACTACAGTAGTTGAGAAAGCGAGAAGGGCCCATTAGGCTCAGTAGGCCCAAAAACAAATATATGTCCTCCAATTTTTAACATTTAATAAATCATGCAGGTTATACAACTTAGTTCAAAACATGTAATAATGCATATAAAAAACTGTTTTGTCATATATTCCAAATCTCAATCATCATAAATCATGCTACTTATGCAATTTGTTTCAAAAACATGCAAGTAATGCATATATAAAACTGTCCATGAAAGATATAAATAGTAGCATTTAATCAAGATCATGAATCATGAGAATAATTTGCATGCTTGTAATAAGAATACCACATCACAATATCACTTCAAAATCATACTAAACACGGAATAATTTCAACCAAATCATTTATGGTTTAGAATTCAGTTGAAAACTTAGCAACATTAGACTGCTTACCTCAAGGATGTTACTTAGTTTGCATTTTTCTTCTATTTGAATCCTAAATCTCCTTCATTGTCTTTATAGAGTCCTAGATATAATTTGAGGATAAGAATCTAAGTATTATCTCTCAAACTCTATTGATCATCAGTTAGATTTAGGGTTTCTAGCCACTATCTTTGTCAATTCTAATCTATCTCAGTGTTTAAGATAAATCTAATCGTTTAATTGTTCAATTTATAACTTAATTAGGCATAATCAGACTAAATTTCAGTACCTCGCATGATTTGATTACTCATCTACAGTTTATGTGATGATTTGACGGTCAGATTTAATGTCCTATCCATAATTCTAAACATAATCTATCTTAAATCAATGTTATCTACATATTGACATGATATGATTAGTG
Organism: Warburgia ugandensis; assembly: GCA_035236585.1. Taxonomy (NCBI): domain Eukaryota; kingdom Viridiplantae; phylum Streptophyta; class Magnoliopsida; order Canellales; family Canellaceae; genus Warburgia; species Warburgia ugandensis. The sequence goes on along the minus strand of CP141128.1, from coordinate 41,027,454 downwards.
AAAATGATTTAATATACTCATAGATTCACTAATTAACCATTCCATATAATCTGATCACCTTTAATCTGATCCATTCATTCAAAATTTATGGTTTCTAACATTTGATTAGTCTAAATTGGTCTTTGATCTTAAATTTTATTGTATAATTAGGTTCATATTATCAAGACGAATACAACAAAATATTTGAATTGTTAATCAAGATTATATAACCCTCTAAATTTCACTTTTAGTGTTTCAGGTCAAATGAACAGTCCAAATTAAATCTCTGTATCTAGAATGCGATAAAATGGGTCCTGTGTGTCACAGTTCCCAGGATGCAAATGTGTCTCGGTTGAGCTGTGATCGCCCTGCATGCATGGAGGCACTCCATCAGGATGAGTCTTTGTTGTGCATCATAGAATGCATTCTAGTCGACCGAGATGAGGCAGTCCGATCTGGACCATCTGATCATTTTGGCTCCTGATCAATGTCTAGGATCAATTATATTTTTATTGTTTTTAACCATTTTAAGTTTTTTGGGGCCCACGATCTCATCAGACAGCTCAGATCATCCATCCGAGCTGTCCTTGATACGGTTCAATATCAGATCCAACAGATCTATTTTTCACTAGTGAATGGCTGGCCGGTGATGACAGATCTAGCTTATATCTGAAGATATCTTACCGAAAAAGAAATGAATGGAAAAGGGAGAAGAGAGTTGGTGTACCTAATTATGATCTAGAGAAGGCAGACAGGTTTTCAGGTGGGTGCAGACTCCTTTGTGGCATTTGGGAAACCCTAATTGCTGGTAAGAACAGAGGGCTGGATTGTCAGAGAGGACAGAGGGGAAAGAAGGGAAAGAGAAGATAAGGGAAGGAAAAAGAAGATGATTGGCGCCTGGCCATTGCTAGAGAGAAAAGAATAGATAAATAGGATTTCTAATGAGTGTGGCTTTGTTTGTGCCTGCTGGTACCCTAGACTGCCGGAGTTGTTGAAGGTAGCTGGAGGAGTAAAGGAAAGAGAGGGATATAGAGAAGAGGAGGGAGGGGAGTGCGATGGGGGTGAAGAAGGGGGCCTTTATCACTCAGCGATCATTGACTTTCTCCATTGGTGATAGAATCAGAGATGGAGGGGGTGTCGTTATAAAAAATAGTTCCTCTAATTCTGAGTTTTTAAATTAAAAACCAAAATGCCCTTATACTTAAAAGTTCCGCAACTTTCTTATCTAAACTACATTTTCAGTATTCTTTGTGTCGTTGGATTTTATTTTTCAAGTAGAATCTAATTATAAGGATATTTTTAACAAATTTAACTTTTAAAAATTCTCATTTCTAAAATTCAAATTTATTATAAAACATTCATCCTTCTATTCCATCCAATTTTCCAAAATAAATTAGGATTTAAAAATTAAGGTATTTACAAATAAGGTGATCAGTGGTGGGGGCATTACTCAATTGAAGTTTCATTTGGAAGGTATAACAAGTGACGTAGCACCATGTAAGAATGTTACTTTTGAAGTAAAGGAATAAACGAAAAGAAAACTAGTGCAAGTAAGGAGGATATGCTGATAAAAATTCAAGCAAGGATTGAAATGGGATGTCCATTTGGTCCCCGGAGTGATATGATTGATGTGGATGAAGATCAAGCTGCAAAAGAAGTAATTAGTCAACTTCAAGGGTAATGGAATTGATTAAAGAAGAGGAAAGCACAAGTTGGGTTTGATAAGTGGTTTAAGTTTCCTTCTCATAGCAACCCATGGTGGTCTCAACTAAGCATCAAGTATGTTTTAACCCCAAAAGAGAAGAATCAAAAGGCAGACTTACATGTTACCATGTGGTAGTACAATACTTGTACTAGCTTCAACAGTACAAGATCTGATTATTACCAGTCCATAATTGATACAATTGCATTAAAGGGACCTGTCTACGGGGCTCCTTCATTTCATGACTTGAGGGGTAGATTGATATTACAAATGTAGGAGAACTTGAATGTATATATGAAAGAGAATAGCATCAATTGTGCATTACAGGATGTTCAATTATGGCAGGTGGTTGGACAGATAAGTGTAATTGTCCATTGATTAGTTTTTTAATGTACAAAACTAAGTTATAATACTATTAGCAAGAAATTGATGAAGCATTTCATGATATTATACTATACTCCATGTATTATGCATTGTATAGATTTGATATTGGAGAATTTTAGGAGTGATAGGTGGTTGCCAATTATTGCATAGAGAAATGATCAAGAAAGAGAGATTGCAAAATTCGTCTACAATCATGCCTAGTTTTATCATTTGATGAAGACAAAGTTCACAAAGGAAAGGGAGCTTTGTAGGCCTGCATAGACTATGTTTCTTACTAATTTCCTATTCATGCAAAGTTTGTTGAGGAGTGATCAATATCATTTATGTATTAATTGATACCTCTATGTTCTATTTTTTGTATCCTAGTTAGGAGTTAAAGCAATTTAATTTGTTAAAAAATTAGAATTAATTCATTTAGGAATGTGATATTAGAGTTTTAGCTTTAAAATGACTAATTTATGTATTTTTATTGTAGGACTAATATTAGCCATTATATTTATTGGACTGAGATCTAGCCATCAAGATCAAGAGGTTCACAGGATGATCACATGCATGGTGAAGATATAGCCATCAGAAACTCTCCAGAGGAAAAATGCCTCCACTTTCTACATTTTGAAAGTTTATAATCTAGATGTTTTCTAATTTGAAAAGTTTTCTTCTCACATTGCTGCTTTCCTAATTAAAAAGTTCCTAATGTAGCAAGTTTCGTATTACCTCTCCCATATATTCACTTATTATCGTTAAGGGAAACACTTTCTTTTTTCCAATACGAAAGTTTGATTAAGGTTTTACTAAGTAAAAGGATCCTATCTTTAGATTATTTTTACATGATTTTAGAAGGTTAACTTGAGACATTTTTTGAAGAAAATGGAAATAGTTTCGAAAAGAAAAGGAAAGAAAGAGAAAGAAGAAGATAGACAAGAATGGCTTCTTGGGCAAGTTACTTCAAATGAGGAGAGTTTTTTACTTTTCAATATTAAATGGGTGGTAATAATACAAGGCAAGTGTGAGGTATGGTGGCCCACACTTGATCTTTATTAGAAATCCTACTCTAAGTATTCCTCACTTTCTTTTTATATTTCTAGTTTAGTTTTATTTAGTGTAATCATGCTTTGGGGATGGTAGTGTAACTTATATAGATTAGGGCATTCATCTTACTTATTGCATCTTTATTTATGGTTGTTGCATTAGTTGTGCACCTATTTAACAAAGGTTAGCCTGAGCTTGTTTATAACCAAGGCATCAACCACATGGTTATAGTGTCCTACCTGTTAAGGTGCTTACCCTTTTTTTAGATAGTATATATGTAGGCATTAGTTTGCTTTCCTTGTATTGCATTACATGTTTATGTGCTTTATGGTGGTTATAGTGGGTATTTAAAATCCAAGTGATTTTTCCACACCTTTTATTGATGTTGGTTGAGGTCTAAATGTATCCCAAATGAGAATTATATTAATCACTTTAGAGCAGTATGTAACTAGTAAGCAATAGTCGAGCTTGAGGAAAAGAAGTTGTCTAAACTTAAGTCTAAAGGTTACCACCCTACACATTAATGAAGATAATCAAATCCAGCTTGATTAGCAAACCATTAGGTTTATTTGTGCATCATTTAGCTTAGGACTAGCATTTAGGTTGAATCATATAGTTAAGCTTTTTTGTTGTTAAAAATAACATAAAAAATTACTCATTTGTTGTATACAATGATTTGTTTCATTGTATGTAAAATTGAGTACAATAGCTTATCAAGAAAGGGATGGTCTGAAACCATTGTACTACTATTTCACTCCTCAGCCATTACCTTATGAGAATATGTATGAGATAGAGATAAGATTTACTCTTGATCTGTCTAAGAAATTTGACACTTTGATGGATAGGATGAAAAGTGCACTAGATAAGTTAAGTGTTTCGGAGCAAAATAATGATGCCTATCAACAACCTCAGTATGGTAATTACTATATTGAGTCATACCAACAATCTCAATACAGTAATGACTACGCCTATTCTAAACCTCCACATCCCCCTATTTCATGGCCATTTAGCTTCAACTATAATGAATATTATAAAGAGCTTCTGGATGCACCTACTGCATTCACACACCTTAGCAATAACAATTATCCTAAGACTAACTACTAAGACTATAATAGATAGGCTAGGCATCATGAACAACCATGGTCTTAGTATTTCCAATATTAGGAAGAACCATTATGGTCTCACCCCCTATCAGAACTATACAAATTATCAGGGACAACCATTATGGGTTCAACCTACTCAACCTTTCTTCAGTACTCCAATGTCATGGCAATACCAGCCATATGACTCATTTCCTAAGGAACAATCTTAAAAAAAGAACCATCTTAGTGAAGAAACTTAACGCTTGCTTGAGCATAATTGACTTAAACATAATCAATTTATGGTTGAATTTTATGAAAGAGAAGAGAAAATGAAACCAATAAGGGAGAAAACTGATAGAAACATTGTTGAAGCTATAAAATGGACAAAAGAAATGAAACAAATGAGGAAAATGGAAGAGCATAGGATGGAACTTTCTTATGACCCTTTTGAGCTATGAGATTTCCAACCATCCTTAACCAATGATACCAATGATAGGATGGAAGTATCACATGATTACTCTAAGCTACAAGATTTCCAACCATTCTTGCAAACTTCTAACTCAGGTCCACTCAAGTCATATCTTGCTCATATTTATGAATTTGATGAAGACACATCCATTAATGAAGTAAATGATTTATTGGATACTGTGCCATTAATGGACACTTCTCAATGCCAAGACTGAGTATTACCTCCTACACATCTAGAAATTCAATTTGAGCCATGCAGTGTAGAAGAAGTACCTAATTGGGACCTACAAACCTTATTTGATCAAACTCTAGATAGCAATATAGGTCCACCTGAAATCTTATTTGTGTCTGAAGAATAAGAAGAAAAAGAGTCCATTTATGTACTGATCCTACATCATACAACTTTAGGGTATACATTTGAAGACACTATGGGTTTAAGCCCCACGGTGCCTCTATTAGATCAAGAACAATCTTTTAAGGTAGTGCAAAGTTAGCTTATAACTCAATTTCAAGAAAATGTGAAGGAGAAGGGGCAAAAATATGTAGTGGTTGTTATAGGCCCCGTTATCCCTCAATTTGTTGAAAAAGGGGACCATTCATTTCAATATGGTCCAACAATTTCATGATTGTCTTTTATGCACTCATGTTCCCACCACCTCAAATTTTGAGGTGGGGGAAGTATATTGAATACCATGAAATTCTCAAAATGGGGGATCATCAATTTCATTGTGGTCTCACCAAGTCTAAAATTATAGTGATCTATTGTGTTATAAACTACTGCGAGATTTTGAAGTGGCGTGAAATTTTTTCTCATTTAATTGTTAGGGTTAGAATTAGGTTTAGAAAGTTAGATTAGTTATAGGCTATGTCTGGTTGAAGACGTTAAAATTAGTGCTCACTAGGAGGCAACCAAAGGTCTTTTTTAGAGTCTCAGTGTTCTGCATTACGTATTCATCATATAAGTGTCCTATGTTTTAGAACATTGGGGATAATGTTTAGTTTAGGTTGGAGGATATGGCTATGCAAGAATTTTCTAAGTTTTCTAGTATTTTTTAAAAAAATATTAAAAAAGAATTTTAAGTTCCTTTATAAAAATGATAATTTAGATCTTCTAAATATTCAACTATCTTTTGAACTTTATGTTATTAATAAAATTGCATAGAATTGATTCACTATTTTATTCTTTTTCTAAAGTGTTTTATGAAAAATCAAACTTAGAATATTAATTGCACAAATAGTTCTATATATAATTTAAGTTGAAGAGAAAATATAACTTAGAGATTCTGAAGAAGATCTACTGGGACTTATAACCCAAGTGAGTCTAGAGTCATTCTTCCTTTTCTAAGGTCAACGGACATTAGTTCTTGGTTGGTCTCATTATTCTTCATCTTGGTCGACTATTGAGAAATCACAAAGCTCCATATCATGTATCTCTTAAGTTTATGGTCATTTTTAAGTGATATGAACCCTAGGAAATGATAGAGGTCATCCTTGATAAACCCAGTGCCTTTAGCCATTCCTATATTATTTTCCACTAGTTAGACCATTGAGCCTTTTAAAATATTAGCTTTTTTTTTTTTTTTTAGTTAAATAACCTTTGCTTATATTGAACCCCTATAATATATTCATTACCTAATTGTTTGAAAATATATAGAGAGGATTGAAGAACATCTTTCAAAAAAGTATGAAAAATGCAATAACATCAAAAATGTTAAAAAGAAGTAAAAGTTCAAAAAGGCTATATATAAAGTTAAGTGAAAAAAAAGAAAGATAGTCAATGACAAACAAGAATGTTCACTCCTATTAGGAAAAATGGAAAAGTTGTGAATACACCAATAGAAGACCTTCACATATTTTCTACACAACCTTTGTTTACCTTTATATCCATTCTTTTAATAACCCTTATCTAAGCCTATGTTTTGTCCTATTAGAAGTCCTAACTTGATTTAGGAGAAGCATGGCTTGGATATGATTATGAATGAGTAGGAAATTTGGTAGAGTGTAGCATTCTTAGTAGTTGATGTCATTTCATGAGATCATTATCATTCATTCTAAGTTGTCATTCTTTTGTATGAAATATGTGAGACTTTTAGACTTGATGAACACATTCTACTCACATAGTAATGAGAGATTTATACACATTTCTAAGTGACAAGTATATCCTATGAGAATTGAAGTCAAAGCATACATTTGGATGGAAATTTAGGTTATACCTTCTAAATTTTGAAGAAATAATGGGATATCTTTAGCATAAGAGTAGGATTTTGAACTATTTTTATTCTTCTTTCTTAGTAGGCTAAAATTAGGTATTTGGTATGAGCTAAACAAGAAAAAAAAAATCTTAAATTAATAAAGAACTTTCATAATTTTTTTTGAGAATTTTGTGCATGTATTCACTCCAAACTCTCATGAGGCCTAACTCATTCATTAGGTGTAACCTAGGGTTTAAGGACTTGTTGTAGATGCTAAACGCAATTATAAGTATCTATGAAAGTGGCAATTTGTATCAATTTTCTAAATGATTTTTTAGCATGTTTTGCTTGGGACTAGCAAAATGCTAGTTGAGGGGTATGATAAGTGTTCAAATTTTCACAAAAAGTACCTAATTAGTACCATGTGTGTTGTAAAATATAGTGTTAATTTTAGGGTTTTTCTAAAATTTTTGTAACACATGCATTTCTGATGTAATAATTCTAAAGCTTGATATTTTTCAGCTTCAAAGGCTAATTTGGACTATGTGAATAATAATATTTTTCTTGGATTTAATTAGAGTTTCTGACCTTTTGTTAGAATCATGGTAAGAATCCAACAACCGAAATTGATTGAAATGGAAATTGAAGTCATTCATGAGGTTTCTTAATATAACTTAGAAAACTTGAGGAAGCCAAGGTCTAAATGTCATTAATCCAATGTAATGCCCGAGCAATTTACGTTATTTTTAACAAAAATTAGACATTTTATGAGAAATAAACTGTGTTAAATGTTTTACTTTGTTTAAAATAGTAAACAAAGGAATTTGTGAGGAAACTTAGTACCATTAGATTCTACTCGAAAAATGGAATCCAACGCCTCAAAGAACGCCGAAAATGGAGTTCGTATGAAGAAGTTACGGCCATTTAAAGATCAGGGTCAGTTCTATAATTTAAACAAAAAAAAAAGAACGAAAAAAGCCGGGGGCCGTTTTGATAACTGCATCCCCTATCGTCTTCCACCTCCAGATTTCTCCAGAAACCCTCCTTTCACGATTTTTCCAAAAAACACAGGGGAAATGGCGGCACCGCCATTGAGGGGCACCGCTTCTTCCCTCTATAAATACCCCATCTCCCCCCTCTCCAAAACACGATTTTTTCGGCAATTTTGGGACTGGGGTTTCCTGCAAAAATTAGAAACCCATCTCAACGCAGCTTCCCTGTGTTTTTCGGCAACGGCTAGACCCAAGTCAGGCCGGCCATTGCCATTTCCCCATGCCCCTCTCTTCTTTCCAGTCTTGGCAATGGGGTTTCCCCCTTCTTCGAGTTTTCTGGCGAGCAGGAGGTTCAGAGTGAAGAATAGGCGCACCCATCGGCGATGGGCACTCCCTAGGCTACCCAGGTAAGCTGTTTTTCCTTCTTCTCTCCATCTTGCTTCCCCAGGCCAAGATCCATGCCGGATCTGGTCTTTTCCCAGACGTTTTCTAGCCAGATTTCCTGGCCGAAAAATGCTCCAAGCCGGCCCTATACGAACAAGGCGTCCCAAGGACGCCATGCTCCACGTACGCCTGAGATAGGGTCCCTGAGATGGGTTTCGAGCATACGATAGTGCGTACACTGTCCCAGGCGCGGCCTTCGGGTGCGCGCGCAACGTGGGGCACAGGTCCTGGCTCGACCAGGATGCACGAGGTGCCCTGGGAGCTGAGACGCGCCATGTTACACCAAAGGTGCGTCCGTGCGATGCCATCCAGGATGCGCATCATAGCGCGTCACTTGAGCATGCATGTGTGGGTGCAAAACGCGGTCCCTGGCACGACCTTTGGGCACGCACGCACGTGAGGCAGTCGCGGTTCAACCAGGATGCACGGGTGTCCTGGGAACTGGGACATGAGGACCTAATGAGACTTTAAAGTTAGGATCAAAGGACAATTTACAGAGTTTAACTATTGAATAGTAGATCCATATCATAGGATCTAGCTTGACAATGAATTAGGCAAGGACCATGGACCCTAAAAGGCAGATCTAGCAATCTAATGTCTAAATTTAATGAAATTGATAAGGACTCCTTGTATCCATTCATACCCAGGAGTTTATAAATGAAACCCAGGGACGGGTTGAGTGATAAAGGACGCGACTCCAGGAGACTTTGAAGTAGGTGCTCTATCGCTACTAGACTTTTTAAAAGAGCCATGATCGTTTTGAGAATGCATGTTTTAAGTATAAGTATATGACGTGTTTAGCATAACTTATTTATGACTTGTTTAGCATATAAATGAATTCAGTATGCATATGATAAATGCATTATGCATAGACATGTTTTACAAACAATTGCATATATTGCATGATTTGTGAGCATTGAGTTCTTGAAAAATTGGATGTCCTTAAGGGTTACCAAAAGACACTGGAGTGCCCAAAAGACGCTGGGTAGGCAGTTGTGAGGGACCTAAAGAGGACAGGTTTTGAAAAAGAGGTTTTTGCTTGTTTGATCGTATATGATTTGGGCTAGTAAGCTCGTGGGCGCTATGTCGAGAGGTCTGGGTTGGCCTCCAGCCTCTACCACTATTAGGTGGATGGGTACCATGCCTAAAAAGGGCATGTCCCTGCTTCGATTGCATGTGGTATAGGGGGCTACCACTGGTGTCACGACACTTGGTCGAACTGTCATATGTCCCATGGAGGCATATGACCCTGTGTCCCCAGGTACCGGGGGACCACACGGCGGCTAGGTCGTGGGCATAGTTGGGCCCTATGGTTTGAGGATTTACTTACATTGCATATGGCATGACATGAGGTTGGTCGACCATACCATATATCCATGAGTTGGATTCAGTGGAGCATATTATGCATATCATTATGTTTAAGATATATATATATATATATATGATACTTTCGACTTGGATTATGCTATTCTTTAAGTCGTCAGTATTCCAATTCGACAGTGGTTTTTAATATCGATATTGAACATGATTGCTCGAACATGCATATGTTTTAAAGAGCATATGATTTTAAGCATAGCATGCATTGTAAAACTAGTAGTGATAGACTCCTACTGAGTATAGTATATACTCACCCTATCCTTAACATTTTTCAGGATAGTTCCATCCACGAGTAGAGGACACCTACGTTGGTGCTACGAGCAAGTAAATCAAAAGGAGACAATTATACATGTAAGTAAACACTCTACCCTTTGGACATGTAGTTGTATTTACTTACAGTTGGGCTGTGAGCTGTGACTGGATAGACTTAGGAAAAACACTTATGATTTCTAAAGTTTTTCAAAAACTACTTTGGTTGTTGTGAAAGCAAATGACACTCGGGGTTTTCAAAATGAGTTTAAAACTAAAGATTTTTCGCTGCATTGCATGGTTTTCATAAAATGGTTTTCAAATAGGGATGCATCCCGCCTTAGGAATTGGATATTGCATTTAAAAATGCATGAGAAAACCCGGGTCGTCATAGTTGGTATCAGAGCCCAGGTTTTATCCTTTCACAGCCAGTCCAACATGTCCAAGGGTCATAGACAATGGAGAAAATTAAGAAGAAGTAGTATAAATAGAAGTAGTAGAGATGACTACTTCTATTTGAAGATTACAATATTAATGCACAAGGCAGTGCACCATAAATAAATAGGTGAAGCACAGCTTGGTTTAACAAATAATTAGGCAGAGGATAATGCAACCCTTATCCAAAATCTTGTCTAAGACAACTTAAGGATTAAGGATTGTTGTGTGGTGCAAATGTGAAAACTCATATATGGATCATATTATGATGATGATGAAGGAAGATGTTAGTGAAATTGTTAGTAGATAGTTCTAACCTGTAATAAAGTAATCTCATCAAAGGTAAGAAAATTGAAGAACCTAGATGGCTATCTTACCCTTCTAAAGAATATCAGAATATGAATATGATAGGGATGGAAAAGATGGACTTTGAGAAGATTTTGATGATAATCTAAAAAGGATGAGCATACAAGATGATACTAGGAGATAACTGTGACTCGTACTAGATCACAAAGGTATGGATCTTGAAGGACTTAGCTCAATTTTTGATACCTTAATTGGAATCTTATGAAAAGTGAAGTGAGCACGAATATGATAAGGAACTGTATTTGCCAGAGTTACCAAAAGACTTTGACGATAATATTGGGGATGATAGATCTGTGATAATAGATTGATCCTAACATGCACTTATAAGAGAAGTATAGAATGGCCAAAAGGTCAATGCCATTATTAAGACATTGTAAGAATTTTATTGAGGCTATAGGCAATTAAGGATTTCGGTGATCTTAGAAAACTTCAACATTTCTTGGAAGTATTAAGTTTCTCTTGACTGATGCGTAGATCAAGTATATGCAACCACTCAAATAAAAGCATTGATCTAGGTAGACAAAAATGGGGATTTTGAAGAAAAGAGAGAAAGAGATAGAGATGAAACTATAAGTATTTGATGAATATTGAGTATTCAAAAGAAGAAGATCATGACTTTATGGAGATACATACAAATTTTTCATCTTGAATCCGATGGGAAGGTCAAACCAATCAAATTTGAAGGAATAATACTAGTTGAGTTGATGATTTTATTCTAAAAGAGTATAAAAGAGAGAAAGCATATGGGGTTTAAGATTTTGAGAAGAGTATCGGATATCAGGAGATTATGCGACAAGAAATTTGCGAAGAGGAATGGTGACCAACTAGAAATTAAATTCTACAAATGGTTTGATATCAATTATTACAATTAGATTCTTATCAGATCCATTAGCTTATGGGGGACACCAATGGATAGAATCCATAAAAAAGGAAAAATTGGTGATATCTCACCTTGCCAATAAAGTATATTGAAAAAGGAATTAAGCCGAGACAGTAACTTGTCAATTTGTCTTTCTTTAGCAAGTAGGGTACCATCAAGGATCAAATTGAGGTCTTGCTATCATAGATTTGGAAGAGCAAATATCTTAAGACCATTATTTAGTCATTACCTTTAGAGTATTGTTAACTAAATAAAGGTATCCCACCCTAATTAATCAAGTATGTTAGTATCTATGAGTTAGTAGTCGAAGTTATATACTCAGAGGGATATTATAAGTATTTGGACATGAGTTTTACCTAAAAGAAGTTACTTGTTAGACTAAGTCATTGAGGGTATGAGGTCAGTTGATTAGGCCACATCATGAAGGAGCTACGAGTACGATGAGGACAGTAGCAACTGAGATAGGAGAAAAAATAAGAAGTGATCTAAACCAATGTGAAAGATTTTTCAAACCTTAATGGCTACCATGACAAGGTGAAGAAATTACTTGAGTCTGAAAAATACTGCTGACTTGGATTGAAAAGAAAGGCAAATAAGTACTGATCACTTTAGAGACCCTTGAGCTTATGACACAGATATATCTGGAAAGAGATCACGAGGTAATCAAATAAAGTTTTTCTATGTCTAAGAAAATATTATATGCTTACATGAGTATTTTTCAAATTTGATGAATTAACAGCTTCAGCATAACTTGATGTAATAGCTATTGAACGAGAACTGCTATTACAAGCTAAAGGAGGCACTTGAAAGATAAAATTTGAGGAATTGAGAAAACCACTACTTATGATGATGATACCCCCTGACAATTAAGACTGAATGGTTGACGGTAAAGCATTAATAAAAGATTGAACAACATATTGATATAGGGAATAGAAGGAGAAAAGTTGAGGTGGCCAACACAATATAAGGTGAGATTTGATGTTACATTGCCTTTAGACAAAAAGTTAGTTGTTATGTGCATATACCAAGTACATAAAATCAATTGAAAGAATTTCCTAAGGACTAACCCTACCGAATTGAGTATAGAACTTTTGGACTAAAAGGTTACGAAGAAAACCATTAAGCAAAGAAAGGGCAAAGAGGATGATGACAAAGGATTCAACCATGACCTAGTAAGGGTACTCGGTTATGAATAAGAGACTTTTTGCTTTGCATAAATGGGAACATTATTGAAAATCCTAATGACAAATTGATGTGAATAGTGAGATAAGGCCTCCGGACGAGAACATTTGACCCATGATGATGAATCGACCATTAACATTTGACATGAGAAAAGCGTTTAATGAATTCAATAATTATGAAACTGGATATAGAGTTAGGACATTTTATTTTCATTATATGATAAGGTCCTTGATGGAAGATGCTACTAATTGGCTTTCATGATTTTATTTTGAATGTAACTTTGGTCGAGGAATCAAGTCACATATGGAAAACGACAGATAGTTGAAATTCGAAGTTAATCAAGGGTTTAGCTGTAGAGCACATGATACCATGTCAGTTATTGAAGTATCTTGGGGACAAATATAAAGCAAAGTAGACACAATAGAAAGAAGGTAACTTTTTATGGACTCTTATTAATGACATATAACCAACCATTAGAAGGAGATGTTGATGATGAAGAGATCACTAGATGAAAGACAAGAAGAAAAAGGGATTATCCTATGATATTCAAAAAGGACTATGAGAAATAAGATAATATGATCTCGAAAGAAGTATGGAGTAATTTATACATGAATAAAGAAGCATGATCCTACAAGGAGACTATGCTATACATGATGAGAAAAAGTATAGGCATCTAAGGATTTCGAGATAGATGAATTACGGCTAGAAACCGGTATTGTTAAATGGGCGCGTATAGGAGTATGCATCAGAGTAAGCAGCGAAAGCTTATAGGTAAGGCCTTGTAAAAGGAACAATAAAAATGATAAATTGAGGTTGAGCCTAGATTTGATTCCTAAGGGGAGAATGCATTTACCAAGAAGTTATCTGAGAGACAAAATACCATGAAGATGATAATTTATGGAATTTCGAGGACGAAATTCTTTTAAGGGGGTAATAATGTAATGCCCGAGCAATTTACACTATTTTTAACAAAAATTGGTCATTTTATGGGAAATAAACTATGTTAAATGTTTTACTTTATTTAAAATATTAAACAAATGAATTTGTGAGGAAATTTGGTACTATTAGATTCTACTCGAAAAATAGAATCCAACGCCTCAAAGAACGCTGAAAACGAAGTTCGTATGAAGAAGTTACGGCCGTTTAAAGATCCAGGGCAGTTCTGTAATTTAAACAGAAAACGAAAAAGAACGAAAAACGCAGGGGGCCGTTTTGATAACGGCACCATTTGTCATCTTCCACCTCCAGATTTCTCCAGAAACCCTCCTTTCACGATTTTTCTAGAAAACACAGGGTAAATGACGGCACCGTTATTGAGGGGCACCGCCTTCTTTCCTCTATAAATACCCCATCTCCCCCCTCTCCAAAACACGATTTTTCTGGCGATTTTGGGACTGGGGTTTCCAGCAAAAATCGAAAACCCGTCTCAATGCAGCTTCCCTGCATTTTCCAGTAATGGCCAGGCCCAAGTCAGGCCGGCCATTGCCATTTTCCCATGCCCCTCTCTTCTTTCTGGTCTTGGCAATGGGGTTTCCCCCTTCTTCGAGTTTTTCGGCAGGCAGGAGGTTCAGAGTGAAGAATAGGTGCACCCATCGGCGATGGGCACTCCCTAGGCTACCCAGGTAAGCCATTTTTCCTTCTTCACTCCGTCTTGCTTCCCCAGGCCAAGATCCATGCCAGATCTGGTCTTTTCCTAAACGTTTTCCAGCCAGATTTCCTGGCCGAAAAATGCTCCAAGCCAGTTGTGACGACCCGGGTTTTCTCATGCATTTTTAAATGCAATATCTAATTCCTAAGGCGGGATGCATCCCTATTTGAAAACCATTTTTATGAAAACCATGCAATGAAGCAAAAAATTTTTTGTTTTAAACTCATTTAAAAAACCCCAAGTGTCATTTGCCTTCACAATAATCAAAGTAGTTTTTCAAAAACTTCAGAAATCATAAATGTTTTTCCCCAGGTCCATCCAGTCACAGCTCACAGCCCAACTGTAAATAAATACAAATACTTGTCCAAAGGGTAGAGTGTTTACTTACATGTATGATTGTCTCCTTTTAATTTACTTGCTCGTAGCACTAACATAGGTGTCTTCTACTCGTGAATAGAGCTATCCTGAAAAATGTTAAGGATAGGGTGAGTATATACTATACTTAGTAGGAGTCTATCACTACTAGTTTCACAATGCATGCTATGTTTAAAATCATAAGCTCTTTAAAACATGTGCATGTTCAAACAATCATGTTTAATATCGATATTAAAAACCAATGTCGAATTGGAATACTAACGACTTAAAGAATCACATAATTCAAATCGAAAGTATCATATATATCATAAACATAATAATATGCATAAGATGCTCCATTGAATCCAACTCATGGATATATGGTATGGTCGACCAACCTCATGTCATGCCACATGAAATGCAAGTAAATCCTCAAACCATAGGGCCCAACTATGCCCATGACCTCACCGCCGTGTGGTCCCCAGGTACTTGGGGACACTCGGTCAAAACCTATCCTCTTTGGATCCCTCACAACTACCTGGCCCTCACAACTGCCTACCCAGCGTCTTTTGGTAACCCTCAAGGACATGCAATTTTTCAAGAACTCAATGCTCACAAATCATGCAATATATGCAATGCTTTGCAAAACATGTCTGATGCATAATGTATTTGTCATATGCATGCTGAATTTGTTTATAAGATTAAACAAGTCATATAACTTATACTTAAAACATGCAGTCTCAAAACAATCATTGCTCTTTTTAAAAGTCTAGTAGCGATAGAGCACCTACCTCAAAGTCTCCTGGAGTCACGTCCTTTATCACTTCAACCCGTCCCTGAATCTCATTTATAAACTCCTGGGTATGAATGGATATAAGGAGTCCTTATTAATTTCATTCCATTTAGACATTAGATCTGCCTTTTAGGGTCCATGGTCCTTGCCTAATTTATTGTCAGGCTAGATCCTATGATATGGATCTACTATTCAATAGTTAAACTTTGTAAATTGTCCTCTGATCCTAACTTTAAAGTCTCATTAGGTCCGTGTGTCCCAGTTCCCAGGACATTCATGCATCCTGGTTGAACCACGATCGCCTCACGTGTGTGCACGCTCAAAGGTCGTGCCAGGGACTGTGTTTTGCACATGCACATGCATGCTCAAGCGACGCGCTATGATGCGCATCATCACACTGACGCACCTTTGGTGTAGCATGGCGCATCTCAGCTCCCAGGGCACCCCGTGCATCTTGGTCGAGCCAAGACCCGTGCCCCATGTCACGCGCGCACCTGAAGGCTGCACCAGGGATAGTGTACGCACTGTCGTACACCTGGAACCCATCCTAGGGACCCTGTCCCAGGCGCACATGGAGTATGGCATCCCTGGGACGCCTGGTTCGTTCAAGGCCGGCTGGAACCGGTCTTCGTCTTCTCTAGCTGGAAAAACCGCCTGGGAAAGGACCAGATCTGACATGGATCTTGGCCTGGAGGAAGCAAAACAGAAAGGAAGGGAAAAACGGCTTACCTGGGCAGCCATGGAGCGCCTATCGCTCGTGGTAGAACCTCCGTTCCGGTTCTGAAAACCCTCTATTTCCGAAAATCGTGGAGAGGAAAATCCCAATGTCGTGCAAGGCCAGAAAAGAGAGGAGAGGGGAATGGGGAGACGGGAATGGCCGGCCTGACTTGGGCTTGGCCGTTGCCGAAAAATGCAGGGAACTGGGTTTCCAATTCTAGCCGAAAACCCCAGCCCCAAATGACTGGAAAACGCGTGATTTGGAGGGGGAGATAGGGCTTTTTATAGCCCTGCTATAGCGGTGCTGCCAATGGCAGTGCTGCCATTGGCGGTGGTAGATTTCTCTGAAAAAATCGGGAGAGGAGGGTTTCTAGAGAAATCTGGAGGTGGAAGACGACAGGGGGTGCTGTTATCAAAACGGCTCCCTGCGTTTTCGTTCTTTTTCGTTTTCTATTTAAATTCCAAAATTGCCCCTGATATTTAAATGGTCGTAACTTCTTCATACAAACTCTATTTTCGGCATTCTTTGAGGCGTTGGATTCCATTTTCTGAGTAGAATCTAATGGTACAAAGTTCCTTAAAAATTCCTTCATTTACTATTTTAAATAAAGTAAAACATTTAACACAGTTTATTTCTTATAAAATGTCCAATTTTTGTTAAAAATAGCGTAAATTGCTCGGGCATTACATTATTACCCCTTAAATGAATTTTGTCCTCGAAATTTCATAAATTATTATCTTCAAGGTATTTTGTCTCTTAGATAACTTCTTGGTGAATGCATTCCCCCCTTGGGAATCAAATCTAGGCTCAACCTCGATTTATCATTTCTATTGTTCCTTCTACAAGGCCTTACCTATAAGGGCCACTTTCGCTGCGTACTCTGATGCATACTCCCATACGTGCCAGTTTAACAATACTGGTTTCTAGCTGTAACTCATCTTTCTTGAAATCCTTAGATGCCTATACTTTTCTCATCATGTATAGGATAGTCTCTTCGTAGGATCATGCTTCTTTATTCATGTCTAAATTACTCCATACTTCTTTGAGATCATATGATCTTATTTCTCCTATTTCATTTTGAATATCATAGGATAATCTCTTTTTCTTCTTGTCTTTCATCTAGTGATCTCTTCATCATCCACATCTCCTTCTATTGGTTGGTTATATGTCTTTGGTAAGAGTCCAAAAAAAGTTACCTTCTTTCTATTGTGTGTAACTTTGCTTCTTAGCTTTTATATTTGTCCCCAAGATACTTTAATAACTGATATGGTATCATGTGTTCTGCAGCCAAACTCTTAATTAACTTCGAATTTCAACTGTCTGTCATTTTCCATACGTGACTTGATTCCTCGACCAAAATTACATTCAAAATAAACTCATGAAAGCCAATTAGTAGCTTCTTCCATCGAGGACCTTATCATATACTGAAAGTAAAATGTCCTAACTTCATATCTAGTTTCATAATTATTGAATTCATTAAACGCTTTTCTCATGTCAAACGTTAATGGTCAACTCTTCATTATGGATCAAATGTTCTCATCCAAAGGTCTTATCTTACTATTCACATCAATTTGTCATTAGGATTTCCAATAATGTTCCCATTTATGCAAAGCAAAAACTCTCTTATTCATAACTGAGTATCCTTACTAGGTCATGATTGAATCCTTTATCATCATCCTCTTTGTCCTTTCTTTGCTTGATGGTTTTCTTCATAACCTTTCAGTCCAAAAGTTCTATACTCAATCCGGTAGGGTTAGTCCTTAGGAAATTCCTTCAATTGATTTTTCATACTTGGTATATGCTTATAACAACTAACTATTTGTCTAAAGGCAATGTAACATTAAATCTTCACCTTATAGTGTGCTAGCCATCTCACCTTTTCTCCTTCCATCCCCTATGTCAATATATTGTGCAATCTTTTATCAAGGCTTTATTGTCAATCATGCAGTCTGTATTGTCAGGAGGTATCCTCATAAGTAGTGATTTTCTCAATTCATCAAAGTTTATCCTTCAAGTGCCTCCTCATACTTAGCTTATAATAGCAGTTCTCGTTCAATAGCTACTACATCAAGTTATGCTGAAGCTATTAAATCATCAAATTTGAAAAACACTCACGTAAGCATAGGACATTTTCGTAGACACAAAGAAAGACTTTATTTGATTACCTTTTGATCTCTTTCCAGATATATCTTTGTCATAAGCTCAAGGGTCTCTAAAGTGATCGGTACTTATCTACCTTTCTTTCAATCCAAGTCAGCAGTATTTTTCAGACTCAAAGTAATTTCTTTGGCTTGTCATGGTATCTATTCAGGTTTGGAAAAATCTGTCTCATTGGTGGAGATTGCTCCTTATTTTCGCTTCTGTTTCAGTTGTTACTGTATTTATTGTACTCGTAGCTCCTCCATGATGTGGCCTAATCAACTGACCTCATACCCCTAAATGCCTTAGTCTAACAAGTACTTCTTTCATGGAAAACTCAAGTCTAAAGACTTATAACATCCCTTTGAGTATATAACTTCGACTTCTAACTCATAGATACTAACATACTTGGTTAATTAGGGTGGGATACCTTTATTTAGTCAACAGTACTCTAAAGGTAATGACTAAATAATGGTCTTAAGATTTTTGGTCTTCTAATCCATGATAGTAAGACCTCAATTTGATCCTTGATGGTACCCTACTTGCTAAATGGACAAGTCACTGTTCTCAGCTTAATTCCTTTTTCAATATACTTTATTGGTAAGGTGGGATATCACCAAATTTTCCTTTTTATGGATTATATCCATTGGTGTTCCCCACAAGCTAATGGATCTGATAAGAGTCTAGTAATTGTTATAGACATCAAATCATTTGTAGAATTTAATTTCTAGTTGGTCACCATTCCTCTTCAAAAATTTCTTGTCGCATAATCTCCTGATATTCGATACTCTACTCAACATCTTAAACCCCATATGCTTTTTCTCTTTTATACTCTTTTACAATAAGATCACTAACTCATCTAGTATTATTCCTTTGCATTTGTTTGATCTACCTTCCTTTAGGATTCAAGATGATAGAATTGTATGTATCTCCATAGAGTCATGATCTTCTTCTTTTGAATATTCAATAGTCATCGAATACTTATAGTTACATCTCTATCTCTTTCTCCCTTTTCTTCAAAATCCTCATTTTTGTCTACCTAGATCAATGTCTTCATGTGCTTTGTTGCATATAATTGATACTACATCTGCTTCTTTACTTAGCAGATATGATAAATTGAATGCTTCTTAGAAATTCTAAACTGTCTTAAGATCATTGAAATCCTCAATTGCTTATAGCCTCAATAAAATTCATACAATGTCTTAATAATGGCATTGACATTTTGGTCATGCTATACTTCTCTTACAAGTTCATGTTAGGATCGATCTATTATCATCCTTAGTATTATCATCAAAATCTTTTGATAACTCGGTCAAATTCATTTCCCTATCATATTCGTGTTATGTTTCTCTTAATCACATAATATGTCACTTGTATACATCTTCTGATTTGCTCCATAATACTCTGGTAGTTATTATTCGATAGCACTTCACTCTTCATAAGACTCCAATGAAGTTATCAAAAATTGAGCTAAGTCCTTTAGGATCCATACCTTTGTGATCTAGCACGAGTCACAATTATCTCCTAATATCATCTTGCATTTTCATCCCTCTTAGCTTATCATCAACATCTTCTCAAAGTCTGTCTTTTACATCCCCTATCATACTCATATCATATCCTTGTGATAGTGTGATCATATTTTGATATTCTTTATGATGGTAAGATAGCCATCTAGGTTTTTGGATGTTCTCATCTTTAGTGAGATTAATCTATTACAAATAAGAACTATCTACTAACAAGTTCACTAACATCTTCATTCATCATTCTCATCATAATATGATCCATATATGAGTTTTCACATTTGCACCACACAACAATCCTTAATCCTTAAGTTGTCTTAGACTAGATTTTGGATAAGGGTTGCACTATCCTCTGCCTAATTATTTGTTAAACCAAGCTGGGTTTCACCTATTTATTCATGGTGAACTGCCTTGTGCATTAATATTGTAATCCTCAAATAGAAGTAGTCATCTCTACTTCTTCTATTTATACTACTTCTTGATTTTCTCTATTGTCTATGACCCTTGGACATGCTGGACTGGCTGTGAATGGATAAAACCTGGGCTCTGATACCAACTGTGATGACCCAGGTTTTCTCATGCATTTTTAAATGCAATATTTATTTCCTGAGGCAGGATGCATCCCTATTTGAAAACCATTTTTATGAAAACCATGCGATGCAACGGAAAATATTTTGTTTTAAACTTATTTTGAAAACCCCGAGTGTCATTTGCCTTCTCAATAATCAAAGTAGTTTTTGAAAAACTTTAGAAATCATAAATGTTTTTCCCCAGGTCCATCCAGTCACAGCTCACAGCCCAACTGTAAATAAATACAAATACATGTCCAAAGGGTAGAGTGTTTACTTACATGTATGATTGACTCCTTTTAATTTACTTGCTCATAGCACTAACATAAGCGTCTTCTACTTGTGAATAGAACTATCCTGAAAAATGTTAAGGATAGGGTGAGTATATACTATACATAGTAGAAGTCTATTACTACTAGTTTTACAATGCATGCTATGTTTAAAATCATATGCTCTTTAAAACATGTGCATGTTCGAACAATCATGTTTAATATCGATATTAAAAACCAATGTCGAATTGGAATACTGACAACTTAAAGAATCACATAATTCAAATCGAAAGTATCATATATATCATAAACATAATAATATGCATAAGATGCTCCATTGAATCCAACTCATGGATATATGGTATGGTCGACCAACCTCATGTCATGCCATATGCAATGCAAGTAAATCCTCAAACCATAGGGCCCAACTATGCCCACGACCTCGCCGCCGTGTGGTCCCCGAGTACTTGGGGACACTCAGTCAAAACCTATCCTCTTTGGGTCCCTCACAACTGCCTACCCAACGTCTTTTGGGCACTCCAGCGTCTTTTGGTAACCCTCAAGGACATGCAATTTTTCAAGAACTCAATGCTCACAAATCATGCAATATATGCAATGCTCTGCAAAACATGTCTATGCACAATGTATTTGTCATATGCATGCTGAATTCGTTTATAAGATTAAACAAGTCATATAACTTATACTTAAAACATGCAGTCTCAAAACAATCATGGCTCTTTTTAAAAGTCTAGTAGCGATAGAGCACCTACCTCAAAGTCTCTTGGAGTCGCGTCCTTTATCACTTCAACCCATCCTTGGGTCTCATTTATAAACTCCTGGGTATGAATGGATATAAGGAGTCCTTATTAATTTCATTCCATTTAGACATTAGATCGATAGATCTGCCTTTTAGGGTCCATAGTCCTTGCTTAATTTATTGTTAAGCTAGATCCTATGATATGGATCTACTATTCAATAGTTAAACTTTGTAAATTGTCCTCTGATCCTAACTTTAAAGTCTCATTAGGTCCATGTGTCCCAGTTCCCAGGACACCTATGCATCCTGGTTCAACCGCGATCGCCTCACGTGCGTGCGCGCCCAAAGGCTATGCCAGGGACTGTGTTTTGCACGCGCACATGCATGCTCAAGCGACGCGCTATGACGTGCATCATCGCACTGATGCACCTTTGGTGTAGCATGGCGCATCTCAGCTCCCAGGGCACCCCGTGCATCTTGGTCAAGCTAAGACTCGTGCCCCATGTTGCGCGTGCACCCGAAGGCTGCACCAAGGATAGTGTATGCACTGTTGTACCCTTGGAACCCATCCCAGGGACCCTGTCCCAGGCGCACGTGGATTATGGTGTCCCTGGGATGCCTGGTTCGTTCTAGGCCAGCTGGAACTAGTCTTCGTCTTCTCCGGCTAGAAAAACCGGCTGGGAAAGGACCAAATCTGGCATGGATCTTGGCCTGGGGGAAGCAAAATAGAAAGGAAGGGAAAAACGGCTTACCTGGGCAGCCATGGAGCGCCTATCGCCGGTGGTAGAACCTCTGTTCCAGTTCTAAAAACCCTCTGTAGCCGGAAATCGTGGAGAGGAAAATCCCAATGTCATGCAAGGCCGGAAAAGAGAAGAGAGGGGAATGGGGAGACGGGAATGATCGGCCTAACTTGGGCCTGGCCGTTGCCGAAAAATGCAGGGAATTGGGTTTCCTATTCTAGCCGGAAACCCCAGCCCCAAATAACTGGAAAACGCGTGATTTGGAGGGAGAGATAGGGCTTTTTATAGCCCTGCTATGGCGGTGGCAGATTTCTCTAGAAAAATTGGGAGAGGAGGGTTTTTGGAGAAATCTAGAGGTGGAAGACAACATGGGACGCCGTTATCAAAACAGCCCCCTGCGTTTTCGTTCTTTTTCATTTTCTGTTTAAATTCCAGAACTGCCCTTAATCTTTAAACGACCGTAACTTCTTCATACGAACTCCGTTTTTGGTGTTCTTTGAGGCGTTGGATATCATTTTTCGAGTAGAATCTAATGGTACCAAGTTTCCTTACAAATTCCTTAATTTAATATTTTAAATAAAGTAATACATTTAACACAGTTTATTTCTCATAAAATGTCCAATTTTTGTTAAAAATAGCGTAAGTTGCTCGGGCATTACACCGGTTCTAGCTGGCCCTGCAAGAACAAGGCGTCGCAGGGACACCATGCTCCGCGTATGCCTGGGACAGGGTCCCTGGGATGGGTTTCGAGCGTATGATATTGCGTACACTATCCCAAGTGCAGCCTTTCGGGTGCGCACGTGACGTGGGACACGGGTCCTGGCTCGACCAAGATGCACGAGGTGCCCTGGGAGCTGAGACACGCCATGTTACACCAAAGGTGCATTCGTGCGATGCCATCTAGAATGCACGTCATAGCACGTCGCTTGAGCATGCATGTGTGCGTGCAAAACACGTCCCTGGCACGGCCTTTGGGCGCGCAGGCATGTGAGGCGGTCGCGGTTCAACCAGGATGCACGGGTGTCCTGGGAACTGGGACATGCGGACCTAATGAGACTTTAAAGTTAGGATCAGAGGACAATTTACAGAGTTTAACTATTGAATAGTAGATCCCTATCATAAGATCTAGCCTGACAATGAATTAGGCAAGGACCATGGACCCTAAAAGGCAGATCTAGCAGTCTAATGTCTAAATAGAATGAAATTGATAAGGACTCCTTGTATCCATTCATACCCAGGAGTTTATAAATGAGACCCAGGGACGGGTTGAGTGATAAAGGATGCGACTCCAGGGGACTTTGAGGTAGGTGCTCTATCGCTACTAGACTTTTTAAAAGAGCCATGATCGTTTTGAGAATGCATGTTTTAAGTATAAGTATATGACTTGTTTAGCATGACTTATTTTACGACTTGTTTAGCATATAAATGAATTCAGCATGCATATGACAAATACATTATGCATAGACATGTTTTGCAAACAATTGCATATATTGCATGATTTGTGAGCATTGAGTTCTTGACAATTTGCATGTCCTTGAGGGTTACCAAAAGACACTAGAGTGCCCAAAAGACGTTGGGTAGGCAGTTGTAAGGGCCAGGCAGTTGTGAGGGACCCAAAGAGGATCAGTTTTGAAAAAGAGGTTTTTGCTTGTTTGGTTGTATATGATTTGGGCTGGTAAGCTCGTGGGCGCTATGCTGAGAGGTCTGGGTTGGCCTCCAGCCTCTACCACTATTAGGTGGATGGGTACACGCCCCAAAAGGGCATGTCCCTGCTTCGACTGCATGTGGTATAGGGGGCTACCACTGGTGTCACGGCACTTAGTCGAAGTGTCATATGTCCCGTGGAGGCATATGATCCTGTGTCCCTAGGTACCCGAGGACCACACGGCGGCGAGGTCATGGGCATAGTTGGGCCCTATGGTTTGAGGATTTACTTGCATTGCATATGGCATGACATGGGGTTGGTCGACCATACCATATATCGGATTCAGTGGAGCATATTATGCATATCATTATGCTTAAGATATATATATATATATATGATTCTTTCAACTTGGATTATGCTATTCTTTAAGTCGTCAGTATTCCAATTCGACAGTGGTTTTTAATATCAATATTGAACATGATTGCTCGAACATGCACATGTTTTAAAGAGCATATAATTTTAAACATAGCATGCATTGTAAAACTAGTAGTGATAGACTCCTACTGAGTATAGTATATACTCACCCTATCCTTAACATTTTTCAGGATAGTTCCATCCACGAGTAAAGGACACCTACGTTAGTGCTACGAGTAAGTAAATTAAAAGGAGACAATTATACATGTAAGTAAACACTCTACCCTTTGGACATGTAACTGTATTTACTTACAGTTGGGCTGTGAGCTGTGACTGGATAGACCTAGGAAAAACACTTATGATTTCTAAAGTTTTTCAAAAACTACTTTGGTTGCTATGAAAGCAAATGACACTCGGGGTTTTCAAAATGAGTTTAAAACTAAAGATTTTTCGCTGCATTGCATGGTTTTCATAAAATGGTTTTCAAATAGGGATGCATCCCGCCTTAGGAATTAGATATTGCATTTAAAAATGCATGAGAAAACTCAGGTCATCACATCCAAAGTATTAATCAAGGATCAAGATCATCTTAAGCCAAGGAAGAAGTAGTTGGAACAGCTAAAGGTAATTAAAATGGACCTATGCATAAGCCATGCATTTCCACTACCTTTGTATGGGAGCTATTCAAGCCACCTTAGCCATATAAGCCATGGGAGAAGGTTACAAGCTAAGGAAGTCAAGCCAAGCCATAAAAGCCAAGGGTGTGAACCATGAAGCCAAGCCAAATGAGCCCTCAAAGCAAGCCCTCAAAGCCACTTAAGCTAAGCTACATGGATTGATACTATTGGAGAAGAATTTCACTCATTTATCCTAAGCTAAAAAGTGGTTTTTAAGAGGATAATTAGAGGATATTTGGGTGACAATCAAAATGATGAGCATGCATGTGGACCAATAGGAAGAACCCACATCCCATCTTTCCTTTTCCACTTCTTTCCTACCTTATCTCTCTTTCCACCTCACCCCACAATCCATCCCACGATTTTCACTAAGGTGGAGATGTACCTTCCTAAGAAGGTGGTGCCTCTCACCTTCCTAAATCCTTTCTAGCCCAACCAATCACCCAACGTCTATTTTACACATCACCCACTTTCCTCCTTATCTCTTTCTCTCCGTTTCCCTCTCTTTCCATCATTATCTCTGTCTCTTTCCAATTTTACAAAGTCTTACACAATTTTTTCAAGGGGGAGATGCCCCTCCTAAAATGGTGGTGCTTCGTACCTTCTTCCCCTCTTAGGTGTCCCTTTAGTTGTCTTAAGTTTCTAATTTTGGTTAACCAACCTCTACATGACACCTAACCTCTCTTTAACCCCACATTCCATATCCCCTAGGATTTCTTTAGATATTAGACAACCCATATAAATGTTGGAAGGTTTTCCACATGAAATATCCTTAGGAGAAGGGGAGAACACCCCTCCTAAGGAGGCATCTCCATCCTTCTCTCCTTCCAAAAGTCTCCAACACATTCCCTCCTTCCTCTTCCAAAAAACCTTCCACACCTCCTACCTTTCTTGCTTGCTTTTTATTCTTTGTTTCAGCCTTCAAGCTTGCTTCATTTCAGATTGTTTCTTCCTTGTTTTGTCTTCAAAAAGTTCAGGTTAGTTTGTTCCTTACTTCTTTACTTGTTTGTGTTAGTTTCATTACTTTGTTTTGTCCTTTGATTTCATGATTTTTTTCCTTTGGTTTGTTCCTAGTTTCCTTTGATTATTGTCTTTTGTTTCGCATGTTAGATCCTTGAATCTAAGGACTATAACTCTCTTGTAGTGACAACAATGAGAGTATAGTTCTTAGATCAAGTTCCCAACCTTAAAATTCCTCAATCTCCTTACCCAATCCATGCTTTCTTTCTCATCTTTTCCCCTTGTTTTTCCTTAGATCTTTGTTGGGAATCTATGCATGCTTACTTATTATTGAGGTCAGATGATTGAAGAAGTGTTTTAGATTGTTTTTGGATTCAAAAGGGTGAGCACACTCCTTGGAGAGTGTGCATCCCACATGTATACACTTTGATTCAATCAATGGAAGTTTATGCTTCCATGTTAATTTCTCACTATTTATGGATGTTTTATTAAGATGAGTTTTTCATGGCTGTTAGATGTTTTTACTGTGCTTTGATTCCATGTGTTTTATTTTACATTAAGGTTGCATGTAGTTTTCAGATAAACTCCACTAAAGAATCATGCGTACAAACCAATGGTTCATGTGCATGGTTTTGAGGTGTTTTCCCTTATATAGTTTTCTTGATTATACTTAGGATTACATGCTTTAAGTCTAGTTTCATTCATGCATTCCATGTTGGATTAGTTTACATCTTACTTCCTGCATATTTTCATGTCCATCCATGCCTTACATAGCATGCATTCCACTCAAACGCACAACCTGAAGGGCCATGCACATGGTTTTGAATGATCATTCCTTTAGATCACTTATTTTTTCCATGTTTATTCATTGCCTAGAAGTTTATGCATTAGTTTAGGATGATTTATGCATTCCATGCATATCACACTTAGTTTGCACTTCACTTTCTCACATGCATACCATTTTATTCATGTTTCCTTAGTTTTGCATATGTCAGTTATTTGGTTTTAGGATTCCTTCATTGTTAATTAAGTTTTTGGCATCTTTAGATTAGTTTGAGTAAGTTATTAATTTTAGGTTTTGGCAAGTTCTAAATTTAGAAAGTTTCTAATTTCGTGCATTTGTAAATTCCATGTTAGTTTAAAGCCTTTGTCTAGGTTAAAAACCTCTTTCTTTGGGTAGGTTAGATAATTTAAATGAGGATCCACCTGAAACACTTTTGTGAGATTCCTCATGGGAAGACCTCACTAGCATGCATCTACTACAATAGATTTGTGCATATGCATGTTAAATTAAAACAAACACAAAAACAACAAGTTCTAATAGCAAACTTCAACTCAATGGGTTAGAAGAGATGTGCCATGCGGCTTATGAGAATTCCATAGCTATACAAAAATAAATATAAGATGACTCGTGAAAACCATACATAAAAAGTCCTTTGAACATAATCAAATAGTTTGGCTATCTAATTTTAATTTGTGTTTCTTTCTTAATGAGTTTAAATCTCGAGGGAATAGTCCTTCTAAAGTCACATAGGTTTTTCCTCATAGTGTTGTTGAGATTTCTGATCCACGTGGTAATTAGACATTTGAGATCAATGACAAAAGGTTGGCCCATGTTATGGAGAGCATGGGTAAGAGTGAGAAAGGCATTGTTGAGTCTGTTGAGTTAGTTGATCCAGATTGAGTGCTATAACAAACTTTAGATGAAGACTATAAACTTAGTTTTTTTAGGGAAGTAGCCCAGTTTTGAAGGTTTTTTGTTGCTTTCTATTTTCCCTCATGTTACTATCTTTCAAATAAAGAAAACAAAATATGTAGGACTATGAGTCCAAAGCAATCCTACTCATGCAAATACAAGATGCACAGCTAATGGAGCTAGCTTTGCTATCTATAAAAGGGGGTTATATACTCTTTTTCTTTACATTTAAATATTCCTTCTATATTCTTCCTTTCCTTAACCTCCTTTAGTTATTCTAGACATTATATTATATTTTTTGTATACGTTGAAGGCAATATTTAGTTTATGTTTGGGGGGAAAAAATTCTTATTTTAGTGTTATTTTAGTCATTTTGAAAATATGTTTTTCTACATTTTCACACTATTCCCATGAAAACATGTTTCTTTTGTTAGGAATATCAATTTAACACATAAATTGCAATTGAATTAACCAAGTGATGATAACAATTAAGTTTAGTAATTTAAATTCTACTTCATCATCTAAGATTTTTTTTTTTTTGCCAATAGTTTTAAACAAATTTGCACCCACTAGATAAATGTGGTGATACAATCTCATGATCTGGGATATCTTTCATTGAAACATGTTTTTAGAACACGGTATGTTGGTAGTGCTTAATTTTTCATGATAGACTATGAAGCTTGGTTTTTAGTTGAGAAATTTTAGGTTGAGTGAATAACGAGCTCAATAGAGAGAAGAAAAAGAAAAAGAGAGTCTTTTTACTAAGTAACCATATTTTTATGCCTCGGGGAGCATGGAGTATTCATGTCAAAAGGTAGAAATGAATAACATAACTAGTTTAGTTCTAGAGCCTACTTGGTTTGAGCTATTAAGCCGATGGGTATGTTTATACTTGGTGCCTTAAGCTAACTAAATTAGGAGTCATTAGCCTAACACTTGTTGCATGGACCATGTAGAAATCTCAAGAGAGCTAGACATTGCACATGTCATGTAAATAAAAAAGGGTAAAAGTAGCATATTATGCACTTACATCTTGAATAGAGTAGAAGCAAAAATAACCATTGTACTCTCACTATCATGACTATTTAAAGAATGAATGAACACTATTGTATTATTTTGCATTAGTAAGCTAAACATTTTGACTCATGGGTCACACATGGGATAGACTTGTAAACAAATATGTATGTTATATGCCTAAAATTATCTCCACTTCATATTTTTTGAAAGTATGTTGATGTAAACAAATATTCCAAGATGAAATGTAGGATGAAAACCACTAATTTGTGAGTGATTAGAACTAAGTTATTTATTTGTTGCAAGTATAGGTTTATCTTCTTAAATATAGAAGTTTGTTTTTAAGATTGAATAGTAGGATTTTTTATTTCTTTACTTAGTTTGTTTTGCTTAAGGACTACCAAAATCTAGGTTTAGGGGTACCTAATGAATATCATTTATATATTAACTTATAACTCTATGATCTATTTTCTAGTTTGGATAGAAGTTAAATTAATTTAATTTATTAAAATTAAATTAATTCATTTGAGAATGATATTTTTGATTATTTTCTTTAAAATGACTAATTTATGTGTTTTTGTTGCAAGATTAATATTAGCCATTAGATTTATTGGATGAGATCCAATCATGGACATCAAGAGATTCATAGGATGATCATGTGGATGGTGAAGATGTAGCCATTATAAACTTTTCAAAGCAAAAATGGCTTCACTTTCTATTTTTAGAAAGTTTCTAATTCTTGATGTTTCCTAATTTGAAAAGTTTCTCTCTCATTACTACTTTCCTAGTTATAAAGTGTCCTAAATAAGCGAGTTTCCTATATTTCTCTAAACTATTCATTGATCATCCTAAATAAAAACACTTACTTTTTTCAAATAGGAAAATTTGATCTTGGTTTGACCAAGTAAAAAACAAAAATCATATTTTTGGACTATCTTTGCATAATCTTGGAAGGTTTCTATTTGAAAAGTTTTAGAAGAAAAAGAAAAGAGTTTGGAAGAGAAAAGGATAAGGAAAGGAAGAAGAAGAGAGATAGGAATACCTTTTGGCTAATTCACTTCAAAAGAGGAGAGTTTCTTTCTTTTCAATTAGGTTTCTCATCAAACAAGGAAACTAATCTTTCTACATAAAGTTAAAACTCCCCACTTTGAAGGCCATTGATTCTTACTACTCCTAAAAGTAGAGAAAAGGCTACAAAATCCCTAAGAGAAGAGGAGGAGAAGAAGAAGATTGATGGGGAGTTTGTCAACCACATGGATTGTCCATCATGTGTGGCTAATTTCAAACTTTAGAGATTGGAAGAAGCCAAAATATGAGTGTTTATATTTCTCATTCAATTTTAGAATTTTTGTTTAGAAAATTAATGTTTGAATCATTTCATGATAAGAGGCTCTTTGAAGAATGGCTTTAATGTTTTTGTCTCACTTTGGTTCTAATACTTGCAGTTTAGATGAGATGTTCATGGATAGATTTTATGTGTGAATGAATGCTTTTTTGGATGGGTTATGCTAGGATTAGACAAGTCATGCATATAGTTTATAGATTCATGCTATTTAAGATTGGCCATGTCATTAGAGTATTTGTTCCTTCTTTAAAAGAAGTTCTAGCTTGTACTTGAGGCTTCTAGTTCATACAAATTTTCAAGTAATGAGAATATATATACATGGTTCTTCTAGTGTATTCCTAATTCTTGAACTACTCTCCACTTTCTTAGTTTTCATTTTAGCATTAGTTTTCTTTAGTTTTAATTCCTTAAATGAAAATTTCTCTAGTTTGTTAAAACAAATCTATTATGTACCTTGAGGTTTGACAATCTTCATACT
Source organism: Warburgia ugandensis (assembly GCA_035236585.1). NCBI lineage: Eukaryota > Viridiplantae > Streptophyta > Magnoliopsida > Canellales > Canellaceae > Warburgia > Warburgia ugandensis. The sequence continues at coordinate 40,996,957 of CP141128.1, read as the reverse complement.
TGCCCCACAATAGATCTTATAAACTTACAAGAATATGATTTGAAAAATAAAACATCAAGGAGTAGGTAGGCTTTGAGGCATGCGATGGTGTCTCTAGATATGCACATAATTGATTTGGGAGAAACCCCACTGAATTCTCAAAGAGGGTAGTAATGTATATATTGGATAATAAGCTTTAGTCACGATGATATGGAATATGAGTGTGCCTTTAGTATAGTATTAATAATGGTAGACAAGCAAGATGAGCCAGACTAGGGATAATTATATGTAGCAATGGACAAAGCTAAAGATCTTATAATGGATAAGATAAAAGGGAAGAGGACCAAGTAAATGCCTATTTGGGATGATATTGATGTAAGATGGACCAATCCACTCCATAAGCCTCTACTGAATGTAGGATAGATGTGTCTTAATTATTACTACAAGTACACAACTCTATTGGAATATAGAATCAATGAATATGGTCAATCCCATGGGGACCTTATGATTAATGGAGTTAATTAAAATTTAAATAATCTTACTTTAACCTAGCTAAGCATTCAAGAGAATAACAAATTCTAACTAAAACTAATGACAAGGAAAGTAAAGACATAAAGGAAAGAAACAAGTAACTAATTGAAAAGGAAACCACTAACTAAGAATTAACCATTAATCTAAACAACTAAGCTAAGCAACAAGAAGGTAACCCTAATTAAGAAAAAAAGCATTTAACTAAGGGAAACTAAGAAACTATCTAAATAAAGAAGTAAGGAGATAAACAAGTAAGGAAATAAAAAAGGAAACTTTCTAAAACTATAGCTAACTAAGAATTAAAGTAAAGAAAGAAATTAACTAAGAAAGTAAAAGAACTATTTCATTAATTGAAAGATTATAATGATTTGTTACATAGGAAATAAATAAAGGAAAGAAAATAAAATCCTAGCTTGTATACTTCTCTTCAACCCAAAATACCCAAAACAAATCCCATCCAATGATCCTTGGTAATGACGTATTAGGCCAGCTAAGAGAAGAGGAGTCTAACACCTTTCCTAAACAATCACCACCCCAAGAAAGAGAGAAGATAATAGAAATGGAAGTAGAAAATTTTATTAAATTTCCTTAAGCTAGAAACTCTAAAAAGAGGGTAACTTCAAGGAAGTACGAAGAGAGGTGATAAGAGGTCATTCATCTTTAAAATAGGGTGAACTATAGAAGAGGCTTCCTACCTTAAACATGAAATAGAAAAAAACAAAAACAAAGAGGAGATAGTGGCCCTTGGATTAGTACTCACCAATTCTAGGTTTAGGAAATGAAGTAAGGAATAAGTATATGGTGTAATCCTACACTTCAACATGAAGCCCCTTAGCTTGGAATCTAGGTGGCTTTATCAATTGATTTGTATGTTTCCTCAACCTTACTTAAACAATTAGAAATTCTTCTTATTGCCATAAAAAGACACAAGAATCCTTTCCTTTTCCTTATTCCAACTCCATAAAAAGAAATTAGAAAGAAGAGATAGGAGTATGATGCAGGAACTAACCTAACATGGATTATGTGTGTAATCTACTGTGTGAGTGTATTATGGAAATAGAAAGATGGTAATATGTTGTCTATGAGTGAAGAAAAGTGGAAAGATGCAAGATTGAGAGATGGGAGTGAATGATGAGAGAAATCTAGAATGAAAAGTGGTTATTTGTGTGAGGTTAGAAAGTGTGTGCACGTGTGATAGAAATGGAAAGTGGTGGGTGCATGCAACTAAAATGCCAGGCATGGATTGAGAAAGTGATGATGCATGCTATATCTAAGAAACTAACATCTATGAGGTTTTATAATGGTCTCAAAATGAATGCAAAGAGAATTAGAGAATCAAACAAAGCTAAACATGGGTTTCTAAATTAGGAAAGTGCTAAATCTAATAATCTGACTGGTAATTAGTTTGCAAATTTATCCTAAAGTAATCCTAAGATGTATAGAAAGAAAAATGAAAATTTACCAAAACTAAAATGAAGGAATCTAAGATCTAAATATGAGAATCTAAACTTAGAAACTACCCCACTTTTGAAATTAGGAAAGCACTCGAAACATGAAAAATAAAGATGATGAAGGCAATGCTATACTATAAACATGATCTATTAAATAAGAGATAACTTGAGGAAACAAAACTAACTCATAAAACTTCAGTGGATACAACCTAAGTATGATGCAAAGTGTACCATGTGTGTAAGATAAAAAAATATGCATCCATTCACATTGGATAGACTGCATGTAACTCCTAGAATCTATATGAATGCAAAACTAAAAGAATGAAAAGGGAAACCTAGAGATGCACATATGCTACTCTAAGATGAAAGGAACTAACATGTTATAGATGAACTACAAAGCAAGAAAAAGTGATAAAATTACGTGAAAAACTAAGGAAGAACTAAAATTGAAAAATGCATGTAAAATTACTAGAATGCATTTTAGAATTTGATGAATAGAAGAGATAGAAGATAAAAGAGAAATAAAAAAACTAAGTAAGAAAGAAACTGGAATAGGTTGAGACCCCACCTTTATCTCCAAAAAATTTGAACATTGATGCTTGAAGGAGGCTTGGGTGAGGGTGATGTTCCTCACTCTATTTCTCATAAATTTAGCTTTAAACTCTATGGAAAGTTGAAAGATCCTAAACTTATTCATAGCACCTCTATTTATAAATTTTTAGAGTTGAAGTCAAGAGGCATCAATGGTTAAAACTAAGCCAACTTAATTAGAATGTAACAGAGGGTTGGATCAAGGGGTATGTTTTTCATATTTGGAGTTGGGATAAAAAAATAAAAAGGAAAGGAAAAGAATGAGAAAGGAAATAAGAAGAGGAGGAAAATAATAGAAAGAAAACAAAAAGAAGTAGCTTAGGAGGGAAGGAAACGAGGTGTGGTGGAATTTAGTAAGTGGGTAGGGGGAAGGCATCTTTATTTTCATGTGGGAGAGTGGAGTGGAAATTGGAAGATGATAAGATGAAAAGAAAAGGAAATAACCTAATGGGAAGGTAAGGAAAAAATAGAAAGGGGAATAGATGGGAAAGAAAGAAAAGAAAGCAAAGTAGGTGGAGAGAATTAAGGGAGATTCAGAAATCAGAAAGTCCTAGGGTGTGTGCAATGCATATGGGTATGCATGTGGTGTTTTTAGAAAACCTAAGACGAGACGACCATTGGAACAAGATGGGTGGTTGAGATCTTCCTTTCCTTAGGATTTTGGTTTAACTTTTCAACATGAAAAATGTGGCTAGGGTTTTAAGTGTTTAATTTTTCATAAAAACCACCCAATTAGTTACCCATGTGTTACAACTTATAGGGGTAAATTAAGGTTTTTAGACCAAAATTCATAACACATGCATTTTTTACCTAATAACCCAAAAGTTTGTTATTTTGTAGGTCTAGAAGCTAGTCCAAGGTAAGTATGGGATTAATCATTTTTTTTAGGATTTAATTAGGATTGAAAGTAAGATGGTGATCCAACAACCGAGATTGACTGGGACAAAATTGAAGATCAAGATAAAAAATAAAAAAATTCGAGTAAGCGCCTCAAAATCATCACTTCAACATAAACCAAAGGCCATGATTATCTTGTGGAATAGTAATGGATGTAATTAAAGGAGCTAAAGATGGCCAACCAATCCTCACTTACTTTTCCAAAATATTAAGCATTCAACCATGTTGGAGGGCAGGGCAAGGGGTGGGGGGATGCCCCTTCCTCAAAAGGTGGCATCTCCCACCTACCCCCTTCTTAAAGCAGCCAATCTACTTCCCCACTTTCCTATTTGATGATTACCATTTTTCCCCCTATCATAGCCATTCAATTTGATACTCTTCAATCCCCACCACAACTTAGTATGACGTTACCCTAGGAAAAATAGGACAAGTCTTATAAAACCAGCCCAAAACTCAAGCAAAAGACACTTTTTTTTTTCAACATAGGAAAAGATGTCTCCTCCATAGGAAGGAGATGCCCACTTCCTTCAAGCCATATTTCCCCTTTTACTTGTTTTTTTGTGAAGTCTTTGAGTGTTGCCCCAAACTTCCAAGGTTTATGCTTCTTCCTCAAGTGTTCAACCTAAGAATTGTGGGGTTTTGATTCATCTTTGAAGGTTGGTTAGCCTTTGCTGGAACTTACTTCTTTTCATGTTAGTTTGCCTCATTTTTCCTTTAGCTTCCATTGCTTTTAAACTAAGATTCAAGGCTGGTTTTTCCTTAGAGTAACAAACAAGGGAATTCATCTTGAATATAGTTTTCTTCTTTATCTTTCATTGCATCTTTATTCTCTTTTAGCCCTTTTGATTTTCTAGCTTAAGTTCCATTAGATTGGTGCTTAGTTTTCCATAGGATTTTCCTTTGATTTCAAGTATACTTGTTCATGAGTGAATGTTGGAACAATTGATGAAGAATTTAGCATGTAATCAAGGATTGATTGAGATTAATTAAACATCATTGTAATAGCTTTTAAGTTTCAGATTTGGACTACATATATGGAGTGTTATGTTGATGACTTTTTGGATGTGATTCAATGTGATTAGTTAAAAATTTCAATTCATGTTTGTTTCCAACAGTTAATTAACTTTGTTCTTGAATGTTTGAATGCTTAGAAGTAATTAATTTCATGTTTTACATGTTATAGTCATTGGATGTTTCAATTACCTTACTGCCAGAATTTATTTGCATGAATGGTGTATGTTAATTTTCTAGTACTATATAATCCTGTTCACTTTACTTTTCAAGAGGCCAATTAGATTGTTAGATAACTTAGTTAATGTTGTAAATAAATTCCATGCTTAAGTTTCCAAAGTAGTTGATTAAATACACTCTTATCCAATGAATCATGCATATCATTCCCTTGTTACATTATGTTAATTGGGTAGTTTTCTTTTCATTGTTGTTAGTAATTACTTTCATTCATTTTTCTAGTTTGGTTGTAGTTAGGAATCTTAGTTAGTTGGAAATTGATCAAATTTGTCATACCTATTAAGATAGTTGATTTAGTTGCCTACTTTTCCCAGTTTTGCATGATTAGGAAAGTATTTTGTTAAAGCATGTTTCCATTAGATTAGTTGTTAATTTCATGTTTAGGAAAGTTGATAAATTGCATTTTAGGAAAGTTTTTAATTAGGAAAGTCATAAAATTAGAAGTATTTAATTTAAGAAAATGCATGTTTTAGGAAAGTTTTTCATTTAGCATGTTTCTTATTTTTGCTTAGTTTCCAATTTTATGTTTTAATTTCCATTCTTAATTTAGGACAAAAATCACTTGAATTTTGGCTAAGTAAGATAGTTTAAAGCAGGGACCACTAGCATCACAATAGTTCACTCCTCATGGTATCTACCTCACTAGCGTACTATATTGTAAACAATTTGTGTGCTTGCGAGTGTTATTTAAAACAACAACAATTTCCTTCTTTGCTTTAATTCATTCTTAGCTTTTAGATCATGCTTACCCTTACATGAATGGATGGGATGTCATTATGATATGTAAATTTTCCTTAAGACTTCATTATCTCTCCACCATTGGATTGAAGTACCCGAGAATGAATTGCCTTCATTCTGGCATATCTTCATATGTTTCTTGTAGACCAAGTGTGCTTCACTATCTTACATGGATAAGACATCCAATGATTGGATGATCTTTATCTTTTGGTTGAGTAGGAGAGAGTAAATAAGTAAAAAATCTTCATATGGGTCCCAATCTTCTTTTATTTCTAAGAAGCTTTCATTGTATATAATTCCATTGTATAATTAAACTTCTCCCAATAGCTTTCTAAGGTGATGAAGTACTTGCATGGGGAGTTTGCCACCTTTTCATCTTCATTTGAGTATGGGTTGTGCATGGAACTTCTGACTTCTCTAACTTTGATAGTGACACCCAATGATTATTCTAAACCTCCAGGACTTTATTTTTAGCATGCGTAACCCATCATGTAGCTCGAAAGGTGAAATTGCTCTTTTAGGTGTAAAATTGAAAATTTTGTGCATCTTTTTTATCTGTACCTACATCATTGTAAAATTAACTATAGTTAGTGATAATTAAGTAATTTTTTATGTTAAAACATGCTAAATATAGAGGTATGTATGTAATATTTCTATATATATATATATATCATATGTCAAATCCAAAGTTGTTATTTAATCTTGATTTCACTAACAACCACAACAACATCAGATGTAGCACATTCTCCTACTCCATAAAGCTCTCTTGAGTTAGAGTTGGGGGTGATTGACACTCTTCTTCTTTCAAGTGAAGTGAATTATTTCGACTTCTTCTGCCTCCTTTCTCCCTTTAGCCTAATCTTCCCTCTGTAGAAATTAATAGGCATTCTCATTCCCTTTTTTTTCAGAGACATCTAAGGGTATGCATCAAGAATGAGGTTCATAAGAGGATAAACACTTGCATTTCTAAGTTTGTGAAGAAGAAGAAAGATCAAGCACTGAGTAATAGACAATTATCCATGTATCAAAATTGCATTGTATGCGATGAATGATGAGCTCAAGTAACTTACCAACTTTCTCTTTTCAAAAAGTTAAGACTTTTAGATTCTATGTTGCTGCCCATTTTCCTTTATAATAGTTAACAACCTATATTTTATTTTTTACATAAATATAGTGGAGTGGGGGTCTCTTATTGGACAAATGTTCCTGAACTGCAAAAGTTTGTATTTTGAATTAGGAGATAATGCATTAGTGCTACTAGTTGTGAAAGGAACTGAGGCACTTTTGAACATATCCATATTCCAAAGATGAATATATTGGAGCACCAAAGGCTCAATACTTACTTTTGATTCATTACAAATTGAGGTTGAGAGCAAGTCATACTATATGTTACTTAGTATGGAAATCTATAATCTCTACATCTATCATATACTTTCTAAAGATCTAAGTTAAACTTTAATTATTTTTTTATTATAAAAATGACAAAATCAAAGAAGATCTCATTTTCATTCAAAAATTTTGAAATTGTTGATGATTGGGTGATGGATGGAGTTCAAAATTAGCATGGAAGATGCTGGGTGGCAGCTACTATATGAAGAACTTGAAGCAAATGCCAATGCGGCTAGGGATGCTGAAGTAGCTAGCCATTTAAATGATGAAGTTGTGATTGATGTGCTATTTGATGAACATAGCCACCAGCAACCTCATATTCATGATGAGTATAGGAATAATGATCATTTGCCCAATAAGGATATTGGAGTAAGTCATATGATATATGAGAAAGATATGGGGTATTTGTGGCAAATATAATTCAAGAGGAGGAAAAAAGTGAAGAAGACTAGAGGCAATTGAGAGTTGAGATATGAAGATATGATTTTGGAAAAGAAATATTATTAGTTTGAAAAAGGAACTTGTTTTGTTTAGTACTTATAAGTTCATTATGAATGCAATGTGTTTTGAAAATGAAACTTGTTTACTACTTATTGATGTGCTTACGAATACATTGTGTTGTTGGAATTGAATGCAAATATGATGTTTGAGGAGTACATGTTTTTATGTGTTATTAAATTATTTTAGATCAAAGGTAAATATGATATGTTGTTATATAATGCCATTTTATTTAATATAATTGATTACATATGATTATTTTGATGTTTACTAATTTTTCCCTTTTTCTATTTTTCTAATTTTGTTGGAATTTTCCTAAAATTTAGCTATTTTTGGTATTTTAAAATATTTTATTCATACTAGTCCAACATTGCCCATCCTACCAGTACATCCTAGTGGGAGGCCCATACCAATATGCTAGCCAATACGGGATTGACAACTAAGGTTTAGAGTTATATGTAACTAACTTCTTTTAAAATTCATTTATTTTGCATTAATTACCTTTTAGATTGTTCCATATATGTACATACCCATTTGGAAGGGGAGCCTTGGCGCAACGGTAAAAGTTGTCATTATGTGACCTTGAAGTCACGGGTTCAAGGTGTGGAATCAGCTTCTTGCAAAATGCAAGGTAAGGCTGCCTACTATAGGCCCTTGTGGTCCGCCCCTTCCCTAGACCCTGCATAGGTGGGAGCTTTGTGCATTGGGGCTACGCTTTATATGTACATACCTATTTGATATCATATAGGATTCTCTTTCCTCACTTTTTTTGTAGTTACCAAAACTATCATCTCTAGCACACACATCTCTCCCTATTCCCTCCTACTTTTAAGGCCTAGAGTCCTTGTGAGAAGAAACTTAATTGGAGTATGTCTCAACAACTATAAATGAGTAAGGTGACTTTCTTTTTATTGTCTAGCAACTATCTATCCAAATAGTAGAGATTCTAATATCATATATGGCCTCGTTCTTCTTCCCTTCCTCCATTTCATTCTTTCCTATTTTCCTTCTTTGCTCATTAAGGATCTATTACTTTTGGATGAGGTGAGTTTTTACTTCTTTTTCATTTTGTATTTTTGAATTGAGATTCAAGAGCAAAAGGATATTGAACATTTTTATTTCTTTTTCTTTTGAGTTTTCAATTTATTTTTTCTTGACAAACTATATATAGTCTTTTCACAAAGAAAGAGAACAAAATATTATAGAACATCCAAGGTACTTCTTAATCCATATAATTTATTTAGTACGGCTCTCTCTCTCTCTCTGTGCACATGTGCAATATCCTGTGTCGTCTTAGTAATTTTTTTTTTATCACAATAAGGGTAGAGATTAGTCATTGAGTTATTATGGATGTTAGATTTCATTTTGATCATTGTCAACATGAATCACTCCCACATGACATCCAATGTTTGTGATAACAATAGAGCATCATCATGCAAAAAAAGAAGAAAAATGAAAGCGAATGGCAAGATCAAATCAAATAAAGGAGCACAAGGGGGAAGAATGACATGGGCCTAAGCACTAAGCCAAGCCAATCAAGTGCACCCTTGTGTCATAGCCAAGAGGTTGTGGCTGGGTTCAAAATTTTCTGCCTCCTACACTTATGTCCAATGTTTGTCATAACAACAGTCCATCATCAAGCAGAAAAAGAAGAAAAGGAAACAAAATGAGAAGATCAAATCAACGAAGGAGCACAAGGGATAGTGACACTGATTCGAGCACCAAGTCAATTAGTTAAACACACCTTGTCTTACAACCCAAAATTGGTGGCCATGTTCAAAATTTTCTCCTTTATGAAAGAGAAAAGAAAAAGGATAAGGGCACCATCTGATCCTTCACAAGGAATATTTTTGCAATACCTTTAGTCATCCTTCCAAAACATATTAGAAGCAATTTGGATTATGTCTAAACATGAGGGCTTTATTGATATCATGTTCACTACAATCATATTGGTGACTATGGATTTTATTTCATAGTTGATAGATCAAAGAGCAAGTGAAAGACATCATGGACACAAATAGATTAGCTAAGAATTAAGCTTGAGCTACGTGGCCTGTTCTTTGTGCTATTGATCAATACAAACATGATAGAATATCTTGGTCAAGATCAACTAAGCCAAAATGGCAACTAGCCTAAAATACATTCTTAAGGCTAAACAAATTTGACATGAAGCTTTGCTAGAGAACTTGGTCTTCCTACTATCCCACTGCCCACTAGGAAGTTACAAGAACATATCGATGAAGCATACTTGCATTTCCTTCATTGCTTCCAAAAGACTTAATTAAAATGCTTATGAAAAGTGCTGACTTTTATATGCTGTGATTTATTCCAAATAATTCAAAACTTCATACAAGTCTTATTCACAATCATGAAAACTAAGATGAATTTACTAGATGCTCACTCAAATTTCAACAATAATCTCATTGTCAAATATTATCCATAAAAAGAACTACAATATACAAGTCACCATTCATATAAATATGCACACACACACACACACACACACACACACACACACATGTCCAAATTAAAAACTTAAATTCAAATTTTCATATGCATTTTCCCAAACTACTCCAGAATGTTTTTTGAATTTTCTAAATGTTTAACTTGTTGATTTATTCTTAAATCTGTATTTTGTAATGATGTTGCAACAAATTAGATTCCAAACCTCTAGTGTAATAGCATTTGTCCATCTAAGGTCTCTTCACAAACTACAAATATGGAATAACCATCTAATAATAGTTTGTTTCTTTTCATCATCTTTTTGTTCAAAGAAAGGGTAAAGTTTATTGATAGGGAGAGAATAGCCCTCCTTGTGGATGTACAAAACTTGTAATTTTAAATGAATAACTAGAATTACTGGTGAACACACATGCTAACATACAACCATAAAAGATACTAAGAAAATAGAGAGAGAGAGAGAGAGAGAGAGAGAGAGAGAGAGAGAGAGAGAGAGATGTTTAAGGGTGTTTGATTCTTAGTTCATCCCCTCTCTTGCTAACTATGCTTGGCTATTTGCTTCAAAAGTATTTGAGTGTAATGATCCAAATATTTTATGCTATGTTTACTAAATTGAATAGAAATTGACTAATTTGAAAATTTATATCTAGACTTAATCATCTTAAATTTTTTATTTTAATTAAAATATGAAACAAAGGAATTTGGAAAAAAAATAGCACCATTAGATTCCACGCACAAAATGGAATCCAACGCCCCAAAGAACACTAAAAACGGAGTTCGTATGAAGAAGTTATGGACGTTTGAAGATGGAGGGCAGTTTGGTAAATTTAATTTTAAAAGCCTAAGGTTGTAAATCACAGGGGCTCATTTTGATAACAACACCCCCCTACGCGTGATCGTCTTCTTCCTCAGGCCAGGCTGTGCACAGCACCGCCATGCCTGTACGGAGCCATAAAAGATGGTAGCAGCCCCAGCACGGGCTATAAAAAGCCCTCTTCCCCTTTTCCGCAATGATCTCATTTTTCCCCTTTCTTCTCCGGTGCTTCCTTCTAGGGTTCCAGTAGATCTGGAGAGTGCACAATCTCCAGCGATGGGCATCGCTGGAGAAAACCAAAGGAGATGGGTTTCCTTCAAAACCCAGTTGTCACGGGAACGCACTGCGTGATGCACATGTGGGATGCGCTCCCTGCCCATGCATCTCGTGCGGGCGGAGTCCCGGCTCGACCGAGAAGCACGGGCTTCCCAGGAACCGTGACTCGCAGGGCCTGCATGGACAATCTGGTTCATCAGTGATGTTGCGTCACTAAAATTGCAATTATAGGGGCTGTAGGGCTCCAATTGACGATCCGAAAGAACCGTTGGTCCATATTGACGAGTGGAAAACTATAAAAGTTAGGGTTAGAGGGCTATTTAGTATGACTATAGCCTAAACGCTATAGAGATCACATAGATCTATAGGATCAAAGATGATTAAACTTCATAGATTGATTTGTTGGGTCTATTAGGAGACCAATGTGCCTAGATCCAGTCTAAGTTACACACATCCACCTTGAACATATAGATCTAACTGTCCAAATTAAGTACAGACTTGTTCTAGGCATCAGGACAGGCGACCTGGGTGATTTGACTAGGAGATCTGACCATTCAAGTACATGATCTTGATGATATGAAAGAGATTAAAGGAAATCTAATCATTAGATGTTAGTACTATACATAAGACCTATACACAAAAGTGATCCAGGGTCGAGTAGTGAGGGACGCGACTCCAGAGACATCGAGGTAGGTAGTCTGATACTACTAAGTTTTCAAATACATTCCAAACTCTAATGATTTACTTGACTTATTTATCATATTTCGTCTGCTTTTGAGATATGATGTTCCAAACTCTAGTGGAATTGTCTTTATGAATTATGGACTTGAATGTGATTACTAGCATAAACAGATTTACATGCATTGTTTGCATGTGCTGAAAATCCTTACACAAATTGCATAATTTATGATATTTCATATATTGCTCGCATGTTTTGAAAATGATTCCATAAATTGCCTGATTTATGATGAGTGAGATTGAGGATTGCCATGTCATATAAATCATCTCATAATACCATCATATGATGCATAACCTTGAGGGTTACCAAAAGATGCTAGGGTGCCCAAAAGACGCTGGTTAAGCAGGTGTGAGGGCCAGGTAGTGTGAGGGACCCAAAGAGGACATCATTTTTATATTTTTCGGGCTGATTGCATTTTCTGAAAATCATTGCATAAAATTGCATGATTTACGATGACTGAGATTTCGAATCTTATACATACATATATGTATATATATATATGCTTTTTGGGCTATTGAGCCTAGTAGGCACTATGCTGAGAGGTTGTTATGTATGGGGTTGGCCTCCTGGCCTCTACCACTAAAAAGGTGCATGGTATCGTTGCCAAAAAGGCTTGTCCCTTCCCTAACTGCTGTGGTAAACAGGGACGACCATTGAAGGTGTCTACGGCACCCTTTTCAGGGACGCCATAATCGTCGTGGAGGCTATGGTGGGTTAGTCTCTAGATACTAGAGATGCACGATTCCAGCTGTGTGGTGATCGTGAGCATAGTGACCCTATGATTTCAGTGTGATTGATATGCATATTGCATTGAGATGTTCGTATACGAGTACTCATGACCAGTTGGCTAGATGTGATTCGCCGAGAGACCATGTGCATGATACTTATAGTGATGCCAGCATTTGCTTTGAAAGATGACTATTTTAAAAGTTTCATATTTATTATATTTGACTCATGATTCGATATGTTTGCCGAGATCTTCTTATATGAATCTATTGATTTCTATTTTATGATTTTGGTCATATTTATATCGTTAGATACTAGATTTCGGTAAAAGAGTCTATGATTGAAATTGCATCAATGAGCTTATGTTTTATGCATAAATATGCATGTTTGCACAAGATGGAATCATTGATGTTTTACATGAAAAAGCTCTTTGAATTGTGCATGTTGCCTACCGTGTTTTCAAAATAGTAGTATCAGATCACCTACTGGGTATGAGGAATCCTCACCCAAATGTATTATTTTTACAGATTAGTTCCAAAAGAATTAGAAGAAGTATCAGAAAATATCAGTGCTACGATCAAGTGAATGAAGAGAAGACATGTATATATGTAAGTATATGACTTACTCTTTGGACATGTATATGTACTTATTACAGTTAGACTATGAGTTGTGACTAGATAGACCTGAGAAGACATTTATGATTTTTGAAAATTTTAAAACTACTTTACTTATCTCGAAAAGCAAATGACACTCAGGGTTTTCAAAATGAATTTAAAATGAAAGATTTTTCACTGCATTGCATTATTTTCCAAAAATGTTTTCAAATAGGGATCAATCCCACCCTAGGAATTAGTTATTACATTTAAAAATACATGTAAAAACTCAGGTCGTCACAGTTGGTATCAGAGCTCAGGTTTTATCCTTTCACAGCCAGCTCTACATGTCCAAAGGTCATATACAACTAGAATAATTAAGTAGTCTAAATATATGTAGTAAAATTGACAAAAATAAGAAATAATAGTAGATCACAAAGAAAGACACCACAAATAACTAGGTGCAGAGGAGACAAACCTAACAAATACTCTAGTCTAACATACTTAGGGGTTAATGATTGATTGTGCAGTGGTGTACACAAGGAAATTAGCATATGAGAATAAGATTATGGTGAGAATGAGGGATAAGAATACAAGATGATACTAGGAGATAACTGTGACTCATATTAGATCACATAAGTATGTTTCCTAAAGGACTTAGCTTAATTTTGGATGACTTAATTGGAATCTTATGAAGAGTAAAGTGCTATCTTATAATGACAACCTGAGTATAATGGAGCATATCAGAAGACAAGTACAATTGACATATTATGTGATTAAGAGGAATATAACACAAATATGATAGGGAAATATATTTGACAGAGTTACTAGAAGATTTTGACAATAATACTGGGAATGACAGATCTATGATGATACATTGGTCATGACATGAACTTATAAGAGAAGTATAGCATGAACAAAACATCAATGACATTATTAAGACACTATATGAATTTTATTGAGGTTATAGGGAATTAAGGATTTTGATGATATTAGAAAACTTCAACATTTCCTAGAAGTATTAAGTTTCTCCTGTCTGACATGTAGATTGATTATATACAACAAAGAAAATAGAAACATTGATCTAAGGGGATAAAAGGAGGATTTTGACTAAATAAGAAGAAGAAGAAGAAGAGAGAGAGAGAGAGAGAGAGAGAGAGAGAGAGAGAGAGATGCAACTATAAGTATTAGATGAATATTGAATATTCAAAAGAAGAAGATCATGACTTTATTGAGGAAAGAATAGATGCATACAAAGCTTTCATCTTGAATCATATGGGAAGATAAACCAATCAAATTCGAAGGAATAATAATAGTTGAGTTAATGATATCCTACCTTGCACTATATGATTACATAAAGTTATATTGAAAAAGGAAACAAACCAGGACAACGACTTGTCCATTTGTTTCTCAGCAACTAGGGTATCATCAAGGATCAATTTGATGTCTTGATATTAGAGAGGAAGATTGGAAGTGCAAGTATCTTAAGGATATTATTTAGTCATTACCTTTGGAGTAATGTTGACTGAATAAAGGTATCCCACCATAATTAATCAAATATGTTAGTATCTATGAGATAGTAGTCTAAGTTATGTACTAAGAGGGATGTTATAAGTACTTAGACATGAGTTTTCCCTAAAAGAAGTTACTTGTTAGACTAAGTCATTTGAGGGTTTGAGGTCAGTTAATTAAACTATGTCATGGAAGAGCTGCGAGTACAATGAATACAGTAGCAACTGAGACAGAAGCAAAAATAAGAAGTGATCTAAACTAATGCGAAAGATTTTCCAAACCTTAATAGACACCATGATAGGGTGTAGAGGTCACTTTGGGTCTGAAAGATGCTACTGACTTGGATTGAAAAGAAAGGCAAATAAGCACCGATCGCTTTAGAGACCTTTAAGCTTATAACCTATATATCTGTAAAGAGATCAATAGGTAATGGAATAAATTCTCCTTCTATGTCTAAGAAAATGTTCCATGCTTACCTGAGTGTTTTTCAAACTTGTAGATTTAACAGCTTCAGCGCAACTTGATATAATAGTTATTGAATGAGAATTAATGTTTCTAAGCTAAGTATGAGGGGACACATGAAAGATAAAATTTGAGGAATTGAGAGAATCACTACTTATAATGATACCTCCTGACAATTA
Organism: Warburgia ugandensis; assembly: GCA_035236585.1. Lineage (NCBI taxonomy): Eukaryota > Viridiplantae > Streptophyta > Magnoliopsida > Canellales > Canellaceae > Warburgia > Warburgia ugandensis. Next base: position 40,981,874 of record CP141128.1, on the reverse strand, counting down.
GGACTGAATGGTTGACGATAAAGCCTTAATAAAAGATTGAACAATATATTGATATAGGAAATGGAAGAAGAAAAGTTGAGGAAGTCAGCACACTATAAGGTAATATCTGACTTGCCTTTGAACAAAAAGTTAGTTGGTATATGCATGTACCAAGTACAAAAATCAATTGAAGGAATTTCCTAAAGGGTTGACTTTATTGGATCAAGTATAGAACTTTGATTTGGAAGATCTTGAAGAAAATCATCAGGCAAGGGAAAGGTAGAGAGGATGATGGCAAGGGATTCAACCATGACCCAGTAAGTGGACTCTATTATAGATAAGAGACTTTTGACATGAATACAAATATTGTTAGAAATCCTAATGAAAATTTTATGTGAATAGTGAGATAGGCCTTTGGACAAGAACATTCGACCTATGATGATGAATCGACTATGAACATTTGACATGAGTTTGGATGAATTCTTCAAGGAGAAAAGCATTTGATGGATTCAATAATTATGAAACGGGTATATAGTTAGGTCATTTTACTTTCAATATATGATAGTGTCATTGATGGAAGATGCTACTCGATTGGCTTTGATGGTTGAATTTCGGATATAACATTGGTTGAGGCAACAAGTTACCGATGAAAAGCGACATACCATTAGAATTCAAAGTTATTAATGGGTTTAGCTTATATCATTGATATAATTAGACGAGACATGATACTATATCAGCTATTGAAGTATCTTGGGGAAAACATGAAGAAATGAAAATAAGAAGCAAAGTTAGACATAATAAAAAGAATGTCACTTTTTGGGACTCTTACTTATGACATACAACCAACCTTTAGAAGGAGACATTGATGATGAATAGATCACTAGATGGAAGACGAGGAAAAAGAGACTATCCCATGCTATTCAAAATGGAATATGAGGAATAAGATGATATGATCTCAAAGAAGTATGAAGTAATTTATACATGAGTAGGGGAGTATGGTCATCTGAGGAGATTATCCTATATATGATGTAATGACTCCATTTTTGTAACATTGAAATCCCAAGTTAGTAATGAAAAGTTCACTATTTGAAGATAAGGGTATTTTGGCCATTTCACTATTCACCCTAACTGGACCCAGAAATTTGGTCTTGAGAGTAGTACCCTTAGGTGCGTCTCAGAAAAAGGAATCCAATAAGACCAAAATCACTCAAAACGGAGTTAAAATGAGCAAGTTATGGCCCTTTGAAATTCAAGGACAAAAGTGTAATTTATATTAAAAACGGATTTAGCCTGAAAAACACAGGGACCCGTTTTGATACAGGCACCCCTCTTCTTCAACCTTCTAGATGGTTCTAGAACGGCGGTATGCAGGGGAGAAACCACCGCCATTCTAGAGGTTTCTCCACCGCTCATTCTGGAGGTTTCTCCACCACCATTCCATGGCGGTAAGAACCCCCTCCAGAACCCTCTTCGAGCTCTATAAATAGAGCTCTTGGGTGCCTCCAATGGCAGCCCAAAAGCTTGGGAAAAACCCATCGTGGAGAGGCAGACAAGAGAAGAAAACGTGGAGAAAAACTCGGCTACGAACCAGGTATGCCCAAAACCCCTCCAAACCCATCTCCCCCTTAGACTTAGGGTGGGTTTCCCCAAGTTTCTACATGAAAAACCATGCAAAATGGGTGGAAGCCCGGTGCATCTGCAGACGCGCCCGCTATGGCGCTCGCTGCTGATGCGCGTCCCAGGCTTCCACCTCATATGGCCCCTATGTACACTTGATATTAATTTGCCCATAACTTGAGTTATAGGGCTCCGATTGAGGCGCCGTGAAAAGTGTTGTGTCTGTATCGACGACACGGACATACCCAAACCATAAAATACCTGATCAAGCCCTATCTAAGGTAGGCATGACCCTTAAACTATGATAGTGGCACGGGGCCACTAAACCTTATAAACCTGACGATACCAAGGCCCAGTTAGGACCTTAGGAAACCCATAGGCATGGGAATGAACCCTTAATGCCTAAGTAGTGAGATCAACCATTCTAAAACCTATAGAAATAGGCCAAGCTAACCTTTTTCCCCTAAACCAAGTTCAGGAGCGTACGAGGACAAGGGGCCTAGCGTGACCAAACCAGGTAGGTACTCTATCGCTACTAGACTTTTAAAAAGAGCCCATGATTGTTTTGAGAATGCATGTTTTAAGTATAAATTATATGACTTTAGCATGACTTAATTTTATATATGACTTGTTTAGCATATAAATGAATTCAGCATGTGTTGATTGTTTAACTGCAAGTGCACGGGCTATTGTTGTGTAGCTTATGCAAGTACGGGTCGATCCCACGAGGACTTGATTTAAAATGGAGTTTTCAATAAAATTTAATTATGTAAAATTAAAAGGAAATCATACAAAATTACTGTAATTATTGAAATGAGAATCAATGTTCAGATTTACTCAAATTCTCAAAAATACAGAATTTTCAATTCTGAAATAAAACAAATCAAATCAAATAATGAGAAAAAAAACTACTTCCCTAGATCAATCTTTATCAAAATATTCACTTCTGGTATTCTAAAATCTGATCCACCTTTACAGATATCTTCAACACGTTATTGATTAGTGATTCACCGGTCGGATTTGACAGATTCTTCAAAATGGTCAAGATCTGGGCTAAATTGTGATTTCAAGATTTGGACGGCTCAGATTGATTTCTGGATTTCAAATAGAAGATCAGATGTATTGGTTATGTCTAGGGATGTCCTAAAAATGAACCTGTAAAATTAATTTGAATTCCGTTAATAAACGAAGGAGAAATTGAAGATTTGGTTTTGATTAAAGCTAACCCCTTAATTGGTTAGCCCTTAATTGATCTGGTATAGATTAGGCAGTTCCTGGATAAGAAAAAGGCAAATAAAACAAAACCGGAATAACTGAGACACATATAAACTGGGGACACATATGGAATTAACCAGAAAGAATAGAATTGTAATTTCTGTTGAAGAAAGAGGGCAGAACTGGAATTTTATGGGAAATCTAGTTTTTAAGAAAAACCAGATGAAAACCATGCGAAGAAGAAGACCAGAGGAGGAAGAAGAAGAGGAAAGGGAAGAGGGGAGGAAGAAGGAGAGGGGCAATGGAAGGAAACCCTTGGAAACCCAACTTGGGTTTCTATCTCCAGACCATCCCACGACCCCAGTGAAGAGAAGGAGCAAACGACCGGATCAGTGAAGATGGCTGGATTGGGTCCTGGTTTGGTGCGATCCACCAGATGGGTTGATGTGGGCAAGACAGAGGGAGCTGTGGAAGAGAAGGGAACTAGGTGGTGAGGTCTGGAAGGTGAGAGAGGAGTGGGAGTGACAAAGCTATAGAGAGAGAGAGAGAGAGCAGTGCAGGTCTGTCGTCTGTTTGGTGATGGGTACTAGTCGGATGGAAAGAAGGAACAGACGGGATTGAGAGAGAGAACGAGATTGAGAGAGGGAGAGGGAGAGGGAGAGGGAAGCGAGTTGGTAAGGAACGTCAACTAGAAGGACAGTCGAACAAGGAGATGGGCAAGGTGTTGTAGGTTGGCCGGTGATGAAGAGGAGCAATGGAGAGAGGGTGTAAAGAAATCTGGAACGAAGGAGAAGGAGAGAGGATTGGTGATATGTGAGAAAGAAAGAGGAGAACTTAGGATGAGAAGAGAGAGAGAGGAGAAGAGAGAAGTGGGGGAGAGGAGGTTGGTACGTAGAGACGGGAAGAGAGGAGTAGAAGGTGAGAAGAGAGAATGGAGAGAGTTGGGTACGTTGATGGTGAAGGTGGGTGGTGCAGTTGAAGAAGAGGGAGACATTAGGAGAGAAGGGTGGTGGAAGAGAGGAGGAGAAGAGGTTGGGAAAGAGAGGAAGGGAAAAAGAAAAGGAAAGTGGGTACGTGAGAGTGAGGAAGGGAAAAAGAAAAGGAAAGAAAGAAGGAAGAAAAAGAAAGAAAGAAAAAGAGAAAAGGAAGGAAAAAGGAAAGAAAGAAAAAAAAAAAAAAAAAGGAAAGAAAGAAGTGGGGGAAAGGGTTGCCTTTTTCTCCATGATTCCAAATTTAGCTCATTTGTCTTCTAAGAAACTATCACATCCATCTTCATGGGTGATCTGGTCCATCCATTCCTCTTTAAGATTATCTGCACCGTTAACTTTTGATCTTAGTCATCCGTGCGTCCTTTGGTTGATCTGCAAAAGAAAAGACTAAATTAGAATCATCTGAACCGTACATTAGTCATCTAATGAACTCTAACGATCATCTGACCGTTGATTTTGAAAAATTAAGATTTGGATGGTTAATTGGATTTAAATTCAAAAGCAAGCTAAGTTTTGTAAAATTGAACGGTTAGATGATCTAATTGAATGCTAAATTAGGAGAATTTTGACCAAAATTGAACACTTAACACACCCTCCAACCAGCATTTTGCTAGTCCCGAGCAAAACATGCGAAAAACCAAATTTCAAGATTTCAAGATTTATTTTTATTTTTAAGTCAACTCCACTTTTTCCTCAGAGAATTATCTTCAATAAATCACATCAACTTTAGCATAGTAATAAAAATGACTGAAAATTTCAAAACCCTACCCATATGCCAAAATAATTCCAATTAAGCTCAAATCTCAAAGTGAGTGTGTGCATGTACAGTTTACATATGGAATCATCTTGATCTCTAAATAAACTTCTAACTTTTGAACTCCATCCGAAATATGTTTTGACCTCAAGTCTCACTAATGACATACGCTCTTTAATAGAATCTCTCTAATAGAGGGGTCAAATCATATCTCTCTTTTAATTATGTGAGTTAAGTCAATAAAAGCAAATTATCTCACATATACTCATGAAAAATGGGAGTTACTAAGGAATTTTATTATTTTGATCCCTTTGGAATGGATGCCATTACCTTTGAACAAGTAGAAATACCATTCTTTTAGATCCTATCCATTCATTTCCACATTAAGACTATACTCATCCTAGAATCAATAGGTCTTTAACTAGGACGAAACGTAGGCTTAGGATAGGGTACCAAAGAAAGGGTATAAGGATATTTAAGGTTTCTTCAAAAATTAAGTAGAGGTCTTCTAAAGTTGATAACTTTTTTTTTTTTCTTTGATGAAGTGAATATTTCTTTTTTTTCCACTTTTCTTTGTATTCTTCAGACTTCTTCTTTTTTCTTTGTTCCTTTTTTTTTTCAGTCTTTTCTTTATATTTCAATACTTTTGAATCACTTTGAAGACTCTTTCTTTTCTTAATATCCACTTTCTACTTTCATTACAACTAAAAGGTATTTCTTCATTCTTCTCTAACATATTTTTCAAAGAAAATGGGTAATGGATAATTTATATTGGGTTAACATGAGTAAAGGGTAATTTGGGTGGCAAAAGAAAAGGCTTATATTAAAGGCTCAATTTGGCTAACTAGTGGTAAAAATACTTTATGGGTAGGCTTTATGTCTCTAGGTTAACAACAAGGATGGCCTAAATCATTTTCTAGGTTTCCTATAATCCATCAAATTCAATGAACTTCCAACATTTTAAAGGTAATATTCTAATTATTCAGGTAATTAGCCAAAATTAAGAATTTGGGATCAATTTTCTTTAAGCAGGCTGAATAAAATTAGGAACATTTATAACCTCTCAAAAAAGGATGAATAGCTCAAAACTCACTTAGGTTATAGGTCTCCACTAAATTTCTTCAGAATCTCTAAGTTATAGACACTTATCAATCTAGACTATCTATATGCAACTGCGTGTACAGATGTTAATTGAGACTTTGCTTTCATAGAATACTTTTAGAAAATGAGTAAAAAGATGAATTAATCATATTCAATTTCATTAATAAGCTAAAGTTATCCATATTATACTTCAGAAAATCCAATTCTCATCATAGTGTAGGAATTAACTTAAAATTTTTCTTTTTCTTTTTTTTTAAAAAAAATAAGGAAAGCACCTAAAAACCTAAAAAAAAACTAGAATTTGTTAGAATTCTACACCCCCCAACCTGACAGAAACATTGTCCTCAATGTTTAAAAGTAGGACCTAAAATGAATATGGGTGATCCAGAAAACAACAAAAAGGAAAAACTCAGGGTTGCCTCCCAATGAGCGCTAAGTTTAACATCTTCAGCCCGACATATCCTTATTTATCTTTGAGTTTTCTTGATCCCAATAATGAAATGGAAAGATTTCTCATGCCACTTCAAAATCTCACAATAGTCTATATAGTTCATCCACCCTGAAATTTTTTGTGATGGTAGAATTATAACACAGTAGACTACCATGAATGTAAATTGAATGAGACCACTTTGATGATCACCAATCTTCAAAATTTCACGGTAATCAATATAACTCCTCCACCTTGAAAATTTAGGTGGTGGAATCTTTATAACAATGTGAACTACCGCAAATTTGAATTCTATTGAACCAGATGGATGTGAATGGTCCTCCTTTTCCCTTACATTTTCCTGAAATTGAGCTATAAGCTGATTGTGCCCTCTCTTAAAAGATTGTTCTGATATTAATAGAGGAGGAAGCATGGTTTTGCTTACATCCTGATTTTCTTCTAGTGTGCACCTTAGAGTTGGTTGATGTATGGACAGTATATCAATGGACTCTTTCTTTTCCTATTCTATTGTCACATGCAACAAATCAGGTGGCCCTAATTTCTTATCTAATGATTGTTCAAATGAAGGTTGTAGGTCCCAATCAGGTACATATTCTACGTTAAAAGGCTTATTTGGGATTTCAGGCTTTGTAAGGGGTTTTACAGATGATGGGAGGGAAGTGATCTCACTTAATGGAAGCTCCTCAAAATGAGGTTTCCATTTACCTGTATCCATGATAGGAACAGAATTAAGGAGGGCATTAACTTCCTCTATTAATGCATCCTCATTAAACTCATTAAGATGGGCCAAACAGGCCTCCAGTGGGTCCGACAAGGAAGACGACTGAAACTGATCTTGCACAACTGAATTGATCATGTTAACACTGTACAAATCATCAGTAGTTTCACTAGGTTGGTTACAAATGTTAAAGATGTTTAGCTCTAATTTCATATTGCCAAAGGATAGTTTCATGACACCATTTCTACAGTTGATTAAGGCATTGGACGTAGCCAAAAATAGTCGTCCCAGGATAACTGGTATTTCATTCTTCTCATTCACCACCGGTTGTGTATCTAGAACTAGAAAATCTACAGGGAAACAAAATTGTTCTACCTGGACGAACACATCCTCTATTACCCCTCTCGGTATTTTTACAGAACGATCAGCTAGCTGGAGCGTAGTAGATGTAGGTTTTAGTTCACCCAGACCTAACTGTTTGTATACCGAGTATGGTAATAGATTTACACTAGATCCTAAATCAAGAAGAGCTTGGTTAATCTTATAGCTGCCAATAATGCAAGTAAGAGTGGGGCAACCAGGATCTTTGTACTTTGGTGGTGTATGGTGTTGAAGAATAGAACTAACCTGTTCAATCAAGAATACCTTCTTTTGGACATTCTATTTTCTCTTTATGGTGCATAAGTCTTTTAAGAATTTGGCATATGATGGGATTTGTTTTATAGCATCTAAGATTGGTATGTTGATCTTGACTTGCTTGAAAATCTCTAAAATCTCATCATTAGATGCAGACTTTGGGGCTTGACGCAACCTTTGAGGAAATGGAGTAGGTATAGGACATGGATCAACAGGTGAAACAGGGTCCTTTTGTTTAGAGTTTTCTTTAACTTTCGTGGATTTTTCTACCTTTTCAGTCTTTTGAGGCTCATCTTTCTCAATTCTTTTACCACTCCTAAGAATAGTAACAGCCTTAGTTTGTTCCATGGTAGAGCTAGATGTTTCATCAGATGCATTAGTGCTTACGCGTGCACTCCCTTAGGGTTTGCTTGTGGTTGAGCTGGGAACTTTCCTTTTTCCATACTTTGCATCATTTGACTCATCATATTTTTTAATTCATTCACAGACTTTTCTAATTGAGAAATTTTCTTCTCCTGGTTTTGAGCATTTTGATTATCCTCAACATGCCTTTTAGGTGGGGGCAAGTAAGCTCCAGAAGGAGGTTGATGAGTTTCATAAGGTAAGGTAAGAAGTCCTTAGTTTTGTTGATGAGGTTGATATTGTCCTAGTTGTGGAACATTAGCAGTAGGTCCATTTTTCCAACTAAAGTTTGGATGGTTTCTCCAATTGGGATTATAAGTCTCTGAATATGGGGAGAAAGGTCTTTTATATGTGTTAAGTGCATTAGCCTGATCATGAAGTACATCTTGAAAAGTAGGGATTGTAGGACATTCCTGAGTAAGATGTGACGTACTTTCACAAATGCTACACACTTGTTCTTCTTTATTTGAGTTTTTCTTTCCCATTTCTATGGCTTCTACTTTTCTCGCTAGGGATGCTACTTTGGCATTGATATCATCTTTTTCAGACATAGCATACATGCCTCCCCTAGCGTGGGTGTTATTGGGCTTAGGTCTATCTGTATGTTCTATTCTTTCTGAGTCAGCCCAGGTTTGTGCACTTTCAGCTAGCCATTCCAAATACTCTTCCACCTCATCTGGTTGTTTGTTGAGAAAGTTACCATTACACATCATCTCTACAAACTGGCGCATGTTAGAATTTAGTCCTTCATAAAAGAAGCTGATGATGCGCCATGGTTCATAGCCATGATGTGGGCAAGTGAGTTGTAGTTCTTTGAACCTTTCCCAGCATTGATAGACTGATTCTTTATCCTTTTGGGGAAAGTTCATTATCTTGCGATGAAGCGTATTTGTTTTATGGGTAAGGAAAAAGAAGAATTCCCTAGTCATTTCATTCTAAGTTCTTATGGAACCTGATGGCAGTGCATTAAACCACATTTTTGCTTTTTCCTTTAAAGATAAAGGAAAAAGTTTAAGCCTGACAGTATCTAGACCTATATTTTGTGTTCGTTGGGTACTACATACCTCATCAAATTCTTTAAGGTGCAAGTAAGGACTCTCACTATCTAAACCATGGAATTTGGGAAGTAATTGGATTACTCCTATTTTTAATTCTAACGCACCAGCATTTTGAGGAAGAATTACACAGGATGGTGTGCTAGTGCATGTAGGCTGAAGATAGTCTTTTAAAGTTCTACCATGAAAGTTTTGATAACCCTCAATATTGTCATCTCCATGTTCACTTTGCTGGTCCCACTCCCTATTGTTTCTTCTCCAATCTCTATTTGGTTGATGATTATTCCTCCTTGGTGGAGGTTGATATTCATCGTCCATCAAGGGTGGTGGGTCCTCATTCATGATGAGTGGAGCCCCTTGACTTCCATAGGGTGAATTACCCCTTGAGCGTTGATTAGTCATAGATGTGGCCTGATCTTGCTGTATGTCTTTTTGGTCGTACTTGACTAACCTTCCGGTTTTGTCGCGTCTCCAAAAGTGCATACAAGGGAAGCTTCTTTTTGTTTTTGTTTTTGTTTTTTGTTTTTTTTTTTGGAGAAAATTAACCTAAATGATGCAACCTAACTTCTAGAATGATGCGCAAACAAAAGGGCACACTCAAATAATCCTAAGGCTAATAACCAACAATATATTTGATTTTCTGTGGGGATGATGCTTTTATTAGCCTAGACTAGCGCTCCTCCTCTCTTTAGGAGTTTATTACTATTTACTAGTTAGGTTCTAACCAAGGTGGTTAATACAACCCTTGTATAAGGAGGCGTTTAGACCTCAACAAACGTCAATAGGCGGTGGGGGAAGAGCGATGCTCTATTAAGTAACCACCAAAAACCACAGTGATCAAAAGCCACTGGACTGACAGTAAATCGCGTCCTATTAAGAGGGTCCTATGAGCATGTGATGGCCCTCTAGGTCTCTTCTGATTGATTTTTAAATTAACGTGAAAGGAAGGTTTGCGCGCTTGAGGTGATTATCCTAAGTGGGCCAAGAGGTGGAGATGAAATCCACCCTTGATCTTATGGGGGTAGGGTGCCCTTGCTAATTAATTTTCACACACCATAGCAATTCGATCAGCATATAAATCACCTTAAAACATTAAACATGCCCTAAGAATGCAATTAAAAGCAGTAAACTAATGCAAAATCCTAAAATGCAACAATTATAGCAGATGCTTTCTATATGCAATTAATTACCAAACAATGCAAATTATTCTAAATGCAAACTCTAATCTAGGAAATAAATGAGTGAGGAAACTCACAGTGGGGTTTCTGATGAAGATCAAGTGTGGGCCACCTTATCCCACACTTGCCCTGTATTATACAACCCTTTAAAATTTAAAATGGAAATTGCAATTTACAAGGATCCTCACTACAAGATTCACTCAAAATAAAAAAGAAAGTCCTATTCCAGGAAAGCAGGGAAGTTTCCATTTTGGTGAAGATCCACTTGCCCAATTCCTTCACTTTCCAATTTCCTGAAAAATAAAATTAGAAATTAGTACCAAATTCAGGAAACAAGGTGATTATGCCCTAAAAACAATATAAAAAAAATGCACCTAAAATTTTCCTAAAATGCTAAAAATTGTAATTCCTAATTTTTTTTATTTTTCTAATTTTTTTAAATTTTTTATTTTTTTGGATATTTTAATTAAATTTTATGAAAACTCCTTTGCAAGTCCCTAGCAACGACGCCAAAAACTTGTTGATTGTTTAACCGCAAGTGCACGGGCTATTGTAGTGTAGCTTATGCAAGTATGGGTCGATCCCACGAGGACTTGATTTAAAATGGAGTTTTCAATAAAATTTAATTATGTAAAATTAAAAAGAAATCATGCAAAATTACTGAAATTATTGAAATGAGAATCAATGTTCAGATTTACTCAAATTCTCAAAAATACAGAATTTCCAATTCTGAAATAAAACAAATCAAATCAAATAATGAGAAAAAAAAACTACTTCCCTAGATGAATCTTTATCAAAATCTTCACTTCTGGTATTCTAAAATCTGATCTGCCTTTATAGATATCTTCAACATGTTATTGATTAGTGATTCACTGGTCGGATTTGACAGATTCTTCAAAATGGTCAAGATCTGGGCTAAATTGTGATTTCAAGATTTGGACGGCACAGATTGATTTCTGGATTTTAGATAGAAGATTAGATGCGTTGGTTATGTCTAGGGATGTTCTAAGAATGAACCTGTAAAATTAATTTGAATTCCGTTAATAAACGAAGGAGAAATTGAAGATTTGGTTTTGATTAAGGCTAACCCCTTGATTGGTTAGCCCTTAATTGATCTGGTATAGATTAGGTAGTTCCTGGATAAGAAAAACGCAGATAAAACAAAACTGGAATAACTGGGACACAGATGTAAATAAACTGTGGACACAGATGGAATTAACCAAAAAGAACAGAATTGTAATTTCTGTTAAAGAAAGAGGGCAGAACCGGAATTTTATGGGAAATCTGGTTTTTAAGAAGAACCAGACGAAAACCATGCGAAGAAGAAGACCGGAGGAGGAAGAAGAAGAGGAAAGGGAAGAGGGGAGGAAGAAGGAGAGGGGCAATGGAAGGAAACCCTTGGAAACCCAACTTGGGTTTCTGTCTCTGGACCGTCCCACAACCCCGGTGAAGAGAAGGAGCAAACGACCGAATTGGTGAAGATGGCTGGATTGGGTCCTGGTTTGGTGCGATCCGACAGATGGGTTGATGCGGGCAAGACAGAGGGAGCTGTGGAAGAGAAGGGAACTAGGTGGTGAGGTCTGGAAGGTGAGAGAGGAGCGGGAGTGACAAAGCTATAGGGAGAACGAGAGAGAGAGAGTGGAGAGAAGAGAAGAGTGAGAGCCGTGCAGGTCTGTCGTCTGTTCGGTGATGGGTACTGGTCGGATGGAAAGAAGGAACAGACGGGATTGAGAGAGAGAACGAGATTGAGAGAGGGAGAGGGAAGCGAGTTGGTAAGGAACGTCAACTGGAAGGACAGTTGAATAAGGAGATGGGCAAGGTGTTGTAGGTTGGCCTATGATGAAGAGGAGCAATGGAGAGAGGGTGTAGAGAAATATGGAACGAAGGAGAAGGAGAGAGGGTTGGTGATATGTGAGAAAGAAGGAGGAGAACTTGGGATGAGAAGAGAGAGAGAGAGAGAGAGAGAGAGAGAGAGAGAGAGAGAGAGAGAGAGAGAGAGAGAGAGAGAGAGAGAGAGCAGAGAGAGAGAGAGAGAGAGAGCAGAGAGAGAGAGAGAGAGAGAGAGGAGAAGAGAAGAGAGAAGTGGGGGAGAGGAGGTTGGTACGTAGAGACGGGAAGAGAGGAGTAGAAGGTGAGAAGAGAGAATGGAGAGAGTTGGGTACGTTGATGGTGAAGGTGGGCGGTGCGGTTGAAGAAGAGGGAGACGTTAGGAGAGAAGGGTGGTGGTAGAGAGGAGAAGAAGAGGTTGGGAAAGAGAGGAAGGGAAAAAGAAAAGGAAAGTGGGTAGGTGAGAGTGAGGAAGGGAAAAAGAAAAGGAAAGAAAGAAAGAAGGAAGAAAAAGAAAGAAAGAAAGAAAGAAAAAGAGAAAAGGAAGGAAAAAAGAAAAAGGAGGAAAGAAAGAAAAAAGAAAAAGAAGAAAAAGAAGAAAAAGAAAAGGAAAGAAAGAAGTGGGGGAAAGGGTTGCCTTTTTCTCCATGATTCCAAATTTAGCTCCTTTGTCTTCTAAGAAACTATCACATCCATCTTCATGGGTGATCTGGTCCATCCATTCCTCTTTAAGATGATCTGCACCGTTAACTTTTGATCTTAGTCATCCGTGCGTCCTTTAGTTGATCTACAAAAGAAAAGACTAAATTAGAATCATCTGAACCGTGCATTAGTCATCTAATGAACTCTAATGATCATCTAACCGTTGATTTTGACAAATTAAGATTTGGATGGTCAATTGGATTTAAATTCATAATCAAGCTAAGTTTTGTAAACTTGAACGGTTAGATGATTTAATTGAACGCTAAATTAGGGGAATTTTGACCAAAATTGAACACTTAACAGCATGCAAATGATAAATACATTATGCATAGACATGTTTTGCAAACGATTGCATAAATTGTATGATTTGTGGTTATTGAGTTTTGAAAATTTGCATGTCCTTGAGGGTTACCAAAAGACGCTGGGTAGGCAGTTGTGAGGGACCCTAAGAGGATAGGTTTTGAAAAAGAGGTTTTTGCTTGATTGATCGTATATGATTTGGGCTAGTAAGCTCGTGGGCACTATGCCGAGAGGTCTGGATTGGCCTCCTAGCCTCTACCACTATTAGGTGGAAAGGGTACCACGCCAAAAAGGCATGTCCCTGCTTTGACTGCATGTGGTACAGGAGGCTACCACTAGTGTCACGGCCCTGGGTCGAAGTGTCATATGCCCCATGGAGGCTATGACCCTGTGTCACTAGGTACCCGAGGACCACACGGCGGTGAGGTCGTGGGCATAGTGGTCCCTATGTTTTGAGGATTTACTTGCATTGCATATGGCATGACATGAGGTTGGTCGACCATACCATATATCCATGAGTTGGATTCAGTTGAGCATCTTATACATATCATTATGTTTATGATATATATGATACTTTCGACTTGGATTATGATAGACTCCTACTGAGTATAGTATATACTCACCTAATTCTCAACATTTTTCAGACACAAAGTAAACACTTAAGGACAGGATATACGGTGACAAACTCGTGATAGAGAACGTCCAAACTAAGTGCCAGTAAGTAAACCACTACCTTATCTTTCAATGTTACTTGATTGTAGTTACTCTCTGTAACTGAGGCTGTGACTAACACTTTCTTGGGAATAGTGTTGATTTAAAACTATGCCATGGCTATATAATTTGAAAATGTGTTTTGACACTCGGGGTTTTATACGAAAGATTTCTTTCCAAAACAAAAAGATTTTTATGCATTCCATATTTATAAAATGAGAGATCTCGCCTTTTATCAAACTTGCATCATCAAAAACACGGGTCGTCACAGTTGGTATCAGAGCGCGGTTTGGCATTACTCACAGCCCAGTTATGAGGAGAATAACTTATAATCAAGTTTCATCCATGAAAGAGTAAGGGGTAATAGGATAACACATACTAAGGTCTGGTAAATTACCTTGTGATTACAGATGCCTAAAAAGAAAGGAAGCAATGCTCCAAGACTTGAAGCCCCACCAGTGGACTCCACTGGGTCGGGCAATGGGATGGATGAATTGTTCCAGCAATTCCTACAGCATATGGGACAATACATGAATAGTCAAAGCCAAACCCCTACCACCCGAGATCCGTCCCCTGATAAAGTAATAGATAGGACTAAGGTTCAGTTAGAAAGGTTTCAGAAATTAGCTCCCTCATTCACAGGAGAAGATGAAGCATCTATAGCTGAAAAATGGTTAATTGATATTGAAAAGATATTTAAAGCCATGAACATAGCTGAAGAAAGAAAAGTACCCATGGCCACATTTGTGTTTAGGGGAGAGGCTGCCTTTTGGTGGGAAACAGCAGAAAGGACTTATTTTGACCATCGAGAAACAATAGGATGAGAAGAGTTTAAAAAGGTCTTTAATGAGAAATATTATCCTAAACACGTAATAAAACGGAAGGAAAAGGAATTTATGGACTTAGAACAAGGAAATATGACTGTCCACTAGTATGAAAATAGATTCATTAGCCTCTGGAGATTTGCACCACGTGCTTGTGCTGATGAGGAAGATGCGGCAGAAAGATTTGTAGATGGGCTCAACTCAGGACTCAGGAACAGAGTTCTAGGTTTCCAACCTTCCACAGTAGCCAAAGCCATAGAGATGGCCTCCCTATACAAAAAAGACTATCAAAAGAACCAGGCAATAAAGGAAACTAAGAACATCAACACCATGAGAAATAAAGGAAAGAGACCATTTCAATCATCTGGACCCAAGCCACCTTTCAAAAAGCTGTTTGAAAACAAAGGAAGAAGACCAGACTGGAAGACATGCCCTAAGTGTAACAAGAATCATTTAGGCAAACCATGTCTCATTTTCAACATCAATTGCTATCTTTGTGGAGAGTTAGGACATTTTGCTAGGGATTGTCCTAAAAGGAAAGTTGAAGAGCATAAAGGAGATTAAGTTCCAAAGAGCCAAGGACGTGTCTCTGCCCTCACTTCTAGTCAAGCCCAGGCTTCAAATGCAGTAGTTGAAGGTATTCTTTCTATTTATGATACACCTGCTAAGGTTCTATTCGATACAGGCTCCACTCATTCTTTCATATCCCGGGAGTTTACATCAACCTTGGACATTATACCACAGGACCTGGACTTCACTCTAGAAGTCATGACTCCTATAGGCCAGGCACTTCCCACCTATTTGTATCTCCAGGATGTTCCCGTTTTGGTCAAAGATCATTTGCTACCTACCAATCTTATTCACTTAGATATGAATGACTTCGACGTCATCCTAGGTATGGACTAGTTAGCCCTTCATCAAGCCTTTGTTGATTGCCGCCAGAAACGTGTCATTTTTACCCTACCTAATGGAGACGCTTTCACCCTCCAAGGAAGAAAGGATTATTCTGGAGCATGTGTTATTTCTGCCATGAAAGCAGTTAAGCACATTGCTCAGGGATGCCCCTTCTTCTTGGCCAAGATTGAATATGTCGAGAGTCCCCAACTAAAGCTAGAGGACGTCGAGGTAGTCTGAGAATTTCCTGACGTATTCCCTGAGGATTTACCAGGTCTACCCCCGCCAAGAGAAATTGAGTTTATCATTGACCTTATACCCGGTACTTCCCCCATTTCCAAAGCTCCTTAGCAAATGGCTCCTGCAGAACTAAAAGAATTGAAGACCCAGTTACAGGAACTACTTGACAAAGGGTTCGTACGACCTAGCAGTTGACCCCGCTAAGGTTGAATCAGTATAGAAATGGGAAAGACTTAAGACAGTCATAGAAATAAGAAGCTTCTTAGGACTTGCCAGATATTACAGGAGATTCATCGAGGGTTTTTCACGAATTGCTTTACCTCTAACTAAGCTCACTAGGAAAGACACAAGATTTGAAAGGACTAATAAATGTGAGGAAAGCTTCCAAGAACTAAAGAGAAGGTTAACTACAACACCTGTTCTTGCCTTACCTTCAGGAAGTGGCGAATTTGAGATATGCAGTGATGCCTCGCAACAAGGACTAGGCTGCGTACTTATGCAACATGGGAAGATAATTGCTTATGCTTCTCGGCAACTCAAGAAGCATGAAGTCAATTACCCAACCCATGACTTGGAATTAGCGGCCATAGTCTTTGCCTTGCGAACTTGGAGACATTATTTATATGGGGAAAAGTTTGAAGTTTTTACAGATCCTAAGAGTCTTAAATATATCTTTTCCCAACAAGACTTAAACATGCGACAAACAAGATGGATGGAATACTTAAAAGACTGTGACTTCTCCATTCATTATCACCCTGGGAAAGCTAATGTGGTAGCTGATGCATTAAGTAGAAAAACCCAAGGGATGTGTGCAAGTTTATTGACTAAGAGATGGAAGCTATTACAAGAAGTAATAACATGGAAACCAAACATAAGTGCAAGATCATTATGGCAGGAGTAACGATAAAGTCGGCTATTAATGAAAAGGTTAAGCAAGAATAGAAAGGAGATCCGGATATACAAGCTTTCATAGGAAAACCAGGGTTTACTAAAGGAAGGTTAGTGGTAGCGACTAATGAAGAATTAAGACAAGAAATCTTAAAAGAGGCTCATCGGTCTAAGTATACTATACACCCGGGAGGAACTAAGATGTATCAAGGCTTAAAGAGACAATATTGGTGGGATGGTATGAAAAGAGACATAGGGGAATTTGTGGCAAAGTGTCTAACATGTCAACAAGTAAAGGCTGAACATCAAAGACCTGCGGGATTGTTACAACCCCTTGAGTTACCCGAATGGAAATGGGACCATATTACCATGGACTTCATCGTAGGGTTACCCAGGACCTCTAAGGGTCATGACATGATCTCGGTAATTGTTGATAGATTGACTAAGACAGCCCATTTCCTTTCTATACGCCATACACAATCCATTGACAGCCTATCTCAGCTATACATCAAAGAGATAGTAAGTTTACATGGCATACCCCATAGTATCACTTCAGATCGGGATAGTCGCTTCACTTTACAACTCTGGAAGTTCATCCAAAAATCCTTAGGATCTTCCTTGAACTTTAGCACAGCCTTCCATCCACAGACCGATGGATAGTCAGAACACACGATCCAGATAGTCGAAGATATGTTGCGAACCTATGCCCTCGATTGGAAGCAGAGCTGGGATGAAAACCTAACGCTAGTAGAGTTCGCGTACAACAACAGCTTTTAGCGAGCATTGGCATGGCTCCATACGAGGCGCTCTATGGGAGACCTTGTCCATCACCCACCAGTTGGAGTGAAGTTGGAGAGTCCAGGGTGCTCCAGTTCGAGCTGGTGGAGCAATGCGTCGAGAAGGTCAAACTCATAAGGAGACACCTCCTCACAGCTCAAAGCCAGCAAAAGAGCTATGCTGATCAAAGAAGGAGACCATTAGAATTCGACATAGGAGAGCACGTTTTCTTGAAGATATCTCCCACTGAGGGAGTTATGCGGTTCGGTATCAAAGGCAAGCTTAGTTCGCGTTACATAGGACCTTTTAAAATCCTAGAGAAAGTAGGAAAAGTGGCCTACATGATCGCACTACCCCCTCAGCTATCTGAAGTGCATAACGTATTCCATATATCTATGCTAAGGAGGTACATGCTTGACCCTGCTCATGTCATCAACCAGGTACCCATAGAGTTGATGAAGGATCTTAAGCTAGAGACGAGATAAGTTGAGATTCTGGATCGTAAGAGTAAGAAGCTGCGGAACAAGGACATACACTTAGTCAAAGTTTTGTGGAGAAATGTGCACATGGAAGAAGAGACTTGGGAACCAGAGTCAGAAATGTGAGAAAAGTACTCCGAGATCTTTTAACTGTATATATTGTAGAATTTCGGGGGCGAAATTCCCCTAAGGGGGTAAGAATGTAATGACTCCATTTTTGTAACATTGAAATCTCAAGTTAGTAATGAAAAGTTCAATTTTTGGAGATAAGGGTATTTTGGTCATTTCACTATTTACCCTAACTGGACCCATATTTATATATGTAGGGAGCAATAATTTCAGCTAATAAAAACAATCACGATTACCAGCAGCTGCAATCTCATTAGTCTAGAATAAATTAAATTAAAAAATTAAAAATTGGTAGACAAAATAACATTAACTGTAAAGGCGTTAATAAAAAATTAAAAATTTTGAATAAAAATGGCATGCTGCGTCCCTACCTTTGTGTCTCTCTCATCTCTCTTGAAACATTCATTTTATCCAAAATTGAACGAAACCTCGTGATTG
Organism: Warburgia ugandensis; assembly: GCA_035236585.1. Lineage (NCBI taxonomy): Eukaryota > Viridiplantae > Streptophyta > Magnoliopsida > Canellales > Canellaceae > Warburgia > Warburgia ugandensis. The sequence goes on along the minus strand of CP141128.1, from coordinate 40,963,573 downwards.
CCGGCGCTGCTTCACTCAAACCCCAGAAATGTCATTGTCACCGGCACTGCTTCACTCGAACCTGCCAAAGTACCCCGCATCTCTTTCCCTCTCTACTTCACGCACGAAGTCAGACCACGCCTGACTGGTCTCTCCGCTGGCCGTACTTTCCTCTTTCTCCCTCTGTCACCCATTTCTCCTCTCCCTCCTCTCGTTCTTTCTCACTTGCACAGCATCACTCTTTCTCCTCTCTATTCCTTTCCCTCCTCTCGTTCTTTCTTTCTCACCCGCACCTTTTGCCTTGTTCCGGCCATCACCCTCTCTCTCTATCTCGTTCCCTGTCTGCCCGACACAACAGTCCAGTTTCATGATGGGTTTTGGAGTATATTCATGATGGGTTAAGCTGTCATTTGATTTCCTAGGAGCATATGACTATCAGATGCACAGATCTTTGGAGGGAAAACTAACTTGCTATATGTGTTAACCCATTTCTTACCGCAAGCTGTTCTGCTTGTAGTGCGTCGGGATATCAAGTCTTCGAACATACTGTTGGATAGGTCCACGAGAGCTAGGGTACGCAATTCTCCTATTGGTTTTAGTTTCTATCATTTTTGTAATGCCTATATAGTGGAAGAGAAATACCTCCCTGCAGTTGTCTATCACAAGAAAAATCTAATTCCTTTCTGCTTTCAAGACAACTCTTAATGTCATGAGTTTGGTCTTGCCATTTTACTTTTGGAGCTTCAAATGTTTAATCCTGGTCTTTGCTGGATCAGAGTTCCTAATAAGTTGGTCTTATGGACTAAACTACTTTCTGATCAGCTGGTCTATTTATTCTTCCAAACAATTTGAGTAAGGCATGGAACCAGTCCTCTGGGGGAGATGTCCTTCTCTTGTTTTATTCCTGAGGTTTATGACAATGAACCAACTATAATGAGGACAACCTATATTGTAATAGGTGCCAGGGCAAATGGATGTTGTTGGTGTCTTCATATCATCCTCCTATAGAGGGCTGAAGGGGGATCCTATTTTCATTCAAATATTTGTGTGTTAATAATATTATGTATGATTAAATATTCTGGATTATTAACATGCCATGTTATGCAAGTTTCTGATTTTTGGTTTTCCAGGGAAGAAATGGTAAACCCACATGCATCAAATGTAAGGGAGACTTTTGCTACCCTTCAGTAATAATGCATGTATATTCGTTTGCTAATATAAGTATATTCAATTCATCAGTTCAGTATATCTGGCACCAAAGCTATGTTATTATGTGATTACATTTAAACTATTACCCATTAATAGGTTGCAATGAGCTTCGAAGGAAAAGTTAGGTGGGAGGAAATTGTTGATTCCCGTCTAGATGGGAACTACGACGTACTGGAACTCAACCACATGGCAACCCTTCCATTAGTATAATCCTAATACTTCATAATCCCATTATTCATACTCATTGATCAACTCTTTACTTCGTCATATATGTACATCCTTACACATACATACTATATACTTTGTATAGATATATATATATATATATTCAAAACCATGAAAAATAGTTAATATCTCAAAACATAATCATACCCAGTTTATACTGAGTTGATAGATCATCCAGACTCAGCTGGACATACTCCCTCATTTGGGCAGTATCGGTAATCCACAATTACTCGGCATCTCATCATGCCATATCATAACGCATTTCACTACACCATGCATCATAATGCAAAAATACTGAAAGGACTACTATGCATGCGGTTAGAATCCATACCAAGACTCCTAGATAACTGCCTAATAATCCACCTATGCCATCCTTGGTGGAAATCATAATATACATGTCCATATGGGGGGGACCATGGCTATCACAGTGGTGGCCTTCCCATAATTGCCCCACCCAACTTTTAGCCTCACTTAGGCTTGGTATCCATATCATAACAAGCTTGGAGAGCGGGTGGCCAAACCCCACTAACTCTCTTAGCATAGCATCCCCAAGCATACGCTTATTTAAAACAAAACCACAAGCCTTCATGCTTGTATGTAAAGTAATTCTCATGCGTATCAAACAATATGTCTGTTTACTTAAGGCTGGAATATCTTCTAGTTCCCTATTCACTTAGAGTTTTTTCCTTAATTCTAATCTAACCATTTCATATGTGTTTTTGTTGGATTATAAGGGTTTTCAAGGGATTTCATACAAGTATTTACATTACACTTGTCAACATTTTTAGATATAAGATCATGTATTTAACATGTATATCTCATGTAGATGCATTCATAAAATCCTCCTACCTTCAAGTAATGATCCATCTCTTCAGATCTTCCATAATTCTGACTGATGTATGTAATCTATAAATCCATACATACTGTCAATATTTATACAATCTTAATAATCTTTTTTATCCTATCTATATTCTTTTTTTAAATCTTGCCCTTTGATATAATGGATCTAGATCTTTTGTCCTATCGTGATCTATCTTCCTCGGATAGTGTCTATCCTATTGATCAATAGATCTGATGGTTAGAATGATCTTCTAATCTTTCAGATCTAAGTATTTTCTATTCTAAGTCTTTATAAATTCCTTTTCTTTGATCTTGATATTTCATAGATCCTTTAATCAACAATTTATACTTGTTGATAAAGAACAAGGGCTTAGATCTTCTATCATCTAGTTCTTCTATAATGACTCCAATTTTGTAATATTAAAATCCCAAGTTAGCAATGAAACATTCAGTTTTTGAAGATAAGGGCATTTTGGTCATTTCACTATTCACCTTGACTGAACCCAGAAATTTGGTCCTAAAAATGGTACCATTAGGTGCGTCTCAGAAAAAGGAATCCAACAAGACCGAAATCACCTAAAACGGAGTTAAAATGAGCAAGTTATGGCCCTTTGAAGTTCAGGGGCAAAAATGTAATTTTTACAAAAAAACGGATTTAGCCTGCAAACACAGGGGCCCGTTTTGATACGGGCACCCTTCATCTTCAACCCCCTAGAGGGTTCTAGAACGGTGGTGATTGGAGGAGAAATCACCGCCATTCTGGAGGTTTCTCCACCGCCATTCAAGGGCGGTGAGAGCCCCCTCCAGAACCCTCTTATAGCTCTATAAATAGAGCTCTTGGGCGCCTCTAATGGCAGCCCAAAAGCTTGAAGAAAACCCATTTTGGAGAAGCAACCTAGTGGGAAAACGTGGAGAAAAACCCAGCAACGAGCCAGGTATGCCCAAGATCCCTCAAAACCCGTCTTCACAGTAGTCCTAGGATCAGTTTCCCTAAGTTTTTGCATGAAAAATCATGCAAAATAGAGCCCTGGAGAGTCACCAAGGACCTAGGAACGTTCCCTGGGCCGCACTGGCTCGACAGGGTCAAACCAGGGTGTCCTAAGGATGCCCAGGTCCCCCAAACGACCAGAACATCCCACCGAGACGAGACGCATCAACCGCATCTGAGAGAACCAAACAGGCGTGTCCGGGGACGCGCCCGCAAAAGGGAAAAGTGGGCAGGAAACCCTGCACGTCTGCAAATGTGCCTGCTGAGGCGCATGCCGCAGACGCGCAGCGTACTAGCGAACCGGGATTTTTTCGCTCCTTAAGAAAAGGCGGGCGCATGCCACTGACGCACAGCGCGTTAGCATTCCGCCTTTTCACTCTTAAGGCCCTTATGTACGTGTGATACTAAAAAGCTTATAACTTGAGATCTAGAGCTCCGATTGAGGCGTCGCAAAAGGTGTTGTGTCCGTGTCAATGATGCGGACACACCCAAACTATAAAATCCCTGATCAAGGCCCAATCAAAGGTGGGCATGACCCTTAGAATAGGATGGTGGCGCGTGGCCGCTAAACTTTTGGAAAACTAATGATACCAAGGCCCAATTAGGACCTTAGGACACCCATAGGCATAGGGATGGACCCTTAATGCCTAAGTAATAAGACCAACCACTCTAAAACCCATAAAGGATAGGCCAAACTAACCTTGATTCCCCAAACCATGTTCAGGAGCGTACGAGGACAAAGGGGTTAGCGCGACCTAGCCAGGTAGGTGCTCTATCGCTACTAGATTCTTTTAAAAGAGCTATGATTGTTTTGAGAATACATGTTTTAAGTATATGAATTGTTTAGCATGACTTAATTCAGCATGCATGTGATAAATGCTTTATGCATAGACATGTTTTGTAAATAATTGCATATACCTTATACATAGACATGTTTTGCAAATAATTGCATACATTGCATGATTTGTGAGCATTAAGTTCTTGTAAAAATTGCATGTCCTTGAGGGTTACCAAAAGACGCTAGAGTGCCAAGGGCCAGGCAGTTGTGAGGGACCCGAGAGGACAGGTTTTGAAAAAAGAGAGGTTTTCGCTTGTTTGATCTGATTATGATTTGGGTTGATAAGCTCGTGGGCGCTATGCCGAGAGGTTGGGGTGGCCTCCCAGCCTCTACCACTACTAGGTGGATTGGGTACCACGCCCAAAAAGGGCATGTCCCTACATCGACTGCATGTGGTACAGGGGCTACCACTGGTGTCACGGCACTGGGTCGATGTGTCATATGCCCCGTGGAGGCTATGACGCTGTGTCCCTAAGTATCCGGGGACCACACGGCGGTGAGGTCGTGGGCATAGTTGGACCCTATGGTTTTATGGACTTATTTGCATTGCATATGGCATGATATGAGGTTGGTCGACCATACCATACTAGATATCCATGAGTTGGATTCAATGAAGCATCTTATGCATATCATAATATTATGATATATATGTATATGATACTTTCGATTTTGGATTATGTGATCCTTTAAGTCGTTAGTATTTCAGTTTGACAATGGATTTTAATATCGATATTGAACTTGAGTATTCAGACATGCACATGTTTTGAAAGAGCATATAATTTTAAAACATCTCATGCATTATAAAACTAGTAGTGATAGGCTCCTACTAAGTATAGTGTATACTCACTCAATCCTCAACATTTTTCAAATACAAAGTAAATACTTAAGGGCAAGGAACGCTTGTGATAGAAGACGCCCAGAATAAGTGCAAGTAAGTAAACCCCTACCTTATCTTTCAATGTTACTTAATTGTAGTTACTCTCTAATAGCTGGGGCTGTGACTAACACTTTCTTGGGAATAATATTGATTTAAAACTTTGCCATGGCTAGATAATTTGAGAATGCGTTTTGACACTCGAGGTTTTTATGAAAGATTGTTTTCTAAAAGAAAAAGATTTTCATGCATTTCATACTTATAAAACAAGAGATCTCGCCTTTTTATCAAAATTGCATCATATAAAAACCCGAGTCATCACATCTTCTTTGATCTAACTTTAGTTGTTTAATCATTCCTAAGGAGGAGGATCTTGGTTCTCTTCCTTAAATTATATTTAATCAAGAGTTTGGATTCTCTATCTAGATTTGTCTACAACATACATACATATATACATAATAAAATATGACATTAGGATTCATATTGTTCTTGATCATTCAAGATCCTATGGATCTTGTTTGATCATCCTTATCTTACTTACAATTTTTCATTAGGATTAAATAATTTACTAACCTTTTATGCTCTCATTATTATTATTATTCAACCACTTAATGTTTTACTAGTTGAAGATAGCTTATTCTATCCTAAATCTAGACAACTCCTCTTATTTCCAATTGACTAAAGCTTACTAACTGAATGGCTGAACACAAAGTAGTTACTTCAATTCTCATGTAAGGAGGCTTTTAGACCTCACAAACTTTAATGAAAGGTAGGAAAAGAGTGAGGCTCTATTAGAGAACCCCCTTAACCACCATGTTCAGCATTCACTAGAGTGACCTTAGCTCAACCTTTCATAAGGTTCTTATGAGCATTTTAACCCTGAGTACTCTTTCTAATTGATTTTAATTAAATCCATGAACATTTAAAATGTCATTCATTGGGTTTATTATTCTCCTAGTTTGCCCCAAGAATTTGATAATCCTTATGCTGTCCTACTAACTATAGCCCTTACTAATATTAAGTCAAAGTCATTCACTCATCTTAATTGTCCATAAATCTCCATATTCCATTAGTTTGCATCTTTGGTGATTTATGCTCATTATATCTTAACAACTACTTAACATTTGAATCTACTAAAATAATTTGACAATAAATAAATCATAAAATTTAAAGCATAAATCCAATATAAATTTAACAATTATTTATACTAACATGCTTCCTATGAATGTAACTTAACCTAATGAAATAAAACTATACTTAAACTAGCATGATCCTAAGTTATGAAATACATGAAATTCTACTAGTAATCTAATGGAATCATGCTAAAATATCAAATTCAAACTAACATGGCCCTAAGATAATTAAATCACCAACATATTATAACAATCTAATAACATTTAGAGCATAGCGTGCTAAAATTTAAGAATTACAATATCATGCTTCCTAATTTATAACATAAATCACATTTACAATTCTATTATCAAGTAAAAGACAAGTAAACTAATTAAATTAAGTTTATTAGAAATCTTTTACTTATGATCCAGCCATTAGATCTTAGATCTTTTCCTTTTGATCAAGGGTTTTAATTACTTTTAGGGCTTTTACTTCATTAAGGTCTAAAGATCAGACCCACTTGTTTTTGTCACAATTAATCCATGATCTCACTGGATTTCATCATAATCTCATTCATACAACCCATCCAAAGCGTCTGATCATGCTTGATCTCATTGATCAAGTGGGTCCCTTTGTATTTTAAGGATTTTTCTACTATAAAGGGTAAATTCCTTAATTTATCTTAGATCTGCCATAATAAATCATAGATCTTACTTTATTTCAACATTATTTCGTCATTAAATCAGATCCCCAAGATCTGAACATCTCAAATCTTGAAGATCATGAAAATTGGAAGCTTATTTCTTCAAAATAGAAAGTTTCTTAAAGTGTTTTATCAATTTTATGATTTCAAAAGAAAATAGACATTACAAGCTTTTCATAGCTTCTTTTCGATCTTGGTTTGGAGTTCAAATGACTCCGTAATTGAGAAAAGATGATCATAGTCATTCCAAGGGTCCAAATTTGATCTGGGCGTAGTGGGATGAATGGCTCTGATCAGTCAGGCAGAGCGGGTCCAGTTGGGTGGAGCGTTCACCACACTCCCATCACCATGACACGCACAGTAACGCGCTCCCCTGGACTACTTACCATGCACAAACATTCCATTGGGACATCGTTGCATGCGAAGACACTCCCAGAGGGCGCGTTTTCATGTAGCATCCTAGGATCCTGATCTTATGAGAAAGATTGGACAGTTTGGTTTGGATCACCCAATCAATGCCCCTTCAATCAAAGGCTCAAAACTTGATGAAATTTTCTAAAAATTCTACCCTATGGGTTTTGGACCCTTCTGAATTGATTGGATAGCTTAGATTTTCCATCTGAGCCCTTCATCATACAGAAATGAAGGGTTCTTAACCTTACTTGATTTTTATAATTTTTAACATAAAATTATTTTTTAAAAAATAAAAGCTATATAAACTAACATGAAATAAGTATGGGAAGAGTGTTTACCTACCTGATTGGAGAAAAACTTATGTTTTGAAGCCCAATTTTAAAGAAATATCTCATTGAAGATAAGATTGCCCAATAACCGCTTGTTTTGTGATTTCCCTTGGATTACACCGTTGGATCTTGAAATTTCTTTGGGGTTTTGTAGATAAGATGGTCTAAGACATGAGATTTGATTTGGAACAGAGTGCCTAATTGAATTTAGGTCACTTGTTCCAATCTAGAGAGAGGAGAGAGAAAGTGGAAGAAGAGAGATTTTTGGGAAATTTGGAAATTTGGGAATGATTTTGGATTTGATTTTTCAAGGGAAGTAAGATAATTTCATGTGAATTTTAATGAACATTTTTAGAGGATTTTTGGGGTTGTATTTATAGATGTTTTTTAATTTTTCATTACTTGTAATAATTATATTTCAATTCTTTTGAATATTAAATTAACATTGGATCCTCCACTACCACCTCCTTCTCCAATATCAGCTAGTAGTACTTTGGCTACTCATTACATGTTTTCTAGCCGTTGGTTTCATTTGTGGGCCCCACAGAGGGTGAACGACCATTTTGTCCTTTTATAGAGAAAAATACATTTTATTCTCCCAAACTTGGAATTGAACGTACTTAGTGTCATTTTAATCAGTTTTTCAAGTACATTCATAATTTCTAAGTTTTAAATCATGTTTTAGTATCTATAAAAAAAGAATTTCAATAACCTAATATTCCAGCCTACAATGTCTAAAAATTCAAACTAAATTGATTTTCTCAATCAATTTGCAAAAATTGGGGTTATTACATTTCTAAGGAGCTTAAAAACATGATTTTCTAGGATTAGTGGTAGAAAAAATCCTAGCCATCCATTTGAAGGTTAAACATGATCCTAAAGTGAGTATAGAAGATGAGAAAGAAGGTATGATTAAGTGATATTTGAATGGCTAAAGAAGAAGAAAATTACAAGCAACAAAAGGCATCTTTACAAAGAGGAGAAAAACATGAATTTTCAAGTGAAAAGAGGATGGGATAAGAGGCAAAGGAGAGAGAGAGAGAGAGAGAGAGAGAGAGAGAGAGAGAGAGAGAGAGAGAGAGAGAGAGAGAGAGAGAGAGAGAGAGAGAGAGAGAGAGAGTAATAAGGGGATAAGGAAAATTTGATTTGTTTTTCTAGGATGATGATTGGCTAGGAGAATCATATAGGAATTAGAGGAGAATCCATCCTAATTTGAGATTAAAAGTAATCAAATCTATAAAACACCTAAAGGGGCGGACATCCAAATCATCAAAAGGGTTTCTAGAATCCCTCGGGAAAAAATGTCTAATACCGTAGAGATGTGAGCCTTGGTTCTTAGAGAAGAATAGGATAAAGGATTCCAAAGGGTTGTGCATGTAAATCACAAAAGAGAGGTGAGTTTTCATTATTTTCCTTGAGTTTTTCCCTTCATTGCTTCCTTTAGGCACCCATCTTCCATCCTTTTTATTTACTTTTTTTATTCTAAATCCACACAAAATTTTCAATTCCTAATATCTTCATCTCAAACTCTATCTATCCATCAAATTTCATCCCAAAATTCATTCTCAAATTATTTCTATTTATCCTCATTCTATACTTTATATTTCACTCCATATTTTTTCTTCTTATACTGTTTGATTTTTATAAATTTTTCTCCACCCCATTTAAACCTATAACTCATGACCCTAGTATTTAATCCTATATACTATATAAATAAAAAAAATTGACTCAAAATTTCATGCCCTAACTATTTCTTTTCATCGTCCATTCTGACACCCTATTTCACCCTCTTTTACACACCCTTTTTCATTCCCGTCTTGTTTTATTTTTCAAAAAATTTCACATAATTTCTTAATATTATTTTCTTACCCCTACATTATAATCATATTCCTTTATTTTAATATAATTTTTTCACCAAGAAAAACTCAAAATCGCACCCTCTAAATATCTTGTTTATCTATGTTTTACATGCAATTTCCTTTAAATTACATGCCTATTACTTTGGATTTTTTGTGTAAATTTTTCTTGGGGTTTATTGGATGCTAGGTGATTTTCAAAACCTTATTAAGTGAAAAATAAGAGTAAAACATCATTTTTAGGAAGAAAGATTGGTGGTAACCTGCTAAGGAAGTATTGGAGTAATTTCTATTGAGTGACACGTCACGGTGAAATTCTTCCTTTACTCAAGAATTTATTTTTCTGTTATTTTCTTTGAGTGTAAGTATATTTATTTAATTTTAGAATTTTTTAGTTTATAGTCAGCGTAGAATAAAATAGATAAATTTAATTTTTGTGATTTAAATTTCAATCATGAGTAGGTAAATTCTCTTTCCTAGGTTAGGATGAAATTATAGTTTGATAGAATGGAACTTTTATTATGGAAAAAATGAAAATATAAATTGTGTGTAATGGTATTTGACAGAAATTAGGACTTAATTCATATATTTAGTGACTTTTACATAGGAACTATCTTGTGATTCCTGTGGTAAAGATACTAAATATGATAAGTTAAGATAGCTTAATATGGAAAAAAAAAAAAAAAATGTTAGTTTGTGCCCTAAAAAGATAGAATATGTTTTGAGTAAATATATTAAGTTATATTAAATATTTAAAATAAGAAAATCCTTCAAGTAAAACTTTAAGGAAAAATATTAAATAAATGGTAAAAATTATGATTTCTTAATCTTTGACTTGCTTAATTGCATTATAATGGATTATAGACCCTAGACTTTATTTCTTCACAATTTCATAATTTTTATAAATAATTCTTTGTTTGTAGTCATTTTTAGAATTAATTGAATTACTGGCTAGGTTAAAGTATATTAAAATAGTATTTAATTGAAATTCTTAAAGGTTGAAGTCCTTGTAGAATCGACCCATATTTTCCTTGTCCATGCTATAGTGAACAAGTGCGCTTGCAGTTAAAATTTTAAACACATCAGTGTCATGACCTCTAAGGAAAATTTTAAGTTCTCCACTAGTTTATTAATGCTTGCAGCAAACTCATGTGAAATGAAATAGTGTGTAGAACCAATATCAAATAATAATCTAACTAATCTATCGTAGTATTGAATGTCTATGCTTGCTCTGATGTGATGGCAAATACACATCCCTGGCCTAGTGAAATCTGCTCTCCTTGAGGCCTTTCTTCCTTCTTCTTCTTTGGATAGTGTATGGCTATGTGTCCTGGTTCTCCACAATTAAAGCACTTGATAGAAGTTCTCAAACATGGTTTGCTTCAATGGTATTTCTTACATTGTCTATAGACTCCAGGCCTTAGTGCTCCATCCCCATTACCAAATTATCACTTTTGTGGATGTGAGGATCCTTAAAATTGTGCTAGTTGTTTTCCTTTATTAAAACATTGACTTGTACCAATGTTCTTTTCTTTTTCTTTTCTATCAACTTGAACCCCATAGTAATCCTTCTTGAAAAGAGAAGTCATCTCTATAGCCTATGCCAAGGTGGTAGGATGAAAACCTATAACTTTGTTTCTCAAAGCGGAGGTTTAACCCATCAATAAAATTTTCTAGCACCTTGTCTTCTGTAGTGCATACAATCAATGCAAACTGGCTAAGGCAGGTGAACTTATTTCCATAATGTGTCACTATGGAATTGCCACGTTCCAAATTCATAAATTCCTTAAATTTTTCTTTATGTACATGTTTTGGGAAGTATTTCTCAAAGAATACATTTTTGAATTCTTCCCAAGGAATGGCATCATTCCCTTCAAAATAGACCCACATAGCAAATCCCATTAGAATGCTACCTCTCTAATCAATATGAATGCATCCACGGTCACTTTCTTGCAATTTATGATTTTCATTGCTTCTAAGATTTTCTCCACTTTGAATACCCACTTATCTATAGGGTAGGATTCATCCTTGCCAGAGAATGATGGGGTCAACTTCTTGAATCTCTCTAATATAGCCTCAACTCTATCAACAGTTTTATCTGGTGCTACTGCCCTTGCAGCAACTGCCCCTTGTGGTTGATTCTGGAAAAAAAGTCCCACATGCTACATAAACATTTGTACATGCTATAAAGAGTAAGGCCCTTGCCTAGAAGAGCGGATGGAGTTGTTACAAGTCCTAGGGGTATTGCATGTACTTCTCTTAGGTGGCATTTGTATTTCAAGTATAAAAACCTATGTGAATTATTGTCTTTGATATCGCACTAGAATCTAAAGTTTTCATATTTTGTTGGTTATTTTTATTTCTTTATTTGTAACTTTACTATGAATGACTTGAATTGGCTCTGAACAACTATGATGACCCAAGTTTTTGAATGCATTTGTAAATGCAAAAACTTAGTTATAATGCAGGATAGATCCATAAATTTGAAAACTAAGTTATACATATGCAAATGAAGAATCATTTTCTTGAAATTATTTTTCCAAAAGCACCAAGTGTCTTTTCTTTTTAAAAACTATCAAATGATCAATAGAATTGAATTTTCAATTTCTATTAAAATTTTGATAGAGTTTCCTCTATTTTTCAAGCATCCACATTTTTCACAAGCGATGCGATGTACCTGATAAATCATTTTTCAAAATAAAACTAAATTCTAGGGACTTAGGCTCTTTTTACATTCATAACAAAATCATAAACCATGAATCATAGCCAAAATTGTCAAGTCATAGCCATAAGTTATAAATAAATTCAAATTAGTTTCCATGCGTTAATTTTACATAATGAATATGATTCAATATAAAAAACTATAAATTTAATTAGTAATGTTTCTCATGTTTACCTTAAGAATTCTTTCTAGAATCCTCTACTTCTCTTGTAGTTACTCTTTCTCCTTACCTTTCCTTTTATTTGAAAATATTTAGGATAGGCTAAGTATACACTTATTCTCAGTGAATAACCTGAATACTACAAAATTGGAATCAACAAACATACATAATTCATGATTCGAAGATGAGTTTTTTGCATATCAAATTTAATAGCTATCTCATAGTCTTTATCATGCAATGCATTTCAAGCATTAAGATATTACTAGATATCTCAATTTTGAAACAAATATAGTATACATATAATAACCTCAAGATCATGTAAAATAATGAAACAAGAAAGTAGTATTCGATTAAACACATTGTCATCATCACAAACAATATACATCACTATGCATAATTGCACCTCAATATAGTTTTTACTAATTGGTCATGAGTACTCTTTTAAAACCATCCTAGTACGTCAAATCTACAGAACCACAACTCATCATATATGCAGCTACAATCATAACTCGAATGCTATCACTGAATCATGCTTATAGCATCAAGACCAAAACGAATCATCATGACACTCCTATGCTCACGACCAAATCAATGCATCTCATGCAGACCGTTATCCTAGTCGAACCTGGACTACATCCTCATGGGGACTATAGTCCATTTAGAAAGCGCGTCGAAAACACCTATAGTAGTCTCTACTACTAGTCCAAATAGATTCCTCTTTCGGAAGTGGATATCATTTACCAGTTTTGTGGTTAGAGACCAACCCCGTACAACCCCTCACATGGAGCTCACTAGGCTGATTAGCCAGAAAAATCATATGATATTATCATACCCTACTATACACCATTTCAATATCTCAAAGTTTCTTTTTAAATTCTTTGAGTTTTCAAATAAATGAATTCATTATTTTCAACTTTTCATAAAATTCTATCTAACTCAAAACATTATTTTTTGCATTTGAATCATGCATGACAAGTTTCATAAACATCCTTTCCAAATAATTCATAATTAATACTCAAAACCATATATAACAAAATGCATGACCTTTGTTTAGTAATAACATTTCTAAGTATCAAGAATTTAGTCAAAACTCAAAGTCCATATTTCTAACATTCAACTTATAAATCATTGCATACTCTTGAAACATAACATTTTTCTCACAAAAGTTGCATTCTTTTAATAGGAATCATGCACTTATCATATAATTATATCAAAAACATGATGAAACAATTTAAAACAAATTTTCAATTTGAAACTTGATAGCACTCAATCCACCTACCTCTTGTAGCAATTTATCCATCTCCATAGCTTTTATTACCCTCTCTCCATGGTCAATCAACTTGCAAGTAAATTTATACAATGCACAAATTTGATGTTTTCAACATCAGTTCTAACATTCATACTATTTTTAGACCATGACTTAAATTTTACTTATTTTATAATTTTGCAATCTAGATCATCTCAATGTCATAGAACTATTAGATTCATGATGATCAACGATTAGAATTTCATGTTACAAAACATTTAAGCTACTAATTTGAGTTCTCTATATAAGGATCATTATTATTTTTCATTAACATGCTCAAATCTTAGATATGAGCCATGGATTCACTAATCAATAGTTCAGATCATCAATTTATAGCTTGATTCTAAATATCTACGTAGTTGTAGATTGTTGTTTATGCAGATTAACACTTTACAATATTCAATCTATGCTTTTATTATTACCTAGGGTTAATCACCAAATCAATTCATCATCTAACCTGATTTGATCAATTAATTTTTTGATTGCTAACCAGATCTAAGAATCTCTTCTACTTTTGCATATTTTCCATAATCATTCAAACTTATCTAATACGTTGTTTTTTCAATCACAGATCAAATCAATAGATTTCTTCTAAATTCACATACCAATCAAAATTTATCCAAGCAATCATCAATCAAATGTAGGGAACAATATTAGACCATTTTTTTATCTATTGTTCACCTTCTATATCAATGATCTAATAGTTGAAAATGGTCTAATCCTGATCCTTATCTATCATTTAATGGTTTTAATGGAGTAATTTGGTTCTGACCCCATAGGTCTTTACCCAGGATGAGAATGTGCATCATTCAGTTATTGTGCACAATCATCTAGGCAAGAATTCGATCAATTAGAGGTTCTACTTAAAAATTTTAGTTCATGATCTATCTATTATGAGTGATCGGATTTGTTAATCAAGGTTAAACCTCAATGATTACAACCCTGATAAGGTTGTTGGAGTTCTAATCATTGATTGATCAGTGTGCATGTGACAGATCAATGTTCCTCATTCAACTCTATGAGATTTCTAGAATCTTAACCCTAATCCTATCTAATTTTCAAGGGAAATAGAGGGCCTTTAATCCAAATTACATGTGGATTAACATGGACAATGTGGATGATTCCAAGTTTTAGTTTTCCTTCCTATCTTTGATCGAAACCATCAATTTTCTAATGTTAACATCTAATCATTGATCTAGCATTTCCTTATCTGTGTTCTAATAGTAACAAATAGAACAACTAAGATTGTTCGATTGATTTCAATCCTAGATCGAGTAATCTCAATCCAAATTCGAGCTAATCCAATGTCTAATTAATGTTTTTCAACTGAACATTTCAAATCTACATACAAATCATACTAAAAACCCTAGATCTAGCAAAATAAATCAATTTTACATATGGGTTTTACAGATCCTACCTCAACCTTGTATCTTTGGCCTTCGTTCCTCAATGGATGGGTCATATCTATCATCATTTTCTGATGATGGGTTCCCTTGTCGTCATGCGACAGTCCCTTCTCTAGTTGATTGGCAAGGACAACATAGTTCTCCTTTGTTCCTTAGAGCTTTTGTAGATTCGTCAATGGGGAAGAGGATGAATGGATTGGATCTCCAAATCTATCACCATTTACCCTCTCTCTCTCTCTCTCTCTCTCTCTCTCTCTCTCTCTCTCTCTCTCTCTCTCTCTCTCTCTCTCTCTCTCTCTCTCTCTCTCTCTCTCTCTCTCTCTCTCTCTCTCTCCTTGTATCAAGTAACAAACCAATTTTGGTCTATTTTTTGTTGTAAAAAGGGTGGTGTCAATATCAAAATGGTCCCTCCCTTAAATTTAATTTTATAATTTTATGTTTAAATTATTTTTTAATTTAATGTGATGTTTCATACACTTAGTCGTTGTCACGCACAATAATGACAAGTTTGATCATCTTACATTTCAAATTCCACAAGTGAGGCCACCTTATGAAATTACTAAATTGCCTTAGGTCATAAAATTTTCAACTTTTTCATCCAAACTAGGATTTCAATGTTCTTAGTGTTATTGAAATCCTTTTTCCAAGTAAAAAAAAAAAAAAATGAGGTTCAACACTCAACTTGGTGTTTATAATTTTCAAGTCTAAAAAGACTAAAAATTCCAAAAATTTCATTCCATTTCATAAATATTTGTAAATTTTATATAAAAAATGGAATTTAAAATCAAGGTATTACATTATTATCTCCCACAAAGAATTTGATCCTCAAAATTCCTTAAATCCATAACAAAGCTCTAGATACTTCTCATGAATCTCTAACTCCCAAGTAGCTTCTTCCAAAGTGTGATGTTGTTAAGGAATCTTAACAAGAGGAATCCCCTTATTCCTTAGTTTCTCCACATTCTTATCCAAAATTTGAATAGGTCTCGTCTCCAATGTAATGTCTAGTTGTATCTTGGTCACTCCTTGCTCAAGTACATGTCTAGGATGATGCAAATAATTTCACAACATAGATACATGAAGCACGTTCTAGACTTCTGATAATTGTGGTTGTGGGGCTAGTATATATGCAACTATCCCAATCTTGTCAAGAATCTCAAGTGGGCTAATGAATTGTGGATTTAATTTTCCTTCCAATCCAAATCTCATGACTCCCATTGTGGGTGAAACTCACCAAAACACATGATCACCAACTTCAAACTCTAAGTGTCTCCTTCTCCTATCAGCATAGCTCTTCTGCCTACTTTGAGCTATAAGAATTCTTTTCTTCATCAATCTCACTATTGGTGCATTGTTCAACTAATTCTGAGTGAATAATTCTATTCTTGCCAACCTTCTTCCAGTAACTCGGTGAATGGCAAGGTCTTGCATATAGTTCTTCATAAGGAGTCATACCTATCCTCAAAACAAAATTGTTATTATAAGCAAGCACATTTAAGTGTATATTGTCATCCCAATTTCCTTTCTAGTCTATTGTGCATGCTCTCAACATATCCTCCAAAGTATCCTCTCGATTGACCATTAGTCTATATATGAAAAGCAATGCTAAACCTCCGTGATGACCCTAATGACTTATAAACTGATCTCCAAAACTGTGAAGTGAATCGACCATCTTTATTAAAAGTGCTAGTCAATGGTGTTCTGGGTAAATTGACTATCTCTCTAATGTACAACTAAGCTAAGATGTCTATAGCCTGATTTTGTCAAATGGGGAGAAAGTGTGCCTATTTAGTAAGCCTATCAAAGATCACCCATATTATAACATGTCCCTTAGACGTCCTAGATAATCCCACTATGAAATCCATAGTGATATGGTCTCACTTCTACTCAGGAAGCTCAGGAGACTGTAGGTGTCCTCCCGATCTCTAATGCTTAGCCTTGAGTTACTAACAAGTCAAATAAAACTCCACAAAGTCTCCCACATCCTTCTTCGTACCATTCCACCACAAATGTCTCTTCAAGGCTTGGAACATCTTTGTACTACTTGTATGAATGGTATACTAAGACTAGTGTGGCCCTCTAAGGATCTCTTGCCTTAATTTGGTATTCATTGGCACTACTAATCTTTCTGCATTTTAATGCTACCATTTGCCTCCTTGACAAATCCTAGTTTCCCAACTAGTGCCTAAGTATCTGCATTGTCCTTATGCATCAGAAGCACTCCCTCTATAATTGTAGATTTCACCGATAAATTTGAAGTGAAAGACCTACTATGCTACATCTCTGGTCTACATTCCACCACATCATATAGTAATTTTCACTTTCTAAAAAGCATACTAGCACACAATCCATGTGTCCTCCAATTCAAAGCATCAGCCAGCACATTGGCCTTTCTCGGGTGGCACTGAATAGAAAATTCACTATCTTTCAAGTATTCCATCCATCTCCTCTATCTCATGTTCAAATCCTGTTGTGAGAAAACATACTTGAGGCTTTTATGGTTAGTGAATACTTCAAACTTCTCACCATATAAGTAATGTCTCCAAATGTTTAGGGCAAAGGCCACTACAACAAGCTCTAGGTCATGGTTTGGATAATTTACCTCATGCATCTTTAATTGTCCAGAAGCATAGACTATTACCTTCCCATTTTACATCAATACACATCCTAGTCATTTACCTGAAGCATCATTGTACACCCCAAAACCTCCACTACCTAATGGTAAGTAAGCACTAGAGTAGTAATCAGCTTCCTTTACAACTCCTAGAACCTCCTCTCACAAGCATCGTCCTATACAAATTTCACATCTTTCCTTATCAACCTGGTCAAAGGTAGTGTAATGTGAAAGAAATCCTTGATAAATCTACAGTAGTACCCTACCAGTCTAAGGAAACTCAGTATCTCTGTCACAATCTTTGGTGTTTCCAACTTCTCAATTGCTTCGAATTTAGTTGGGTCCACTATAACCCCGTCTTTGGAGATAATATAACCCAAAAAGCCTATTTCTTCTAGCCAGAATTAGCAATTGGTGAACTTTGCGTACAACTAGTGTATTCAAGCATATCCAACACAATACGTAAATGTTCTTGATGTTCCTCATGATTTCTCGAGTGTACCAGTATATCATCTACTAATACTATAACAAACTTGTCTACTTAAGTTTTGAATCAAATTAAGTTATTGGAATTGGTAGGGAATGATGACATATGAATCATTTTTTGATCCATTGGTAGCCTTGTTAATGGATTGGTTATTTGGAGACTAGGACTATGACTTAGAGTTATTATTGAAGTCAGAGTTAGCAATTATAGAGTGACTAACTAGAGATTAAGTGCCAGCGAGGAAGGAGAGTCAATTCCAAGGTGCGAGAAAAACCAATGGGTCTATCCAATGTGCAATATATATATATATATATATAGATAGAGAGAGAGAGAGAGAGAGAGAGAGAGAGAGAGAGAGAGAGAGAGAGAGAGAGAGAGAGAGAGAGAGAGAGAGAGAGAAGGGGGGGGGTGTAGGTAGGTTAGATTTGGTAGAATGGACCCAAGTTAACGAAACCTAGTTTGTAAAACATGTGATTGAAAGTAGGAAAAGGGTTAATTTATCAAAAGTTGGAGGGTGAATATATCTCAACTATTATAGCAACCCATTTTTAAATTGAAGATTTACTTTTTGGTGAAAATGATATTGGGTCAAGTAGCAAATGAATATGTTGATCTTGACTTACAAGACATAGGGCTATTATAAAGGGGGATGCATGTTTTCACTTGGAAAACATAAGTGGGCTAAAGTACAACAAGAATTGTTGTTTTGATGATCACAACCATTCATCTTGTTGAGTGTGCTATGGATGAGAGATATATAAAAGTTAATCATTGTTTTGCATACAATACATTCCATGATAAATGCAAAGTTGGTTTTTTCCATTTCTAACAGTCATTTCGTACACCAAAAAAAAGGGCAATAATTATAAGATTGATTGTAATTTTGGTACATGACTCATCATAGAGAGGTCTAGAAATAAATGGTCTGAATCAATGGAAAAAGTGAGTCAAAAGTTATCCCACTTGCGCTTTTCAAGTGAAAATATATGCATCAACTTAGGTGAACAATGTTCAAAGTTGTGATGTCTAATATTAAGAAAAAATGCATGTCCACCATATAGGAACCTTATATCCAACCGATGGAAAAGGAATTTTTTTTTTTAAGGGCAATACATATTCAAAATTTAGTGAATAAAGAGGCCTTGAACATTGACCAAGGTGATCAAATGTTAAGATAAAAACAAGAGAGTAAAAGTCCGTATGAGAAGAACATAGAACATTGCACAAGCAAATTACAAAAAACAAGGAGTGCCCAATTTCATAGCCTATGATGAAAACCAAAGAGAGAGAGAGAGAAAGTTAACTCAGATCCCAACTAAATCTTGATGAAAACATCGAATGCAAATCACTTATCTCATTGTGACGATAGAAGAAATGCAATCTATTCCTCATCATTTTAGCTTCCTCCTTTGTTAAAGTGTCCACTTTTTGATTAGCTTTTCTAGAAATGTGTTGGAAATGAATTTCCTTGCCCTCTGTCCATTATAACATTTCTTTGATCTTGTGGTCAAATCTCCATGGAGATTCTCCATATTTGGTCATCCCTTTGATTACATTGCTCGAATCCCCTTCTATTATGAGGGGAAGTCTTTTATTCCTTCTCCAAATCTATAGGCAATGAAAAACTGCCATCATATTTCCTTCTATAGAATCCACTTGGCTAAGAAGCCTAGGTATTCTAAAAATAATAAGTCCCAAAGTGTTAGACATGAAACTACTATATCAAGGTGGCCCCAGGTTCCCAAGGCTAAAACCATTGAAGTTTATTTGGACAATGTTAGGAGAGGTAAGTAGTCACTTGACAATAGACTTTTATTGCCTATAGAGGATAACTAAAAAGGAGCAGACAACCATGCACACTTAAATTGAATGAATGGGTTGTTAGAGCCTTCAACGTTGTTAGAGCTAAGACAACAACAACAAGGAAGAGCCCATCCTCTTCTTCAAAGGATAATAGAAGAAAAAATTATGTCCAAATAGACCATCCAATAGAAAGATGTCACTCTAGGGGCCTATTAAAGTCCTTGGTAGAATAATATTCTTATAAAGGGAAATAATAATTTCATGTTCTTTAGGATTAATGTCATGCCTTCATTGGGTTCCAATATTTTAACTCAACTAATCTACCTTTCTAATAATCTTTCATATTAATTATCATTTCATGGATGAGTGCTCTCATAAATTCACATTCTTTAGACAATCCTACCATTGATTTTCTAAGTCATTTTGAGTTATGAAATAAATGCATTCAATCTAATAGTATTCTTTCATTAAAAATAAAAATAAAAAAGAATTTAGCAACACTAAAAATTACTTAGTAAAATAAAGATCATGATCTTCTAAAGTCTATGATCTAAGGAATACCAAACCAAAGTGTTCCAAAAAGTGGTCAAACCAAAGTGCCTACTTTTGCATGCAGCATCACCTTTGGACCATCCAGCCCATCTAACTATTCCTTTGAATGTCTAAAAGGTCTAAAAGCATCCTAATTGGATGGTTCTAGCATCTAAACCTTTCTAGTTTTGGTCATAGTAACCAGGTATAACTTTAGTTAAAACAACATTTTAAATTCAACTACCAAAGTGTGTTTTAAGATGATCAAATTTCCCAAATTTGGTGATTTTTTATTAAGTCATAAGTAAAGCAAGAGATATTAATTGAATATGTAAGATCATCCAAAGGTCAGGTTCTCGTGTTTAGAAGTGGGAGAGGTTTGTTTCAATGATTTGTTTGAGCACATTAGTTTAGGACTAATAAGGAGCATCAATGATGTGCGGGGTAAAATATTATTCTATTTTAGTTCTTGAATCAAATAATACAGCTAAATGATTTATTCGAAACCTATTTTAGTCTTAGCTTTACTTAATGAGGTGTCAAGAAGATAAAAGGTTTTATCACTAAAGATCTGGGCCCATATGTAGCAGGAGTACTCTTAGATATTTGTTTCTTGAAATAGGATGCCTTTGAAATGAAAAGAAATATAGTCGATATTAGAGGTCAATTGTTTATATGTATGAAATAGAAAAAATAAAAAATTTACATCTCTTGATGGAATAATCTAGAAATGCTTAACAATTATGTGTAATAAAAAAAAATATATTGGCTAGGTCATGTTGACAACTTTACAAAAATAAGTTACATATTTGTTTCCCCTTAGGATTTCTTTGTTTGCATTAATATAGATTGTTAGATGGATGGCTTAAATCATTGGATAGCTTAGATCATTGATATGAAGTTGTTATTTCTTTGTTTACATTAATATGGACTATTAGATGGATAGCTTTGATTTTAAAATTAGGTTTAAATTTTTTTCTTATATTAATATAGAGATTTATTTGTTTACATTAATATAGATTAGATGGATGGCTTTGACCATTAAGATAAGGATTGATTGTCAATTTGAAAAGAATAATGTAAAGAGATTTTATGAAAGGTGCCCACAAAGAAGAAAGACATAGAGTCTATAAAGAGATATTAGGAAAATTAGAGATGAGAGGAAGATCTAAGGAATTAACATGTGACAAGAAAAGAGAGACAAATTCTTTTTAAGGGCTCTTTCATCTAATAGGATAAAATAAAAATGATTAAAAATTTCAAATATACTAACATGGCACAAGGAAAATTAGGATTCTAAGATCATTTAGGTGAGATTACTTATTTGCAAAATATATCTTTGTTTACATTAATATAGATATTTATTTATTTACATTAATATAAACTATGAATTGGACGACTTTGATATGAAGATTAGGTTCTAATTTCTCTGTTTATATTTAAAAAAAGTATTTGCTTACACTAATATAGATTAGATGGACGGCTTCGAGCATTAAGATGATGTTTGATTGACAATTTGAAAATAATATAATTTAAAGAGATTTTAGAAGAGGTGCTTAGGAAAAAGAAAGAGATTGAGTCTACAAAAGATATTAGGAAAGGTTAGATATGAGAGATATTTAAAGTATTAACATGTGGCAAAAAAAGAGAGGTAAATCCTCTAAGGCCCATTTATCTAACTAGTAAGATAGTATAAAATAAAAATAATTGAAATTTCAAATATTCTAACATGGAAGGAGAAAAAACAAGGTTTTAAGGGCTTAATAAAAGTATGATTAGTTTAATATATAATAAATGAGGAATGCTAGCTTTATAGGCAGCAACCACACATGCAGCCCTCACCTATGGACACATGGGAAAGAGTACAACTAGCATGCCCCTTGAATTATGATAGACATTTGCCAACGTGTCCTCCAATGAAGGCCATATCTGCAGCTAGCATTATTCATTTATTATAATAAATGAAAGAGATAGATAGAGATTGCTAGTAGAGGATGTACTTAATTATGAATTAGAAGCAAAAATCCTTTAAAAACTCAAAAAGGAAGATAGAGATAAATGACAAAAGGTCATTTGGCAAAACTAATATACTGTTAGGTTAAAAAAAGAGATGACAGAAATTACCATGTGCCAAAATATTAGAGAGTTTGGCTTAAATTATCCATATAATTTAAGGGGTGATCCATATGTAAAGATGGCTTTGATCATTGAAAATGTAAGGCCCCGCCTATACTTTTTCCATAAAACCCAAATGAGATCAAGACACTAACCCAATTGGAGTGCTAAACACACTATTATATAAGGAGCATCCACTAACCACAAATTATTTCAAATCACTCTTTTGAAACTCACTTTTCAATGATCCAACCCACCCATCAGATTACTCAAACTTTGGATGTATCATAAACAAAAATTAAAATCATTGGATAATTCAAGCATCCTAAAAATTGTATTTTTGAGAGCTGATTTTAGACTGCTGTTATACAAAACTTTTAAGTGGTTAGTTTCCTATATGTAAAAAGCACAACTTTTAAACATTAGAATGATCTAATCCACATGCTTTTTAACTTCCTTACATCCAAAGCTAGAGAATTCAAATCATCAAGGCTGGAACCACCAAGTATGGTCAATTTGATGCCCACTTATGAGACAATATATTAGCATTCCTATTAGTTCAAAGGGATGTGTATATCATTATCCATCAAAATATATAGCAATGTATTAGTCAATCTCAATTTCATCAAAGTTAGACTAATATGGGGTGAGTTTGACCAACTTTCCCATCATGGAGCTAGATCAATGTTCATTGCACTTGAATTAGGCTAAGCTAGTTTGATTATTGGCCTTACTCTTCCAAAATTATCGTTAGTTCATATCTAAGCTAGCAAGAGTTTCACAAAACTTAGCCTAGCTCATTGGTAGTGGATTTCATCTTGAGCTAGGCTAAGCTTCAAGTTTAGGTGCATTGCTAGGGCAAATTGAAGGCTATCTTTAACTTAAAGAAAAACAAGGGAGGAGTTTGCAAGAGTTTAACAAAAACTGAAAATTTAGCATTATAAATTGAAATCCACACTCATTCCAAACAAGGGCGGAGGATAAATTGAAAATTGATAACCACACCCATTTTCAAGGAAAAAGCTATTTGCATTATGGCCCTAGAAGCTCTCCACTCCTTTTTTCAAATAATAAGATATTACACAGTGGGTCCTAAATGTTATCCTCAATTCTCACTTTCAAATAAGAAGTTATTTACATCGTGGGCCTTAATACTATCTATTACATACATTTTTTAATAAAAAGCTATTTACATGGTGGGCCTTAGATGTTATCTATTTTTACATATATTTTCAAATAAGAAGCTATTTATATGGTCAGCCTGCTAGAGTCAACTATTTCAAATAAAAAAAGTTATTTGCAAATAAGAAACTATTCATACAGATTTTCAAATAAAAAATTTTCAAATAAGATGTTATTGATATAGTGGGCCATAGAAGTTATCTACACCCATTTTCAAATGTAAGGTATTAAAATGCATGGCCTAAAAGCTATATACGTATATTTTCAAATAAGCAACTATAGTATAATGGGCGCTAAAAGCTATCTACACCCTATTTACACAGTAAAACCTAGAAGTTAAATATATATGTTTTCAAACAAAAAGCTATTTACATAGTGAACCATAGAAGCTATTAACGCTCATTTTTCAAACTTATGAAAGCTTGCAAAAAGGTTTCACAGCAAGCATAGCAGGTCCACAAACAAGTTCCATTGTCAATAAGTACTACCAAATAGGCTTTACAGCAAGCAAGGACCAACAATATGCTTTATGCATGGAGAGCCAAACATGTTGTGACAGCAATATATGCCAACAAACATATTCTTATTAGAGGCCCCTACTTTAGGCCCACATAGAATGCATATTATTTTAATATTTAAATATTTAGATAAAATTATAGTCAAACATAGTTATACTCATCTTAGCTCAAGTCAATCTTGCTTTAGCTCATCCTAACATCTTACAAAATCTAGCTAGTTCAAGTCAAGCAAGCTCAGACTAGATTGAGTGAAAACAAGATTTTGGACTCTCTGTATCTAGCTATATCAAGCTAGCATTATTCCAATTAAGATCAGACAAACTCAGGTCAAATTGAATGAGCTAGATAATAGAAGTAGGTGCACTTGCATTTTTACCATTAGTTCAAACAGGATATAACTATGATCCATGCAAACTGCAAGGGGCAGCATACGTATTTTAAAATGAAAAATGCTTTTCTTATGCAGAAAATGATGCCAAAAAGGGACTCAAATCAGCTGGGGTAATTTCTTGGATAATCTGATCTTTTCATCATGTTCAGCCTGCTTTAGATTGGCTTAACCACCAAAATTCATGACCACAAGATGATTTGAGCCATGCCCTTTTTGGTTTCAAATCATATATCCAAAGATCTAGTAGCTAGTGTGCATGACGTTTGGTGTGAAGCCCAAACAAGACAGGCCGAACAAGATGAACAGTTCATATCACCTAAATCTGATACTTATCCAGTTACAATCTTTTCCTACGTCGTGTTTCAAATCATATATCCAAAGATCTAGTAGCTAGTGTGCATGACGTTTGGTGTGAAGCCTAAACAGGACAGGCCGAACAAGATGAACAGTTCATGCCACCTAAATCTGAGACTTATCCAGTTACAATCTTTTCCTACGTCGTGATAGAAGAATTCTTTAGAAATATAAGGACCACCAAAACAAATGAGCGTTCTGCGTTTTGGCAGGATAAATCGTAAACGGAAAGATGAAAACGATATAAGGGAGATTCATGCAAAATCCAAACGACAAAATAAGATTTTGAAGAAGTCCAAACGATTACAAAAAGCAACAGGCGCTTCTTCATGCTACAGCTACATGGATAAAATACAAACGACAAACTAAAATTTTGAAGAAGTCCAAACCATCACGAAAAGCAAGGGGCCCTCTTCACGCAAAGTGCAGTACTACGGGGCTATCGCCAGCTCCGACTTAATGACACAAAGCAACTGAGATTTTAGCTAGCTTTGGCTTAAGTTGGTCACCCAAGAGAGAGGCTTCTTGAAGTACTGCTTTAGAAGGCCTTTGCTCAACAGAAAACAACAGTTATTACTACCTACTACCTGAATACATGCATGTTTTTCAGGAATAAACATTTAAAGAGTATCCAAAACACTATGCTGACCCAAGGCCAACTTCAGCATCAAAACCCAATCTGGTTTTCCACGTTTGAGTCTTAGAAATACGTTCAAGCAAGACGCCAACGCCAAAAGATTGAAGCAAATATTATAACAGAACATAAAAGAAAATAATACTATCTTACTTCACAGTTCCCTCCGCAAACAGGAGCTCATACGCAACCTAATTTCAAGCAAATCGGCTTTCATATATGAAGCATAAATAACGAACAATATATTTTTTGCTTTCTTGTAGGCAAAGTTGTTAGTTTCTATGTGCTATCAGCTGGTACTGTTTTCTCACGAACGATCATTGTAGATCTTCTTGTACTATTAATGATATCTTGTTAATATTCTAAAAAGAAGGTAACAACTAATAGTTAAATATAGAATCAGAAAATGTGTAAGCTGAAGAAAGAAGTTACTACTTATGCTTGGCCTTAGCAATCTTTTTCTTCCTTTTCTTTACAGCCTTCGGGATTTTTGTCTTACGAGCCTCTCTTTTCTCTTCCTTCACCTTCTTCTTGTTCTCTTTTCGAGCAGCTCTTTTATCAACTGTTGTCTTGGTGTCATTTTCTGATAATGATCTCTGCCCTTCCAAGTCACTTGAGCTCTCTTCTTCTCTTTCTGCTTCTGTTTCACTTCCACTGTCAACAGTCTGCAAGGCTGGACTTGCAAGGGATTCTTCTGTATGATTTTCTGCATTATCCTTCTGCGGAGTATCCATTGTAGAAGCCTTACGTACTCCTTGAAGAGACTGATTGAGGCCCGTTACTGTTTGATAGTAAATGCCTTCAGTGTCTTTGCCGTCCATAATCCTTGTTATATGGTCTTCGGCATTTTTCACATCCATTAATACTCTTGGAATGTATGACTGAAAGCAATACAAACAAGTTACAGATGTATTATAAGCATTTGCTTTGTAGGACTGAGCAGAATGAAACGAGAATATAAACTTCTTCAACTTCTAATGCATCAGATGCATAGGTGAAGCAATTAGGTTTTGGAATCTCTTGCAAAAGGTGAAATTTGGTCAAGAATCAGAACATGAACACAAATTATGAACAAAAGCAAGTTACTCTTATTTTATTTTGTGTTAGAGGAAACACGTTGACAGTTTGCTAGGGATCAGTCTCTCACATGTACAAACGTAGCAATCTTTAGTCATTCTACCATGGAAATTATTTCGAGATAGGATGATCATCTTTCCACTGACAACCATTAACTTGAGTTTTTCCAACCACAAAAAATGTTAACAAGGTTTTGAGGTCAACAGCTTGCATTATCAACTGATCAAGCTCTTGACTGATTGCTAATGTAGGTGTGTGCCCTTTCCGTATCCATCTAATGCAATGACAATCATTAACACGGTTTTGCAGGTTAACAGCTTCCATGGTAGTTAATTACCTGCACAAATACGGAATCTGCAATTTCATCCTCTGGGGATAATTCTTTTCCTCTTTCTAAAATATTCTGCTGAACCTGAAACATATGATACCAAATGACAACTTTTATGTGGATTGAAACTAAAATGCAAAATAATATAAGGTATAATAGATGAGTGAACCTTCTCTAAATAGCTCTCCACAGATTCATCAGCGATAGATGTATCGACTATGAAATCAAACAGCTCCCGGACAGTCATCACTGCTACTCCGTGCTTTTTAAAGAAATCCTGTAATAGCCAGTAATCACATGATTACTTTGATTTATCCTGTATACAATGCACTGGGACATCCATTGACCATGGCTGTAAGAACTTACAGAAACATGAAGACAATCCTCACGTAAGAAATCTAGTGCATGGGGATGGTCAAGATCCACTGATTGAGATACATCAATGATGTACAAGTTACCCTGCAGAACAGTTGTTAACTGCCACTCAGAAATGAAAAAGAGAGAAAAAGTTGTGACATACTGGAAGTTGATGTTTGACGGGAAAAAAAATTGGGGTCCAGAAGTAAGAAGTTTCAATGTAGTAAACAGGAGTCGCTTCCAGTGTGAGGACATTAGAACTAATGCTTGTTACCTCGAAATAAAGAATATTATATTCACTTAAGTCCCCATGCACCAATTTGCATTTCTGGTATAATTTCCGCATTGTAGTAATCATCTGTCATTCAAAACCCTAATTGTTATCTCTGAACCACAAGAAGTTGCAACAATCATTAAAGCAGTAAGCAGTGATGAGACACAACAAAAATATCCAACTGACAGCATACAAACATTCTTTTTTCCTTTTCAAAAGAATAATAGAAAGTTGGAAGTTCTAAATGGAAATTTTTCTTTGATGCTGGTGGAAAGAAATATATTATTCACTCATGTGCATGGACAAGTCAATAACAGTGCAGGTTCTTCGGCAAGGATGGGTCCATTGGGCTTATTGTTATAACTGTGGGATGTCTCTCTTTATGTTTTCTCTCTTCTTTCTTTTGAATATGAAAAATTTTATGGAGAAACCAAAAGGTAACTGATATCTGTTTCTGCGTCATATTTCTTCTTTCCAATACAAGTTGGGGGAAAGAACTTACAGCAGGAGCGGAGAATGAGATGTTCTGAAAAATGAAAAAGTACAGTACTGCCTTGAGTTTAGGGGAGAAACAAAACAGAAAAGAAACAACCATCCAGATATGACCAAACAAAGAGCAAACAGCATATAACTGGTTCAGTCAAACAAAAAAGTATGTGCTCCACCCCAAGGAAGGGAGGAAACACTGCAGAACAAAAACAACAACCCAGAAGTGACATAACAAAGAACTAACGGTTGAATGGGTTCTCAGTAGCAAACCATCTTTGGAAATGATTTCCACCCAGTTCTTTCTTTAATCAACTCATTGACTTCAATTTCTTTGAACCCAATACCAGTACTATGCTCTACTCTTCATTGCTATCTTGCATTCATAACAATGAAAAATGAGTGTGTGAGTGTGGCACAAGGTGCAAGAGTGGGTCTCAATCATGCAGGTCAACAGTTCAAGTGTGTTCAAGGGTGTGTGTGAGTATTTTACCTAACATTCTCATGGTTCAGAAAACAAAAGAGAAATAATGTAAACAAAAGTGGAAACTCGGGAAAAAGTCACTTGATACCATGGGTTTGGTTTACAGAGAGAGAGAGTGTGGGGAGATGGCGACATTATGATGGAAAAGGAAAATCAGTTAGCAAATCTCCACTTCAAACAGAAAACATGAATAGATTAAGGACAGCCGAGCATATTTTTCAATTTAGGAAAGGAGAAGCATAAAAGCTCCATTTCAATAATGAAAATCAGACAGATCTCCATTTCCCACTGACAAGAATAAAATTATCTCATAAAATGCAAATTGCATGGTCACCTAATGCCAAGGCAAGAAAAATCTAGGGTTCTTTTGCTTTCTTTTGCTGCTTCTTACAATATAAAAAAGAAAACAGTTTTTTAGGAAATTTAGATATAGTGTGGGGGAGGAAACCGCTGTATTGTTTTCAGAGAATGTAGCAAAAGGGGGAGAGGAAAAAAGAAAATCACTGTATAAGCGAGATCATTGCCACGCTTGCCCTAGAAATCTTAAAAAACAAGGATGGGTATGCACTTACTGTAAATCAGCATGTGACTACCATTTCCAGTCAAAGGTGCTACCTTCAGAAGGATAAAAGCAAACACCATCCTAATCAGAAGGGCAAACAAGGAAAGATTTAACCAGAAGAAGAGCAACATATCAGACTCCCTCCTTCGGCAGGTCAATCCCTCAGCATATGTTACTAGCAGTCCAGATGCTAATACAAATTGCAAGCTTCACCTCCAAGATCCCATCAGTATGATCACCAAACCTGAACAGCCCCATTACTAAAGCATCCAGCTTTACACATTCTTGGAGATTACCTTCAACTGTCAAAGAAATAAAAATGGTACTGAGCCTAGATTGAGGCACTTGCTTGGACTGCCAAAACTTCCAGCATCATGTGATTCATAGTTGATGCTGTACAGTCCTTAGAGATAGAGATCAATGTGAATGGAGTGAGGACCAATTATGGTCCAAACAATACCTCCCCAACTCCAGCTGCATTAGGTTCCCCATGATAAAATTGTCAAGCTTGAAGCAACCAAAGGGACGAGACCAGGTTCGAAAGATCAAGAACAAGTGCATTCCAAATACTTTGGTGTTTTTCATGATCTGTCAAGTACTCTACTTGATACAACACTGTAAGGAAAAAGGTTGGCCACCCAAATGATGAGGCTACGTATATGCTATATCATACCGCCCAAATAACTTGTCTTTCCTTAAATATTCATTGCTCCTATCTTTCAAACCATTGAACCCAATGCAGAAAAGTAAGACCCATAGCAGACTCCTTCCATAAGACATTTAAGGAGCCTCCATGATCCCACTAAGATCGCCAAGGTTTCAGCATAACATAACTGACCTTGAAAAGAGATAGGACAAAGCTGCATATATCTGGAACGGCCTTGAATGGTGGATGGATTTGCACCCATCGTGGCACATAACAAGGCTATTAGCCATAATCCACGTGATGATTCTGGTAGCTCAATGTCATTATTTTATTCGACATGTACACAAGAGAGAGTGAGATATGGCAAGGTTTGAAGTGGAAGGACCTACAATGAAAAAAATAAGTGGACATCCAAAATTGTCATTATTGATATATTCCAATGGCTTATGGACCATCCCAATCTTACAGTTAGAGAGATTCCATTTAAATAAGAAAAATTTGTTGGTCAGCCACTTAGCAATAGAAGCTAACCCTCATTGACACCTAGTGTGACTAGAAATTTTGAACGGCCAAGGAAATGATACCCTAAACAAAGTGTCACTTGTCCTAATATTGTCCAAAAACTTCACTGACCACTAGTAGTTTCCATCCAAACCACGGATCCCAATGCTCTGTTGGCAGCCTTTCATCTCCCAACCACTTCAAAAAGACATGTTATCCTTCAAAAAAGGCCATGTCAATAGGATGCCTTCTTCAAAACTTGATAACCATTTTCCCTGCATGCAGCTGCTTGTTGATTCTAAGTCTTTTGATTCCTAGACTCCAGCCTTGTTGGCTTCTATTGGCCTCAGGTCCAAGACACCTTATGTCATCTTTTGCCATCCTCCAGTCATTCCGCAACAAATCTCTTTACATTTTGCTCTAGAGTATCCATAACAACGATCCTAGTAGAAGAAAGACATAAAATACAATAGCAAGTTACTAATGTCAGCTTGATAGGGACGACCACATCAACCCCCACTCCAAAGCCTCCTATCAACATTCCCCCACCCCAAAACAAAACCCAAACCCTGGAAACGGCCTTTTTCCATCCTAAGTCTCCTCTCACACCAGGTCCTAGAGAATTTTCAGCAGTTTACTGACGTAAAATAATAATGTCATTCATATTCTGAAAGTAGAATATATAAAACTCAATTATATCAACCTTAGATCATCCATCAAATCAACCTTGGCAGCAAATTAACTGGCTTGTGTCTCACCAACTAAATAGAACAATAATGGAGAAGAGGACCCCCAAAGCAGAGAACAAACAAACACCAGGTTGCTAGTACACACTTGAAGAGGAGGCAAGAGCCCTCGCAGCTTAGCACCCCACCCATGCCAAGAGCAGGTAAAGGGGAACCAACCGAGAATCCACTCTGCCCCAAACCCTTCAAGGTTTTAAACAATCCTTTAGGAGCACTATTTATTGATCAAAACATAAAATCAAAGTGATGACAGCTTTGCTAGTCTAATTCATTTCTTCATAGATCATATTCTGATCATGAGTCAATCATGTAAGCCTGCGTCTACACTATTTATCCTTTTAAATATCTATTGTCCAGCAATTGAGAGGCAACATACTTGCTGACAACTTAAGCATCACGGGGGATGTGACAGCCAGCAAAAGAGAGCATCCTGTTAATTGCCTCAAATTTCCTCATTCTCCTCATAAGAATGCCACTGCAAGCCCCTTATAACAATATCTCTAAAATGTTTCTCTCCTTGTTCTGTAATAAGAACGATGAAGGACATAACCAATCACCAACAAAGTCAAGAGCACCAGATCTACACTTCACCTTTACAATGTACATGTGTTTATAAATTGACAATTTCTCTAATATGACATCAAAACATGAACTCTCTTCCACCATCACCAATCCATACATTGTCTCTGTCTTTCTGAAGAAGCAAAGTATAGAAGAAACCAATGGCATTATCACCCTCTTTCAGCCATTTAACTCTCAATTTGACCCCTTCAATATAGCACTATCTTTTGCATCATCATTCTAAGAACTGCCTTTCCTAGCACATCTCCAAAGAGAGCAAAAGACTATCATGTCCAAGTTAGATTTCTTCTCTCACGCTATGTAGTCACAGGTGCGACTAGTCGCTAGGCGCAAAAAGGTGCAGCCATGTAACTCAACTAAAGCAAGGCGCAGTGGGTTTAAGGGGCAGTGCGACTAGGCGCGCCTAGTTATGCAACCTTCTGTGCCTTGCACCTTTCACTTTCTGCGCACTGTACATGATTTAAAACACTTATTTTTCCCTTTCTTCTTCTTCTTTTTCGTCCCAAACTTCCTTTCTTCTTCTTGCGACCATCGTCATCTTCCCTTGGCAATTGAAGCTTTCTTAAAGTGATTAAAGGTAAGAAATTACAGATTTATGTCGAGTATTTCTCTATAATTACTTTTCTGAAAAAAAAAAAAAAGAAAAAAAAAAAAGAGGTAAAAACAGCGCCCTTTTTTTAATGACCAGTGCTTGATTTTTGTCTAAAATGTCAACATATCTACACCCTAATGCTAAAAAAGAAACCTCCATTTCATCATTTCCATTTCTTTTCATAGATTTAGTGTAGAATTTACTGTTTTTTCAGTTTCATGTATTTTTTATAGAAAATTCCAATATATATCAGTATTTTTTTTCCTAATTTTTTGTGGAATACATCCATAGGTTTGCATTATATAGCTAAAATCAACATTTCATGGTCTTGTTTAATTTTATTTTTTTTTACCTCTTTTCCTTTTTTTTCATTAATTTCCATTGACAACCATAAAACACAATATATAGTAGGGTTTTTTTTGTTTGTGTTCGTTTTTGTAATAAATGTGTAAATGTTTCCATGATAATATTAAAATCGACAATCCTACATCAATGTTTTCTTATTTTGCATGTTTTATTTACTGTTTCTTTTGCTACTTTCTTCTAGAAAAACATGAAATACATCACTGTTTTTTGTTAATTTCAGTACCAATGCCAAAATAATCATTCTAATACTAAAAAATGAGAATTCCACATCATACTTTTAATTATTTGTATGTTTTTTTCACTTTCTTTGTTACTTTCTTCTAAAATTCATGAATTAAATTACTGTTTTTTTGTTAATTTCAGTACTAATGCTAAAAAAAGATT
This sequence comes from Warburgia ugandensis, assembly GCA_035236585.1. Classification (NCBI taxonomy): domain Eukaryota; kingdom Viridiplantae; phylum Streptophyta; class Magnoliopsida; order Canellales; family Canellaceae; genus Warburgia; species Warburgia ugandensis. Next base: position 40,930,597 of record CP141128.1, on the reverse strand, counting down.
CTAATAATAAAATATGATGATTCCACATCATACTTTTCATACTTTTTATATTTGTTTACTGTTTTTTGGTTTTTTTGTTACTTTCCTGTAAAATTCATGAAATACACTTCTGTTTTTTTGTTTATTTCAGTAGTTAACTAAAAAAATCATTCTAATGCTAAAAAATGAGAATTCCACATCATCGTTGTCATAATTTGTATGTTTTTTCCCTGTTTTTTGTTTTTTGTTTTTTCTTTTGTTACTTTCTTCTAAAATTCATGAACTATAGTCTATTTCTTACAATCCTATATAAGAAAAGAAACAAATGTGTATTGTTTCCATTCTAATGCTAAAAAGTGATAAATCCACAACAGATTTTTCAGATCAACTACGTTTCCTTTAACAGTTTTCGACTTTGTTAGTTTCTTATGTTTGTTAACTTTGTTTATAGGGTTCAGCTTAGGTTTCCATTCGACAAAACATAGACTATAATATGTCTTCATCAATGGGTTCCAACAATGCATCATCAAAATCAATGGATCCAGGATGGGAATATGGAGAGGCAAGGGATCCAACTGACAAAATTTTAGTTTGGTGCAAGTTGGGTAGCAATAGGTATAGTGGTGGAATATTTAGATTGAAACAACATTTGATGGGCGGTCACAAAAATGCAAAAGAAAGCTCTCTTGTCACTCCTAACATATCTAAGAAGATATTAAATTATATCAAAGAAGAAGAAAGAGAATAGAGAGAGTAATAAAAGAGATAGAGAGGTCATAGAATTTATTTGGTTTGCATGATGATGATGATGATGATGATAGTAACGAGGTAGAGGAAATTGACAGTACTAGGGCTGGTGGTATTTCCATTGGAAGCAAAAAGCACAAGGGAAAGGCACCCATGCAACAAACAACAAAGAGGCCTACTGAATATCTCTTTACTCCCAACCCTGAGGCCTAGGGTAAGGAAAAGGTACCCATGCAGCAGATGATAATGAACAAAGCTTATAAAGAGTTTAGGACAAGAACGTGCAATTACATCGCCTCTTGGTTCTATGAAAGTAGGATTGCATTTAATGCTGCTCGTTGTCATTCCTTTCAAACCATATTAAAGGCAGTTGAGCAACATAGTCTAGGTATATATCTTATGCTTTAAATAATTAATAGTCTAATACTTGTTTTAGCCTTTTACCTATTCGTACAATCTTATTGACTAAGGTTTCAAGGCACCCTCATATCACAAGTTGAAGGTGAGTCTTCTCCAGAAGCAAGTAGAGAAGACAAAAGAATACATAGAATAACGTAAAGCTGATTGGATTAGGTATGTGTTCAGTGTTCATTTTCACACCCTTGTATATTTGTCTTAAGGAAACACTAAAGTAAGTGAATGACTTACAAGCAATTCTCATTTATGCTTTTAAGGTATGGGTACTCTATTATGTTGGATTGGTAGACCGACAACAAGGGTGCACCCTTGTCAACTTTCTAGTTAATTGTCCAACTGGAACAATTTTTTTGAAAATCTATTGATGGATCTGTGCACATCAAGAGCGCAACTTAATACTTGACATGCTGAAGAAGGTGATAGATAAAGTAAGAGAGAAAAGTGCAGTTCAAGCAATTATTTAGTTTTATATCTATAATTTGTTAAGTATTTAACTTGTTTATGATGCAAGTTTACCTTATATAATTTTACCTTTGCCTATTTTAGGTCATAACTAACAATGCCTCTAACTATGTAGCTGCAAGAAGGGAGTTAATGGTGAGGAGGTCACATTTATATTGGACCCCTTGTGCGGTACACTACATAAATCTGATGTTAGAGGACATCAGCAAATTGCCAATTGTTAAGATAACTGTGGCAGAAGCTAGGGTGATGATGATGTTTATTTATAGCCACACACATTCTTCATCTTATGAGAAGATTTACAAGGAAAAAGGATTTGATCAAACCTGCAATGACGTCTTTCACCACCAACTTCCTTCAACGACACACTATATAAATCTGATGTTAGAGGACATAGGCAAATTGCCAATTGTGAAGAAAATTGTGGCAGAAGCTAGGGCGATGATGATGTTTATTTATAGCCACACACATATCCTTCATCTTATTAGAAGATTTACTAAAGAAAAAGGATTTGGTAAAACCTGTAGGGACGCATTGCGCCACTAACTTCCTGAGTTTAGAAAGCATTCACAATTTGAAGACAGACTTGAGGGCAATGTTTCGCTATTCGGTGTGGATGAATGATAAATAGCCAAAAAGACCTGAAGGTAAAAGGGCTGAAAGAATTGTGTTGCGTACCAACTTTTGGAACCACATCCTCTTTTGTTTGAAGATCATGGCCTCACTTGTAGAGGTTTTGAGGGTGGTGGACGGTTAGGAGAAGCCGACGATGGGATACATCTTCAAGGCCATAGCCAGGGCCAAACAAAAGATTCAAGCTAATCCAGAGCAGGATGAGTGTCAAGCAACCCATATTTGGGGAATCATAAACAATAAATGGAGTTCTCAATTTCAACAGCCTTTGCATGTAGCTGGATATTACCTTAACCCATCCTTCTACTATGGCCGTGACATTGAAATTGAGCACAACAGTGACATCAAGAATGATATAATGCATGCCCTCAGTAAGCTATATGATAAAGAGGTGGTTGACTAAGATATCCACTTATAGACATGCTAAAGGCTTCTTTGACAATGACCTGGCAATACGTAAGAGAAAATCATAACCCCTTATAAGTGTTTTATGTTGTTCTATGTTTTAACTTCTAAATTTTATTTTTATACTATTCTAAGTTTTTTAGTTTTTTAACTTTAATTTTCTTGAACTTTTGTAGGTGAGTGGTGGATTAACTTTGGGCTGAAGCCCTACATCTTCAAACATTCGCCATTAAGGTCCTCTCCCAGATATGCAGTGCATCTCCTTTGAGCGGAACTGGAGAGTCTTTGAGAATGTAAGCTACTTAGATAATAAAATTTAGTACTAATTAGTTATTTAGTTATTACCTTTACGTTCATTATTTTCTAAATTTACAAGTTTATTTTTTTCAGAACCACACTAAGACGAGGAATAAGCTGCATGCTAAGACATTAAACGATCTAGTATACATGCAATACAATCAGTGCCTTCATTGTTGACACGAGAGTTGTTTGAAAATGCAAACATATATAAATCCTACTCTGTTACTAGAGGTCAACGAAAGCGATAAGTGGATTGTTCAAGAAGATGCTGGAAATGAGCTGGTACATCCAGTTGATGACCTCACTTGGTTAGATATTGAGCTCGCTAAAGGATCAAGTGAACGTGATGCTCCATCTACTAGGCAGTACCAGCGGTGGGGGAGAGGACAGAGGGGTAGTTGCATTTCTCAATCTCAACAAGAATCAGAGGAGGATGTTGGAGAGCAGGACAATGACGTTGATGAGGAGACTGAGAAGGATGTTTATATCTCTCGAAGAGATGATTCTGTTGATGATCCCGATCTTCCTGGTGAGGAAGAGGTATAGGAAGATGACTCTTAAGTCTTAATTTTTAATAGTTAACTTTAACATTTGCTTTACTTTATTTATGTAACTGATGTTTGATTGTTTATTGTTCTTAAATTTACAGAAATATAGTAGCAAGGATGACGAGGCCACAAGGGATTGAGGGAGTAGCAAGGAGACTAGTATTATGATAGCATCGCTATCATTGTATTTGTATGATTCTAAACTTATATATTGGTGTATGGTTGTTTGGCTTAACCTTAGGTGGTTGTTGTTGACATGTTGATTTATTACTTAAGAATTTCATTTCACTCATTTGACAAGTATTTATTCATATCTTTATATTTCTATGTTTTATTTTTTTTTGAATTTTTCTTAATTTTTGGGATTTAATTTTATTGTTTTACTTTTTTAAATATTTAAATTACTTAATTTTGTGCCTTGTCACCTAGTCGCGCAACTAGGTACACCTAGTCCCTCTAGATGCAAGTCGCACCCCTTGTGCCTATGACTACATAGCTCTCATGATTCTAGTTTTCAAGCATTGAGCTTGTTTACCAACCTTCCTACAATGTTCATTGCTTAAACTTCTCTTTAGAAAGGCCTTGAGCCTTTTAAAGAATAGCTCAAAGTCAAGGTCTCTTAACCATTCCAGCTTGTAAAGAAAGTGTGTAGGCCCCCAATAATTGATAACCATGTCCACAATGGTTAGCCGATGTTCTAACTTCCTCCTCTAGACCAAGTCACTAGAGAGCTACAGTAACTTCAATAATATCACAGATGGAAATCCAGACACAAGTCTACAACTATGAATATATAGAAGAGAAAGGGATGTGGTTGGACCAAGTAAACTGTCATCAATTAAAGGAAGGTCCAAAACTCGTGCCAACACAAAATTCAAGGATGTTCACATTACCTAACAATGCTAGATTGAGAATTCTTCCTAGCATAAAACAATTAGCATTAAAGACAACAGCCAAGAACAATAGATCTCTCCATTCTTATTAGCCTCCTCTAAGACTCCTTACCATCATAATTAGAACAAAAGACTAAGGGAAGCCCAAAAATCCCTACTCAATCATGAAACCAAATCAATACTAACTAGGTCTCAACCTGAGTCTCTAGCTTAGTTAATCTAACCATAATTTTTGTGTCCCCAACATCCCTATGAAATCTTCATCACATCAAGTAACACCCACTCATAACAAAAATCACAACTGAATTGAGGGAATACTTGCACCAATCTCTCCAATTTTGGTTTCCAAAAGTAACATATGCAACATTTTTGCATTTATAAAACACAATATAGAATGCTAAAAAGGTTGCCAAGAGAGTAGTGAGGCATAACTCAAGGCACATGATGATCTCTATAATAGATTAGGATCAAGAGAAGGTAAGAAAGATGTGTTCAAACTTGCAAAAACAAAAGAACGAAAGCGTAAGAATTTAAACCATGTTAAATGTATTAAAAGTGATGACCAAAGAGTACTAGTAAAAGATAATGAGATCAATCAAAGATGGGAAAGTTACTACCCAAAATTTATAGCAATGACAATTGTCATGAGAATATAGAGATTGAAAAAACCATAAACCCAAATAACACTAGACTACATAGATATGACCGTTGGATTAGGATACTTCAAGTGAAAGAGGACTAGAAAAGATGAAATTAGGAAAGGCCCTAGGGCCCGATGGTATACCTATAGAGGTATGGAAGTGTATGGGAGATACTAGCATAGTTTAGTTGACAAAGTTATTTAACAAGATTGTAAAGTCAAAAAAAATGTCATTGAATGCAGAAAAGCTCTATCATACCAATTTATAAGAATAAAGGCGACATATAGAGTTGCACTTATTATTGTGAGATCAAACTTATGATTCATACCATAAAAACTTTAATAGAGAGTGATTGAGAAGAGGCTATAGCATGCAATGAGTGTATCAAAAAACTAGTTTGGTTTCATGCCTAGGAGGTCTAACATGAAAGTTATTTTCCTCCATAAACAATTAATAGAGAAATACAGGGAGAAGAGAAAGAACCTTCACAGTCTTTATTGACTTAGAAAAAGCTTATGATAAGGTCCCCAAAGAAATAATATTGGGGGTATTGGGTGGGAAAAGAGTTTCATGAGGGCAATAGACATAACTAAGGATATGTATCAAGTAGTGGTAACAAATGTTAGAACCACTAGCAAAGAGACCGATAATTCCCTATCACCACAAGATTGCACCAAGGATCGGCATTAAGCCCATACCTTTTCAATTATGAATGAGTTAACAAAACATCTACACAAGGAGATTCCATGGTGCATATTATTTGCAGATGATAGAGTTTTGATGAACAAGACAAGGGTGGCGTAAAACAAACAGAGATGCTATAGAGTCTAAATGATTTAAAATTAGCCGAACTAACACAAAGTGTTTAGAATGCAATTTTAGCAAGGAGAGGAGTGGGTGTGAAGCACCAATAAAGATTGATAACTTAATAAGTCCCTTAGAAAGACCACTTTAGATACTTGGGATTGATAATTCATGAAAGAGGAAAGATTGAGAGGCATGTTACCAGAGAATCTAGGTGAGTTGGAATAAATGAAGATGTGCCTCTAGAGTGTTGTGTGATTGGCGGGTGCAACTCAAACTAAAAGGAAAATCTATAAGATGTTGTAAGGCTAGTCATGCTCTATAGATCCGAGTGAATAACATGTGTGTAGAATGAGTGTAGCCGAAATGAGGATGTTGAGATGGATGAGTGGCAAAAGAAGAAATGAAAACATTAGAAGAAACTTAGGATTAGAACCAATAGGTAACAAGATGAGGGAGGGTAGGCTTAGATGGTTTGGACATGTCTAACGAAGACTGAAAACAGTATTGGTTAGGAATGAGTTGATCCAAGTCGAAGGTCTAAAAGAGTTAGGGGAATAACCAAAAGAACACGAATAGGAGTGGTGAGAAAAGAGTTCAAAACTTTTAGACTAAATGAAGCCATAACACCTAAGAGAGGAGAATGGAGGTACAAGATTCATGTGGCCAACCCTAATTAGGATAAGGCCTAGATGATGATGTCAACGATTCTCCATGTGCTTCTTCACCCTGCTCAAGCCCTCATTTCCAGCTAGGGATATTCATAGCAAATCAATGGCCCAACCATCAACCCAATTGTCAACTCATCCATTCCAACACTAGGATTCCTGACTACTTCACTAACTTTTCATATCCTATGCCTTCTTTGTCGTAAAACTAGTTTAATGTTGTCCCTATCATTGTGTGAGTTCTTTCATCTCTCCTATAACATTGGAAATTAACACACATTGCCTTGTCTTCCATGCCCTCAAAGATGGATTGACTTTAATAAAATAAAAAATCCTTCCACACATTACGGTATAGAATGAGAATTTTAGCCAAAACTCAGAAAAATTTACAAAAGAGATAAAACAAAATTCAATGTTTGATACAAAACTTAGGTATTTCACATAGAATTTTTACCCAACAAAGGAAATATTTTATCCAAGATACAAAGGAAGGAATCTATCACACTTTTCTCTCACTTTCAAAGTGAGGGCTAGAGAAGCTCTTTCGAAAATGTAAAATGCCGAAGAATCTTAATTTTGGCACCCTTACACCGGAGAACAGTTGATGGGGACCATCATCCCACCTTTTTCTTACGTTATAGTTTAGTTTTACTGTAGATATTTACTACTGAGGGTACTAGGTTTCTCAGTGTGTTGTGACTTAAGTAGGGACAATTTTGTCTTTCCCCTAGATTAGTGTTGGATGTCCCAAGATCCTTTTCTCTCATGTGTAAGGAGTTTTTGGATGAATAATGAATGAAGATTACGTTATTGGTAGATTCCTAGTTCTAACTTCCTTAAGCCGCGTTCAATACAAGGCCAAATTAATATCGTTTCATCCTGTTATGTAAGTCAGTATTTTTTCTACTTTATCTTTTCACGGTGGATTTTTGTACTGCGTGTGGTTACATGATCTGTGTCAGTAATAATCTATAATTGTTATTATGCATTAAATTCCTGAAACTCTAGATCCGAAGCTTAATCAAGACCATTCATCATTCAGAGGAATGATTCGGATTAAAACTTCGATCTTACCTTAATCACTAGACATCTGGGATCATTAGCAAATCATGTAATTCGTGTAGGCCATTCATGCTTATTAAGGCTGATTTCTGGATGTTAAAAATGCTAGTAGTAGTTTAATTTATGTTTTTCTTATTTAAATTAATTCTGATCTAATATCAACATATAGATTAGGCCATTTTGAATGATGTCCTACAACAGTTCTTGTAAAGGTATTATTTGATTTATGAGCTCCTATATAGTGTTTCAACATTTGCTTGTATAATTTAGCACACAAATGTACACAAGGAACAAGCGAGCCTAGTAATCCAATCCAAAATGTCATTTGGGAGGTCACAACTTAGATCATGCATCAAATATTCTCCATTAGATGACCTTAACTCGATAATTGTGTCTTTGAATAAATGCCTCAAGTAGTATGGTAGTTTAATCCTCCCCAATAGGAGAGCCACTCACAATTAGGGGATCTTATGGCTATTGCATATCTGAAATGTGCATATGGTTTCCACATCCACTTATATTGGTTTCTTACTATTTTGCTATGTCTTTGTTATCCTTTTGAAGAAGGGAAGCCTTGGCGCAACGGTAAAAATTGTAGCCATGTGACCTTGAGGTCACAGGTTCAAGGCGTAGAAACAGCCTCTTGCAAAATGCAAGGTAAGGCTCTGTACTTTAGGCCATTGTGGTCCGCCCCTTCCTCGGACCCCGCATAGGCGAGAGCTTCGTGCACCGGGGTTGCACTTTGCTATCCTTTTAAATTTAGAAAAAAAAAAAAAAAGGTTTTCCCTAAAACTTCTTTGAAACAAAATACCAAAAATTTATTACACCAATCAAGAAGCCATGTATTATTACACCAATTATTGCACCTTTCCCAAGCAGCCTTTATTGATTGTTGTAACATGGCATCCCCCACACATCTGAAACAGCATAGTGATTCACAAATGACTGTCTTTTCTCTCAGTGTTGCAACCCATGCAACGTGGTCCTATCATATATGTCATGTTGGTCCTAATGCATAGGTATTATTAGGTTGATTTCAGCTTCTAGACTCTCTTATTCCAAAATTGTTTTTTATTTGGATTTATTCACTAAGACCTCTTGCATTTTTATATATCCAAACTCATTGATCTGCAGCATTTCAAAACGCAAACCTTCTGTTTCATAATTAGAGTGAATAATATAGATATCTAGGGACAAATTAAAGACAAAAATGCAAACCACACCTCAACATAACTTTCACGCAACTTGTCCTCAGATAAAGCAGCATCCTTGAGACGAGGTGCGGCCCAACCTGCTTTTCCTAGAGCACATAGCCAAGAAATATTTACTTGTGAGATCAAGTTCAGAAACCTAATTGTCCAGGTGAGACTAGGACAAAATCAAGATGCACCAACTATATAATAAAACTAATTGGCAAAATAAAAACAGCTTATGAGAAGACCAAGAGGGTTCTGTTCCCACAATGAAATCAATCCTATATATCTGACTTCAAAAGAATACATAAGACACAAGGTTTTGCAGGTCATTGTAACAGTCAATGTAACCTCCTAGAACAAGAACAAGAGGATGTTAATGATGTGCATAAGACTCAAATACCTATGAATTCCATAACCAAAACATGAAGCCTCAAGAGATGTGGTGTTGGGCACCTAATTCCTGCTGCCTTTAACCTACAGTTCAGAAAAACAAAATTTTGAAGAAAAACAAATGTTTAGTAATAGCATTCAAAGTTCATCATAAGAAATCTCAATATTTCTCACATGAAAGGCTGAAAGGTAAAGTACACAAATAAGAAGGATCTATCAATTAAATAATCACATGTTACAGCCATAGAACACTTTCACCAAGGATAAAAGATGGAAAATCTCATTTTTGTTCTGGGCAAGAACTCAAAAAGTTGAAAGGTATAAATGTTATAGCCATAATGATGATTAACTAAAGGGGATATTATGGTTTCCTCCTAAAAAGTAATCAGAATTTTTTGATAAATCAGTGCTGCCTAATGCTTGAATCTATAACCAGGCTATGAGTTAAAGGACATAAATTTATCATAACAAATATGCAGATATGAGAATTGGCCCTTATTCACCCCCATGCAGTAGCTCCTTATCTCAAGGCAGTTAGAATTGCAAGCACGTCAAAATCGAACAAGTTCAAAGATTATTGTCAATGCATCAGTTATAATATATTTGCCTGATATATGAATGTCTCTACAGACAGATGCTGATACAAGAGGTTGAAAAACATTGTTTCCCAGTTTAAATTCACAAAATCAGAGAGAAGATTTTCCAAAAAAAAAATATGTCAACACCATAGAAAAATTCAAGGATCCTAAGGACCTTTATCCTTGTTTAAAGCCCAACTTTTAGCAGAAAAAAAAAAAACAAAAAGAATTCCGCATCGAATAGCTAATTGTCAGTTTCCATTCATTGAACTTCATTAAGCTGGTCAAAAGGTCATTGAGATTGCTCCAGAAATTCCATTTCTCTTGGTGTATCCACTCATACTTGAACATGCTCTTGATTGAACCGCTTTTTTCTTCAATAAGGATGGTGACTTCCAACTAATGCAAAAATGAAAAAAGGTAGACAACTGTTGTAGTATTATCATTTTGAGAAACACTGAAAGAATTGAATATAGCTTCACAGAATCTAGAGGAAGAAATAGTAGAAAAGAGAGGTTTCCGTATCAGAAATCAGCCAAGCTTATTTAATTGTCAAAGCAAGAAAAAGACCAATGGTTAAGCACACCCAAAACCATGGCAAAAATACAGAGCAAGGAAGGAACTAAACTCACAGAAAATTCATATCTCAATAACTATAAAAGCGTCCATTCCATGTATATTTATAGACACTCCAGTCCTCATGATACCCCCAATCAGAAGCAAACTAGACTTCCTAGACTCTATGACTAAGTTCAGTAGCAAGAAAGAAATCTTTGCAATTTTATTTACTGAAATACAGATTGCCATCAACAATCCTATTGAAAATAGAAACTTCCCTAAAATAACTTCTAACATAAGTAGGAAACTACTGGAAACCAGAAAGCAACCAACTCCTAAACAGTTATAAATCCCAGGATACCCTGAAATACAGTTCACTTGAACAGAACCGTGTCAACAGTACCATACTTTCTCTTCACCTGAATGGAGCTGTGTGAATAGTGCTTTTCTATAGAAGATTGCACCATATTACCACCCCCATCTTTGACCTTCAATGTACAAGATATTGGATAAAACCTTCCAATGGGCATTAGACATGAATACAGGGGTGGTGGAAGGTATGTATAAACAAGCTGGTCGAAAATACATAGATCATCTCCCAGAATACATACATGGTTAAGTTCAGTACCTCAAAAGATTTCTCATTTCCTTTTCCGCCCATGTCTGTACCATTTTTCTAGGATTGTGCTTACAGTATCCATGTCTGAAACGGTAATCACCTTGTACATATCGGTCTCTGTCCCTGAAGTAGTCACATACCAAAAATATTAGTAACCACATAGTTTTCTATGAGGGACATACTTAAATGAACCCAAAACAGTGTTCAAGAAACTTACTTAAATACAAGAATAGAGGTTTTATATATTTTAATTGCTAGTTCCTGATCATCTGATTTTGTTGCATGGTAAACATTTGCCTGACAAAACAAAAAGGCAAAAGCACATAATATTGCAAACAACTCAGACCTTCCATAATTTCCAAAATGATAAATAGTTTTACAAATACCAATAAACTTATCAAATGTGAGAAAGAACATACTTCTTTTCCAGTGGAAATGCAGCCATTAATATCACGGAACACACCACGATTAAGCATTTTGAATAGAACCATCCGAGTTCTTGGATCAATGGCCTGCAGGAAATAGCAATTACTTTAAATCTTTGTTATGTTCAAGTAAAAGAATCTTTGCAGTCCTTGATAGCAATGCCCTTGATTCAAAGATAGTTAGTAAGATGATAAAGAAGTAGAACTTTACAGAGTATAATGCAGATACACAAAAGTAAAAGCAAATTCACCATATGAAATCTAAATGAAAGAGTAAAGGCCATCCCGGCAGACTGAACCATGTCCGGTTTGCAGACTCATGGGACAACAACCTAGACTGTGATCCAGTAAACTGAACAACGGATCAGAAAGCAAGCCCCTAGAACAGCCCAAGAACAAAGCAATCTACCCATTTGCATCCTCTAAAGAGCCTGCTGGATAATAGGTCCCAATCAGCAACCATCATACATGTGTAAAGTGAAATTTTAGAGGGACACAAACTGCGGCATCCATCTAAAGTCACCTTTTCAATATTGTTAATTTTCAAAAACTTAGGTCCAAGTTTAGAATCTCTAGCAACTTCTTAAAATATGCTCATGAACTGAAAATAACTTCAGAACTTGCCAGATTGTGACATATGCCTAGGGAAATTTCTATATAATATAATAGCCTCAAATATTTGTTATCAGAAAACATAATGAATTTATGAAATTTACATCCACATCCTGGCTAATCGTAGTTGTGTTTTATGAAACATTTAAGAGCAAGGAGAAAGGTATCTAGGTCACTCGAAATGTAATTTATCGAGATCAATTGGCAGGGGGATATAAAGTGATGATACCCAGAATATCAGCCTTAGTCTAGCAGCTTTAGAATCACTACAGTACTTCTCTTCCAAGAAAAAAGAATAGAAAGAGTCAGAGCTAAGTACAACAACATAAAAAAATAGAGAAGGTGCTTCCAAGTGCTAATGTGAAGTAACCTGCTCAACAGTAGCCCGATCTGCTTTCTCAGTATTTCGAGTTCTCCCTATTGCCATCTCTCGAATGCTTTCACGAATCGCTGTTGTAACAGAGTTCGACATTCCAACTTTAAACCTCCCCTCCCATTCCTACAGCAATAATCATTGTAAAGTTAGTCCAATTAACATATAAAAAGGAAATATTGGATCTTTGTTAAAGGGTTTCTCTTTCACCAAATGAAAACAGATTGTAACTGAAAAGGAAGGAGAGTTAGAAAGGGATTTCACCTCTAAAGGCGTTGAATGGATATGGTTAGAAAATTTCTGGTTTTGGCTAGCAAGGGGTTGGAGAGGAGAGGATGCAGGGCGGGCAAGAAGGCCGCCATGTGCATTTGGGCGCCTAGATGAAAGAGAGAAAGATCCTTCAGCATCTTCCCTAGAGTCCAACCAATCAAGAGCATCACCAATCTCAGAATCTGACGACCATGATAGCTCTTCGTCTTCCTTTTCAGTGTCTTCATCTTCTTTATCAACAACATTGGCGACTGTTCCAGTTGGTTCCTCTTCTGCTTCAGCAGACCGCATCATCCTGGATTGATCAATTGATTCAGAGAGAAGCAAAAGCACTTAGAACCTCCTCTTCTTCTTGATGATGGAAGGGGAGTGGACTGGTAATGAAGGGAAACAGGAGAGAAAACTAAACAATGAATTAAAGGAACTGAGAACGAAGGAAAAACAGGTGAAAATGACTATTGAAGCAGAAACACGATGAGGCAGAGAGTGGGTGCGACAAGAAACGGAGGAAAGATGGTGATGATTGGAGAACATGGGAACGATGGAAAAAGAACTGTGACTAGTAAGAAGAATGAAAAACAGGAAAGAGAGAATGATGTCTGGATTCAGTCTTCCTCTGGCCTTCCCGATGTTGAAGAGACAGAGAGAAAGAAACCGAGAGAGAGAGAGATAAAAAAGAGGGAGAGATATAAGAGAGAGGGTGCGGGTCTGGGCTAGTGAGAAAAAGAGAGAGAGAAGCAGGAGGCGAGATAGAGTAGAGAATGAGAGAGAGAGGGACGGAACAGTAACGGGAAAGAGAGGAGCGTGCGGTAGCACTGACTGTGGGAGAGAGAGAGAGATAGAGAGAGAGAGAGGGGAGGTGCAGGTCTTCCTTGCAGCTGCCCTCTTCGGGTTTTTTTTTCTATTAGGGTTCCTCCAGCTTTTAAAGCTTCTCACCTTTTAATTTTAGTCTTCATGTTTCAACCTTCTTCTTTTTTCTTTGATTTCTACATCGAATATAGATACATTTATTTCCTCAAATAGTATGATTTCCTCTTTTAAAATAACACCTTAACGTTGTCGGGTTCTTTTCTAGTTTGGTTACCAATTAGGAAATCATCCCATATTGCCTTAGCACTCTTTAGGATGATCTAGCACCATTGATTTTGATATTAGGCACCCAAGCTTATTTTGATTTATTTGAAAACATAAGATTAAATTAGAATAATCTAAACTACACATTATGCACCGATTAGCTCTAATGATCATTTAATCGTTAAATTTAGCAAATCAATGGTTGCATAATTAGTTGAAGATAAAAATTATATTTTATTTAAAAATTATAAAATTAATTAGTTAAATGAGTATTTTAGCAAAAAATAAACACTTAACAGCCTATCTCAGCTTACCATGAGAAACATGTCTAAATCCCACTCTAAAAAGAATGTCCAAGTGCACAGAATAGGCAATTAACAACCACAAAAGAAAATGTTTAATTACATTAGTTGCTAAGTCTTTGAAGACTTTTTAAATCTCCACCCTTACCCTCCAAGACTTGCTAAATCTTGGTTGATTCTAAACACTCAATTACTAATCCATGGGTGGTTAACAATTCCTTAGTGGCAACTCCTAAACTTATAAAGCCTTCCAAGCAAAGAATTTTAAAAAGCAATTGAGTGAGAATGTTTGACTAGTCAACCTTTAGCCACTTGACAAAGAAGCTTATTAGGGGGTGTTTTTTAATTCATAAATGTATAAACATTCACATTTGGTCAAGGCATGACCATTAGACAATCAATCAGAACCATCCTAGCCACCCTGGTACATGCAATCTTCAAGATTTAATCCTAAACATCCAATTGATGAAAATTTAGGCATTTTTTGCATTAGGCTTAAAAACATCTTTTTGTGAAGATCCAAACCATTGAACCCATCCATATTGATGACATCCATGACCAATCATGCTATTGAGCTCATGTTCCAAGTGATTTGAAGGTTGATCTTGGCCATCCAAAGTTAAATCGCTATTGATCTCCTTATATCCACCATCAATCTTGGAACCCTTAGACACCCCACCCCCACCCCCCATTCATTCTCTCCAGGCTAAAAAGAACTAGTAATCGACTCATTAGTAACATCCTCTTCGAAGTATGGTGAAAGATCTACTATGTTTAAGGTGTATGAAACCTCATAATCCTTTAATAGCTAAATCTTACATGTGGTATCACCGATCCATTTTAAAATCCTGAAAGGACAAGTAGCCCTTGGTTTGAGCTTTGCATGGTGCCTTGAGGAAAATGCTCCTTCCTTAAGTGTACCTCCACCAACTCTCCTTCTTGAAAAATTGTTGACTTTCTTTGCTTGTTAGCCTATTCTTTGTATTTTTTATTTTGTTGCACGATTTTTTCTCAAATCGGCTCATGCATTTTCTAATTTGCTTGGCTTGTTCTTTGACATCTCTAATGAAACCTTCAATTAATGGCAACATAGGATCTTGAGATTCTTAACATAAATAACCTCAAAAGGACTGCACCTGATTGATTGATTTTTGGAACTGTTGAATGCGAATTTTGCATATGTTAGCAACATATTTCATTGATGGATATTCTTCCCCACAAAACTCCTTAAGAAGTTTCCTAAACTCATGTTAACAACTTTCATTTATCCGTCTATCTGAGGGTGACATGATGAACTAAAGTGCAAACGAGTTCCTAATTTCCTCTGTAACGTTCTCCAAAAATGGGTCATAAACTTTGGGTCTCGATTAGAGGTTATGATTTTGGGGATAGCATGAATTTTTACAACTTCTCTGAAGTACAAATCTGCCACTTTAAAAGCATCAATCATTTTAGTACGAGCAACAAAATGTACCATCTTAGAATACCTATAGAAATGACTATACTAGAGTACTTGTTGCATTGTGTTCATGGGGGTACAACCATGAAATCCATGCTAACTTCATCCTGTGGAGAATTAGGAATAGTAAGCAGCATATATAATCATGTGTTTTGATGTTGGCTCTTTTCAATATAGCATGTTCTACATCTCTTCACGTGCTTGGAAACATCTTTAGCTATTTTAGGCCACAAGAATCATTCTCTCACTGAGGCAAAAGTCTTGTATCTAGAACCAAAGTGACTAGCAAGTTCTCCATCATGCATCCCAAAGATGATAGCTTCTCTAAAGAAGCATTGTGGAATGCAAAGTAAATTCCCTTTAAAAAGATAAATGTCCTGCTCAATAAAATTTTGAAAGGAACCATGCTTACAACTTTGGAAAATACACCAAAAGTAGGGATCATTAGCATACAACTCCTTAACTATCTCAAAACTAATTACTTTGGCATTTATAATAGTTAGTGACTTGTATCTCTTACTTAAAGCATTGACAACAACATTTTGTGTACCCAACTTATGTTTTATCAAAAAACTGAAGCATTGGATGAACTCAATCCATACAACATGTCTTTGGTAGAGCTTTTTTTAACTTTGTACAAATCTCTACGCTTCATGATCAAGTATATCATGAAGGGTTATGACAGCAAATGCTGGCTCTAGTGTTCCAATACCTATATAATTGTGTAGAACTCTTTATCATAGGTGGAATAGTTACGGTGCAAACCATTCAACTTCTCGCTAAAGAAAGTGACTGTTTTTCCTTCTTGACTTAAGATAGCATTGATCCTAACATTGGAAGCATCAAACTAGAGTTCAAACAAACAGTCAAAGTTAGGTAAAGAAAGTATAAGCGATATCTTTTGCTTTATAAGCTCAGAACTTTTTCGTGCTTCTTTTGTCCACTTATGGGTTACACCTTTAAGACATTCAATTATTTAAGCAATGATAAGTTTCTGATGAAGAAGCTAATATATGGAAGCCTCTAATTTCAAACAAGGTCTTAAACACAGGTTAACTAACAATAGCATTCACCTTACTTGAGTCCATCTTCATTTGTTGATGGAAACGACATGTTTTAGGAAAATTAGGCTATCGGTTAAAAAGTTGTATTTTTTTCAAGTTATTTTACCATTTTTGCTCTCTCAAAAATTGTAGTGTGTGTTGAAGATCATCTAAGTGTTCCTCCTGGCTTTTGCTGTATACAAGTATGCCATTGAAATGCACAACTATGAATTTGAGATTAGAAGGCTTAAATAAGTGAGTCATTAAAGATATGAATGTACTAGGTGCATTAGACAAACCAAAGGGCATTACCAACCACTCATACAAGCCATCTTGAGTTTTAAAATCAGACTTCACTTCATCACTTGCTCTCACACGTATTTGATGGTATTCACTACGAAGGTCGATAATAGAGAAAGTCACTGCAACATGCAACTGGTTCAACAAGTCTTCTAGATGTGGAATAAGAAAGCATTATTTGATTGTGATCCTATTCGCTTGTTGATGCATGTCCTCCAAAAACCATCCTTCTTTGGCACAAGAAGGGTAGGTACTGTGCACAAACTTTTGCGTTTCATAACAAAGCCTTTAACCATCAATTCTTTGACATGTCTTTGCAATTCCTTAGGGACTCATGTGATACAGTACTTTATTAGGAATTATAGACCTTAGGATGAAATTAATACAATATTGTATATCTTCCAAAGAAGGTAAGGCATTGGGGATCTCTTGAGGACACACATCTTCATATTCACCCAAAAGAGGACGTAGAATTGAAGGTTGTATGTTTGCTTCAATCTCATCATCCCTTTTTTCCTCATTTAATGCTCATGCAGCATTTAGAAGTTCAAGAGTCTCAATTTTTTCTTGCTGCTATAATGAATCACATATGATGATTTTGTAATTGTTTCAAGTTTTAAGGGTGCGAGAATTTCTTTTCACCATGGAACATAGCAGTATAAGAATTTTTGAACCCGTCATGTTGGGATCTCCTTTCAAATTACCACAGTTTTTCAAGAAACAAATGGCATGCATCCACCAGAATAGCATCACACCAAACCTCATCTTTAAAGCAATTTTCAATAGAAAATGAGACAAGGCATTTGCGGGTTACCTTTACTTGATGTCCTTGCGCAAGCCACATCAGTTGATAGGGTTGAAGTTAGTTTTAACTTGTTGACTAGCTTAGTATAGGCCACATTCTCATATGCACCACTATCAATAATCACATCACATGCTTTGCCATTCAAAGTACAAGCTGTGTGAAGACGGTGTAGTGCAACCAATCATCATCATCTTTGTGTATGGCATTTAGGATTCTTTGCACCACCAACATGTCACCTTGGTTAGCAGAAATAGCATCATCCTCTTCTTTTTCAAACCTTACTGTGTCTCCTCTTCTTCAAATTCAGATTCATCTATCATTGCAACCACCTTATGGTTTGGACATTCAAAGGCAACATGCCATAAACCTTGGCACTTGCAGCGCCTCCTTTTAATTAGCATTAGAGGAAGTGGGTTGCTTATCATTCTTTGCTTGAGTCTTATAGTTGGGCATGCATTTAGAGTTACATGAACTCCTTGGATTGAAATTGTTTCTTTTTCCAAAGAGTTTAGGAATGCCTCTTCTTTTTGCTGCTTCGCAACAATCAAGTCCAATTTTCTCACATCATTGAACACCAATACTGTTGCAAATGTAACGTGTCTCCAATGTCTTTTCTTAATTTGCTCAAGAAACATACTTTGGTTTTCTCTTTTGGCTCAACCACATCACTCTTAAGCATGGAGTTTTCAAGCTTCATAATGTATTCTTCTACCCTCATGTTCTCTTGTCTCAAATTTTGGATCTTAAGGAACATGTCCATCTGATAGTTCTGGGGTACAAAACATTTCTTGAGTTCCTAGTCATCTTTGTCCCAACTTTTTTTATCTTATTTTTCCTATCTCTTATGAACTTTTTGTTTAAATTATTCCACCAAAATGAAACATAGTTCCTTAGTTTTAAGGTGACAAGCTATACCTTGTAGTCTTCCAAGATATCTTTATACTCAAATACATGTTCAATTCTATGTAGCCAATCAAGAAACTCATCAGGCTACATCTTGCTTTTGAATGATGGGACATTTACTTTTCTCCAAAAAGATGAAAATCTCTATGTCTTCTCTTGAAGGGTTGCTCAATGATGATTCTCGACTTGAAGCTTGAGTTTTGGAAGAAACATTGTATAGATCATTTGAAGAGTTGTTAGAAGAAAGAACTTTGGATTTCTCACCTCTTTCTCCTGGGCTATTAAGCTATTCAAGATGCTCTTCTAATCTTTCAACTTGTCTTTGCAAGTTGTCTATCTCCATATATTTATCACTCTTGTCTGCTACAGCAATACACTTTTCATGATATGCCACAGTAGAACTTTAGGAACATGCCTTGCTTTGGTACCAACTTGATGCTGGGTAACAGGGTACTAAAAGAAACACACTTAATAAAAGATTAAGCAATGAATAAAATGTTCAATATTTCTTGTGGATACAGAAATCACCACCACATACTTAGATTGAGATTAGTTTATCATGGATATAGAATCACCACCATAGTATTCAAGTAGAAGAAATTTCACCAGTCTTGGATACATATCCACCACCAAGAGATACATAACTATAAGGAAGGAATTTTAGCTCACCACCATAAAGATACTGATCTCACCCCCCTGAGGATAAAAGAAAATCATGTCTCATCACACTTGAACTCCATAAGTGATATCGAAACCTCCAACCTAAGATGCACTTTGGCCTATCTCAGCTTACCAGGGGAAGCACATCCAAAATCCCCTAAAAAGGAAAAAGAAAAAAAGGTCCAAACACACATAATATTAAACTTGAACTAACCTCCATTACTTGATGTATATCTAGGCATTTATAGATGGGAATATCCCTCCCTTATTAAGCAATTTCAAACTACAAAAGAAAATCTCTAATTATAAGAGTTGTTAAGTCCTTAAAGACTTTCTAAATATATAACCTTACCTTGACTTGCTAAATCTTGGTTGATTCTAAATACTCAATTACTAATTCATAAGTGGTTAACAATTACAATGAAGCAACTTTTAATACCAAGTAAAAAAAACTCCTAAACATGTAAAACCTTATAGGCAAAGACTTTCCAAAGGCTATGTCGTGAGGATCTTTGACTAGTCAACCTTTGACCACCACTTGACTAAGGTTTTGATTGCTAGGGGTTTTTTTTGGCTTCACAAGTTTATAAATGTTGACTGGTTAGACCACCAATCAAAACCCTCCCAACCAACCTAACCCATGCAATCTTCAAGATTTAATCTTAGACATCCAATTCATGAAAATTTACGTGTTTTTCTGATTAGGCTTAAAACGTCTTTTTTTAAAGATCCAAACCATTGAACCTATCAACATTGATGCCACCTTCACATCCATGTTATTGATCTCACGTTCCAAGTGATATGTAGGTTGATCTTAGTCCTTCAAATGTAAATCACCATTGATCTCCTTAGATTTTCCATCAATGTTACAACCTTTAGATAGTCATGTGTCATCCAAGAGTGGTGAGTTCCTAGTTTTGTATCTTTAAGGTGGTGAGTGATCTTTATCCTTAAAGTGTTGGCTAGTTTCTATCCTTAGTTTTGTATCTCTTTGGTGGAATTTCTGAATCTAAAGGAGTGTTGATCTAAACCTTAAGTTTTGTATCTCTATGGTGGCAATGTTTTGTATCCATAGAGTGGTGCAAGACTTTTCTATACATTCAATTTTTTTTATTTTTATGAAGTTATCTAATGTCAATTTGTCATCAAAGCTTAAGGCTATGATGGCATTTTGAGCATAGTGTATGGTTACTTCTAACAAAGATGATCATGATTTGGAGATGGATGGCCTATGGAGACAAATAGAATGACTCAAAGAATGTCTAGAGCAATATAACAGTCATAATGATAGAGGACGTGAGAAATTTGAGTTGAATGCTCTAATAATATAGCAGATGATTCTCACTCTTTTTCTACAAATGTCAAGCTTTGGATTGGAAATTGTCATCCAATGCTCCTAGAAGACAACATTATTTTCATTTCTCAGGGGTGAAAGTACATGTTCCAAAAATTGAAGGAAAAATGCAACATGATGAATTCCTAAATTGGGTACATATTGTAGCATGTGTTTTTGAATACAAGGAGTTCCTTGAAGATGCTAAGATAAAACTCTTTGCTCTGAAACTTAGAAAGTATGCTTCTTTATGGTGAAAAAATTTAAAGAAACAAATAGTATGAGAAGGAAAGAGCAAGATTTACTCATGATTTGGAGATGGGTGGCCTATGGAGACAAATAGAATGACTAAAAAAATGTCTAGAGCAACATAAAAGTCATAATGATAGAGGACTTGAGAAATTTGAATTGAATGCTCTAATAATATAGTAGAAGATTCTCACTCTTTTTCTACAAAAGTCAAGCTTTGGATTGGAAATCGTCATCCAATGCGCTTCAAAGACAGGGTTATTTTCACTTCTTAGGAGTGAAAGTACATGTTCCAAAATTTGAATGAAAACTGCAACATGATGAATTCCTAAACTGGTTACATATTGTAACATGTGTTTTTGAAAACAAGGAGTTCCTTGAAGATGCTAAGATAAAACTTTTGGCTCTAAAACTTAGAAAGTATGCCTCTTATGGTGAAAAAATTTAAAGAAACAAATAGTATGAGAAGGAAAGAGCAAGATTTCTACCTACAAATTATGGAATGAACACGTTCCTCAAAATTCAGAATCTAAAACAAGAAAGTTTGAGGGCTGGCTATTATATCATGGAATTTGAATACTTGATGTTGAAGAGTATTGTGTTAGAGCCTTACGAGAAAACCATAACACACTTCTTGGATGGATTAAAGAAAGAAATTGAAGTCATTGTACGCTTGCAGCAGTACTAGTCCTTTAATAATATTTTGAAGCGTGCTTTAATCATTGAGAAATAACAAAAAGAAGTTTTAAAAAATGGCATTTTTAAATCTTTGGCAAGGAAAACACTTCCAATTTGAGGAATGTTTCTTATTCTAAATGGATTCCTAATACAAGATCTCAAAATCAAACTAAGAGTGATGACAATAAGCAATCGGTTCCCTCAAATTCAAATGTGAGGAGATGCTTTAAGTGTTAAGGTTTGGGACACATTACCTCTGATTGTCCAAAACACAATGTGGTTGCTTTGGTGGAAGAATTAGAATTTGAAGATGAAGAAGAATATCAATCATGTCATGATGAGGAAGAAGATAACATTCCTACTGATAGAGGTGAGATACTGGTAGTGCAAAGAAGATAGAGTTCCATTCACAAAGATGATGACGATTAGCTACACTACATCTTTCACACGAGATGCACATCAAATGGCAAGGTATGTGATGTTATAATTGACAATGATGCTTGTGTGAATGTTGCTTCTACATAACTAGTGAACAAATTGAAGTTGAAAATAGAGCCTCATCCTTAATTATACAAACTTAAGTGGCTAGACAAGGGACATCAAATTAAGGTAATGCGTAAATCCCTAGTCTCTTTCTTTATTGGAAACATGTATAAGGATGAAAAATGGTACAATGTTATTCTAATGAATGCATGTCATTTATTGTTGGGATGCCCATGATAATGTGACAGGAAAGTCCAACATGATGTGATTTAAAAATACTCACTCATTTGTTCACAAAGGTGAGAAGATTATTTTGGCACCCTTAAAACATGATATCTCTTATAAAACATCTAAAGTGATTCATTTAAGTAGCAAACAAAAATTAATTTATTTTTAGAAGTCTTAAATAATGCATGTTACTTTAATGAGATGAATGAAGACTCTGAAAATAATGTACGACCTTCGATTATACAACCTTTTCTTAAAGAGTTTTAAGATGTATTTCTTGAAGAAATTTCTAATGGCTTACCTCTTACAAGAGATATACAACATTATATTGTCTTTTTTTATGGATCAATACTTCTTAGCAATGTTGCATATCGAATGAGCCCTAAAGAGTATGAAGAACTCCAAGATCATGTAGATGAATTGATGGCTAACGTTTTGGTAAGAGAAAGCAAGAGGCTTTGTGCTATACATACTCTTCTTGTACCAAAGAAGGATAGAATGTGTATTGACAGTAGGATGGTGAACAATATAACAATAAATTATCACTTCTCTATCCCTTGCCTTGATGATCTACTAGATTGTAATAGCCCAAGGGCCCACCCACTGCAATGCCCGCACGGTTTTGTTCTTCTCCTGTAGGGGAAAACGTGTCATTGCAAGGAAAGTCCTCAGCACTATTATCAACAGCCCAGCACCCTTCTCCCTAGCGATGTGGGACTAACTCTCAGTCCCTCACCCCAGCCTAGAAGCCTGCCAGCCTTCTTGGCCCGCCCTCATCGGCCTGAGGCTTCACTTCTCCCCCTTAGGGGACACGCATCCCCGTGTGTCACACATAAGCGCCCACGTGTGGTTGGCCACCCACACCGGGTCAGGGTCTGGCTCTGAGACCACTGTAACAGCCCGAGGGCCCACCCACTACAACGACATTGTTTGTGCTGGAGTGCCCATACACCCCGCACGGTTTTGTTCTTCCCCCGTAGGGGAAAACGTGTCGTTGCAAGGAAAGTCCTCAGCACTATTATCAACAGCCCAACACCCTTCCCCCTAGCGATGTGGGACTAACTCTCAGTCCCTCACCCCAGCCTAGAAGCCTGCCAGCCCTCTTGGCCTGCCCTCATTGGGTAGTACACATGTGCGTACTCACACGCACGTGTGATGCGCGATTTTTTTGGGATTTTTGGGGTCCTCTAACCCGTCCATTTATAAAAACTTGATTTTTAGGAGCTACAGAGGTCCAAATCGCGATCCAAAAGAGGCGTTGCAACCGTATCAACGACGCGGACCTAGATTTGACTTGAAAATCTAGATATAAAATCCTTTTTAAGGGTTAAAGCACTGAATGTTGTGAGATAATCTCAATCAAGCTAATCAATGGATGATCGGGCCTTAGATCTTGATGGTATACATAAAATATGAGATAATCTAGGGGATTAGAGGCTTAAACACCATTGAATTGCCAAATGATGGAGAATTTATAATGTAACAGGTATGTTAAAGCGCAACGTGATACTTCCACGCGCTTGATTGGAGCACTACATTTATTGACATAGGTGATTTCATTCAATTACTTCATGATTTTAGTAACCATGAGTAGATTTTTAAAGTTTTGAGACATGTGTTTTATGTCTTCTCATGGCATATAAATAGATCCCTATTTTCGTGTTGTAGCATGATTTTTCAATTTGTTAATAACTATGTTTACATGTGAGGCACTATCTTGACATGGGCTTTGATTGTATTTATTGGGATTATTTATAACGCCTTTACATGATTTATATCTTGTCGATGATTTATGACGGGTGCTTCCATCAGTGGGTACTATGCTAGGAGGGTTGTAGGGTTGGCCACCCGCTCTCTAACTTTGTGATGATGATGATTAAACACCGCCCTTGAGTGATACAGGGCTAGGTATGTAGGTGGTGGTATCATGGGTAGTCCCCCATATGGGTCCGTTCCTTCCCATATGGACAGAGAAAGTCTCCCGTTTGGGTGTCGACGGGGAGTGATAGTGGTTTAGATCCTGATGGGGTTGCCACTGCAGCATAGTAACCCATATAGTTATTTTGCATGTTCATATGGCTTTATATGTGGGGTGAACTGGGGCAAGTCGGGCCTAGGCCATGAGGGACTCCGGGGGTTGATGCGGGCTGCACAGGAGGGACCAAAGTGAGTATGGGTACACATCACCGGTGATTGAGTATATTGGAGCATTTTGGTATTGTTTTTATACAGTGTTTTGTTATCCATCATTGCATGCATATTATCCTATGAACATATACTAGTATGGTTTGGATGTACTTACCTTTGTATTTTGATCATGCCTTGCATGCCATCCTGATTTAACTCGATACCTGTTTTGTGGAAGTTTGTAATTATAAGCGTTCAGTTATTTGACATGTCTTAGGTATGTTTCCTTCATGAGAATCACATTGTAAATTTTGTTAAACTTTATTTGAGTGTAATCATCTACACAAGCATAGCTTGCTGAGGCATTGCTTTGTTTTGTAATGCCTCATATTTGGAACGTGATAACAAAAAGGAAAAGTAGGCGGAGTAGTGGTGATTTGGAAGAAGACTTGAAGACTATCCATTTTATTTCCTTATTTGGACATAGATTAGAGTATGTTCCTTGGACTATACTTTTGAGACTTTCTTAGATGTGGATATATTTTTATATATTGGACTCATATTATGGTATGGATGATGTTAAAGTTTAGATGGAAATATTGTGGTGATTATGGATGGAACTTGGTGACATTTGATTTGATTTATTATCGTCTTTAATTAGCCCGTGTATTTATTGTGATTTTGAATCGAGCATGCTCAGAGTATCAAGGTTTTAATGTTATTTATTATTACAATTTTGAATGTGATTGACCTCGAAGTTTTTGCTTTCAGTTAATTCTTTTCAAAGCTATGGTAAAAGTTCTATAATTTAAAATTTTAATTTACGGGGATATCGTTTATTTTCTTAAAATATATTTTTATTTTTATTATTATGGGAAAAAGGTTTGTAAAAACCCGGGGTGTCACAGTTTGGCAAGAGAAGGCTGGCAGGCTTCTAGGCTGGGGTGAGGGACAGAGAGTTAGTCCCACATTGCCTGGGGAGAGGAAACTGGGTTTTTTATAAGAGTTCGGGAAACTTTAATGGTCACAGTGCGTTTTTCCTAAGAAATTGGGGAAGAACAAAACAGTGAGGGTTGTATGGGTGCCCCAAAGCAGACAATATTGTGACTGTTGGAACCCCTGGGTGTTACAAATGGTATCATAGCTAGTTCCCCTAACGCTGTGGTGGCTAGCTGCATGCGGGCACCTGGTCGTGGCTATCACGTGGGGACGTGTCTTCCCTAAGGCGGGGAAGATGTGAAGCCCTGGGCCGATGAGGGTGGGGCAAGAGAAGGTTGGCAGGCTTTTAGGCTGGGGTGAGGGACAGAGAGTTAGTCCCACATTGCCTAAGAAGAGGAAACTGGGTTGTTTATAAGAGTTTGGGAAACTCTAGTGGTCACAATGCATCCCGAGAGGTGAAGCCCAAGAGGGGTGAGGGACCTAAGGGAACAAAACCTTGAGTGGTTAAGCCCAAGAGGGTGAGGGACCCAAGAGGACAATATTGTATCCGCTGCGCACTCTACCCACAGAACAACGCGTTTTCCCTAGAAAACTAGGGAAGAACAAAACCGTGAGGGGTATATAGGTGCCCCAAAGTGGACAATATTGTGACTATTGGAACCCTGGGGTGTTACATAGATTAACTCCATGGAGCTATTGATGTGTTTTAAATTTATCTTTTTGCAAATGCATGGGTCTATTTTAGAATAGACAAGGCAAATACGAGTCAATCCCACAGGGAATCTTTCAACATTGGAATTTCAATATTTTCTTAAGTTAATGTAATTTAGCCTACCTAATATATTTTAAACAATTAAATAAATCTAAACTAGAAGAGCAAAGTAAAGCATAAAAGCAAAGAACAAGTAAAATAATAACTACTGAATTAAAGAAATGACTTTCATTAAGATAAACTTAAAATGTTTCCAATGAATTGAATACACGAACATGAGTAAAATCAAAGTAAATAAGAAAGTTCCCTTAAACAACTGGAGTGTTTCACTATAGGACTCCTTCGTTGTGTCATTCAACGAGGAACTTTACATATTTGATTCACCGAATATACACTAATTATCACCAATAATCTTTATTAGTTTGATTTCTTCAACCCGTTAAGGTGCTGTCTCTTAGGCTAACAAATGGAGAGAAAATCACCCAACATGCCACAAACTCAAATATTACCTCAACCATGTTGATACCACTTTTTAGGAAGAATATACCTTGGCTTCCATAGAAAGAGGCATACAAGGTTTCTTTCTTTCCAAATAGTTACCAAATTCTAAGGAAAAATATAAAAGTAATGAAGAAATATGTATATTCTTCTCCTTAAAAAACTCTAAGAAGAGACTTAGTAGATAGGCATGCACAAAACAAAAAGATGAGAGATGATAGAAGAGTGCATGCAAGAAAATATATAAGATGATGCTAGAGAAGGGACGGCTAAGAAGGATCAAGGGCTAAATAAATGGTGTGTTTAGGACTATGATGGTGTGTCTAGGACTATGATGGTGGGAGGCATAGAAGTAAAACGAGAAAGGGGCTTGGAAGTAAGAAAATAAGGGTGCTCCAACATGGGGATGAGAGGATGGATGGAGAAGTAGAGAGAGGTGTATTCCACCTTGGTTAGGAGAGTGGATGGGATACACTCTACTTGGATAAGAGAGGAGCTACCTAGATGGTTGCAAAAATGGTGGCCACTATGAGGGTGTGCACATCATTCCCTTGACCACTTAGCTTCGTGCTTCTCTTCAATAAGATTGGGATATAGAGCCAATGGTTGACTCTTAGCTTGGTTCCAAAGAGTGTGGACATGTAGCTTTAAGGGGAGGAAGTTCAGAGTGATCTCTCTCCCTTTTATTCTCCAGGTTATTGCTTTAGGATCTAGGGAAGCATAAGAGATATGACTCTCCTTCTCTTCACCTTCTTTTATAGAGAAAGCCCTAGGAAATGGATGGTTAAGATCACATAGTGTCTAGGGAGATGAAAGGGAGTGAGTGATAGGAATGTTGATATAATAGAGAGAGTGAAAGAGAGGCTGGGGGCATGGAATGCATGAAATGAGATGGATAGCATTGAATTTTAGGATGGGATTGTAAAGAGGATGAGGCAAGGGAACTTGATAAGGATGGAAATAAAAGAAAGAAAGGACATAAAGAAAAGAGTGATATGGGAAGATATAAAGAGAAAGAATAGTGGAGATAAAGGAGAATGGAAAAAGAAAGGAGAGAACCACATGGAATTGGGAAAGGTTGAGAGGATGTATTGATGGATGGTTGGATGAGTGTCCTTCTTCCTTTAATCATGGAGATGGGAGGATGAGATCATCGCATGGCATTCCTTAGGAAGTTTCCTCCAAAATTCCTCTCTAAAAAACATCACGTGGAATACTCCTTTGAAAATGACGTTCCACTCTTCAATATGTTAATTACGTTGAACTCCTTTGCATGGAAGTGTAGGATGGTGGCTAGGGCTTCATGGTTTTCTCCTCTTCATTCCTCACGATTGGATCATGCTTCACCCTAGATTGAGTGGTTGAGATTCCTTAGAAGTTTCTTGTCCAAACAAATATGTTTTGTAGCTCATTTCTTTTCATATGTTGGATTAAACATGACTAGAGTGAATGGCTTGGATTTCATTGAGATTTTCTTATTCAAATCTCTTTTCCTCATTGATTCTCTCCTACCATACCATTTTCTTCTCTAGCCAATATGATTTAAGAAGTGAAACACATTTTTTTTACTTGGAGAAACATGTTTTTCTCCTATTGGTAGCCCACTGAAAAATTTCCACCAATGGCATTCAGTTCTGGTCATTTTTACATGACTTCTCCTTATTGGTCTATCCTTGTTTAGATGAGTTCTCATTGTCTGCCTTAGGATAGCCATAAGTAAGAATACATATAGGCCATTGTTCCTTTAAAAGTCTGGATGAATGAAAACCATAGTTATTCCATAAATTATCTCTCTCTTCACCATGTTTTTACCCTATAATTTCTTTTTCAAATCTTCACACAAATCACGTGAAATGAAGGATAACAAGTCCACTTATATGGGAAATCTTGTGTAACTCTTATGAGGGTCCTCTCTGGAGTTAAGTGAATGAACTAGTGAAATGTCTCTTCAAGCAAACCTTGCTCTATAAGTAATTTATTTCAGCATATAAAGCATACTTATACTCCATTGTGTATGATTTGAGCTTCATTTATAAGCTTCCAAAGGTGGTGGATGGCATGCATGCATGTGTGGGAAGTTTGCCACCATCTCTTTTGATAAAACACTCTCCTTTGAGTGGATAGGGTTGGTCTTTTGCTTAGGGTTTTTGATTGTTGTAACTTTACTAAGGGTACCCCATAGTGGCATGACCTTTGGGACTTCTTTGTTGATGGCATGTGGGTCCTAATGATGCTTGGACAGTGGACTTGCTCTATTTTAGGGTTTTAGTTACTAAAAATTTGCATTTTCTCAGTTGTACCTTAATCCTGCAAAATGTAAAATAAACCTTGATTAGCGATATCTAAGTTAAATAAAGAGCTAAAACTACTAAATATAAGAATATTATATGTAATATTTTTATACATATAAAAAACCTGAAACATATTTTCTAGTACTCAAGCAAAACTACAAAATAAAAATATAGTAGAAAATCTAAAATTCTAACCACTTTCATATTTGCTGTCTCTACATTTAACATTTGCAAAAATCCTTTAAACCCCTATGTTACTCATAGTGGATGAGTTATAATTTTGTAAAGGTTCAAAAATGATACTCATAAACATTTAAAAAACCCTTGTGGAAGGTCCTTTATTTATGTCAGAGAATTTGCTTCCGTTCAATGTTTAATAAATATCTAACTTTAGTATCTTAATAAAATTGAACAATAGTGCAAAATCCTACCCTTATGATAACAAAATTTCATTACTAATTAAACCTTGGAATATGAGTGTATGAAGAGCCAATATATACATAATTATTACCCTCCAAGTAAAATATGACCTAAATTATCATCCAAAAGGTCACCTTTGACTTCAAGTCTTACAGGATATACTTTACACTTAGAAATAAGTCACTCAAAAATACTAATTCACCCATTAATATGTGAGTAGAATAATATTCATCAAAGCCAAATTCTAAAATATTTCATACAAAAACTGATA
Organism: Warburgia ugandensis; assembly: GCA_035236585.1. Taxonomy (NCBI): domain Eukaryota; kingdom Viridiplantae; phylum Streptophyta; class Magnoliopsida; order Canellales; family Canellaceae; genus Warburgia; species Warburgia ugandensis. The sequence continues at coordinate 40,901,242 of CP141128.1, read as the reverse complement.
ACTTAGAAAAACTAATAAATGGTCTCATGCAAAGGAAACCAACTATTAAAATTTGTATACTTTACCAAAATCTCTATTTATTTATAACCACATCCAGGCCATACAATTTTTAAGACCAAGTTATGACTTTTGCAAGAATGAAACACAAGGCTTAGGATAGGGTCATCAAAGAAATTGGTATAAGGGTACACTCAGATTTTTTGAAGAATATGTAAAGGCCTTCTAGTAATGTATTCACAATGTTCTTCTCCAAATATGAGAGTGAACATTCTTCTTCTCTTTGGCTATTCTTTTTCTCTTGACTTTGAATATAGCCTTTTCACTTTTGAAATTTTCTTCTATGAAGAATTTTGATGTTCTCCTCTTGAAAGATATTGCTCATACTATTTCATTAAGATATTTCTCCAATCAACTCTACAAATTTCCAAAACAATGAGAAATGAATATATTACTAGGGTTGCATACGGGTAATGGTTGATTACTTAACAAAGAAAAGCCTATAAAAGCTCAAAGGGCTAACTTGCAGAAAATAATATAGGTTAGGCTAAAGGTTCTAGGTTGAACAAATATGGCCTCTATCATTTTCTATATTTCATATGACTTAAATATGTTTATAAACTCAAGAGATATATGATATATTCTTCTAATTATTTCTCAATAGTTGATCAAAGCAAAGAAAAATGAAACCAACTACAAAGTTATGCATGCAGAAGAAAAATAAGAATTTATGTATAACCCTCAAAAAGAAAGGATGGGTCTAATCTCATATCGGTTATAAGTCTCTTCTTATTTTCTCCATGATCTCTAAGTTATATTTACCCTTCAACTTAAACTGTATATATGTGACAAAGTGTGCAATAAATTTTCCATGTTTAATTTTCATTAAGAACTTATTAATAAGCTAAGTAAGAAATATCATTGAATATTTAAAAAATTCAAATTCTCATCCTTTTAAAGGAACTTACCACAAGCTCCTTTTTTCTTTTAATGATTTTGACTCAAAAATCAATGAAAAACTTATGACGAATACATCAACTTTGAAAATACCCCACCTTGAGACTTAAATTAAACATTATCCTCAATGTTTTAGAATGAAAAAACATGTACAAATGAAAATTATAAATCAGAGAGAAAAGAGTGAGAAGAATGGTGCTTGTACACTAGTGATAGTGCATTTTTCTATTTATGTAAACAATTAACATGTCAAATAATGTACAATGAAATGCTAAAAGCAAATGCAACTATATGCTAATGCAATACTAAAATGACACTAACTAAAACTAAACCTATACTAATCATGAAGGAGTTCTTAAAATAACTCACTCCATTTAAGGTTCCCACATCGGTCAATATACATTCTCCACCGAGTGATTTGTGGTAGGGACGGCAACACAACATGGTTGATCACTTTGAATAGAAACATCTTGGGAGTAGCTTAATGTAAATTATCCCAAAAGCTGTCAAATTGGGTACATATGATGCTAACATTGAAAAGCTGAAAATTTTCCTCCTCTCTTATATCTTCCTGAATGCTAAGGCTAAGTTGACTCTTCATCTCCCTAAAAGGGTGTTCATTTTCCTTTGATGGAGAGAAGTAGTGGGGCTTATACCCTCCATATAATCTTTTGTACACTTGGAGCTTCTTAATGTTTGATTGCAACATCAATTGGCTCATCTTCTTATTCTATATTAAAATCTAGGGCATGGGTAAAATGCAAGGTATCCAAGGAACCTAAGTTGTCACATTGCACATTACTTAGATAGGTGTTAGGTTCAAATTAGGTGAACTTTTAATAAATGGATCAAATGGAATCTCAAGAAATTTAAGGGTCCTACTCATGCTTTCCATTTTAAAGTGTCCATTAGTGGGGCAATATTGAGTAAACCATTCACTTCGTCAATGGAGCTATCTTTGTCAAAATCAAAACCAAAATGAGTTAGACATGCCTTGAGAGTATCATTGCTGTAGGGATGTTGTATTCACTAGACCCTTTATCATATTAACCTCCAAAAGGATCTTCAGAGTGTGCTTGTCTAGTATTAAAAGCATTGAGCTTGATGTCCATGTTCCCAAAGGACAACTTCATTATATCATTCCTACAGTTCATCATAGCATTTGATGTTGCTAAGAATGGCCGTCCCAAAATAATAGGAATTTGACTGTCAGGATTTGATATAGGTTGTGTATCTAAGAAAAGAAAGTCTATAAGAAATAAAAACTTGTCAACTTAAACCTATAGATCCTCAACCATACCATGAGGAACTTTAATTGACTTATGTGCCAATTGTAGTGTAGTGGTAGTCTTTTTATTCTTGCCTAACTCTAATTTCTTATATGCAGAATAAGGCAATAGGTTAACACTTAATCCCAAATCAAATAGTGCCCTATCAATTGTGGTCTCTCCAATCACACATAATATAGTTTGACATCCAAGATCACTATACTTCTGTGGGACGTTGTGCTGTATTATTGAGCTCACTTGCTTGGCAATAAATGCTTTCTTCTGCACATGAAATTTTCTCTTTTGGGTGCACAGGTTTTTCAAAAATTTAACATAAGACGGTATTTCCTAGATTCTATTGAGTAATGAAATATTTATATTTACATGTTTAAAAACATCCATTATCATTTTAAGATACATAATCCAAGGAAGATGACTAAAGAAGAGCTTCTAGAGCCCGAGTCTAACCAAACTAATTCCACTCCATGAGTATGAAGAAAGTGAGAAATCTAATGATGAGGAAGAAAATTGGTCTAAGGAAGCTGTAGTTATATCACTCGAGTCCAATATAGTTAGAGCATGACAGGATTTTGGATCTAATGATCAAGATCAAGGCGTGGTTATTAAAACTAAGAGGGCAAAAATGAGCAAGGTCTTGGAGGGCACTAATGAAAAGGCATAGTGAAAAAGAAATAGTATATGAACATCCTGAACTGGTTGTTGGAGAAACTTAACATTGGTGTTAGTGGTTCTTGAGATGAAATGAATTGACATGAGTTGAGATAATATGAGATCTAGCTTGGGATGACTTAATGTGACTTGAAATAATCAAATTTGGCATAATATAATGTGGGATGATTGAAAATCAATTTAAATATTGATTAATTTTAGATGCTTTCCATCTTGACACATATCAAGCACCACTCATAGTGAGATGAGGGTATGGTATCTCATCTCATCTTAGCTCAAGAATCACTAATAGTGATGTAGTCCATATCAAGTCATATCATGTGAGGTGATATCTTCTAAAGCACTACTAAGCCCTTGTAAGTTATGTGGCAAGGATGTGGGAGAAGTACTAGAGGTGAACTTGTATATAAAGTGTACACACCTAGTAAAGGAATCGATTAGCCTCCTCTTTTACCTCTAAGATAAGTTTGTGGCTAGTTTAATGTCAAAGAATGAAGGATTAAATTGGTGTCATGGAAAAATTTGAAAATTAGAAACAACAAAAAGTGATATGCAACTAGAAATAATGCACATTTTCTACCAATTTGTTGGAATTTTATCCAAAGAAGGGTACCTAAATTGGCTCAAAAAATCCAAAAATATATTGACATAATGATCTTAGGAAATCAAATGATTAGGATTATCCACTGTGTGATACCTTTTTGGGGCATAGCAAGTACTGTACTTTTGGGTCCAGGTATGGGTATATGCTTAAGAAGACACGAAAGTGTACATGCCCTTTTTTGATGGATTGTAAATCAAAGCCAATTCATCATGGTTAAAAATACCAAAAATAGGTAAAATATAAGAAACCAATCCATTTGAACAATCCAAGCCACTAGTTTTGTATCTTTGAAAAACTTGATAGACATGGATAGTCATGATCTTTAACCTAAAGAAACATAGGCTAAAAACATCTGATGGGCATGGAATTCAATGTCTAGCCTATCTAATCCATTCCTAACAAGATGAATGGGTTTGATCTAATGCAAAAAATTTCACCATGTATGAAAATTGAGGCATATACTCTTTTTTCTCCTATTGAGTGTGTATACGTAATAGGAATCTTGTACTTTTGGTTGGTTGTAACTCTATGTGGGCATAGTTTTGTAAAGATCGAAGTTGTTTAGAATGTTGCGCATTACGTAAATGGGCTATGGTCCAAAATTCTCATCTATTCAATAATCTTAACCATTGTTTTCTTGAGTTTTAAAATAAATGGTCTAAGGTTTCACCATTCATTTTATAATGTAAAATAGCAACTGCTTGGGTCATCTAATGGATAATACTTTTGGATCTAAGAAGAGTGCATTGTCAGGAATTACTGAGCTAAAAAACACCACCTTGACATGGAATGCAGCTGAGTCTAAGTGGTTTCAACTGATCCAAAATTTTCATGCACGATTTGGCATCATTTTATGAGTTTTGAATTTTGATGAATTTAATACAAAAATAAAATTATATATTTATATTTAATAGAAAGATTGGAAAAAATAAACAAGTCTTTCATTGTAATCAATGTTCTTGCAATTGATCATATTTGATGTATTCAAGGAATATATTCCATGAATACAAAAGAATCTTGTCCACTCATGATCCGCTAATCATCTCATTAAGTTTTATTTCAAAATTCCTAAAAGAAATAGAGATAAAACCCTAGTTATCAAACCTTCAATTGCTTGTTCATTGGTGTTTGATACTATGTGGATCAAAAGAAATAAAATTATCCCTAGGGTTCATGTAGATTGGACGAGGGCTTTCATTAATTGAAGGATTAGAACAATCAAATCCACTAACTCACTAAATTCTAGCCTGTTGTTTTTTATTTAATAGCTCACTACTCTTAAAAGTTGGAATCAAACAAATGTTGCACTGGTTAAGAGAAGGACCATGTGACGACCTGGGTTTTCCCATGCATTTTTAAATGCAATATCTAATTCCTAGGGCGGGATGCATCCCTCTTTGAAAACCATTGTACAAAAACGATGCAATGCAGCGAAAAATCTTTTCTTTTAAACTCATTTTGAAAACCCCGAGTGTCATTTGCTTTGACAACAACAAAGTAGTTTTTGAAAATTACTGTACTCATAGTAGTCTTCCCAGGTCTATCTAGTCAACAGCTCACAGCCCAACTTAAATAAATACATATACATGTCCAAAGGGTAGAGGGTTTACTTACATTCATACTTATCTCTTCTTCGTTTACTTGATCATAGCACTAACATTTCCTAATGCTTCTTCTACTAATGAGTGGAGTTATTGTGACGACCCGGGTTTTTCCCATGCATTTTTAAATGCAATATCTAATTCCTAAGGCGGGATGCATCCCTATTTGAAAACCATTTTATAAAAACCATGCAATGCAGTAGAAAATCTTTTAGTTTTAAACTCATTTTGAAAATTCCAAGTGTCATTTGCTTTCACAATAACTACAGTAGCTTTTGAAAAACTTTAGAAATCATAAATTTTTTTCCCAGGTTTATCCATTCACAGCTCACAGCCCAACTGTAAATAAATACAAATACATGTCCAAAGGGTAGAGTGTTTACTTACATGTATGATTGTCTCTTTTTGATTTACTTGCTCGTAGCACTAACATAGGCATCCTCTACTCGTGAATGGAGCTATCCTGAAAAATGTTAAGGATAGGGTGAGTATATACTATACTCAGGAGGAGTCTATCACTACTAGTTTTACAATGCATGCTATGTTTAAAATCATATGCTCTTTAAAACATGTGCATGTTCGAACAATCATGTTCAATATCGATATTAAAAACCATTGTCGAATTGGAATACTAACGACTTAAAGAATAGCATAATCCAAGTCGAAAGTATATATATATATATATCATAAACATAATGATATGCTTAGATGCTCAACTGAATCCAACTCATGGATATATGGTATGGTATGGTCGACCAACCTCATGTCATGCCATATGCAATGTAAGTAAGTCCATGAAACCATAGGGCCCAACTATGCCCACGACCTCGCCGCTGTGTGGTCCCCGGATACCTGAGGACACTCAGTCATAGCCTCCACGAGGCATATGACACATCGACCCAGTGCCGTGACACCAGTGATAGCCCCCTGTACCACATGCAGTCGACGTAGGGACATTGCCCTTTTTGGGCGTGGTACCCATTCCACCTAATAGTAGTAGAGGCTGGAGGCCAACCCAAACCTCTCGGCATAGCGCCCACGAGCTTATTAGCCCAAATCATATAAGATCAAACAAGCGAAAACCTCTTTATCAAAACTTGTCTTCTTTGGGTCCCTCACAACTGCCTGGCCCTCACAACTGCTTACCCAACGTCTTTTGGGCACTCCAGCGTCTTTTGGTAACCCTCAAGGACATGCAATTTTTCAAGAACTCAATGCTCACAAATCATGCAATATATGCAATTGTTTGCAAAACATGTCTATGCATAGTGTATTTATCATATGTACGCTGAATTAAGTCATGCTAAACAAATCATATACTTATACTTAAAACATGTATTCTCAAAACAATCATGGCTCTTTTAAAAAAGTTTAGTAGCGATAGAGCACCTACCTCAAAGTCTCTTGGAGTCGCGTCCTTTATCACTTCAACCCGTCCTTGGGTCTCATTTATAAACTCCTGGGTATGAATGGATACAAGAGTCCTTATCAATTTCAATTCATCTAGAAATTAGATCTCTAGATCTGCCTTTTAAGGTCTATGGTCCTTGCCTAATTCATTGTCAGGCTAGATCCTATGATAGGGATCTACTATTCAATGGTTAATTCTGTAAATTGTCCTCTGATCCTAACTTTCTAGTCTCATTAGGTCCGCGCATAATGGTTTCCAAGATGTGTGCGTGCCTTAATGGACGACCCAAATGTGTCAATTAGGGCCCTGCGCCACAGGTTCTAGGATGCGTGCATGCCCTAGTTCTACCTATACGACATTAGCTCACATGCGTCTGTCAGAATGGTGCGGTGCGCACATCTGAATGGCGTGCTAGGATGCGCGTCCTGGATGGTGTTGCACGGATGAGTCTTAGGCGGGGTTGAACGCACGTCCTAGTTCCTAGGATACTCGTGCATCTTGGTCGAGTCGAGCATCTGTCCATGCGCGGCACGCATGTGACAGTCGCCCCAGGGAACTCGGCATGGTTGCGCCCCACACCCACACACCCCTGGGACGCTTGTGCACCCTGGGACGCCCACACCCCAGGGACGCTTGTGCACCCTGGGATGCCCACACCACAGGGACACTCGTGCATCCCTGGGACGTGCTACTGTGGATGGGTTTTTCACCCATCTGGTTTCCTTCCCCAGAAAATCATGGATTTTCGGTTGGAACCCACTAGATCCGGCACAGATCTAGGCCAAAAAAAGGGAGAAAATGCAAGAGGGAGGTGAGAGCTTACCTGGGCAGCCGGAGATGGCGCTCCTCCCGCCTGGTAGGTTCCCTTAATAGCCTGCCTGAACCCTTGGTCACTGGAAAACTCGAAGAAGGGGGGAAACCCCATTGCCAAGACCGGAAAGAAAAGAGGGACATGGGGAAATGGAATGGCTGGCCTGACTTGGGTCTGGCCGTTGCAGAAAAACACAGAGGGAACTGGGTTGAGACGGGTTTCTGATTTTGCCGAAAACCCCAGTCTCAAAATGGCTGGAAAACTGTGTTTTGGAGAGGGGGGAGATGGGGCTTTTTATAGCCCTGCTATGGCAGTGCTGCCAATGGCGGTGCCACCATTAGCGGTGGTAGAAACCTCTGGAAACAGGGTTTCTAGAGAAATCTAGAGGAAGACGATGATGGGGTGCCATTATCAAAACGCCCCCTGCGTTTTCTGTCTTTTTTCGTTTTTCTATTTAAATTATAGAAACGCCCCTGATCTTTAAACGTCCGTAACTTCTTCATACGAACTCTGTTTTCGGCGTTCTTTGAGGCGTTGGATTCCATTTTTCGAGCAGAATCTAATGGTACTAAGTTTCCTCACAAATTTCTTCATTTACTATTTTAAATAAGCTAAAATATTCAACACAGTTCATTTCCTATAGAATGCCTATTAAATAGCGTAAATTGCTCGGGCATTACATTATTACCCCCTTAAAAGAATTTCGTCCTCGAAATTCCATAAATTATCATCTTCAAGGTATTTCGTCTCTTAGATAACTTCTTGGTGAATGCATTCCCTCCTTAGGAATCAAATCTAGGCTCAACCTCAATTTATCATTTTTATTGTTCCTTCTACAAGGCCTTACCTATAAGGGCCGCTTTTACTGCGTACTTTGATGCATACTCCCATACGTGCCATTTTAACAATACCGGTTTCTAGCTGTAATTCATCTATCTCGAAATCCTTAGATGCCTATACTTTTCTCATCGTGTATAGGATAGTCTCCTCGTAGGATCATGCTTCTTTATTCAGGTATAAATTACTCCATACTTCTTTCAAGATCATATTATCTTATTTCTCATAGTCCTTTTTGAATATCATAGGATGATCCCTTTTTCTTCTTGTCTTTCATCTAGTGATCTCTTCATCATCCATATCTCCTTCTAATGGTTGGTTACATGTCATTAGTAAGAGTCCAAAAATTACCTTCTTTCTATTGTGTCTAACTTTGCTTCTTATCTTTTATATTTGTCCCCAAGATACTTCAATAACTGATATGGTATCATGTGCTCTACAGCCAAACTCTTAATTAACTTCGAATTTCAACTGTCTGTCATTTTCCATATGTGACTTTATTCCTCGACCAAAGTTACATTCAAAATAAAATCATGAAAACTAATTAGTAGCATCTTCCATCGAGGACCTTATCATATACCGAAAGTAAAATGTCCTAACTCTATATCCAGTTTCATAACTATTGAATTCATTAAACGCTTTTCTCCATGAAGATTTTATCCAAACTCAAGTCGATTCATCATCATGGGTCAAATGTTCTCGTCCAGAGGCCTATCTCACTATTCACATCAATTTGTCATTAGGATTTTCAATAATGTTCCCATTTATGCAAAGCAAAAAGTCTCTTATTCATAACTGAGTACCCTTACTAGGTCATGGTTGAATCCTTTGTCATCATCCTCTTTGTCCTTTCTTTGCTTGATGGTTTTCTTCGTAACCTTCCAGTCCAAAAGTTCTATACTTAATCTAGTAGGGTTAGTCCTTAGGAAATTCCTTCAATTGATTTTTCGTACTTGGTATATGCTCATAACAACTAACTATTTGTCTAAAGGCAATGTAACATTAAATCTTCACCTTATAGTGTTCTAGCCATCTCACCTTTTCTCCTTCCATCCCCTATGTCAATATATTGTGCAATCTTTTATCAAGGCTTTATCATTAACCATGCAGTCTGTATTGTTAGGGGCTATCATCATCATCATAAGTAGTGGTTTTCTCAATTCCCCAAATTTTACCTTTCAAGTGCCTCCTCATACTTAGCTTATAATAGCAGTTCTCATTCAATAGCTACTACATCAAGTTATGCTAAAGCTGTTAAATCATCAAATTTGAAAAACACTCAGGTAAGCATGGAATATTTTCTTAGACATAGGAAGACTTTATTTGATTACCTATTGATCTCTTTCCAGATATATCTATGTCATAAGCTCAAGGGACTCTAAAGTGATCAGTACTTATCTTCCTTTCTTTTCAATCCAAGTCAGCAGCATCTTTCAGACCCACAGTGATTTCTATGGTTTGTCATGGTATCTATTTAGGTTTGGAAAAATCTGTCTCACTGGTGGAGATTGCTCCTTATTTTTGCTTCTGTCTCAATTGTTACTGTATTTATTGTACCTGTAGCTCCTCCATGATGTGGCCTAATCAACTGTCCTCATACCCTCAAATGACTTAGTCTAACAAGTAACTTCTTTTAGGAAAAATTCTTGTCCAAATACTTTATAATATCCCTCTGAGTATATAACTTCGACTACTAACTCATAGATACTAGCATACTTGATTAATTAGGGTGGGATACCTTTATTTAGTCAACAATACTCTAAAGGTAATGACTAAATAATGGTCTGAAGATTTCTGGTCTTCTAATCCATGATAGTAAGACCTCAATTTGATCCTTGATGGTACCCTACTTGCTAAATGGACAAGTCACTGTCCCGGCTTAATTCCTTTTTCAATATACTTTATTGGCAAGGTGGGATATCACCAAATTTTCCTTTTTATGGATTATATCCATTGGTGTTCCCCATAAGCTAATGGATCCAATAAGAATCTAATTGTTGTCAAACCATTTGTAGAATTTAAATTTCTAGTTGGTCACCATTCCTCTTCGAAAATTTCTTCTCGCATAATCTCCTGAAATTTGATACTCTACTCAAAGTCTTAAACCCCATATGCTTTCTCTCTTTTATACTCTTTTACAATAAGATCACCAACTCATCTATTATCATTCCTTCGAAGTTGATTGGTTCATCTTCCCAGATGATTCAAGATAAAATCATGATCTTCTTCTTTTGAATATTCAATATTCATTGAATACTGGTAGTTAGATCTCTATCTCTTTCTTTCTTTTTTTCAAACTCCTCATTTTTGTCTACCTAGATCAATGTCTTTATGTGCTTTGTTGCATATAATCGATACTGCATCTACTCCTTTACTTATATGATAAACTAAATGCTTCTAAGAAATTGAAATCCTCAATTGCCTATAGCCTCAATAAAATTCATACAATGTCTTAATAATGACATTGACGTTTTTATACTTTTCTTACAAGTTCATGTTAGGATCAATCTATTATCATCATTAGTATTATTATCAAAATCTTTTGATAACTCTGTCGAATTCATTTCCCTATCATTTTTGTGTTATGTTTCTCTTAATCACATGATATGTCACTTGCATACATCTTCTTATTTGCTCCATAATACTCAGGTAGTTATTATTCGATAGCACTTCACTCTTCATAAGACTCCAATTAAGGTATTCAAAATTGAGCTAAGTCCTTCAGGATCCATACCTTTGTGATCTAGTACGAGTCACAGTTATCTCCTAGTATCATCTTGTATGCTCGTCCCTCTTAGATTATCATCAAAATCTTCTCAAAGTTTGTCTTTTACATCCCTTATCATACTCATATCATATCTCTTGTGATAGTGTGCTCATATTCTGATATTCTTTATGATGGTAAGATAGCCATCTAGGTTTTTCGATGTTCTCATCTTTAGTGAGATTAATCTATTATAGATCAGAACTATCTACTAACAAGTTCACTAGCATCTTCATTCATCATTCTCATCATAATATGATCCATATATGAGTTTTCACATTTGCACCACACAACAATCCTTAATCCTTAAGTCGTCTTAGACTGGATTTTGGATAAGGGTTGCGCTATCCTCTGCCTAATTATTTGTTAAACCAAGCTGGGTTTCACCTATTTATTCATGGTGAACTGCCTTTTGCATTAATATTGTAATCCTCAAATAGAAGTAGTCATCTCTACTTCTTCTATTTATACTACTTCTTCTTGATTTTCTCTATTGTCTATGACCCTTGGACATGCTGGACTGGCTGTGAAAGGATAAAACCTGGGCTCTGACACCAATTATGATGACCCGGGTTTTTCCCATGCATTTTTAAATGCAATATCTAATTCCTAAGGCGGGATGCATCCCTATTTGAAAACCATTTTATCAAAGCCATGCAATGCAGTGGAAAATCTTTTAGTTTTAAACTCATTTTGAAACCCCGAGTGTCATTTGCTTTCACAATAACCAAAGTAGTTTTTGAAAAACTTTAGAAATCATAAAAGTTTTTCCCAGGTCTATCCAGTCATAGCTCACATTTCAATCAGAATAAATACAAATACATGTCCAAAGAGTAGAGTGTTTACTTACATGTATGATTGTCTCTTTTTGATTTACTTGCTCGTGTCATGCCATATGCAATGCAAGTAAGCCCACGAAACCATAGGGCCCAACTATGCCCACGACCTCTCCGCCATGTGGTCCCCGGGTACCTGAGGACACTCGGTCATAGCCTTCACGGGGCATATGACACATCGACCCAGTGCCGTGACACCAGTGGTAGCCCCCTGTACCACATGCAGTCGACATAGGGACATTGCTCTTTTTGGGCGTGGTACCCATTCCACAAAATAGTGGTAGAGGCTAGAGGCCAACCCAGACCTCTCGGCATAGCGCCCATGAGCTTATTAGCCCAAATAATATAAGATCAAACAAGCGAAAACTTCTTTGTCAAAACCTGTCCTCTTTGGGTCCCTCACAATTGCCTGGCCCTCACAACTGCCTACCTAGCATCTTTTGGGCACTCCAGCATCTTTTGGTAACCCTCAAGGACATGCAATTTTTTAAGAACTCAATGCTCACAAATCATGCAATATATGCAATTGTTTGCAAAACATGTCTATGCATAGTGTATTTATCATATGTACGCTGAATTAAGTCATGCTAAACAAATCATATACTTATACTTAAAACATGCATTCTCAAAATAATCATGGCTCTTTTAAAAATTTTTAGTAACAATAGAGCACCTACCTCAAAGTCTCTTGGAGTCGGACCTTTATCCCTTCAACCCGTCCCAACGTCTCATTTATAAACTCCTGGGTATGAATGGATACAAGGAGTCCTTATCAATTTCAATCCATCTAGAAATTAGATCTTTAGATCTGCCTTTTAGGGTCTATGGTCCTTGCCTAATTCATTGTCAGGCTAGATCCTATGATAGGGATCTACTATTCAATGGTTAATTCTGTAAATTGTCCTCTGATCCTAACTTTCTAGTCTCATTAGGTCCAAGCATCATGGTTTCCAAGATGTGTGCGTGCCTTAATGGACGACCCAGACATGTCAATTAGGGCCTTGCACCACAGGTTCTAGGATGCGTGCGTGCCCTGGTTGTACCTATACCACATTAGCTCACATGCATATGTCCGAATGGTGCGGTGCGCACATTTGAATGGCACGCTAGGATGCGCGTCCTGGACGGCATTGGCGGATGAGTCTTAGACGGGGTTGCATGCACATCCTAGTTCCTGGGACACTTGTGCGTCTCGGTCGAGTTGAGCATCTGTCCGTGCGCGGCACGCATGTGACAGTTGCCCCAGGGAGCTCGGCATGGTTGCGCGCCACGCCCACACACCCCTGGGATGCTTGTGCACCCTGGGACGCCCACACCCCAGGGACGCTGGTGCACCCTAGGATGCCCACACCCTAGGGATGCTTGTGCATCCCTGGGACGTGCTACTGTGGACGGGTTTTTCGCCCGTCTGGTTTCCTTCCCCTGAAAATCATGGATTTTCAACCAGAACCCACCAGATCCGGCATGGATCTAGGCCGAAAAAAGGGAGAAAATGCAAGAGGGAGGTGAGAGCTTACCTGGGCAGCTGGAGATGGGGCTCCTCTCGCCTGGTTGGTTCCCTTAATCGCCTGCCTGAACCCTTGGTCACTACAAAACTCGATGAAGGGGGGAAACCCCATTGCCAAGACCCGAAAGAAAAGAGGGACATGGGGAAATGGCAATGGCCAGCCTGACTTGGGCCTGGCTGTTGCTGGAAAATGCAGAGGGAACTGGGTTGAGATGGGTTTTCGGTTTTGCCGAAAACCCCAGTCTTAAAATGGCTGGAAAACCGTGTTTTGGAGAGGGGGGAGATGGGGCTTTTTATAGCCCTGCTATGGCGGTGCTGCCAATGGAGGTTCCACCATTGGCAGTGGTAGAAACCTCTGGAAACAGGGTTTTTAGAGAAATCTAGAGGAAGAAGACGATGGGGTGCCGTTATCAAAAATGGCCCCCTACGTTTTCTATCTTTTTCGTTTTTTTGTTTAAATTATAGAAATGTCCCTGATCTTTAAATGTCCATAACTTCTTCATACGAACTCTGTTTTATGAGTTCTTTGAGGCATTGGGTTCCATTTTTCAAGTAGAATCTAATGGTACTAAGTTTCCTCACAAATTTATTCATTTACTATTTTAAATAAGGTAAAACATTCAACATAGTTCATTTCCTATAGAATGCCCGTTAAATAGCGTAAATTGCTCAGGCATTACAGTTATACTAAAAAATAATATATTTGGGTGAGTATTTCTCATACCTAGTAGGTGATCTGATACTACTATTTTGAAAACACGGTAGGCAACATGCAGGATTCCAAGAGCTTTTCATGTATAACATAACCTTATTCATGCAATTTAATTCATGGAGTCCTTTCTCATAATATAATATGATCAAAATCATGAAATAGAAATCAATAGATCCAGATACGAAGATCTCATCAAATGCATCAAACCAGTGAGTCAAATATAATAATCATAAAACTCTTAAAATAGTCATCGTTCAGGCATATGCTAGTATCATGCACAATTAGTCTCTGGGCATTCACGTCATGCCAACTGGTCACGAGTACTCGTATATGACCACCTCAATGCTATATGCATATCAATCACACTGAAATCATAGGGTCACTATGCTCACGACCAGCACACAACTGACTCGTGTGGCTCTAGTATCTAGAGACCTACCCACCATAGCCTCCACGGGACTATGGCTGTCCCCAAAAGGGTGCCGTGAACACCTCCAGTGGTCGTCCCTGTTTACCATAGCAGTAAGGGAAGGGACAATGCCTTTTTGGTAGTGATACCATCCACCTTTTTGGTGGTAGAGGCCAGGAGGCCAACCCCGTACATAACAACCTCTCAGCATAGTGCCCACTGTGGACTGCCTCATCCGGCGATCTGCCCATTAAAAAGCATATATATATATATATATATATAGATAATCCAAATCTCACACATCGTAAATCATGCAATCTAAGCATTTATTTTTGAAACATGCAAGCAATGCATAAAACTTGCTCATCCCAGAATCGCATTCAAAGCCATGATTCCGTATGCTTGTATAAAAACATCATATCCCAAAAGCATGCTAAACATGGTGATAGCTTCAAGTGTTTTAAGGCCGTAAATCATGAAGACAAATTCGTGCACTCATATAAGAACATCATATCTCAAAAAGCATGCTAAATACAGTAATTAAAGCTAAGTAAAGCATTTAGATTTGAAATATATTTGAAAACATAGTAGTATCAGACTACCTACCTCGATGTTCCTTGTATCGCGTTCTTCATTTCTCGACCTTAACCCATCTTAGCGAAACCCTGGATGTTCATGAATAACAAGGATCCCAATATCATTTGCTACTTATTAGAATTATAGCGTAATGGCTAAATCTGCCTTTTAGGGTCTATAACTCCTTGCTTAATACATTGTTAGGCTAGATCTAATTTGTCCTATAATCCTAAGTTTTTATAGTCTCATTAGGTCCACGTCGTTGATATGAACGCAATGGTTCTTTCGGATCATCAATTGGAGTTATATAGCTCCTGTAATTGCATTTTTAGTGTTACAATGTCACGGATGATCCAGCTTTTGTCCATGCAGGCCCCGCGCGCCACGGTTCTCGGGATGCTCGTGTGCCCTGGTTGAACCAAGACTCGCACCCGAGCGTCATGTGTGCCCTAAGGCCGTAGCAGGGACTGCGTTTGCAAGCACACATGCATGCCCAAGCGATGCGCTATGATGCGCGTCCTGGATGGCGTCGCGTGGATGTGTCTTTGGCACAGGCGTCATGTGCCTTGGCTCTTGGGGCACTTGTGTGTCCCAATCGAACCTGGGACTGCACCCGCACACGAGAGGACCGCCCCAGGGAGCGCGTCACACCTGGCATCCCCGGGGTCATCTTCTTTGATGGGTTATCAGACCCATTAGGAGTTTGGCATTTTTAGGCCAGAAAATGATTAGATCCGGCATGGATCCGGCCTGGAGGAAGGAAAAACAGAGAGAGGGGAAAGGGGGGCTTACCTTGGGTAGCCTAGGGAGCGCCCATCACCGGTGAGTGCGTCTGTTTCCTCTATGAAACCCCAGGTCGCCGAAACACGAAGAAGGGGGAAATCAGAGACTCAGGCCTGGCCAAAAATTGCAGGGAAAATAGAATGAGGGTTTTCCAATTTTTGCTATAAACCCTAGCTCAATAGCTGGAGACGGGGAAGAGGAGAGATGGTTGAGGAGGAGGGAAGAGGAATTTTTATAGCCTAGCCAAGGCGGTGCCGTCATTTTTGCCGCCTCACAGAGGTGGTGCTTGGAAGGGTCGAGAATGGTGGTGGCTGGAGGTAGGGGACAACTTGGGGGGGTGCCGTTAGTAAAACAGCCCCCTATGTTTTCGGGTCGTTCTGTTTTAATTGTATTTTACAGAAATGCCCCTCTATCTTCAAACGCCCATAACCTTGGAGAAATCTAGTTATTCTTTGATGGATTAGCTGAGGGAAACCTAAGGATAGTTGGAGCACATTTTTACAGACTCATTTTATTACAACCACGTGAAAACGGGGCCTCTTAAGTGGCAGTTGGCAAGAAGCTTAGCAACATATACCATTTTTCCTTGGCATGAAAACTAATAATGAAGCAGAATGACTAGCTTTGAGATAAAATTAAAACATCTATTTGCATGGGCATCACATGTTTGTAGATATGTGGGGATTCTATGTTGATTGTAAATGCCCTGAAATGTAGGCTAGACTCTATTTGGCCAGCAAGACAAATTCAAAAGTATTTTTTTTGCCAAAGGCTACTTCAAGGGATGAGAAAAGATATAAAAACATTTGGATTGAAGCCATGACACTTGATAGAAGGGAATTAAGGAACGAGATTTGTGTAACTGACCCCTAATTAGGATAAGGCTTTGATGATGATGATTACCAAAGGCTGCCTGCCTTAAGGGATGGCAAGCAGGTTTAGACATAGTACGTATATGCATTAAGATGAAAGACAACATGTGAGAGGACATAGCAATGGAGGTATTGTTACCCTCTTGCATTTCCTTATTTGATTTTGAATGCCTTAAGAGGTGTTATGTGTAAAAGGAGAAGTAAACTCTATTATCCTTTTGAATTATCTATGTACTCTTTCTATTTAATATTAATGAATCTTCCTATAAGCAATCATTAATAGCAACAATCTCAATCCATCTTAATCTTTTTGGTTGCAGCAACCTTGATTTTTCTTTCATTGGTTCCATTTCCCCACTCATGGTTGAGGGAGGTGTCAAAAACCATCTTTTGTTTTTATAAATTCCATTGTTTTGAGTAAAAATTTGGAGAAATAGATACCTAAAAGAACATCCTCAAAAGTTGTAATAGGTACCCCTTTCTCTATGTTAAGTGGGGATGCCTATTCATTGTTAGGGATGATGTTTTATTGGCATAGCTTAATATTTGTAATAGTTCATTTGTATAAATTCTAATATGAGGCATAAGTTTGTCATGATCTAAACCATTTTCTTTTTTATGGAAGATACCTTCAATTGCTTACATCGAAAATCTTATGTCTATTACTAACAAACATAGATCTTCCATTTTTATGTTAAAGTCAACTAAACTGTTCATTTTACATACAACATTATTTGAGCTAGAGATAGAAAACAGATGATCTATTTATAGTATTGTCTATATGTGACATTTTCCACATTATGAAGAATTCAGACAGTCAAAACTAAGACAGATTTTTCATTTTTATGTCAAACTTACATAAACTATTCATTTAAGAGAATAAACTAATTATTTGCTATTACTCAATATTATATGGTGGTTTTTTGCTTAAATTTTACAATGACTATACTCAATTATCTTTCTTTTATTTTTAAAAAACTTTAAGAATTAAAAAATGTTAATATATATTTTAAATAATATATCTGCATTATCCATGTTAAATCACGTTCTAGCCCGCATCAAAGCCAAATTGACTCCTCTTGAGAAAATTTGCATTGCGTCCACATTTGACATTGTTTTGAACAACTTAGACCTTCACAAAACTGGGCCCACATAGAGTTATAGCCATCCAAAACATTAGTATGGGCTAATTTATCAAAAATAGCAGGCGATTATATCACTTCCAAAATTATGTTTGAGAATTTAGCAGCAATATAACACTTATATTAATCTGTACATTTTTGTATGGTAAATATTAATCCATCTCTATTACATATTAAGAAAACTTATAGGTCGTCCAATGACCAACTTAGAGGAGCCAATATATCATCTAGGGAGTTGAAATATAAACTTGTTTTCTTACTTAATAGACTAAATGATAAAAAGGGTGCATATATCAACACTTTCTACTAGTATCTCTATGTCCCATTGGGTGAACATGCTCTTAAGTGTGAAGAGGTCCACACCCTTCTTTTTTTCATACATGATGATTTTTTTTAGATCTAAACCATTCATCATGTTCTGAATACCAAAAATTGGTAACCGATTAAAAGTCAATTCATTTGAATTATTCTAACTTCTTGTTTCGGAATTTGAAAAAATTCATAAACATGAATGGTCACTATTTTCTAGTTCAGAAAACATAAGCTAAAAGCATGAAATGAACATGAAATTTAATCTGTAGCCTAACTAAGCCATTTTAAATATGATGACTACCTTAGATCTCTAGATCTTGTATGTCCACCTCTCTCTCTCTCTCTCTCTCTCTCTCTCTCTCTCTCTCTCTCTCTCTCTCTCTCTCTCTCACACACACACACACACACACACACACACACACACACACACACACACACACACAAGTGTTCTCCAAGTTGACCACTAACCAACTTAAGGGAGTCAGATCAATATAAATGTGATATATATACTATGTATATCTATATGATTGATCTATAAAGCAAACTCCATAGGTTGCCAACAAATATCTATCACATTTGGTAATAGACAAGTTGCCATCTCCCTTGGAATATGTTTTGTTGCATGTTTGAATTGTCACTTTCACCTTTGTCTAGGGATTATATCTAGGAGTGTGAGTGCATGTGAATGATTTGCTTTGTAAATCTTCATTTGCAAAACATAAAAAAAAAGAAGTTGAAGATTCCCTAGAGAAAATATAAAAATTAGGAGATAGGGTGCAAAGCCAAATATTGGTAGAAGGGTAATATACTTAGAAATATTACATGTAATATCCCAATATTTAGTAGTTTCTAACCTTGAAATTCACTTAAATATCACTAATTGGGGTTTATTTCACATTTTTTAGGATTCGAGTGCAACTGAAAAATGCTATTTTTAGCATTCAAAAAACCTAAAAAAGAGCAAGATCATTGTCCAAGCAACATCATGGGCCTACGTACCAAATATGAAGTCTAGAGGATCAAAATGTTATTCGGCTGTTCTCAGCAAAGTCTGAGCGGTCAAAAGCCTTAAAGCATTGCCAAACCCAATCCATAATATATAGGGTGTCCTTATCAAAATTAAAGGTGATAGAACTTCCCATACATGCATACCAATATTTAATCACCTTGGAAAGCTACTAAGGGAAGCTCAAATCAATACAAAGAGAGATTTTTCTAAAACAAAACAAATAAGAGATTGGAGCCTACATGAAGACTTATTTCACTCACTCTCTCTCTTACTAAACCAAAAGAGGGGACCACACTAAGAATTACATGACATTCTAATACAAGGTGGTGTATCCCCTCTTGATTCCATATTTTCACATGAGAGAAATAAGGAAGAAAGAAGGAGAAAATAAAGGAGGTGAAGAGAGATAATTTACCAAAAATCTATGGTCAACATTCTTCCTTACTTTTGAAGTGTTCAATGGGAAAGATCTATCCTTGTTTATGGATATGCTAAGCAACTAATGAGAACTCACTCAAGTAAAGAGACACAAATGAGAAACAAAACTACACAGAAGACCAGAACTTCATCCCATTCATAGAGATTTTTTCAGTGGGCTCTCCACCTAAATTTGAGGGAAAAAAAAAGTCCTACTCCAAGGGAGGAGACATCTCACACTACTTGAAGCCCATTGGCTAGGGAAAGAAATGGTGGGATAGGAGAGAATAAAAGAGAAGACCTAGAGTAGATAAGAAAATGTCAATAGAATCTAAGCCATCCACTCTAAGGTAAGTTGATCCAATGGTTGGGGAAGAAAAGCGCTATAATACATGATCTCTTGGAGATAGAAACTTCAAAGCAATCACATCCAACTTAATCCTAAGTGAAGTATGATTTAAGAGTGAAGAAACGAAGAAGAGCCAAATCTTAAACCTTGCCTTTATCTCACATTCCATACAAGGAGATGCAACATGATCACCACATTGAACAAGAAACAAGGAGATGTCTTTACCCAATGGGAATGCCATTTGACTTTGAGATAGAAATTGGAGAAAACTTCCCTAGAAATGACATGATCTGCATCCTCCCCATCTCCACCATCCAAGGAAGAAGAACATTGATCCAACCTTTCATCCAAATCTTCTCATTCAACCTTTCCCGATGCAAGGAGATCCTATCTCGTCTGATTCCATTCCTCTTTATCCCTACATTTGTCCTTCCTATCCGTCTCCGTCTCCATCTCTTTCCTCCTTTCTTATCTTGTATTTGCTTCTCATATTTGTCACTATCCCATATCTAATCTCCTTCTAATTTCCTATCCAAGGAGCAACCTTTCCTCTAAATAAATTCCACATCCCGTTGTTTCCATTCTCCTTCCTTTCCTCCTTTCTCCCTTCCATCTCAACCACACCTTAATTCCTTCTCCTCATGATCCTAGCAATCAAATCCCTAGGTCTTCTACCTTAGAACTCTATAAATAGAGTTGAACAGATGGAGAGAGATCACTCTCATTGTCTCTCCCATTGATTCACATGGCCAACCCTTTATCTCTCTCTCTCTCTCTCTCTCTCTCTCTCTCTCTCTCTCTCTCTCTCTCTCTCTCTCTCTCTCTCTCTCTCTCTCTCTCTCTCTCTCTCTCTCTCTCTCTCTCTCTCTCTCTCTCTCTCCTACATGCCCTCTTCTTCTTGTTGAGTGAGGAATGAAATGAGAGCAGATTGGTATGCACTTCTCTTTCCCATGCTCATCTGTCTAATTCCTTCTCTTCAAGAAGTGGTGCGCATCCCTCTTTGGACACACCCTTCTCCCATCCTCTCTCTTATCTCCTGTCTTATTCTCCACCACATCTTTTGCATGCATTCATCCTTGTATACTTTGCATTTCCAGGCATCCATCTTCCACTCATGTTCACTCACCCACCTTCATTCCCTTGTATACATTAGTATCCCTCTATTCTTCCCTAGATTTGCACGTTCGCACCTTTCCACTAACTTCCTCACAACACCCACCACTATTTTTGTTTCATCCCTATTCCATCTTACACCCACATATGTGCTTCTCATCCCTACTTATTTGTGTTCTGTTTCCTTTGCACACATATATCTTACATGCCCCTTCCGGCTTCCATCTTTCACTTCCATGTACCCTACACACTTGCCTTTCATCTTAATGCATTCCCTTCTCTCTTTTCTCAGCACTACACACATCCTTCTTCTAGCTTTCCATTTTCTTTTTCCCTTGGGATTTTGTGAACAATTTGGAAAGGAAGAAAATGTGCCACTTTCTATGGAAGACAAGTATTCTCTCCTTCTTAAAGAATGGATTGGTATGGTTGATAATCTTTTGGGTTAGTAGCATGTTGGGAGACTTTTCTCCTTGCTCGTCTGCTACAAGTCATGTACTTAAACAAGTAAATGTAGTCACATTGATGATGAATGCTTGGTTGTAAATTAGTGTACTTTCGGTTGAAAAGATGTGTACAAGCTCCTATCAAATGACACAATAAGAGAGCCCTATAGTGAAAGTTTAAGGTAAAAAATAGGAAGTCAATGTGTAAAGATCCTTCAAGGAATCCTATAACGGACACTTCAATAGAGTTCACTTTATTTATTTTTCCTTTCTTTATGTATTCAAGTTTATTGTAATTAAATTTTATTAATCAAAGTGGTTCTTAATTAGTTTGTTTTACTTTTCTTATTTTATTTATTTGCTTTGTTTTAGTTTGGTGCTTAAATTTAATTGATTTTGTTACTCAATGGCTAGGTTAAAGTAGGATAATCTAAGTTTAATTGAACTCTATTTATAAAAGAGTCTCTGTGCAATTGACCAATATTTTCCATTCTATTATATAATATATCTATACAATTACGATAAATTAAAATTCACATCAAGTTTTTGGCACCGATGTGGGGGACTCACAATAGAGTTTTTAGTTAAATATAGGTTATAATACCTTATCACTAGATGTAGGGTTGCATATAGAATACTTGCATGTTTTACATTACTTTCCTTATTCCTGAAAATCCTTGATACTCACTTCTCTTTTTATTTGTGAAGGAATTTGGAGGACTTGGAGGAAGACTTAGGGTAGTTACATATTTTTTTACTTTGAGTGAATTTTAGTGAGGTACTCACCCATATAAGATCAAGGGTGGATTTCATCACCATCCTGTGTCCACCTAGGTTAATCCTCACCTTACGTATAACACTAGCTTCTATAAAATAATTTAAAACAATTAGAAGAGACCTATATTAGCCCACGAGCTCATAGGACCCTCTTGGAAAGGGGCAGATTACTGTCATTCCAGTGGCCCCTATCTAATAAACTATTTTGGTATTTAAATGGCTAGCTCTGCCAACATATCCAATGACTCAGACCACCTATGGCTGACTGAGGAGGCTGTGAAGTAGTTGATTATGATCATGGTCTAACTGGTAACCAATAAGACAAGTCTGAAAGAGAGAAGGGCTACTTAGGGTAGAAATAATCTAAAAGCTTCTCACGTGCAGAAATTTAAGAAAAATGAACGCTTCATCTTGACATAGGGTTAGAAATATTATGTGTTCTTTATTTGTTTGGTTGTGCATGATTTCATATAGGTTACATTATCTAGTTATGAATCTCCTATACTAGCCATCAAAAGAAAAGAAGAAGAAGAAGATCCTTTGTGGTATACAACAACGTGCTTTTGTGGTATATAAACTATGAGTCTCTACACCATACATTGGTGTACACATGATCGTAGATCCCTCAATCTAGATCTAGTACTTTCATACCAAGAGATTGAAGGAGAGCTAGCCAAGGACTTAAGAATCAAGTAGATATACATAACCTTGTTGAAAAAATGGCCAATGAAGTAGTAGAGGTCAAGTCGTTGAAGGATTATTCTTCACCTGTCCAGTACAACTCACCATCTAATATAGCTTTACTTGTGACTAAGTCATACCATTTTGAGCAAAGCCAAGGGTTATTCAACTCCTATTGACGTTTTATAGGTTAGATAAGGAGGACCCATACCATCATGTCAAGGTATTCCTTGACATTTGTTCCACATTAAAGTACCAAAACTTTTCTGATGACTCTATTAGGTTGAGACTATTCCCATTCTCTTTGAAGCATAAAACAAAAGCATGGGTCAACTATTTAGAAGTAGGGTCCATCACCACACAGGTTCAACTATATAGGAAATTCCTGAATAAGTTACTTTCCAATTCATAAAACTAATGTCCTTAGGTAAGAAATAATACATTTTCAACAAAAAGAGGAAGAGAATTTCTAAGAGTACTGGGAACTTTGGAAGGACTTACTATTAAAATGTTCCCACCAGAGCTTGGAAATGTGGTAGTAGGTCCAATACTTCCATGAAAATCTAACACCATAGAACCAAAATATGATACACGCTACTAATGAAGGGGATGTCATGACTAAAGGCAACCTGAAGGCTTAGAATTTCTTCAAAACTCTAGCGAAAAACTCCCTGCAATGGGATTACTTGACCAGCATGGAGAGACATTCTCTACCTCCAAAGAAAAGTGGTTTATATGAGATAGGGGTCATTCTAGATTTATACAACAAAATTGATATGTTGGCCACAAAATGGATAGGATATATGATCTTACCCACCAGCTAGACACTTTTATGATGGTCAACTTGTCTTCTATTCAGCCTCAATCTAAGGCTTATTCAATTTGTTCAAGTTTTTCTCATCCTACTAGTTAGTGCCATCCACCTTTGCTTCCCTAAATATTTTTTCGAGTAGGCAAATGATATGAATGCATTTTGCAATGCTAACAACAATCCCTATTCCAAGACCTACAATCTTGGATGGGCTAGGTACCCAAATTTTTCATGGTTTAAGAATAGCATGATAGGAGGCCCATTTAGGAATCCCACTAAGTAACCTTTTTCCCTAGCTACAATGCCACAACAGTAGCTGCCTCCTCAACAGTTTCCACGGCAACAAAGTAAACAATCATTAGAGGAGACGTTGAATTTATTCATGCAAAGTTCGATGTAGTTCTAGAATGATACAAAGAAGACTTTGTAGGCCAACTCATAGTCCATTGCAAAGTTGGAGTATCAAATGGGACAAGTATCTACTACTTTAAATAAGAGACACAAAGGAAAATTCCTTCGTTAACCAGTGCCTAAGCCCAAGGGTTAGTTTGAAATTGGCTCAACATTTAGTGGTTAGGTCAAGGTAATTACTAATGTTAGGAGTGGTAGGAAAATAGAAAATTTCCTGACTAAGTAGTCCCCATTAACTAAGGCAAAAAAGAAGCTTGCAACATCGTAGAAGGGCAAAGAAAACCTTCAACCATTTCCCTCCTCATCTAACCCACTTCTTGATGCTCCATATGTTTCTAACGCTTCCTATCCTTAGAGATTAAATGTAGCAAGAAAGGAGAATAATTTTGATGAGATAATGGACATTTTCAAATAGGTTAACATAAACATTCCATTACTTAGTGTAATTAAGGAATTTTCTCCTTATGCCAAATTCTTGAAGGACCTCTACACTCAAAAGTGTAAACTTAATGTGTAGAGAATGGGTTTTCTCGTTGGACAAACTAGTTTCATCTTGCAACCTCAAACCCCTCCCAAGTGTAAAAATCACGAATGCCCCATAATTTCATGTGTAATTGGGGAACAAAGATTTGATAGGGCACTCCTTGATTTAGGTGCAAATGTCAACATGTTACCATATTTAGTCTCTGAGAAACTAGGTTTCGGAGAGTTAAAACATACCTCTACCACCCTTCAATTGGTAGATTGATCTGTAAAGATTCCTCAAAGTGTGGTTGAAGATATCTTGATACAGGTTGATAAATTCCTATTTCCAATTATACTTCCTTGTCTTAGATACAAACACTGTATCAAATCTAGATAATGAAATACCTATTATTTAGGATGATCATTTCTAGCCATCTCTAAAGACATTATCAATTGCTAAAATGGTCTCATGAAATTATCTATCAACAATATGAGACCAGAGTTCTATTATTTCAATGTTACACAATAGATAGACATTGTAGACTCAAATGCCATGAATATCATTGACAATCTAGTTTATGATACATTCCTCACATCCTCCATCCCTAATAGTATAAACATTGATTTAGAAGGTTCCATTAAGGTAGAACATAAATTAATTGAAGTTGCAATAGTAATGGACACTCCTAAATGGTCAACCGTTTGCATGCACTGTATCCATTTGGAAGAAAATACAAAAACATTTTGAGAGATGCAAAGGATGCTAAATCCCAACATGAAGGAGGTAGTGTGGGCAGAGGTGCTTAAGTTGTTAGATGTTACAATCATTAATCCCATTTTTGATAATTCTTAGGTCAACCCAGTTTAGGTTGTTCTTAAGAAGTTTGGAGTAACAGTACTAAAGAGTAAAGATAGTGAGTTAGTCCCCACTCGCATGACCACCTGGTAGAGGGTATGTATAGACTACCATAAACTAAATTCAGTCACAAGGAAAAACCACTTTCCTCTACCCTTCATTGACTAGATGTTGGAAAGGTTAATCGGACATGAGTACTATTGCTTTCTAGATGGTTATTTCAGATACAACCAAATTACTATAGCACCGAAGGATCAAGAGAAGACTAGTTTCACTTATCCTTTTAGAACATTTGCTTATAAATGCATGCCCTTTAGATTATACAATGCATTGGCAACTTTTCAACAGTGTATGATGAATATCTTATTTGATATCGTAGAAAAGTTTCAAGAGGCGTTCATGGATGAATTTTTAGTGTTTATTTTATCCTTTGATGAGTACTTGGCCCAACTATCCTTAGTGTTAGGAGGTGTTAAGAAAAAATCTAGTATTAAACTATAAGAAATGCCATTTCATGGTGAAAAGAGGCTTAGTGTTACAAAATATCATATCACAGAATGTCATTGAAGTTGATAAGGCTAAAGTGGATCTCATCTTTAATCTTTCCCATCTGACAACAGTGAAGCAGACTTACTCATTATTACGTCATGCCAGGTTCTACAAACTATCCATCAAAGACTTTAGCAAAATTTCTAAGTGCCTTTGATATCTACTAACAAACGAGGAAAATTGTGACTTTGATGAAGAATGCATGCATGCTTTTGAATGTTTGAAGGTCGAATTCACCTATACATCTATCATTCAACCACTAATTGGAGCATACTAATGATGGAGGCAAAATTTGACTTTCATGAAGAACGCATGTAGGTTTTTGAATGTTTGAAGGCATAACTCACCTCAACACCTATCATTCGACTGCTAGATTGGAGCATACTAGTCGTGATAATGTGTGATGCTCTTGGTTATGTGATCGATGCTGTTTTGGGGCAATGTATTGTCCAACTAGCTAGGAAAACTCTAAATGACACCCAACTCAACAACTCCACTTCAGAGAAATAATTGTTAGTAGTGGTCTTCACTCTGGACAAGTTTAGATCCTATCTTATAGGATCTAAAGTGATAATCTATTTTGATCATGCTACATTGGAAAACCTTCTTTCCATGAAGGATATGAAACCTAGATTTTAATCCGATGGATATTATTGCTTCAAGTGTAACTTCCTAATTTTTCTAAAATATTTATCAAATTTATTTGAAAAGCAGCGAAAATTTCCTTATTTTTAAAAAAAGTTCTTATGCTGATGTTATATAAGTATTTTGAGAACACTCCTACTTTAAATGAGGTGTTACATCCTAAAACCTCTGCATATAAGTAAAGTAATGATCTAACCTAGAAGTGGTTGGAAGTACAAGCCATAAGATCATCATTAGTCACAAGAAGACCCACACATCCATCAATAAGTACATACCATCCATTTAAACTCTTACAACTATTCAAATGTCAACAAAAGCAAAATATATACATCCCAAAATGAATTCCCTATATAAGAAAATCTATCAAATAAGCTCACAAAGGGTATCTCTACCATACATCTAAGAAGAGCTTGATGCCTTTGCCTTGCCCTTCTCCTTCACGCTAAGTCTCCCTAGAATATCTCCTAAAAAATCTTGGTTGTAGGGGTGAACATATCAATTTCTCATGGGGAAAAAGGTTAATATAAGTTGGCTCACCAAAAATATAGCAAATAATATCATAATATATCCATAAGTAGCTAAGTACATAGGGCTTGAGTTAATTATATGCATAACTTAGGATCTATTTTGCATATGCCCCTAAATACATAGTAATGAAATAACGTGAGAATATGCAAGAAGCAAATCACATGAAAAGACTATCAAACCCAAGTCATGCATTAACCAACAATAAATAAATCATCAACTCAGTAAACCATTGGCAATCAAAGATCATGTGAACAATCTACCATCAAATAAGAAAATCTATGTCCATATCACAATAGAAAACTGATTGATTAGAACCAAAATGGCATACAGTCCCACCATTAGGGACACATTTCTAAAATCATAAGAGTGACTGGCATATCCAACATGCCTATAATTCATAACTAGACTCCTATGCTCATAGGGCTCTACCATCTCCCTAGGCAACTTTCATAGCCTTTTATGTCAGCTCATGGATACCTCATTGTCTAATCCTCATCAGACCTCATGGGGCGCTTGATTACCTCATACGGTCCCCATGAAAAGCTAGTCCTACTACCCATCATATTCATATCAGGGCTGGTATCGTTATCATCTCAAACGCTAGTGGCCAATTATACCTCTTAGCATAGGGTCTTTAGGTTTTACAGTCGTTAAGTCTTACTGCCACTCTAGGCTCGCAAGCCTAAGGGGCTTATGGCACTCGTAGAGCACTTGCCAGAATAGTGATCAAAATAGCATCTGCAACACTTATAGCGACTCTTAGAGTGCTTGCCTAAAGTATTTATAAATCCATACCCATCAAGGCTTGTAGCTGCTTGTAGAGTGCTAGCTTAAAGCATCAGCAAATCCATATCCATTAGGGCTTATAGCTACTCGTAGAGTGCTAGCCTAAAACTATAATGAAAACCATACATCCAAGGCTTACAGCTGTTAGTAGAGTGCTCGCCTAAAACATTGACAATCCCAAACCATGTACAAAGTACAAAAGTAAGTCAATGCCATATGTGAATCCATTCATCTTTCTTGTTTATAATGCCTTAGGTTCGTTAAATTCCATAGACTTAATATGTTATTATTAGTAGTGGTTTATGTCATAAACATTGTTATAATTGAAGGCTTAATCTTTCTTTAGAGTGTGAATGTCTTTCCATTCATATAACCATAGTTAATGAATGAGGTGTAGTAATATAACCTTCCCTAGATAACCATTTAAGTTATTGGTCTCCGACATGATGTTGTTTTGCCATTCCATTAAGTTTTCAAGATCTTAATGGTTCTTTGCTGTTCCATTCCTCTTTCACTTCCTAAGTTTAATCCCTAGGTTATAAGGTTCTCTTAACCTTAAAAAAGTCACCTAGTTAGTGACAAAACACCCTTCCAAAGTAATGACTTTTCAAGGCAAAATAGGGTAGTTTAGTCTTGTAGTTCAAGGTATAAGTTGGACTTGGATGCAAGTTGATTGTCCTTTCTCCACCTATTGGTCTAGGGTTTCATTTAGGACTTATAAGTGAGTTACATATCAGTTGTTGAGGTATACACCCAGCTAGGAACCACAAATTCTATAGGCTTGTTTAAAGTGTTAACATGTCCTCTTACATAGAGGCATGTTTCTAATCAATAGTGTGTGAACATATGGTTCTAAGGTTCCCACTTTCCAACCAAGTATACCATTCCTATGTTTAGAATCATTATCCTAACCTCAAATTGAAGTATGAGTGAAAGGCTAAGGGCTGACCACAAAGTTTCATCAAGAGGAGAGCAGGCTTCTAACACCTACTCTCTTTTTTCACACATAAGTTGGGTTCACCCTCAAGTTCCTACTACCATAGATTGAAACTTAAAGCCAAATTGTGGGAGTTTCAATTAAAGCATAAGTAAACATCTTAGGACACATAACATGTAGATTAAATATTGTTTTTAAAGTGGTTTCACACTCTCTTCCATCCATCAAACGGATTGTTCTTTATGATAATCATAAAGAGTGCAAAGAAAGTGAGAAATTAACATAAGATAAAAAGAAAAAATACCCCTTTTTGTGTAATTTTATTTATTATTCATTGTAATTTGATATTTACATATATTGCATCAAAAGTTTGATATTGAAATTTAGGACAAGAAAGGTTCTAAAAATGTAGTAGCAGATCATCTCTCCATGTTAATTGCTGAGAATTTTAGTGAACTTATGCCAATTATTGGGACTCTTTTAGATGAGCAATTTTTGCAAGTTTTCTAGTTGCCTTGGTTTAGTAATATAGTCAATTATCTTATGACAAATCAACTGCCTTCACATTGGTCCAAATAGGATATATCCAAGTTTCTATCCAAGGTCAATTACTTTATATGGGATGATTCGTACTTGTTCAAGTACTGTCCTGATCAAATCCTTAGGATGTGTGTGCCAGATAGTGACCAACAAAGTATCATCTTCTTTTGTCATGAACATGTTTGTGGGAGCCATTATAGTGCTAAAAAGACTATTACAAAATTTTTTCAGTGCCAACTTTGAAAGATTCTCTTATATATTACAATGTTTATGACCTACTATCAAAAGTTAGGGAACATGGGATATAGAAATATGATACCATTAAACCCCCATTTTGATCCTCAAACATTTTAACGTTTGGGGCAATGATTTCACTGGCCTGCTTTTGAATTCTTTGGAAATTTATACATCTTAATGGGAGTGGACTATGTGTCCAAATGGGTAGAGGTAGTAGCATGTAAAACCAATGATCACAAGGTCATGAACCAATTCTTAAAAGACAACATCTTTTCATGATTTGGAGCTCTTCATGCAATAATTAGTGATAGTAGAAAAAACTTATGCAACCATTTTTTTTTGGAGCCCTAATGAAGAAATATGGTGTAACCCATGGAGTTGCAATGCCCTACAATCCTCAAGCTAGCAGACAAGTAGGGGTGTCCAATAAGGAAATAAAGCACACTAGAGAAAACAATGAATCCAACTAGGAAGGATTGGTCTTAATGGCCCAATGAACTATGAGCCTATCGAACAACTTTCAAGACCCCTATTGGAATGTTTTCACCATACGACATAGTTTTTAGAAAAGCTGGTTATATTCTGGTTGAGTTAGAACATAAAGCATATTTGGCAATCAAACAACTTCATTTTGACTATGACAAAGCTAGTAATCATAGGAATCTCCAACTCCAAGAGTTGGAGGAAATCTAGAGAGATGCATATGATACTGTCAAATGGTACAAGTATTGTATGAAAATGATTCATGACAAAAACATTCTATGCAAAATGTTTGAACCTAGTTACAAGGTCCTTCTCTATAGCTTTCGTTTGTTCTTTCCAAGGAAGTTATGATCTTGATGGGCTGGCCCATTTATTGCATGGAATATTTATCCTCATGGGACTATCGAGATTGAACAAGATGGGTATTTTGCAAAGTTAATGGTTAGTAGTTGAAACCATATATAGAACTAAGAAACCCTGATGATGAGGAGGAACTCCCACTAGAGGAGTCTATTTATTAAGATTAAATCCACTGTAGTCAATTGTATTATATTTGTAGGTTGAGTAAAGTTCATAGGTGTCTTAGGTTTTGCATTTGCATTATATATTTTGCATAATTGGCCACATGAACAAATCCATGCATCATCACTTGAGTACAAGTACATTTTTAAACTTTTCTCTCCACTCAGTTATTTAATTTGTCCATGCCATTATCTTAAAACATTAGGGACAATGTTTAATTTAAGTCTGGGGTTAGGTATTTAAATTTGGTATGTCTAGAGTTTTTTTTTTTAATTGTTTCCTTGAAAAAATTTGAAAATTTTATGAAATGTTCCTTTCTATGGATGAGAATTTGAATTTCTAAATATTTAATGATATCTTACACTTTAGCTTATTAATAGATTTGTATACAATTAGTTCATTATTTTATCCTTTTTAAAAGTTTTCCATGAAAATTAAACTTATAATAGTTATTATACAAATAGCCATATATATATATATATATATATAGCTTAAGATGAACAATAAATATATCTTAGAAATCTTGAAGAAGATTTGTAGATACTTATAACCTATGTATGATTGGAGCCATTCTTCCTCTTGAGGGTTATATATAAATTCAAATTTTTCTTTAGCAAACATAATTGTTGGTCGGTCTCTCGTATAAAAACTTATATATCTCTAATGTTAATGGCCATTTTAAAGTCATATGAAACATAGGAAATGATAGAGGCCATCTTTGTTTAAAACCCAAAGCCTTTAGCCTTCCCTAAGTTATTTCCACTAGATAGACTCTTCAGCATTTTCTTTGATAAAATTTGCATTAATTAAATATAAGTGATCACTTAGAAATATAACATGTAATATCCCTATATTTATAAAATTTTAAGCCTAAAATTAATTAAAATATCACTAATTAGGGTTTATTTCATATTTTGCAGGATTAAGGTACAATTGAAAAAAAATGCTATTTTAGCACTCAAAAACTAAAAGAGAGCAAGATCATTGTCTAAACACTGTTAATAGCCCACATGCCATTAACCATGAAGTCCTGAAGTTCATAATGTTATGGGGGTGCCCTTAGCAAAGTCAGAGCAGTCAAAAAACCTAAGTAAAAGACCAACCTTACGCACTTAAAAGAGGGTGTTCTTATCAAAAGTGAAGGTGATAGACTTCCCATGCATTCATACATGCTAATATTCCACCACCTTGGGAAGCTTCCAAGGGAAGCTCAAATCACATGCAACAGAATCACATATATAAGATCTTTTCTTGAAACAAAACAAGTAAGAGAATTGGGTTTGTGTGAAGACTCATTCCACTCACTCACTCACTCACTCATTCTCTCTCTCTCTCTCTCTCTCTCTCTCTCTCTCTCTCTCTCTCTCTCTCTCTCTCTCTCTCTCTCTCTCTCTCTCTCTCTCTCCCTCTTACTTAACCACAATAGGGGACCAACAAAGGAAATATATAATCTTTTTCATGAAATTAGTCATGTGAAAAATATCAAAATATGTTTTTACATGATAAAATAAAGGAGGAGAATAAGTGGAGAGGTGAGAGACAATCTATGATCAACATTCATCCTTACTTTTTAAGGATTCAAAGGTCAAGATCTATCCTTACTATTGGATACTCAAAAGTGCTCAATGAGAACTCCCTTAAGCAAGGATATGCCAATGAGAATTGAGACTACAAGGAAGACTACAACTAAACCCCATTGGTGGAGATTTTTTTGGTGGGTTGTTCACCTTAATTTTTGGAGAATGATGTTTTCCTCTAGGGAAGGAGACGCCCTCCACTCCTTAGTTCCTATTCACTAGAGAAAAAAATGGTGGTCTAGGAGAGAATCAAGGAGAGGAAGAGATCTAGATAGGAAATCTCAATGGAATCCAAGTCTTGCACTTTAGGGTGTACTTTATCTAACTAGTGAAAATAAAAGAGATATAAAACATGATCTTTTGGACAAGAAAACTTCTAAGAAATCATAGCCATTCAATCCAGATGCAGTATGATCCAATTGCATTGAAATTAAGAGGAGCCAAAACTCAACCCTAGTCATCATCATACACTGCCATGCAAGGGAAACTCAAAGCACTTAACATGAAATATAGGAGGATATGTCTTTTTCCAACAAAAAATGTTACTTGATTCTAAGAAAAAGTTTGAGGAAACTTCCCAAGGAATGTTAAGATCTTTATCCTCTCAACTTTACCACTCAAGGAAGAAGGACATTCATCCAACCATCCTTGTATGACACCTCATTTTATCTTTTCTAGATCCATGAAATCCTATCTTATGTCCTTCCATTCCCCTTTATCCCATTCATTATTCCTCCTATTCTTCCCCATCTCTTCCATTTCTCCTATCATCTCTTTCCTTCCTGTGACAACCTGGGTTTTTCTAACACTTTTTAAATACAAAGAACATTGACATAATGAGATCGATCTCTAATAAGAATCATTTTTGAAAGAGTAAACAATAGTGGAACAATCTTTTCTTTTAAAATTCGCTTAAAAAACCCCGAGTGTCATTTTTCTTTTCTTAAAATAAGGATTCATGGTGAAATGAGCACTCATTTGTACCAAAACTTAGGCAAAGTTTCCTCTATTTTTTGGACATATGACATTTAACGCACTCGTTGCGAAGTACCTGATAAACATCTAGACATTTTTTAGGCATAATTGGAGACTCTATCTCCATTTCATACATTTGATGAAATAAAAACAACTTGCATTAACAAAACATACCAAGGATTTCCATGTCACAATCCATTCACATAAGTTATTAAAACTCCATAAAATTCACAAACATTACATGACACGACCCGGGTTTTTATATGATGCAATTTTGATAAAAAGGCGAGATCTCTTGTTTTATAAATATGAGATGCATGAAAATCTTTCTCATTTGGAAAACAACCTTTCATAAAAACCCCGAGTGTTCAAACACATTCTCAATTTATTTAGCCATGACAAAGTTTAAATCAATATTATTTCCAAGAAAGTGTTAGTCACAAATTTTATTAGAGAGTAACTACAATCAAGTAACATTGAAAGATAAGATAGGGGTTTACTTACTTGTACTTAGTCTGTGTCTCCCAGTACAAACGTTCCTTGCCCTTAAGTATTTACTTTGTATCTGAAAAATGTTGAGGATTGGGTGAGTATATAATATACTCAGTAGGAGCCTATCACTACTAGTTTTATAAATGCATGAGATGTTTTAAAATCATATGCTCATTCAAAATATGCGTATGTTTGAATACTCGAGTTCAATATCAGTATAAGAATCCATAATCAAACTGAAATACTCATGACTTAAAAGATCACATAATCCAAAATTGAAAGTATCATATATATATATATATGATAACATCATGATATACAATAGATGCTTCATGGAGTCCAACTTATGGATCTCTAGTATGGTATGGTCGACCAATCTCATATCATGCTATATGAAATGCACATAACTCATCAAACCATAGGGTCCACTATGCCCACGACCTCCTCACCGTGTGGTCCCCGGGTACCTGAGGACACTCGGTCATAGCCTCCATGGGGCCTATGACACGTCGACCCAGTGCCGTGACACCAGTGGTAGCCCCCTGTACCACATGCAGTCGATGTAGGGACTTGCCTCTTTTTGGGTGTGGTACCCATCCACCTATTAGTGGTAGAGGCCGGGTGGCCAACCCAGACCCCTCAGCATAGCACCCACGGGCTTACTTGCCCAAATCACATAAGATTAAATAAGTCAAAACCTCTTGTTAAAACTTGTCCTCTTTGGGTCCCTCACAACTGCCTGGCCCTCGGCACTCTAGCGTCTTTTGGCAACCCTCAAGGACATGCAATCTTTGCAAGTACTTAAATCATGCAATGTATGCACTTGTTTGCAACACATATATGTGCATAATGTATATGCAATCATTTCAAAACATGGCTATGTACAAAGCATTTATCATGCATGCTGAATTAAGTCATGCAAATCAAGTCATATATTTAAAACATATGTTCTCAAAATAATAATAGTTCTTTTAAAAGAATCTAATAGTGATAGAGCACCTACCTGGCTAGGTCGCGTTAACCCTTTTGTCCTCGTACGCTCCTGAGCATGGTTTGGGGACTCAAGGTTAGTTTAGCCTATCTTTTATGGGTTCAGAGTAGTTGGGTCTTATTCCTTAGGCATTAGGGGTCCATCCCTATGCCTATGGGTGTCCTAAGGTCCTAATTGGGCCTTGGTATCCTCAGTTTTCCAAAGTTCTAGTGGCCACACGCCATCATCCTATTCTAAGGGTCATGCCCTCCTTTTATTAGGCCTTGATCAGAGATTTTATGGTTTGGATATGTCCGCGTCGTCGACATAGACACAACGCCTTTTGCGGTGCCTCAATCGGAGCTCTAGATCTCAAGTTATAAGCGTTTTAGTGTTGAATGTACACATGACCCTTAAGAATTAAAAGACGGAATGCTAAGGCGCTGCGCGTCAGTGTCATGCGCCCTGACTTCCTTAACAAACCAAAAAAATGACGCCTTTGCTAGTATCCTGAGCGTCTATGGCGTGCGCCTCAGCGGGCGCGTCTGCAGACGCGCGGTACGCTCCGCCCGTCTTTCTCTTTAGCGGGCGCATCCCTGGACGCGCCCGTTTGGTTTTTCAAACGGAGGTCGACGTGGGACGTTCCTATTGGATTTTCCCACTCGTTAAAGACCTGGGTTGTCCTCAGGTCACCCTGGTTCGACCCTGTTGAACCAGTGCGGCCCTGAGGACGTCCCAGGGTCCTTGGTGGCTCTCCTGGGCTCCGTTTTGTATGGTTTTTCATGCAAAAACTTAGGAGAATTGACCTTGGAACTATGGGGGAGATGGGTTTTGAGCGATCTCGGACGTACCTGGCTCGTTGCTGGGTTTTTCTCCTCGTTTTCACCTCTAGGTCACTGCTTCACGACTGGTTTTCTCCAAGGTTTTGGGCTGCCATTAGAGGCACCCAAGACCTCTATTTATAGAGCTAAGAGAGGGTTCTGGAGGGGGCTCTCACCGCCTTTGAATGGCGGTGGAGAAACCTCCAAAATGGCAGTGATTTCTCCCCAAATCACCGCCGTTCTAGAACCCTCTAGAGGTTGAAGACGACGGGGTGCCCGTATCAAAACGGGCACCTGTGTTTTTCAGGTTAAGTCGTTTTTGTGAAATTTACACTTTTGCCCCTAAACTTCAAAGGGCCATATCTTGCTCATTTTAACTCCGTTTTGGGTGATTTTGGTCTCGTTGGATTCCTTTTTTCAAGACGCATCTAATGGAACCATTTTTGGGACCAAATTCCTAGGTTTAATCAAGGCAACTAGTGAAATGACCAAAATGCCCTTATCTTTAAAACTGAACTTTTCATTGCTAAACTTGGAATTTCAATATTACAAAATTGGAGTCATTACATTCTTACCCCCTTAGGAGAATATCGCCCCCGAAATTCTACTATATACAGTCAAAAGATCTCGGGGTACTTTTCTCGCATTTCTGACTCCGGTTCCCAAGTTTCTTCTTCCATGTGCACATTTCTCTACAAAACTTTGACTAAGGGTATGTCCTTGTTCCGCAACTTCTTATTCTTAAGATCCCGAATCTCAACTGGTCTTGTCTCTAGTCTGAGATCCTCTGTCATCTCTATGGGTACCTGGTCGATGACATGAGCGGGGTCAGGCACGTACCTCCTTAGCATAGACACATGGAATACGTTATGCACTTCAGATAGCTGAGGGGGTAGTGCGATCCTGTAGGCCACTTTTCCGACTTTCTCCAGGATTTCAAAAGGTCCTATGTAACGCGGACTAAGCTTACCTTTGATACCGAACCTCATAACCCCTTTAGTGGGAGATATCTTCAGGAAAACGTGCTCTCCTATGTCGAATTCCAATGGTCTCCTCCTTCGATCAGCATAGCTCTTTTGGTGGCTTTGAGTTGTGAGGAGGCGCCTTCTTATGAGTCTTACCTTCTCGGCACATTGCTCTACCAGCTCGGACCGGAGCACCCTAGATTCTCTAACTTCACTCCAACTGGTGGGTGATCGACAGGGTCTCCCATAGAGCGCCTCGTATGGAGCCATGCCAATGCTTGACTGAAAGCTATTGTTGTACGCAAACTCGACTAGCGGTAGGTTTTCATCCCAACTCTGCTTCCAATCAAGGGCACAAGTTCGCAACATATCTTCGACTATCGGAATTGTGCGCTCTGACTGTCCATCGGTCTGTGGATGGAAGGCTGCGCTATAGTTCAAGGAAGATCTTAAGGATTTTTGGACAGACTTCCAGAGTTGTGAAGTGAAGTGGCTATCCCTATCTGAAGTGATACTAAGGGGTATACCATGTAGACTTACTATCTCTTTGATGTATAGCTGAGATAGGCTGTTAGTGGATTGGGTATGACATATAGGAAGGAAATGGGCTGTCTTAGTTAATCTATGAACAATTACCCAGATCATGTCATGACCCTTAGAGGTCTTGGGTAGCCCTACAATAAAGTCCATTGTGATATGGTCCCATTTCCATTCGGGTAACTCAAGGGGTTGTAACAATCCCGCAGGTCTTTGATGTTCAGCCTTTACTTGTTGACATGTTAAACACTTTGCCACAAATTCCCCTATGTCTCTTCTCATACCATCCCACCAATATTATTTCTTTAAGTCTTGATACATCTTAGTCCCTCCTGGGTGTATTGTATACTTGGACCGATGAGCCTCTTTTAAGATTTCTTGTCTTAACTCTTCATTAGCCGGTACCACTAATCTTCCTTGCATGTAAACGCTACCATCTTCCCTTTTTGTAAATCCTGCTTTTCCTATGAAAGCTTGTATATTTGGATCTCCTTTCTGTTCGTGCTTAACTTTTTCATTAACAGCCGACTTTATTGTTAGTCCTGCCATGATGATCTTGTGCTTACTTATGTCTGGTTTCCATGTGATTACTTCTTGTAATAGCTTCCATCTCTTAGTTAATAAACTTGCACACATCCCTTGGGTTTTTCTGCTTAATGCATCAGCTACCACATTAGCTTTTCCAGGGTGATAATGAATGGAGAAGTCATAGTCTTTTAAGTATTCCATCCATCTTCTTTGTCGCATGTTTAAGTCTTGTTGGGAAAAGATATATTTAAGACTCTTGTGATCTGTAAAAACTTCAAACTTTTCCCCATATAAATAATGTCTCCATATTCGCAAGGCAAAGACTATGGCTGCTAATTCCAAGTCATGGGTTGGGTAATTGACTTCATGCTTCTTGAGTTGTCGAGAAGCATAAGCGATTACCTTCCCATGTTGCATAAGTACGCAGCCTAGCCCTTGTTGTGAGGCATCGCTATATATCTCAAATCCGCCACTTCCTGAAGGTAAGGTAAGGACAGGTGCGGTAGTCAACCTTCTTTTTAGTTCTTGGAAGCTTTCCTCACATTTATCAGTCCATTCAAATCTTGTGTCTTTCCTGGTCAGCTTAGTTAGAGGTAAAGCCATTTGTGAAAAACCTTCGATGAATCTCCTGTAATATCCGGCAAGTCCTAAGAAGCTTCTTATTTCTGTGACTATCTTAGGTCTTTCGCAGTTCTGTACTGATTCAACCTTAGTAGGGTCAACTGCTATGCCATCTTGAGATATAATGTGTCCTAAGAAATTAACCTTTTCTAGCCAAAATTTACACTTACTGAATTTTGCATATAGCTTGTGGTCTTCAGGAGTTTCAGAATATATTAAGATATCATCCACAAACACTATGATGAATTTATCTAAGTACTCCTTGAACACCCTATTCATGAGGTCCATAAACGCGGCTGGAGCATTAGTCAAACCAAAGGACATCACTCTGAATTCATAATGGCCGTATCGAGTCCTGAAGGCTATCTTGGGGATATCTTCTTCTCTAACTCGAAGTTGATGGTAGCCTAATCGTAGATCAATCTTAGAGAAGACTCTAGCTGACTGAAGTTGATAAAAAAGATCATCAATTCGGGGAAGAGGGTATTTATTTTTAATGGTGACCCTATTCAGCATCCGATAGTCTATGCACAATCTCATGGAACCATCCTTTTTCTTAACAAAAAGGACTGGAGCTCCCCACGGAGACACACTAGGTCGTATGAACCCTTTGTCAAGTAGTTCTTGTAACTGGGTCTTCAGTTCTCTTAGTTCTGCAGGAGCCATTCGGTAAGGAGCTTTGGAAATGGGGGAAGTACCGGGTATAAGGTCAATGATGAACTCAATTTCCCTTGGTGGAGGTAGACCTAGTAAGTCCTCAGGGAATACGTCAGGAAATTCTCGGACAACCTCGACATCCTCAAGCTTTGGTTGGGGATTCTTGACAGATTCAATCTTGGCTAAGAAGAAGGGGCATCCTTGAGCAATGTGTTTAACTGCTTTCAAGGCAAAAATGACACACGCTCTAGAATAATCCTTTCTTCCTTGGAGGGTGAAAGTGTCTCTATTAGGTAGGGTAAAAGTGACGCGCTTCTAACGACAATCAATGAAGGCTTGATGAAAGGCTAGCCAGTCCATACCTAGGATGATGTCGAAGTCAATCATATCTAAGTGGATAAGGTTGGCATGTAACAAATGGTCCTTAATTAGAATGGGGACATCCTAGAGATAAGAATAAGTGGGAAGTGCCTGGCCTACATGAGTCATGACTTCTAGAGTGAAGTCTAGGTCCTGGGGTATAATGTCCAAGGATGATGCAAATTCCCAGGATATGAAAGAATGAGTGGAGCCTGTATCAAATAGAACTTTTGCAGGTGTATCAGAGATAGAAAGAATACCTTCAACAATTGCATTGGAAGCTTGGGCTTGACTGGAAGTGAGGGAAAAGACACGTCCTTGGTTTTTTGGAACTTGATCTTCTTTACGCTCTTGTACTTTCCTTTTTGGACAG
This sequence comes from Warburgia ugandensis, assembly GCA_035236585.1. NCBI lineage: Eukaryota > Viridiplantae > Streptophyta > Magnoliopsida > Canellales > Canellaceae > Warburgia > Warburgia ugandensis. The sequence continues at coordinate 40,861,715 of CP141128.1, read as the reverse complement.
TTACTAGAAAAATGTCCTAATTCTCCACAACTATAGCAAGTGATGTTGAAAGTGGGACATGGTTTGCCTGGATGATTTCTGTTACACCTAGGGCATGCCTTCCAGTCTGGTCTTCTTCCTTTGTTTTCAAACGGCTTCTTGAAAGGTGGCCTAGGTCCAGATGACTGAAAGGGTCTCTTTCCTTTGTTCTTCATGGTGTTAATGTTCTTAGTTTCTCTTATTGCCTGGTTCCTTTGATAATATTTTTCATATAGGGAGGCCATCTCTACTACTTTGGCTACTGTGGAAGGTTGGAAACCTAGAACTCTGTTCCTGAGTCCTGGGTTGAGTCCATCTACAAATCTTTTGGCTGCATCTTCTTCATTAGCACAAGCACGGGGTGCAAATCTTTGGAGGCTGATGAATCTACTTTCATACTGTTGGACGGTCATATTTCCTTGTTCTAAGTCCATAAATTCCATTTCCTTCTGTTTCCTCACATGTTTAGGATAATATTTGTCGTTAAAGACCTTTTTAAATTTTTCCCATCCTATTGTTTCTTGCTGGTCAAAATAAGTTCTCTCTGCTGTTTCCCACCAAAAGGTAGCTTCTCCTCTAAACACAAATGTGGCCATGGGTACTTTTCTTTCTTCAGCTATGTTCATGGCCTTAAATATCTTTTCAATATCAATTAACCATTTTTCAGCTGTAGATGCTTCATCTTCCCCTATGAATGAGGGAGCTAGTTTCTGAAACCTTTTTAATTGAACCTCTGTCCTATCTATTGCTTTATTAGGGGAAGGATCTTGGGGGGTAGGAGTTTGGCTTTGACTATTCATGTATTGTCCCATGTTCTGTAAGAATTGTTGGAATAACTTAGCCATCCCGTTGCCCGACCCAGTGGAGTCCACTGGTGGGGCTTCAGGTCTTGGAGCATTGCTTCCCTTCTACCTAGGCATTTGTAATCACAAGGCAATTCACCATATCTTAGTTTTGTGTTATCCTATTACCCCTTACTCTTTCATGGATGAAACTTGATTATAAGTTATTCTCCTCATAACTGGGCTGTGAGTAATGTTAAATCGTGCTCTGATACCAACTGTCATGACCCGGGTTTTTATATGATGCAATTTTGATAAAAAGGTGAGATCTCTTGTTTTACAAATATGAGATGCATGAAAATCATTCTCATTTGGAAAACACATTCTCAATTTATTTAGCCATGACAAAGTTTAAATCAATATTATTCCCAAGAAAGTGTTAGTCACAGCCCCAGCTATTAGAGAGTAACTACAATCAAGTAACATTGAAAGATAAGATAGGGGTTTACTTACTTGTACTTAGTCTGTGTCTCCTAGTACAAACGTTCCTTGCCCTTAAGTATTTACTTTGTATCTGAAAAATGTTGAGGATTGGGTGAGTATATAATATACTCAGTAGGAGCCTATCACTACTAGTTTTATAAATGCATGAGATGTTTTAAAATCATATGCTCATTCAAAATATGCGTATGTTTGAATACTCGAGTTCAATATCAGTATAAGAATCCATAATCAAACTGAAATACTCATGACTTAAAAGATCACATAATCCAAAATTGAAAGTATCATATATATATATATATATGATAACATCATGATATACAATAGATGCTTCATGGAGTCCAACTTATGGATCTCTAGTATGGTATGGTCGACCAATCTCATATCATGCTATATGAAATGCACATAACTCATCAAACCATAGGGTCCACTATGCCCACGACCTCCTCACCGTGTGGTCCCCGGGTACCTGAGGACACTCGGTCATAGCCTCCATGGGGCCTATGACACGTCGACCCGGTCTTAGTGACACCAGTGGTAGCCCCCTGTACCACATGCAGTCGATGTAGGGACTTGCCTCTTTTTGGGTGTGGTACCCATCCACCTATTAGTGGTAGAGGCCGGGTGGCCAACCCAGACCCCTCAGCATAGCACCCACGGGCTTACTTGCCCAAATCACATAAGATTAAATAAGTCAAAACCTCTTGTTAAAACTTGTCCTCTTTGGGTCCCTCACAACTGCTTGGCCCTCGGCACTCTAGCGTCTTTTGGCAACCCTCAAGGACATGCAATCTTTGCAAGTACTTAAATCATGCAATGTATGCACTTGTTTGCAACACATATATGTGCATAATGTATATGCAATCATTTCAAAACATGGCTATGTACAAAGCATTTATCATGCATGCTGAATTAAGTCATGCAAATCAAGTCATATATTTAAAACATATGTTCTCAAAATAATAATAGTTCTTTTAAAAGAATCTAATAGTGATAGAGCACCTACCTGGCTAGGTCGCGTTAACCCTTTTGTCCTTGTACACTCCTGAACATGGTTTGGGGACTCAAGGTTAGTTTAGCCTATCTTTTATGGGTTCAGAGTAGTTGGGTCTTATTGCTTAGGCATTAGGGGTCCATCCCTATGCCTATGGGTGTCCTAAGGTCCTAATTGGGCCTTGGTATCCTCAGTTTTCCAAAGTTCTAGTGGCCAGGCGCCACCATCCTATTCTAAGGGTCATGCCCTCCTTTTATTGGGCCTTGATCAGAGATTTTATGGTTTGGATATGTCCGCGTCGTCGACATAGACACAACGCCTTTTGCGGTGCCTCAATCGGAGCTCTAGATCTCCAGTTATAAGCGTTTTAGTGTTGAATGTACACAAGACCCTTTAGAATTAAAAGACGGAATGCTAGGGCGCTGCGCGTCAGCGTCTTGCGCCCTGGCTTCCTTAACAAACTAAAAAAATGAAGCCTTTGCTAGCGCGCTGCGCATCTACGGCATGCGCCTCAGCGAGCGCGTCTGTAGATGCGTGGTACGCTCTGCCCGTCTTTCTCTTTAGCGGGCGCGTCCCTGGACGCGCCCGTTTAGTTTTTCAAACGGAGGTCGACGCATGTCGACGTGGGACGTTCCTATTGGATCGTCCCGCTCGTGAGTGACCTGGGTCATCCTCAGGTCACCCTGGTTCGACCTTGTCGAACCAGTGTGCCCTGGGGACGTCCCAGGGTCCTTGGTGGCTCTCCTGGGCTCCGTTTTGCATGATTTTTCATGCAAAAACTTGGGGGAATTGACCTTGGAACTATGGGGGAGATGGGTTTTGAGCGATCTCGGACGTACTTGGCTCGTTGCTGGGTTTTTCTCCTCATTTTTCCCTCTAGGTCACTGCTTCACGACTAGTTTTCTCCAAGGTTTTGGGCTGCCATTAGAGGCACCTATGAGCTCTATTTATAGAGCTAAGAGAGGGTTCTGGAGGGGGCTCTCATCGCCTTTGAATGGCGGTGGAGAAACCTCCAAAATGGCAGTGATTTCTCCCCAAATCATCGCCGTTCTAGAACCCTCTAGAGGTTGAAGACGACGGGGTGCCCGTATCAAAACGGGCACCTGTGTTTTTCAGGTTAAGTCGTTTTTGTGAAATTTACACTTTTGCTCCTGAACTTCAAAGGGCCATATCTTGCTCATTTTAACTCCGTTTTGTGTAATTTTGGTCTCGTTGGATTCCTTTTTTCGAGACACATCTAATGGAACCTGTTTTAGGACCAAATTCCTGGGTTTAGTCAAGGAAATTAGTGAAATGACCAAAATGCCCTTATCTTTAAAACTGAACTTTTCATTGCTAAACTTGGAATTTCAATATTACAAAATTGGAGTCCTTACATTATAGTCTCTTTCTCATTTTGATATAATAACTTCATTTCAGAAACCCATTCTTACATGTCTTTGTCAAAAGTCTCTGTTGATGCACTTCTTGCTCATAAATAGCTCCTATTTCTCTAGAATCCTCGGCTATGAGATATTGTAAACAAGTACAATATCTCAGCAAGCTTGCACTTGTGTAGGTGGAATAAGATGCAATTGTATATAAACAAAATCATGGTATTTCTATATAAATTAATTTGTCCATGCTGAATCATGCAACTAGCATTCAATTATCAATTAACTTGAAATAATTCAACAGTCATCAAAATCGTGAATTCATGGCAAAATAGAAGAAATACCAATGCATCAATACAAAACACATTCTTTGAAATGCAAGGTATGAAGTCACATGTCAAACTCATAAATCATTTTTGTCTCCTAATACTAGTCTTCACTCTTACGAGCCATTTCACATATTAAATACCAATGTGTCATTATGTGTATCAGTGTACAGTAAACAATGTTATCCTCTTTGGCAGACTGCCCCATGGACGAACTATTGTCCGAAAGGCCTCACGTCGCCTCATGGTTTTGCTCCACCCAGTGTGGCCGCTCAACTGCCCAGAACCACTTGTGCCCGTGTTATTACTAGTATCAGAGTACGTAGCGAGCAATATTATCCTCTTTGGCAGACTGCCCCATGGACAAACCACTTTCTGAAAGGCCTCACGTCACCTCAAGGTTTTGCTCCACATAGTGTAGGCATGCAACTACCTAGAACCATTGACGAATTGGTCACTCTATGTTATGAACAAACAAATGGATTGAAACATCACAATGTACAACATGTGCTTACTCACGAGCAATTTAATCATGATTCAATCTCAGCATGCGCATCCATCTTATCTTTCATATAAACTATAAAGACATGTTTTAATGCTTAAAATTCATATACAAATGCATATATATAGAAAAAATCTTAGCAATCTTAATTCCCCCTACCTCAACTAGTGCTCTTCTAGTTCACTAATGCAAATACTTTACTCAGTTCGTGTACGTACTCCCAATCAATCACACCTCTATAAAATACAAAAACACATTTAGATATATAATTCTAAGACTTCCCCTAGCTTTTTAAATATGGAAGCTTCCACTAAGTTTGTCCCTAGCACTAGTCATCACAAGGCGAGTTGGCAATGCTTATTATTATAAGGGTGTTTCATTAGCTATTGACTGATAGCTAGTCGAGTGACCTATGGTTATTGGATTGTCAATCCACACCATTGGTCCTAGACTGGCTATTCACCACTCTTCTTGAGTGACTGCCAATTACTTTCACCATTCATTGGCCTTAAACTTTTGATCCCTAACCAAATCAAATCTTGGTTTGAAGTTAGATAATATTTCCATAATACAGTTCTTACTACATTTCACAACCATATTCTTTGATCTGATTGGTATTAGGAGCATAATGAATAGTTCATGTCACCCATTATTTTTTAGTTTTTTTTAAATAAATTTGAGGGTTGGAAAACATGCTGGTAGTGCTTGATCATCGATCAAGCATTTAACTTTATTGTTTACACATTTACTGATAGGACAGTTGTGATGTCTAATCGGGTTAAGCCATCATCATCCATTCATCTTAAGTAACTGTAGGTTGTTTTCCTTGTCTAGAGGTCTCATCTTGAATTTTTTCCAAGTGTCTTAACTTATTAAAGGTCAGGGTACACCATGGTAGCGTTTGATCATAAATCAGAAGTGCTAGGTCCTTTTTACTCTATTGTCCCATTGGACAGTTTAGATTTCTCGATCAATTTTAGTCTAGATTCTTCAATTTGTGCCATGTATTAGTAATTCAATACTCTAAGACTCATCCATGGTGTCTGATTGTAATTCAAGCATTGCAAAATTACTATGTGAATAGTACCTGATCGGACGACTAAGATTGTCTGATCAGTTTCTAGCTTAGATATGTAAATTTAGTGTCATTTAAGCTACATTAGTTCCTTAATTACCTATCCCTAAACTTGGACTAGGATTTGTATGGTTGGATAATTCATAAATCTAGATCTAGGGTGAAAATACATGGATTTAGTAAAACACCACAAATCAAAAGTTGGGTTTTGTAGATCTTACCTTCCAAATGCCTTTCAGTGTTTTTTCTCTCTAGAATGTGCAAGATTAGCTCCTTTTCATAAGAAAAACCCTCCAATGTACACATGCAATGATTCCCCTTTGAATTCGACATTCAGCAATGCCTGGATCATTCCAAAACCTTAGGGTTTTGGTTTGTCTCTCCGTGAGGAGCAGAATGACTAGCTTGGATCATCGATTTGAGTTGTCATCTTCTTCGGAGATGTCTGTGAACCCCGGGACCCAAAAAACCCTAAGTCTTCTTCTCTTGCATGGTGGATTTCTAGGTGTGCAGAGTTTCTTCCCCCTCTCCTTTCCTATCCTTCTCTCCTCTCTTCTTCTTCCCTTCACTCCTTCACTCCTTCTCTCCCGTTTCTCCCTCCTTTGTTCGGGGGGTGGTTTTTTAGCAAATAGACTCGATGTTGATGTCAGGTTGGGTTCTTTAAGTGAGGGGGGGGGTGCCAATATCAAATCTGGCCCCCCTTCATTTAAGGTTTTTTTTTTTTTTTGGGCTATTACATTCCCTATTCTCATCATGATTCCATGTCCAAATCTCATTCCATTTTCCCTTAAATTTCAATGCAATTTGTATCAATCCCATGCATTCCATGCCCCCCTCTTTCCATTCTCTCTTCTTTCCCTCCATTCTCCCTTACATCTATGCCATTCTTTACTCCCTTCTATTCATGATATGAGCCATCCTTCCTAACCTACATGCACCACTCTTTTTTTCTTCTCTTTCTTGTTTTGTGCAGAAATCCTAGAGTAACTCTCTTTTAAGAGTTTTATTAAGGAAAAGCACTTACAACACTTTTTTATCCATTGTTTCATTTTCTATCGAGTTGGAACACTTGATAAGGAAAGGAAGATAAATTTTTGTTCATTCCATGGCAACCAATGTTTCTCCTTCCTAAAAGTGGTATGTGTATGGTTTGATGTTCTTTTAGGTTGTGGCATGTTGGGTGATTCTTGCTTTGCTTGTCTGCTAGATTCGTAGTGCCTAAACAAGTAAATGGAATTGAATTGATGATGAAATATTGGCTTTAAATTTATTGTATTTTGGGTTGAAATAAAGTGTAAAGTTCCTTATTGTGTGACACAACAAAGGAGTCCTATAGTGGAAGTACAAGCTCGGAATAGTAAGTTTACTTTATTTATTTGCTTTCTTTATATATTTAATTTCATTGTAATCAAATTTTCTTATGCAAGTAGCTTTTTTTATTCAAGTTCTTAGTTAGTTTGCTTTAATTTTATATGCTTATCTTATTTCCTTAGTTAAGTTTGGTTGCTTTATTTAATGCTTAAAATTATTTGCTTTCTTTAATCATTATCTAGGTTAAAGCAAGTTAATCAAAGTTTTAATTGAGTTACCTATCAAGAGTCTCTATGGATCACCTTGTATTGCTAGGTCTATGCTACAATAGACCCATGCACTTGCAATTAATTTAAAATCATATCAATTATTTGGTGCTATTGCCCATGAGTCATAATAGAGTTTTCATTTAGAACTAGGTTAAAGTGCTTTACCATTAGTCATAGTTTTAGGACTACATCTAGTTTAGTTGCATTTTTTTGTATTTTTTTTTCCTTATTCTTGAAGATTTCCTATACTGACTTTCCTTTTTACTTGTGCAAGAATTTGGAAAGGGCTTGGGGGAAGGCTTAGTATAGTCACATTTTTTTTTTATTTGGAGAGAATTATAGTGAGGTTGATGATGTCCTGTATTTTAATCACGATTCATTCAAATAAAAAAGGGTAGTAATAATATAGGTCAAGGGTGAGCCATCCTAACCTGAAAGAGGAGGTGGTATGTAGACTCACCCTTGTATGAGAAGACTATTTCCAGGACGCAACTGTAATGCCCGAGCAATTTACACTATTTTTAACGAAAATTGCACGTTCTATAGGAAATAAACTATGTTGAATGTTTGATTTTATTTAAAATAGTAAATAAAATAATTTGTGAGGAAACTTAGTACCATTATATTCTACTCAAAAAATGGAATCCAACGCTTCAAAAATCACCCAAAACAGAGTTCGTATGAGGAAGTTACAGTCGTTTAAAGATAGGGGTATTTCTGGAAATAAAACAGAAAAATGAAAAAACGTAAAAGGATGAAAAACGCAGGGAGCCGTTTTGATAATGGCACCCCCTGTCGTCTTCAACCTCAAGAACCCTCCAAAAACCCTCGATACCGATTTTTCTGGAGGATTCTGCCACCGCCATTGGCAGCACCGCCATAGCAGGGCTATAAAAAGCCCCACCCCCCTCTCCAAAAACACGATTTTTCCGGTCGTTTTGAAACTGGGGTTTCCGGAAAAGTCGGAAACCCGTCTCAAAATCCATCCTCTGTGTTTTCTGGCAACGGCCAGGCCCAAGTCAGGCCGGCCATTGCCATTTTCCTCCATGCCCTCTCTTCTTTCCGATCTTGGCAATGGGGTTTTCCCCTTTCTTCGAGTTTTCCGTCGAGTAGGAAGTTTCAGACGGAAGTAGGGGCTCTATCATAGGCAATGGGCGTCCCCAAGCTGCCCAAGTAAGCCGTTCTTCTCTCTCTCTCTTGGTTCTTCCCCTTTCAGGCTAGATCCAGGCTGGATCTAGCGTTCTCAAACGTTTTCCAGCCAGATTTCCTGGCCAAAAAACGTCCCAAAACGGCTCAGACAGCCCTGCACGAGCCAGGCGTCCCAAGGATGCCAAGCACCATGTGCACCTGGGACAGGGTCCCAGGGATGGGCTTCGGGTGTACGACAGTGCGTACACTGTCCCAGGAGCGGCCCTTGCGTGCGCGCGTGACATAGTGCACGGGTCTTGGCTCGACCAAGGTGCACGGGGTGCCCTGGGAGCTGAGACGCGCCATGATACAAGGTGCGCCCATGCAATGATGCATGTCATAGCGCGTCACCTGAGCATGCATGTGCCCGTGCAAAAACGCTATCCCTGACATGGCCTTTAGGTGCACACGCACGTGAGGGAACTGGGACACGTGGACCCAACAAGACTTTAAAGCTAAGGTTAAAGGACAAATTACAGAGTTAGCTATGGAATAGTAGCACATCATAGGATCCAACCTGACAATGAATTAGGCAAGAACTAGGGACCCAATAGGCAGGACTAGCGGTCTAATGTTTAAATAGACTAAAATTAATTAGGACTCCTTGTATCCATTTATACCCAGGAGTTTATAAATGAGGCTCATGGACGGGTTGAGTACTAAACGACGCGACTCCAGGAGACTTTGAGGTAGTACTACTAGATTCTTTAAAAGAACTATGATTGTTTTGAGAATACATGGTTTAAGTATATGACTTGTTTAGCATGACTTAATTCAGCATGCATGTGATAAATGCTTTATGCATAGACATGTTTTGTAAATGATTGCATATACATTATGCATAGATATGCTTTGCAAACAATTGCATACATTGCATGATTTAAGTTCTTGTAAAAATTGCATGTCCTTGAGGGTTACCAAAAGACGCTGGAGTGCCAGGGGCCAGGCAGTTGTGAGGGACCCAAAGAGGACAGGTTTTGAAAAGAGGTTTTTAGCTTATTTGATCGTACATGATTTGGGCTAGTAAGCTCGTGGGTGCTATGCTGAGGGGTTTGGGTTGGCCACCCAGCCTCTACCACTATTAGGTAGATGGGTACCATGCCCAAAAAGGGCATGTCCCTGCTTCGACTGCATGTGGTACAGGGGGCTACCATTGGTGTCACGGCACTGGGTCGAAGTGTCATATGCCCCGTGGAGGTATATGATCCTGCGTCCCTAGGTACCTGGGGACCACACGTTGGTGAGGTCGTGGGCATAGTGGGACCCTATGGTTTCGTGGATTTATGTGCATTGCATATGGCATGATCTAAGGTTGGTCAACCATACCATGATAGATATCCATGAGTTGGATTCAATGAAGCATCTTATGCATATCATAATATTATGATATATATGTATATGATACTTTCAGTTTTGGATTATGTGATCCTTTAAGTCGTTAGTATTTCAGTTTGACAATGGATGCTAATATCGATATTGAACGTGATTATTCGAATATGCATATGTTTTTATGAGCACATGATTTTAAAACATCTCATGCATTGCAAAACTAGTAGTGATAGACTCCTACTGAGTATAGTATATACTCACCCTATCCTTAACATTTTTTAGGATAGTTCCACTCATAAATAGAAGACGCCTCAGAAGATATTAGTGCTACGAGCATGTGAATAAACAGAGGAGATAACTATACATGTGAGTAAACTCTCTACCCTTTGGACATGTATTTGTATTTAAGTACAGTTGGGCTGTGTGCTGTGATTGGATAGACCTGGGGAAAAACGTTTATGATTTCTAAAGCTTTTCAAAAACTACCTTGGATGTTGTGAAAGCAAATGACACTCGGGGTTTTCAAAAAGAGTTTAAAACAAAAGATTTTTCCGCTGCATTGCACTGTTTTTCAAATCGGGATCCCACCTTAGGAATTTAGATTTTTCATTTAAAAATACATGAGAAAACCTGGGTTTTCCCATGCATTTTTAAATGCAATATCTAATTCCTAAGGCGGGACGCATCCCTATTTGAAAACCATTTTATAAAAACCATGCAATGCAGTGGAAAACCTTTAGTTTTAAACTCATTTTGAAAACCCCGAGTGTCATTTTGCTTTCACAACATCCAAGGTAGTTTTTGAAAAACTTCAGAAATCATAAACGTTTTTCCTCAGGTCTATCTAGTCACAGCACATAGCCCAACTGTAATTAAATGTATGTCCAAAGGGTAGAGAGTTTACTCACATGTATAGTTGTCTCCTTTGTTTATGCACTTACTCATAGCACTAACATAGATGTCCTCTACTCGATGGAATTATCCTTAAAATTGTTAAGGATAGGGTGAGTATATACTATACTCAGTAGGAGTCTATCATTAAAATCTTCAAAGTCTGTCTTTTACATCCCCTGTCATACTTATATCATATCCTTGTACTCATATTCTGATATTCTTTATGATGGAAAGATAGCCACCTAGGTTCTTCAATTTTCATCATAATCTAAATTATATATGAGTTTCTTATATTTGCACCACACAACAATCCTTAATCCTTAAGTCGTCTTAGACTAGATTTTGGATAAGGGTTGCACTATCCTTTGCCTAATTATTTGTTAAACCAAGCTGTGTTTCACCCATTTATTTATGGTGAATTGCTTTGAGCATTAATATTGAAATCCTCAAATAGAAGTAGTCATTTCTACTACTCCTTATACTACTTATTCTTGATTTTCTCTATTGTCCATGACCCTTGGACATGCTGGACTAGCTGTGAAAGGATAAAACCTGGGCTCTAAAAACCCAGGACGCAACTATGTGTGTTCTAAGCTTCTTTGGAATTTCTAGATTAGGGTTGCATTAGTAGTTTGATTTTGCATTGTGAATGGTAGTATAAATTATATATAAAGCATTTTATTGTGATTTTAAGTTTAAACTCGATAATTCACCAAAGGAGGTCCATTCCACGAGGAATTGTACAGATGTGAACTAGTGTTCCTTACTTAAATGATCTAACCTATCCAATGATCATAAGATTTTTAACCTAAACTAATGATGGAAACTAAAAACAAATGCAGGACATGAAAGATGGAATTACGCTAAAAGCAAACATACTAAAAGTAACATCTTTTCTAAAAACAAACTTTCCTAAATTAAGAACTTTACTAAATCTAAAACTTTCTAAAAATGAATTTTAACAACATTCCTAAATCATGCAAGTTAATTGAACAACAAATTCATAACTTTAACTTTCTAAACATGAAATTTATAAACTGTAACAAGATCAATACTTTCCTAACTACAAATTAGAACTAACTCAGATGCAAACTAGTTAAATAATGGCATCCTAACTAAATTATCAAACTAATTAAAGCAATTGCTAATCAAGAAAATAAAGAGAACTACCCAAGCATCATGCATATGACCATGGAATGGTATACATGATTCTTTTGGTAGGAATGCATCTACTTAACTACTTTGAAAACTTAGAACATGTAATCTAACTCAAGCATCAAAGAAGCAATTTAATAATATTCTTGGGCTTTAATAATCAAGTGAATATAAAGTGTATGGTGCAGGAAATTAAAAACAACAAATCATAAAGAAAAATTCCAGCAGCACACCATTTAGATCATTCACTTAAGGAAACATGAAAACCATGGAATTAAGCAATTCTAATGCAACCAAACATTCAAGAATGTAGACAATTAACTGCTGGGCATAGGTATGAATTGCAAACTCCAAAAAACCTCATTGAATTACATTAAAATCCATCAACATAAAACCCAAAAAACATGTAATCCAAATATGAAACTTAAGTCCTATTACAATGAATATTACTCGATCTTAGTCAACCCAAAAATTCAAGCTAAATCTTCTTTAATGCTCCAACATCAACCATGAATAAGCAAGCTTAGAGTCAAGAGAAAATCTTTAGAAACTAAAGGCAAACTTAAGGAACAGTAGGGAAAATAAGAAGAGTAAGGAAAATAAGAAGGGATTTCAATGAAATTAAAGGAAATCTAAAGGCAATGAAAAACAAGGATAGATTCAAGGTGGCTTCCCCTTGGCTATCATGTTAAGGAAAAAGCAACCTTTAATCTTGATTAAATAAGAAAGAGGAACAAAGGGAATGGAAAAACATTAACTAAGCAACAATGGAAGTTAAAAACACACAAGGAAAGGAAGAGATCAAAAGGAACCAACTAACCTTTGAAGGAAGAATTAAAGGACAAGGATCAGGCATGGAACACACTTGGTAAGGAGCATCCCACCTTGGAGAAGACAGGAGCCACCCAAAGGAGAAAAACTTCAAGGGAAAAAGGTAACCTGATCCACTACTTGCATTTCCCACATTCACTCCTAGAAATTTCAAAAGGAAAACATTTTCACCTTAACTTACTAATAGGGCTACTATAGTCATCCTCACTGTGTACCTGATTGGACGAAGGTTCTATTCAATAATTGATTTAGCAAAATCTTGTCTCAAGCCCTTCTTTCAATTGCATACTACGTGATCCAATTAATAATAGTTAGTATGAATAGGAACATGAAATCACATAATAGGAAAAAGAGCAACCAGCCACTAAGCAAGTAGGTATGTATTAGCAAGTGCAACTCATATTACCAATCACCAATTGTCCTCACACTTCCTTTCACAAGTGTTCCTTGTTTGAATTCTTTTTAGGCTTTTTATATTTTATTTCTTGAGTTTTCTAGAATGTCCTAAGGTTAAGGTAGGGTGGGGATGAAATATGAATAAGATTGGATGGCTAGGATTAGATATACAGGGTTGCCTAGGGTTTTTTAATAAAGAGGAAACAAAGGCTGCTTTTTGGTTGTCTTAAGGTGGGGAGACACCATTCTTTTAGGACAAGACATATCCCCCCTTCAAAAATCATTGTGGTGCTTTGAATAAGAAAAGTAGGTTGGATGGGATGAGGTAAGAGAGAAAAAATAAGGTGGGAGGAGAGATGGGTAGGAAAGAGAAGTGATATGAAGAAAAATGATTCGCTAGGTGGTTTCTTAGGAAGTAGGGATTGATTGGACGGTTTGTATGGGACTTTAGGAAGGTGAGAGAGTCTTAGAAATGTAGGATACTTGAATGGAAAGTGAAATTCATGGTGCATCTTATTGATCAGGTGGAAAGTGAGAAAAAAGTGAGAAAAACATAAAAAATGAAGGGGTCTCTTCCTATTGGTCCACATGCTACCTTATCATAAAGGAAATTTCCTCAATTATCTTAAAAATATTCCAATATATCACATGGATAATTCTTTGGATTCTTCTCAAATCATGGCTTTCCAATTAGCTTAGCTAATGTGGCTTAGATGGCTAACTTTGAGAGCTTCTGTGACGACCCGAGTTTTCTCATGCATTTTTAAATGCAATATCTAATTTCCTAAGGTGGGAAGCATCCCTATTTGAAAACCATTTTATAAAAACCATGCAATGCAGCAGAAAATCTTTAGTTTTCAACTCATTTTGAAAACCCCGAGTGTCATTTGCTTTTACAACAATCAAAGTAGTTGTTGAAAAACTTCAAAAATCATAAATGTTTTTCCCTAGGTCTATCCAGTCACAGCACACAGCCCAACTGTAATTAAATACAAATACATGTCCAAAGGGTAGAGAGTTTACTCACATGTATAAGTGTTTCCTTTTCGATTCACTTGCTCGTAGCACTAACATAGATGTCCTCTACTTATGGATGGAATCATCCTGAAAAATGTTAAGGATAGGGTGAGTATATACTATACTCAGTAGGAGTCCATCACTACTAGTTTTATAATGCATGAGATGTTTTAAAATCATATGCTCTTTCAAAACATGTGCATGTCTGAATACTCAAGTTCAATATCGATATAAAAATCCGTTGTCAAATTGAAATACTAACGACTTAAAGGATCACATAATCCAAAATCGAAAGTATCGTATACATATATATCATAACATTATGATATGCATAAGATGCTTCATTGAATCCAACTCATGGATATCTAGTACGGTATGGTCGACCAACCTCATATCATGCCACATGCAATGCAAATAAGTCCATAAACCATAGGGTCCAACTATGCCCACGACCTCCTAGCCGTGTGGTCCTCGGGTACTTGAGGACACTCAGTCATAGCCTCCACGAGGCCTATGACATGTCGACCCAGTGCCGTGACACCAGTGGTAGCCCCCTGTACCACATGCAGTCGACGTAGGGACTTGCATCTTTTTGGGCGTGGTACCTATCCACCTAATAGTGGTAGAGGCCGGGTGGCCAACCCAGACCCCTTGGCATAGCACCCATGGGTTTACTAGCGCAAATCACATAAGATCAAATAAGCCAAAACCTATTTTCAAAACCTGTCCTCTTTGGGTCCCTCACAACTTCCTGGCCCTCGGCACTCCAGCGTCTTTTGGCAACCCTCAATGACATGCAATCTTTGTAAGAACTTAATGCTCATAGATCATGCAATGTATGCAATAGTTTGCAAAACATATCTATGCATAATGTATATACAAAACATGTCTATGCATAAAGCATTTGTCACATATATGCTAAACAAGTCATATACTTAAATCATGTATTTGCAAAACAATCATAGTTATTTTAAAAGAATCTAGTAGCGATAGAGCACCTACCTGGCTAGGTCGCGTTAACCCTTTTTGTCCTCGTACGCTCCTGAACATGGTTTGGGGAATCAAGGTTAGTTTGGCCTATATTTTATGGGTTTTAGAGTGGTTGGTCTTATTACTTAGGTAGTAGGGGTCCATCCCTATGCCTATGGGTGTCCTAAGGTCCTAATTGGGCCTTGGTATCCTCAGTTTTTCAAAGGTTTAGCGGCCACGCGTCACCATCCTATTCTAAGGGTCATTCACACATTTTATTAGGCCTTGATTATGGATTTTATAGTTTAGATATGTCCACATTATTGACACGGACACAACGCTTTTTACGGCTCCTTAATCGGAGCTCTAGATCTCAAGTTATAAGCATTTTAGTGTCGCACGTACATGGGCGTCTTAAGAATGAAAAAACGGAATGCTAGGGCGCTGTGCGTCTGCGTCGTGCACCCTAGCTTCCCTAAGGAACGAAAAAATCTGTAGCACTAGAGCGCTACTCGTCTGCGGCATGCGCCTCAGCTAACGTGCCGAGTTTTTGGCCCGACTGTCTCTTTTGCGGGCGCGTCCCTGGACCCGCCTGTTTGGTTTTTCAAATGGAGACGACGTCGGACGTTTCGACTGGAACGTCTTGCTCGTTGGGGAATCGGGGCGTCCTCAGGACACCCTGGTTTGACCCTGTTGAACTAGTGTGGCCCAGGGGACGTCCCTGGGTCCTTGGTGAGTCTCCAGGGCTCTATTTTGCATGGTTTTTCATGCAAAAACCTAGGGAAATTGATCTTAGAACTATGGTGGAGATGGGTTTTGAGGGATCTTGGGCATACCTGGCTCGTTGCTGGGTTTTTTCTCCTTGTTTTCCCCTCTAGGTCACTGCTCCTCAACGGGTTTTCTTCAACATTTTGGGCTGCCATTAGAGGTGCCTAAGAGCTCTATTTATAGAGCTATGAGAGGGTTCTGGAGGGGGCTCTCACCGCCTTTGAATGGCGGTGGAGAAACCTCCAGAATGGCAGTGATTTCTCCTCCAATCACCGCCATTCTAGAACCCTCTAGAGGTTGAAGATGAAGGGTGCCCGTATCAAAATGGGCCCCTATGTTTTTGCAGGGTAAATTCGTTTTTGTAAAAATTACAATTTTACCCCTAAACTTCAAAGGGCCATAACTTGCTCATTTTAACTCCGTTTTGGGTGATTTTGGTCTTGTTGGATTCCTTTTTCTGAGACACATCTAATGGTACCATTTTCAGGACCAAGTTTCTGGGTTCAGTCAAGGAGACTAGTGAAATGACCAAAATGCCCTTATCTTCAAAACTAAACTTTTCATGGGATTTTAATATTACAAAAATTGGGGTCATTACATTATTACCCCCTTAAAGAATTTCGTCCTCGAAATTCCATAAATTATCATCTTCCAGGTATTTGTCTCTTAGATGATTTCTTGGTGAATGCATTTCCCCTTAGGAATCAAATCTAGGTTCATCCTCAATTTATCATTTCTATTGTTCCTCCTATAAGGCCTCACCTATAAGGGCCGTTTTCGCTGCGGACTCTGATGCAGCGCCATACTCTCATACGTGCCAATTTAACAATACCGTTTTCTAGCGGTACTTCATCTATCTCGAATTCCTTAGATTCTTATACTTATCTCATCATTTATAAGATAGTCTCCTCGTAAGATCATGCTTCTTTGTTCATGTATATACTTCTTTTAAGATCATATTATCTTATTTCTCCTATTTCATTTCGAATATCTTAGGATAATCCCTTTTATCTAGTGATCTCCTTCATCATCCACAAGCCCAAAAAAGTTACCTTCTTTCTATTGTGTCTAAATTTGCTTCTTATATTTGTCTCCAAGATACTTCAATAACTGATATGGTATCATTTGCTCTATAGCCAAACTCTTACTTAACTTTGACTTTCAACTGTCTTGTCGTTTTCCATATGTGACTTGATTTCCTTGACCAAGGTTACATTCAAAAATGAAAGCCAATTAGTAGCATCTTCCATCGAGGACCTTATCATATACTGAAAGTAAAATCTCCTAACTCCATATTGAGTTTCATAATTATTGAATTCATTAAACGCTTTTCTCCATGAGGATCTTATCCAAACTCATGTCAAATGTTAATGGTCGATTCATCATCACGGGTCATATGTTCTCGTCTAGAAGCCTATCTCACTATTCTCATCAATTTGTCATTAGGATTGTTAATAATGTTCCTATTTATGCAAAGCAAAAAGTCTCTTATTCATCACCGAGTGCCCTTACTAGGTCATGGTTGAATCCTTTGTCATCATCCTCTTTGTTCTTTCTTTGCTTGATGGTTTTCTTTGTAACCTTTCAGTCCAACAGTTCTATACTCAATCTAGTAGGGTTAGTCCTTAGGAAATTCCTTAAATTGATTTTTTTTCGTACTTGGTATATGCACATAACAATTATCAATTTATCTAAAGGCAATGTAACATTAAATCTTCACCTTATAGTGTGCTAGCCATCTCACCTTTTCTCCTTCCATCCCCTATATCAATATATTGTGCAATCTTTTGTCAAGGCTTTATTGTCAATCATGCAGTCTGTATTGTCAGGAGGTATCCTTAGTAGTGAGTCTCTCGATTCCTCAAATTTTATTTTTCAAGTGCCTCCTTATTTTATCTTTCAAGTGCCTTCTCATACTTAGCTTATAATAGCAATAATTCTTCTTCAATAGCAATTATATCAAATTGTACTGAAGTTGTTAACTCCACAAGTTTTACAATACTCAGATAAGCATAAACATTTTCTTAGACATAGAAAGACTTTATTTGATTACCTATTGATCTCTTCCCAGATACGTTATAAGCTCAAGGGCCTCTAGAGTGATCGGTACTTATTTACCTTTCTTTCAATCCAAGTCTGTAGTATTTTTCAGACCCAAAGTAATTTCTTCACCTTGTCATGGTAGCCACTAAGGTTTGAAAAAACCTTTCACATTGGTTTAGATCACTTCTTATTTTTGCTCCTATCTTAGTTGTTACTATATTTATTGTACTTGTAGCTCTTCATGATGTGGCCTAATCAACTGGCCTTATACCCTCAAATGACTTAGCCTAACAAGTACTCAAGTCTAAGGACTTATAACATCCTTCTGAGTATATAACTTCAACTACCAACTCATAGACACAACATACCTGATTAATTAGGGTGGGATGCCTCTATTTAGTCAACAACACTCAATAATGGTCTTAAGATATTTGGTCTTCCAATCTATGATGGCGAGACCTCAATTTGATCCTTGATGGTACCCCACTTGCTAAATGGATAAGTTACTGTCCTGGCCTATTTCCTTTTTCAATATAACTTTATTTACTTATGTAGTGGCAAGGTGAGATATCACCAAATTTTCCTTTTTATGGATTATATCCATTGGTGTCCCCCATAAGCTAATGGATCTTGATAAGAATCAAACCATTTGTAGAATTTAATTTCTAGTTGGTCACCATTCTTCTTTGAAAATTTCTTGTCACATAATCTCCTAAAATTCGATACTCTACTCAAAGTCTTAAATCCCATATGCTTTCTCTCTATTATACGTATCATTGCCAATTCAACTATTATTATTGCTTTGAAGTTGATTGGTTATCTTCAAGATGAAAGATTGTATGTATCTTCATAAAGTCATGATTTCCTTCTTTTGAATATTCAATATTCATTGAATACTTATAGTTGCATCTCTATCTCTTTTCTTCAACATCCTCATTTTGTCTACCTAGATCAATGTCTCCATATGCTTTGTTGCATATAATTGATACTTCATCATAAATTGAATGTTTCTCAGAAATTCTAAACTGTCTTAAGATTATTGAAATCCTCAATTGCCTGTAGCCTTAATAAAAATTCATACCATGTCTTAATAATGGCATTGACGTGTTGGTCATGCTATACTTTTCTTACAAGTTCATGTTAGGATCAATCTATTATCGTAGATCTATTATCCCCAATATTATCGTCAAAAAATCTTTTGATAACTTGGTCGAATTCATTTCCCTATCATATTCGTGTTATGTTTCTCTTAATCTCATAATATGTCACTTGATTTGCTCCATAATACTCAAGTAATTATTATTCGATAGCACTTTACTCATAAGACTCCAATTAAGGTATCCAAAATTGAGCTATACCTTTGTGATCTAGTATGAGTCACCGTTATCTCCTAGTATCATCTTGTATGCTTATCCCTATTATTATCAAAATTTTCTCAAAGTCTTTCTTTTACATCTCTTATCATACTGCTATCATATCCCTTGTGATAGTGTACTCATATTCTAGTATTCTTTATGATGGTAAGATAGCCATCTAGGTTCTTTGATTTTCTCACCTTTGATAAGATTACTTTAATGCAGGTCAACACTATCTACTAACAAGTCCAATAATCATCTTCATTCATTCATTTTTATCATAATCTGATCCTTATATGAGATTTCATCTTTGCACCACTGCACAACAATCCTTATTTCCTATGATTTTGATAGGATTCAATCAATCTAATATCTAAGTATTTGCTACGACTATCTCCTTTTTCACCTATGTGTTCATGGTGAAATGCCTTGAGCATTAATATTATAATCCTCAAATAGAAGTAGTCATCTCTACTACTCCTATTTATACTACTTATTCTTGATTTTCTTTATTGTTCATGACCCTTGGACATGCTGGACTGGCTGTGAAAGGATAAAACCTGGGCTTTGATACCAATTGTGACGACCCGGGTTTTCTCATGCATTTTTAAATGCAATATCTAATTTTCTAAGGCGGGATGCATCCCTATTTGAAAACCATTTTATAAAAGCCATGCAATGCAGCAGAAAATCTTTAGTTTTAAACTCATTTTGACAACCCCAAGTGTCATTTGCTTTTGCAACAATCAAAGTAGTTATTGAAAAACATAAAAAATCATAAATGTTTTTCCCCAAGTCTATCTAGTCACAGCACACAGCCCAACTATAATTAAATACAAATACATGTCCAAAGGGTAGAGAGTTTACTCACATGTATAAGTGTTTCCTTTTTGATTCACTTGCTCGTAGCACTAACATAGATGTCCTCTACTTGTGGATGGAATCATCCTAAAAAATGTTAAGGATAGGGTGAGTATATACTATACTCAGTAGGAGTCCATCACTACTAGTTTTATAATGCATGAGATGTTTTAAAATCATATGCTCTTTCAAAACATGTGCATGTCTGAATCGTATGTTTACCTCTGATTAGTCTCTGGACCCATAAAATTTCAAAATTTTAAGTCATTAGGTAAAAAATTCATGTGTTACAAATTTTGGTCAAAAACCCTATTTTAACCCTATAAATTATAATACTGGGTAACTAATTGAGTGATTTTTATGCAAAATTAGACACTTATCACACCCCCAACTAGCACTTTGCTACTCTTAAGTAAAATATGCAAAAAAATATTTTACGAAAACTACTACAAAGTGTCACTTTCGGAGGTACTCATGATTGCATTTAAAATATCCAACAAGCCCTTAAACTCCTTGGTTACCCTTAGTGGACGAGTTAGGCCTTGTGTGGGTTTGTAGTAAATATAGCTATAAAATTTTTGAATTTTTTAAATAAAAAGTCATTTATTTATCTTAAAAAATTTTCTTCCATGCAGCTCATGTTAAATATTTAACTTAGCTTGCTAATAGAGATGAACAAAAAGGCTCAAAATTCTATCCTTTTGTTAAAGATATCTCATTATTTCATTAAACTTTGGTAGGTGAGTGTGTGCTATAGTTGATATATAATTATAGTTTTCAAGTTAAATATAACCTAAATTACTGTCCAAATGTATGTTTTGACTTTAATTCTCAAAGGATATATTTATCACTCAGAAGGTCTATATCTCTTATTAATATGTGTGTAGAACATGTTCATCAAGTGCAAAAGTCCCTCATATTTCATAGAAAAGAATGACAACTTAGAAGGAATGGTAATGATCTCATGAAAGGATATCAGCTACTAACAAAGTTATACTCTACTAAACTCCGTATTCACTTATAACCATATCTAAGCCATAATTCTCCTATAATCAAGTTAGGACTCCTCTTAGGATGAAATGTAGGCTTAGGTAAGGGTTATCAAAAGAATGAATATAAAGGTAAACAAAGGTTATCTAGAAACTATGTAAAGGTCTTCTATCACTGTATCCACAACTTTTCCATTTTTCCTCGCAAGAGTGAACATTCTTCTTTTTCATTGACTATATTTTTTTTCTTTTTCTCTTGGATTTATATAGCCTTTTTGAACTTTTTCTTCTCTTGAACATTGATGTTCATCTATTGAATTGTATTGTTCATACTTTTTTCAAAGATATTCTTCAATATTCTCTACATATTTCCAAACAAACGGGTAATGAATATATTATAAGGGTTCAATATAGGTAAAATTTATTTGGCTAATAAAGAAAAAGGCTTATATTTTATAGTCTCAATGGGCTAACTAGTGGAAAATAATATAGGGACGACTAGAGGCTTTGAGTTACCAAGGATGATCTTCATCATTTCCTAGGTTTCGTATGACATAAGACTGATCATAAACTTAAGAGATATATGGTATATTCTTTTATATTTTCTCTGTAGTTGACCAAGATGAAGAATAATGAGACCAACTAAGAGCAAACATCCACTGAAGAAAATTTTGACTTTATGTCTAACTCTCAGAAAGGACGAATGGCTCAAAAACTCACTTAGATTATAAGTTTCCACAAATCTTCTTCAGGATCTCTAAGTTATATTTTTATCCTCAACTTAAATTATATATAGCTATTTTATGCAATTAATATTCCAAGTTTAATTTTTCATGAGATACTTTAGAGAAAAGATAAAATAGTGAACTGAATATATACAACTCTCTTAATAAGATAAAGTTAAATATGAAAAAAAAAATTTAAATTCTCATCTTTATAAAAGAACTTATAAATATTTGTTTTTTCAAAAATGTAAGAAAAATTTAGAAATCTCATTTCTATAGCCTCAACCTAAACTAAACATTGACCTCAATGTTTTGAAACATAGGATACTTAAATGATGAATGGGTAATGCAGATTAATGAGGCTTTCTAAAAAAAAAATCCAAGGTTGCCTCCCAATAAGCACTAAGTTTGACATCGTCAACCAGACATGACCTATAACTAATCTAACCATCTAAACCTAGACTTAGCTAGTTCAATTAATTTTTCCTAATCCTAATCCTAACAATGAACTGGTAAGATTTCTCATGCCACTTCAGAATCTCACGATGGTCTATATACATTCTCTACCTGAAATTTTTGGTAGTGGTAACATTATAACATAGTAGACCACCACAACTATGAGTTGTGGGGAATCATATTGATGATCCTTGATTTTCAGTATTTCATAGTAGTCAATATAATTCCTCCACCTCAAAAATTGAGGAAGTACCAATACAATGACATTTTAACCCACTGTCAATTGGTTGGGATCAATTCGAGATGAATTGTCCCATTTTGGAACAATTTTAGGGAGAACAATGGCTGTTACATTCACTTTATCTTTTTCCTTCCTTTCCCTTTCATTGCCCTGAAATAAGGGTATAAGCTGACTTTGCCCCTCCCAAAAAGGTTGTTCTTATATTACTAGAGGTGGGGACATAGTTTTTCTTAAACCTTGATTATTTTTTATGGTGTACCCTAGAGTAGGTAGATTTTGGGCAAGTACATCAATGGACTATTTTTCTTCTTATTCTTATTGCACAAGTAAGGTTTCAATTGGGTCTATATTACTATTTGATGTTTGTTCAAATAAGGTCAGTAGGTCCCAATCAGGTATGTCCTGGACAATGCAAGGCTCAAATTGAAGTTTAGGAGTTGTAGGGGTTTGTACTCTAGTTTGCCATTGAGAAGTGTCCATCAAAGGAATAGTATACAACAATTCATTCAGCTCCTCAATTGATATGTCTTCATCCAATTCATAAAATAAGTAGGACATGATTCTAGAGAATCCATGTTGGATGTTTCTACACTTTCATTTTCTTCATCATAATCAAGGAGTAGGACATGGCTTAAGCAGATACAAGTTAGAGGTTTCTATGGATGGTTGTGGGCTTTATAGCTCATAATGATTATAAGAGATTTTCATCTTATTATCAGTAATAAATGACTCTTCATTATTCCTAATTTGTTTCATTTCTGCAGTCCTTTTTATAAATTCAGCAATGTTTCTATTAGTATTTTCCCATATTGCTTTCATTTCCTCTTACCATACCTCCATCTCTTATTTCATTTCCTCATTCTTCTTTTCAATGGCAGCCATGGTATGTTCCATTCTCTCACAAATATGTTGCATATTCCCTTCTAATGGTGGTTCTTCATGCTATAGAGGAAATGACTCGCAGGGTTGGTATTGTTGTGGCATTTGGGTCTTGAAAAAGGGCTAAGCAGGTTGAACCCATGATGGTTGACCCTGATATTCTTAATAATCATGGTAGTGTTGACTAGGGTGGGACCATTGTGGTTCTTCTTGATATTAGTAGTCTTGAGAGCATGGTTGTTCATGATGCCTAGCCCATCAATTTTAATAGTTTGTCTCATATAGTAGTCATTGCTAGGATGTGTAAATGATTAGGTGTGTCCACTAACTCCTGATAGTATTCTTTGTATGTGGTCCTTGTTGGCCTTGAAGGAGTAGAAAATTGTGATTCAGAATGGGTATCATCACTATGGTATGGAGGTTGTAGAGTAGCTTGCCTAGAAGTTATTATCCTAAGCAATTGAGTTTCCATAATATATATCCTATCCATCAATGTATCTAATCTATGAAATCTATTCCCTTCTTAATAGGCCTTTATTCTCAACTTTGTATATAACAAAACAAATGGTTATATACAACGAATGAGTTTTTTTTTTTTATATGAAAAAATCTAACTATATGATGTAATCTAAATGCTAGTCCTAAGCTAAATGATGCACAAACCAATCCCAATATTCACTAATTGAGCAATGTCTTGATTATATTTTCTTACTACATAGGAGGTAGCTTCTTGGACCTAATCCTTACAACTCCTCCTTTTATTGAGATTTGACTACAGCTTACTAGTTGGGCTCTATTCTAAAGTGGTCAATACAATCCTCATGGCAGGAGGCATTGAGACCTCAACTAACATCAATGAAAGGTGTGAGAAAATTACTTGGATTTTTAATACACCCATTATAACCATAGTGCTCAGAAGTCACTGGAGTGAAAATAGACCATGTCCTTCTAAAAGGGTCCTACGAGCTCGATAGCCTAAGTGTCTTTCTAATTGATTTTAAATTAATGTTCAATGGCTGGGATCGTGATATACAAAGATGTTGATTGATTCCTATGTGGGCCAAGGAGCTGGTGATGAAATCTAGTCCTTATCTTATAAGGGTTCCTATGGGGCCCTTACTAGCATTAAGTTTTATTCCACCATAAAGCTATAAATGCACAATGCAAAACAAAAATCAAACTATGCCTACTTATATGCTACTTAACAAAGGGTCAGACACCTCAACAAATGAGACTCTATAAAGATGTAGCCTATGCTTTGGATATAGCCGAGCCAAGGATAACCTTTGTCAAATTGGTGCTTGAATAATGCAACAATCCTAAGTATTATGCAATAGTTATAAATGTATGATCCTATCAAAAATGCAAAATTATACTAAATGCAATTTATTCTAAAAATTAAAATTTGGGTGCGGATTGCTTACAGTGAGGGGGTCTAATGAAGATCAAGTGTGGGCCACCATACCCCACACTTGTCCTGTATTATTACACCCTATTTAAAAATTGAATAAAATTGAAATTAAAATTACAATGGGCATCACTACAATTTCACTCAAATATTAATGTAGGAAAGCAATGAAAACCTATTCTATGTTGATGAAGCCATGGCCCATGGAATCATCACCACTCCCTTGCCAATTTTCCTCACACAAAAATCAAACAAATTGGTCAATATGTGAAAAATAGCAAGTAAATGAATAAATAACGTAAAACCCTAAAACTAATGCACCCTAAGCGTAGACTAGAGGAAAATAATTTAAGGTATGGTCCACTACATAAACCGTTGCGACTACCACTAACAGCACTAAAAACTTGTTATTATATGAAGTTTAAACTCATAAGCACACGAATTGGTTGTAGTAATTCAAGCGAGGAAGTTGATACCACAAGGAATCAAACAAAATTGAACTAGTGGTCCCTACTTAAATTATCTAACCTAGACAATGATCATGAGATTTTTAACCTAAACTAAAAAAAATACAAGATATGAAAGATGGAATAATGCTAAAAGTAAACATGCTAAAATTAATAACTTTCCTAAAAACAAACATTCCTAACTTAAGAAAATTTCTAAATTGAAAACTTTCTAAAAAAGAATTTTAACAACATTCCTAAATCATGCAAGATTAAAGAAATTAAATAACAAATTCATAACTTCAACTTTTTGAAAATGAAATTTATCAACTATAACAAAATCAATACTTTCCTAACTATGAATTAGAACTAACTCAGATGCAACCTAGTTAAATAATGACATCTAAACTAAACTATCAAACTAATTAAAGCAATTGCATGTCAAGCAAAGAAAGAGAATTACCCAAGTAACACACATATGACCATGGAATGGTATACATGATTCTTTAGGTAGGAATGCATCTACTTAACTACTTTGAAAACCTAGAACATGCAATCTAACTCAAGCATCAAAGAAGCAATCTAATAATCTACTTGGGTTCTTGAAAAATCAAGTGTATGGTGCTGGAAATTAAAAACAATAAATCATAAAAAAAAAAATTCTAATAGTACACTATTTTGATCATTCACTTAATGGAATATGAAAACCATGGAATTAAGCAATTCTAATGCAAGTAAACATTCAAGAATGTAGATTATTAACTGTTGGACACAAATATGAATTGAAAACTCCAATAAACATCATTAAATTACATTAAAATCCATTAATATAGAACCCAAAATACATATAATCCAAATATGAAACTTAAGTCCTCTTCTAATGAATGCTACTTGACCTCAATCAACCCAAAACTTCAAGCTAAATCTTCTTCAATGATTCAACATCAATCATGAATAAGCAATCTTAGAATTAAGAGAAAATCCACTAGAAAGTAAAGGCAAACTTAAGGAACACTAAGGAAAGCAAGAAGGGATAACAATCAAACTAAAGAAAATCTAAAGGCAATGAAAAAAAAGGGAAACAGATATATTCAAGGTGGCTTTTCCTTGGCTGTCACTTCAAGGGAAAAGTAACCTTGGATATTGAATAAACAAGGAAGAGGAACTAAGAGAGTGGAAAAACATTAACTAAACAACAAAGGAAGTTAAAAACAAGCAAGGAAAGAAAGAGATCAAAAGGAACCAACTAACCTTTGAAGGAAGACTTAAAGGACAAGTTCTATGCATGGAACACACTTGGAAGGAGCATCCCCCCTTGTAGAAGATAGCAGTCACAAAAAGGAGGAAACTTGAAGGCAAAAAGGTAATTGAAGAGGTGGAGGAAGAGGATACCTCGTCACTTTGGAGGAGGCATTTTTTTCATCCTTCCAAAATTGTTCCTTGTCTGAATTCTTTTTGGGATTTTTATATTCCTTTTCCTAAATTTAAGGTTAAGATAGGGTGGGGATGAAATATGAATAGGATTGGATGGCTAGGATTAGATATGCGTGGTTGAATAGGGTTTTAACAAAGAGGAAACTAGGAAGGTGAGAGACTCATAGAAAGGTAGGTCTATTGAAATTCGTGGTGCAACTTAGTGGTGAGGCTGAAAGTGAGAAAAAAGTGAAAAAAACATGGAAAAACATAAAAAATGAAAGGGTCTCTTCCTATTGTTCTACATGCTAACTTATCCTAGTAAAATTTTCCTCAATTATCTTCAAACTATCCCCATAAATCTCAAGGATAATTCTTTGGATTCTCCTCCAATCATGGCCTTCCATTTAGTTTAGCTTATGTGGCCAACTTTGAGAGCTTCATTGGCTTGGATTCATGGCTAGCTTAGATTGCTTTCTTGGCTTAGCTTGATAGTTCAATTCCTTAGTTTTTGTGGTTGGCTTGGCTCCTTAGCTTGTCACCTTGTTCATGGCTTGAGTATGGCTAAGTGGCTTAAGTGAAACCCATGCAAAGGTGGTGGACTTTGCATGGCTTGTGCATGGGCCTACTTCAAGCATCTTTGGCTCCTCTAATTGCATTCATTTCTTGTCCTAAGATGATCTTGACTTTTGATCTCACTTTGGATTGATGATGTTTAGGCTTTGACTCAACCTTTTGATCTTGATCTTCTATTTTCTTCTCCATCGATCTCAGTCATCAAATCACCATCTAGCTTGCTATAAAAAGTTAAAAAATTTAATTAAATCTTAGAAAACTATGATTAGTCACATGCTTACTCTAATTACCCTATAGACCCACAAAATGTTAAATTTTGGAGTCATTAGGTAAAAAATTCATGTGTTATGAATTTTGGTCAAAAACCCTATTTTACCCTTACCAGTTGTAACACGTGGTTAACTAATTGAGTGATTTTTATGTAAAATTAAACATTTATCATATTTTTAATTATCTATTACACTTTAGGATTTTTACATTAGATTTACTCCTTTCCTTGCATTTTATGGCCCATTTATTCTTTAAGGTGAATATATGATGACTGAATTGTCGTGTAAATGCTTCATTGATTAGTTCAAGAACTCACCCCTATAAGATCAAGAGTAGATTTCATCAGCACCTCTTGGACCACCTATGTTAATCATCACTTGAACCACCCTAGACTTTCAACAATTAATTAAAAAAAGAACTTAAAAGAGACATATAGCATTGTATAAGCTCATAGGATCCTCTTGGAAGGAGGCGGATTACTGTCACTCCAGTGGCCTTTACCTAATCAGCTACGTTGGTATTGAAATGACTAGCTCTATCAACATACTCAATAACTTAGATCACTTACAACTAATTGAGGAGGGTGTAAAATAGTTAATAAGGATAGGATCTAACTAGTAAGAAGTAAGACAAGTATGAAAGAGAGGAGGAGCTAATTGGGTTAGAAATAATCTAAAAGCCTCTCCCACAAAGAAATTCAAGAAAGATAAACCTTTTATCTTATTCATCATAAGGTAAGGATTATTGTGTGTCCTTGTTTGCTTGGTTGTGTATCATCTTGCATTTAGGTTGCATTGTCAAGTTCAAGTTTGCCTAGATTAGCTAAAAATAGAAGAGAAGTACTCTTTCGTTTTATACAATGATTTGTTTTCCTTGTACGCAAATGTTAGATAACTATAGAACATATTAGAGTATGCATGGTAGTAGATCCCTCAATCCAGATCTAATAGTTTTAGACTAGAAGATGAAACAGACCACTAGGCAACAACAAACTACCAAAGCATGGCCAACAAAGCTATGGAGGTCAAGCTATTGAAAGATTTTTCTAATCCTATCCAATACAACTTACCATCCTATATAGCTCTATCTACGACTAATGCATACCATTTTGAGTTAAAATTAGGGGTTGCTCGACTCCTGCCAACTTTTTATGGGCTAGAGGAGGACCCATACCACAATGTCAAGGAATTCCTTGACATTTGTTCCACATTTAAGTGCCACAATTTTTCTGATGACTCTAGTACATTAAGACTATTCCCCTTCTCTTTGAAGAACAACACTAAAGCATCTTTAGAAGTAGGTTCTATCACTTCATGGGATCAACTATCTAGGATTAAGTTCTTCCTAGTCCACAAAACCAATGCCCTTAGGAGGGAAATCATCAATTTTCAACAAAAAGAGGAAGTACATTTCTATCAATGCTAGAAATATTGGAGGACTTACTATTCTAGTGCCCCCACCATGTCTTTGAAAGTGGTAGTAGGTCCAACACTACTATGAAAGTTTGACACCTTACAGTAACATATGATAGATGCCACTAGTGGAGGGGCTTTCATGATTAAAAGTGGTGTGAAGGGCTGGAATTTCTTTAAAACTCATGTAGAAAACTCCCAGCAATGGGATTACTTGACTAGGATAGAAAGACATTCTCTACATCCAAAGAAAAGTGGTCTATATGAGATAGGGGTTACTCCAAATTTATACATCAAAATTGATATGTTGGCCAACAAAGCGGACAAAATAGATGAACTTACTCAATGGTTAAATGCTTTTATGATGTCTAACAAATCTTTTAGGCAACCTTAGACTTAGGTTTGTTCAATTTGTTCTAGTCCCATAGATCTTATTACTTCATACCCATTGAGCTCAATTATCATCATCAAGACCTTATCCCAATGAGGGTTCATCCGCATGAATTGTATTCCTCCATTCCTCTCTATTAAGTACCATGATTTTATTTAGTCCTAAAGTTTTTAAATCTTTTCTCACCACTTCTATCCAAGTTCTTTTAGGCCTTGCCCTTGCCCTTTTAGAACCTTCTACTTGCATTTCCTCACACCTAACCGGTGCCATTTTTGGTCTCCTTTGGACATGTCCCAAACCATCTAAGTCTAATCTCCCTCATCTTGTTACCTATTGGTGCTATCCCTAAGTTTCCTCTTCTATTTTCATTTCTAATTTTATCCTTTCTTGTCTTACCACTCATCCATCTCAACATCCTCATTTCTGTGACACTCAGCCTATGAGTATGATGTTCCTTAACTGCCCAACACTCTGATCCATAGAGCATGGCCGGCCTAATAGCCATCCTATAGAATTTTTCCTTTAGTTTGAGTGGCACCCGCCGATCACATAAAACACCCGATGCACATCTCCATTTGTTCCAACCCGCTTGGATTCTTTGGGTAACCTCCCTCTCAATCTCTCCACTCTCATGGATCAATGATCCTAAGTATCGGAAGTGGTCTCGCATGGGGACCTCTTGGTTATCAATCTTGACTGGTGCTCCACTCCTACTCTCCTTCCTAAAATTACATCCCATATATTCTGTCTTAGTTCGGCTAATTTTAAATCCTTCCGATTCTAATGCTTCTCTCCATAACTCTAG
This sequence comes from Warburgia ugandensis, assembly GCA_035236585.1. Lineage (NCBI taxonomy): Eukaryota > Viridiplantae > Streptophyta > Magnoliopsida > Canellales > Canellaceae > Warburgia > Warburgia ugandensis. Next base: position 40,831,747 of record CP141128.1, on the reverse strand, counting down.
CTTTATGTTTACACCCTCCCTTGTCTCATCATGTAGGACTATATCGTCTGCAAATAGCATGCACCAGGGAATCTCCTCATGCAGATGTTTTGTTAACTCATCCATAACTAATGTGAAAAGGTATGGACTCAATGTCGATCCTTGGTGCAATCCAACAGTGACAGGAAAATCACCAATCACGCCACTAGTGGTCTTAACATTTGTTACTGTTCCCTCATACATATCTTTAATTATGTCTATATACCCCTGAGAAACCCCTTTAACACCCAACACCCTCCATATTAACTCTCTAGGGACTCTATCATAAGCTTTCTCTAAGTCAATAAAGACCATGTGTAGGTCTTTTCTCCTCTCCCTATATTTCTCTACTAATTGTCTTAGTAAGAAAATAGCCTCCATGGTAGACCTCCCAGGCATGAAACCAAACTGATTCTCCGATACACTTGTTGCATGTCGTAGCCTCTTCTCAATCACTCTTTCAAAAATTTTCATGGTGTGGCTCATAAGTTTGATCCCTCGATAATTAGTGCAGCTCTGAATGTATCCTTTATTCTTATAGATTGGTACAATAGAGCTTTTCCTCCACTCATCAGGCATTTTCTTTGATTTTATAATCTTGTTAAACAACTTGGTCAACCAAACTACGCCACTATCTCCCATATGCTTCCAAACCTCTATTGGTATACCATCAAGCCCCATGGCCTTTCCTGATTTCATCTTTCTCAAGGCCTCTTTTACTTCAAGCATTCTAATCCTACGTTCATATCTATAATATCCAGTATTATTTAGATTCATAGTATTTTCAATCCCTATATTCTCAGGGCCATTGTCATTTAACAATTTTTGAAAGTATATTTCCCACCTTTGTTTGATCTCATCATCTTTGACTAATACCCTTTGATCATCGCTTCTAATGCACCTAACATGCTCTAAGTCCTTACCCTTCTGTTCTCTTACTTTTGCAAGTTTAAACATATCTTTCTCACCTTCTCTTGTTCCTAGTCTATTATAGAGCTCATCATATGCTTTAAGTTTGGCCTCACTTACTATTCTCTTAGCAACGTTTTTAGCATTCTTATATTGTTCATAGTTTTCATTATTTCTAATCTTCTGCCATGCTTTAAAATGCATTCGTTTTTCTTTAATAGCTTTTTACACTGTTTCATTCCACCACCATGTTTCCTTTGTTAATAGCCTTTTACCTTTAGATACTCCTAAGACATCTTTTGCCACTTTCTTAATGGACTCAGCCATATTAGTCCACATGGTATTTACTTCTGTTTCATAGTTCCAATTTCCTTCTACCATCAGCTTATTTTTGAATGAGGTTATTTTCTCTCCTTTTAAGTTCCACCACTTAGTTTTTGGATGTGTATTAAGTTCAGTTCTTTTACTCCATCTTTTAATATGAATATCCATGTCCATTAACATATATTAATATATTTGCTAAAAGCATAATCTATATTTTTAGGGCATAGACTACAAAAGATATTCACATACTAAAATTTATTAATCCAACATATTTAGTATATCTAGCATAGGAAGTACAAGATAAATACTATGTAAAAATCACTAAATATATGAATTAGTTGTTAAATTCCTTAAAATAATAAGAAGCGCAAATCTTACTCTAATTTTTACTCCAACCACATCATAACTTTATCCTAGCCCTATGAAAGAAAAATTACCTACTCATGCTTGGAATCTTAATCACTAAGAATTTAGATCTAACAATTATTCTAAGTTTTCAAGTAAAAATTACACAAATCTAAAAATTCTAATTACTAAATAAAACTTCAATTGTACTAAGAAATAATTGAAACAAACTAAATAAAAACTTCTCATCAATTTAAATAAAAGAATCCAATGATTACAAAGCAAAGAAAATAAAAAAATGCAATATCCTATGAAATTGAAAGATTTCACCAAATAATGCCATGTCACTAAACAAAAGTCGCTTTAAGCATTTCTTATCATTCTATCACTATTCTTTCTTCCTCCAAACAACATTGGATAGGACATTTTTGCACCAGGGATTTAGGAAACTGTTGGATGGTTTGGATGCTACCCCCCTTTTGTATTTATAATTTATTATGCTTTCCATATCAGATATGGATAGAATCTCATCTTCTTTCTATCCTTTTCCTCTAACCAAACATCATCCTAGAAACCTCCCCCAAGTTTCCTTATCCTCCTTCATTCTCCCTTACTTTTTCTCTTTTCTTATCTCATATTTCCCTATCCATTATCCTTGAAAATCATATCCAAAAAGTATATATTTTCCTTTCCTCATTTGTAGATCTTATCTCACCCATTCTTTTCTCTTTTCTTAGTTATTATCCTAACCCAGAGATGATGTAAAACCCTAGAGTGGATGGCTAGGATTGTTGCTTTTCTTTTTCCTTTTATTTATCTTCTTGGATCATGCTTAGCTTGGAGTAGATGGTTGATATCTCTTTGAAGTTTTATTTTCTTGATTCTTTTCCCAGCCCACCATTTTTTCTCCATCCAATCACAAGCTAGGTTTCACCTTCTTTTTTTTTTGCTTATAAAACATATTTGTAGCCCCCTTGTAAATCTGTTTAGATCCTCCCCAAAAAATGGCGGGTAGCCCATTGAATATATCTCCACCAATGGTCTACTACTTTGGTCTTCTTGCATGCTTGATTTCTATTGGTCCACCTTGGTGTAAGTCTTTTCTTATAGTTCTTTAGGCTGGTCAAGATGAGTAGTGACCATGGATTTCCTATTTATACTCCTCTCCCTGACACACTTTTTTTTTGCATTGTTCTCCTATATTTTCTCAAGTAAAGACATGTAAACAAGAGTGTATATGTGTCCTCCCTAGCATAAAAATGTATAATTTCATGTGGCTATCTTCCTTGAATAAGTGAGGTAGAGAGTGGATGAAAAATTTCTATTAGCAGGCCCTCAGCTCTACTTAGTTGTCTATGCAAATATGCCTTTGTTGTATATGATCTTAATTTCTTTCAGAAGATCCCCCAAAGGTGGTGGAATGCATGCATGGAAAACTTGCCGCCTTATCTTTTGATAAGGATACCCGCTCTTGCATAGTTTAGGTGGTTGATACCCCTAGGGCTTCTAACAGTGCTGATTTTCATAATTACACTCCCTCAACATTTTGAATTTTTGGACTTCATGGTTTATGGCATGTTGTGTTGGACTCTCTTTTAGGGTTTTAAGTTGCTAAAAGTAGCAATTTTCACAATTGTACCCTAATCCTATAAAATGTGAAATAAACCCTAAATGTGATATTTAAGTTAAATCCAAAGTTAAAATCACTATATCTAGGGTTATTATATATAATAAGTCTATGTATATCAAATAATCCTAGACTTACATTTTGCTAGTCCTCGAGCAAAACTACAAAAATAGAAACTAAATTTTTTAAAAGAAATCCTAACAACTTTCATAGGTGCTATTGTCTACATTTGCATATGCAGAAAGCCTTTAAACCCCTAGGTTACTCTAATGAATGAGTTATAGTCTCATAAGGGCTTCTAGAAATTTTACCCATAAACAATTTTCAAAAGTAGTCTCATGGAAATTTCTTTATATATCTCCAAGAATTCTTTTCCACTTAATGTGCAATAAATATCCAACTTTAGCATGTTAACAAAAATGAACAACAGTTTAAAATCTCATCCTTAAGCTACAGATATTCCATTACCAACTCAGAATGTGAATGTGTGAATATAGCCAATATATATGTAATTATCAGTTTCCAAGTGAACTATAACCTAAATTACCATTCAAGAGTGTGCATTGACTTCAAATCTCACAAGATATAATTAACACTCAGAAAGACGTCACTCATAAATGGTTAAATCTCTCATTAATATGTGAGTAGAGCAATATATACCAAAGCCAAATTCTCACATATTTCATACCAAAGAATGATAACTTAGAAAAAGACCCCTAATAATGGTCTCATGGAAAGGATATCATCTATTAAAGGATGGTTTACTTATTAGAATCCCTACTTATTCATTACCACATCTAAGCCATACTATTCCTAAGATCAAATAGGACTTTAACAAGATGAAAGAATGGCTTAGGGCAAGGTTATCAAAGAAAGTGGTATAAGGGTAAACAAAGGTGCTTGGAAGAATATGTAAGGGTCTTCCACTAGTGTATTCATAATCTTCTTTGCTACACATAAGAGTGAACATTCTTGTTTTCATTAGCTATATTTCTTCACTTTTTCAAAATTTCGCTTGACTTCATTTACTACCTTTCTTAATTCTTCTTCTTTTTAGTTGTTTGATGTTTATCTCTTGACTTATATTGTTCATACTTCTTATAAAGATAATCCTTCAAGCATCTCTACATATTTCCAAAACAACTAGGTAGTGGATATATTATGAAGTTAAATATGGCTAATGGTGAATTGGTTATAAAATAAAAGGCTTAGTATAAAGGTTCAAGGGTCTAACTAGCAAAAATAACTTAGGGAAGGCTAAAGGACTAGATTTTAACAAAAGGATGGCTTCTATCATCTCTTAGGATTCATATGACTTAAAAATGACCATAAACTCAAGAGATATATGATATAATATTTTATATTCTATCAATGGGTCTCAGGCTTTACTTAGTTGTCCATGCACATGGCCTTTGTTGTTTGTGAACTTGGCTTCTCTCAGACGCTCTGCGAAGGTAATGGAATGCACGCATGCATGCATGGAAAGCTTGTCACCTTGTCTTTTGATAAGGGCACCCTCTCTTGCATGGCTTCAATTGGTTGATGCCCTTAGAGTTTCTAACATTGCTAATTTTCATAATTACACTTAGCATTCCAAATTTTTGGACTTCATGGTTTATGACATGCAGATCTACAACTTTTCTTGAATGGTGGTTGAACTCTCTTTTGATGTTTTGAGTAGCTAAAAATAGTAATTTATATAGTTGTATCCTAATGTGTTTTAAAAATAACCACAAGTGCATGGGTCCACAATAGCATAGATATGGCAAGAATAGGTCGATCCACAGAGACTCTATAATAAATGAATTTTAGTTAAGAACTATTTAATGACTTTAACCATTAAAAATAATTTATTTAACTAAATTAATACCCTAAAAATGTTTAAAATGACAAAAACACATAAATACTAGAAAGTGAATATAAGCCTAGGGTTTAGATATCCAATATATTAGACTCAAATATTTGTAGGATTAAGCTATCTAGCTTCTTACATATATATGTTAATAGACTTTAAATGACTCTAAAAACACAAAAATATGTCTTTTAAATCTCTCTTTTAAGATTTTTTTAATGTTTGTTTTCTAGCCTATCTTCTTAGGGCACAAGCTATCAAGGATTCTCATGTCTTACTCTCATTTTATCATACCTAGTATTCCTCTTCACAAGCAATCACTAAACATGTAATAAGAGTGCTAAAACTCTAATATTAATGTTTACGCACTTTTTATCCTAGAATTATTTAACCTTAAAAATACATATTCTAACATATTTCTATTCTATTCCCTAGGTAAACTAATTTAACAAATAAGCAACATAAAAGTACTTCTAATTAATTAACAAAGCATAAACGAACATAAGCATAAAAGTAAACATACATAAACTAAGGGAAAATAAACTTTATTTCACTAGAATGAAATATTGCATAAGATTGTTACAAGAAACAAATTGAAGCAACTTAAAGAAAGTCTATGACTCAGAATAAGACCAACCAAGTATTTCATACTCAAAAGAATTACTCGGCAAACTTTGGTAGCCTACACACTACCACTGTTCTTTCCCATTGTCCACTTATGACATAACCTAGTTCTGTCACTCAATAAAGGTTAGTGGTCATCCACCAATCCTACCACAAACCCTAGGTAAAGATCTTACCAACCAGCCATGTATCTCACCTTGCATTATACACACAACCAAAGATCAATATGTATCGCATGCAGAACCCTTCTCACCATTCAAAAACTCCACATGAAAATAAAATTTAAGAGGGAGAGGGAGAGAGTTAGGATTTCACACATATAAGATCTCTTCCACCTAAGCACCTATCTCACCTGAAAGAGTTTGACATTTTTTCTTTTCTATTTGTTCAGTTGCTTGTATAAGAAGAGCACTTCAAACTCTCTTTCACACCTACCCAAAGACTCCTGTCCTTGACTTTTCTCACATTAAAACACACATCTACTTATAAAAGAAAAATATTACTCCACATAAAACGTCAAGGACAACTGCTTGTAAAAGACAAAATATTACTCCACATAAAATGTCTCTCTCACCAACTTTCTAATGTACCACCCAAAGCCTTCCTTCTCTTTAATAATGACCTTGTACACCAGTAGCACTCTTAGGCATCTACTTGAAGAAGAAGAATTAAACACCTCTCCACCTCCTTCTTAGCTTTTCTCCTATTTATCAACACTTGGAACCCTAGTAGCCAGCCCCTTTTTCTCTCCTTTAACCACACATCTTCTTCCTTTAGAACAAGACATGTTGCTTTCTTTAAACTTTTCTTTCTCTTAGGCAGCTACTTAGAAAGGACAAGATCCTTTCCAACTGCTTGTTCCCATCTTGCTTAAGATGTCTTAAGCCATTAACCAATCCCATTTACTTTCTAATTAGTTGCAAGCTAGGTTCTAACTCCTTAAAGTAAGCAACATCTTAATCTTTCTAAAAGAAACTAGCATTCAAAGTTTTTTCTTTTACATAATCTCTCTCTCTCTCTCTCTCTCTCTCTCTCTCTCTCTCTCTCTCTCTCTCTCTCTCTCTCTCTCTCTCTCTCTCTCTCTCTCTCTCTCTCTCTCTCTCTCTCTCTTGGTTCCATGATGAAATCTTTGCAATTGTGAAAGCATGCATCATCTTTGGCTGGCTATATTTCTAACTCTATGAAATCACATTGGTTTATTTCCTGTCCAAGGTATCTCATTTCTCCCACGTGGCTTCTCATGATCACATCTCAACCCTCTAATCTTTCTTAGGACAAATGCATTTTGATAACCAACCCTAGCCACTCTATTCTCATTTGAGTTATAGCATTCTTTAACCATAGTGCATGGGAAGTTGATCACCTTAGGTTCTAATAATGACATCTTCTTTTGTGTAGATAAGGTTGATTGTCTGCTTAGGGTTTCCTACTGCTTTGAATTTGATAAGGACACTCCCTTGGCATTCTAAATTTTGTAACCTCCTAATTTATAGCATATGGGCCAATAACTATGCTCAAACTCTAACCTTTCTCTCTTAGGGTCAAAATTGTTCATTTTTTTTTCTCTTTTGTATCCTTGAGCAACAAAATGTAGAGTAAACCATAATTAGTACAATTTATGGTAAGTTCTAGAATAAAATATGCTAAATATAGACGTATGTGTATGTAATATTACTATATACATCAAATATTCCCATACATAGATTTTGTGATTCCTTCAGCAAAACTACTAAAATAGAAAACAAAAAATCTAAAAAATATCTAAAAATTCCTAACCACTTTTGTAGGTGCTATCATTTGCATTTAGCGTATTTAAAAAACCTTTAAACCCCTTGGTTATCCCTAGTGTCTCATAAGGGTTTCCAAGAATGATACCCTTAAACATTTTTTAAAACTCTTATGGAAGTCCATTATTTGTCTTGGAGAATTTTCTTGTATTTAGATTTCATTAAATATCTAACTTTAGCATGTTAATACAAATGAACACAAATTCAAAAGTCTATGCTAAAGATATCCCATTATTTCATTAAATTTCAGAATGTGAGTGTTGCTATAGCTAATATATGTAATTATAAGTTTCCAAGTCAAATAGAGCATAAATTACCATCCAAAAGTACGCTTCTACTTCAAATCTCATAGGATATACTTGTCAATAAAAAAGAAGCCACTCAGAAGTGGTTACCCTCTCATTAATATGTCAGTAGAATGTAGTTCATCAAATCCAAAAATCTCACGTATTTCATGTAGAAGAACAATAACTTAGAAAGAATGATAATGATCTCATGAAAAGATATCAACTACAAAGAATGCTATACTTTGCCCATTTCCCTATTGGTTCATAGCCATATCCAAGTGATACTACTCCTAAGATCATGTTAGGACTTCAACTAGGATAAAATATGTGCTTACGATAGGGTTAACAAAGATTGTCTAGAAGACATACAAAGGTCTTCTATTAGTGTATTCAAAACTTTTCATTTTTCCTCATAAGATGGAACATTATTCATATTTGACTATCCTTTTCTTTTTATCTTGACTCTATATATAACATTTATTTGAACTTTTCTTTTTTTTTAATGTTGTTCATCTCTTGAATTATATTGTCCATACTCTTTCTCAAGATATTCTTCAACCATCTCTACATATTTCTAAAACAATTAGGTAATAAATATATTATAAGTTTAAATGAGGATAATGGTCAATGGGTTTACAAAGAAAAGGCTTATTATAAAGGCTCAAGGGATTAACTATTGGAAAATAATATTGGGAAGGCTAAAGGCTCTTGGTTTACCAAGGATAGCCTCTATCATTTTGTAGGGTTCATATAACTTAAAGATGACCATAAACTTAAGCGATATATGGTATAGTTGTAATGTGATTTTTCAATAGTTGACCAAGATAAGGAATAATGAGACCAACTAAGAAATTAATGTCAGTTGAAGAAAAAATTTGAATTTATATTTAATCCTAAAAAAGGAAGATAGGTTCTAAAGCTTACATAGGCTATAAGTCTTGACTTATCTTCTTTAGGATATCTAAGTTATATTTACACTTTGACTTAAATAATATACATATTGTTATTTGTGCAATAATTATTTGAGTTTAATTTATCTTAGAATACTTTAGAAAAAGGATAAAATAGTAAACTAATTGTATACAGATCTACAAATAAGCTAAGTTCACATGGTAACTGAATATTCAAAAAATCCAAATTCTCATCCTAGTAAAGGAACTTATTATAAATTTTTTAAAAGTTTACTAAAATGACTCTAAAAACCTAATTGAACACATTAAAATTTGAAATACCCCACTCATAGATCTAAATTAAATATTATCCTCAATGTTTAGAATTACATACCATGGACAAATGAAAACAATAAACTTGAAAGGAAAGGGTGAGGAAAATAATACTTGCACTATCAGAATAGTGCATGATATGTTAATGTGGTCTGCTAAATGCAATATTAATATACAATGAATGCTAATGCAAATGCAAAACTTAGTCCTAAAACTAAACTAACTAACTGATCTACTTACCCTCGTCCTAAACCTAACTAGATAATCTAATCTATCCTAATCCTAACTTTGGTAATTAAATGGAAGAATTTCTCACTCCACTTAAGAATTTCACAATCGTCAATATACTATTTTCACCCAAAAATGTATGATGATGATAGGATCAGAACATAAAAGACCGCTGTTAAATAAAGTTTCATGGGACCAAATTTGGGATGAACGGTCCCCATTATTTGCAAACTGAGGAAAGATAAGGCCCATTTGAAAAAGTACATAATATTTCTCCTCCCTTATATTTTCTTGTAGTTGGGGGTTAAGCTGGCTCTATGTTTTCCTAAAACATTGTTTTTATTCTCTTAAAGGTAGCTTAAATAAAAATTATTGGTTCAAATCATGTGTTTCTTCGCATTGAATGACTCAAATGGAATCTTAGGAGATGTAAGGAACACTAATCAAGATGTTCATTAAGAAGTGTCGATGACTTACTATCCATTAAACCACTCTCATCAGCCATGGAGGTGTCCGTATCAGAATCAAACTTAAAATAAGTGGGACATACCTTGGGTGGATAAGTACTAGAGATTAGTAGGGATTGTTCAAGATTATCTATCTCATAAGGATCTTCTGATGATATTTCCAACACTATATAGTTATTGTTGGGCTTTTCATTATCCTCAATTTGTTCAATTTCCTCAGCCCTTTTTATGAAGTTAGTAGTTATTTGACTCTTTTGAAATTCCATGTGTATTAAATTGTTTAATCACTTCTTGGAATTCTAGTGTATTCTGCATATACAAACGAAGGGTCTCTTTTAATGATTGTTCCCTTTTGGGGGGAAGAAATGACTCATATGGCTCACATTGTTGTGGCATTGGAGTATTGGGAAAGGATTGAGCATTGTGGAACCATGATTGTTCCCCTTGATAATTCTAAGACCAAGGTTGTTTAGGATGCTAGCCCATCTAGGATAGTTGGTCCTAGCATATACAAACGAAGGGTCTCTTTTAATGATTGTTCCCTTTTGGGGGGAAGAAATGACTCATATGGCTCACATTGTTGTGGCATTGGAGTATTGGGAAAGGATTGAGCATTGTGGAACCATGATTGTTCCCCTTGATAATTCTAAGACCAAGGTTGTTTAGGATGCTAGCCCATCTAGGATAGTTGGTCCTAGCATAATAACAATTTCTATGATCTATAAATGCATTGGGTACATTCACTTGCTCTTGATAATATGCATTGTTAGTGGAGTAGGATAGTTGGTCCTAGCATACTAACAATTGCTATGAACTGTAAATGCATTGGGTACATTCACTTGCTACTGATAATAAGCATTTTCAGTGGAGCTTGACAACCATGAAGTAGTGGGATATGTTGGACTAGAATAGTTATAGTAATTTTTGTATTAAGGCTACCAAGATGCTCCCTAGCCTGCTTAAAAGCATTTAACCTATTCAATTCACTATCCATCCTATCAGCCAATCTATCTAGTACATTTTATAGAACAAGGTTACTCCCCATCTCTATCTCATACATCTCCTTCTAGCATAAGGGCCAAGGAGTGAAATAGTATGACATTGGCTTTCTATCCTTTATGTCAAGGACCATTGCTTTGGTAGGGTTAATGTGATTGGCTTGATTGCTTTATCCCTCGTCTTGTGATTTGTCTAATCTTAAGAATCTAAGAGTGTGGGATTTGGATTCTCAGATCAATGACTGGACCTCCACTAGAAAATGGTGCAGTAAAGTGTAATCAAGTTTATATACTATGAAAACAAATCATTGTATACAATTAAAGAGTACTTTTTTTAAGAATTAAACTAAGGGGAACCTAAGCTATATGATGCAACCTATATAATGTATATTTAAGGGCACACAATTAATCCTAACCCTAATACAAACAAGTTAAAAGGTTTGATTTCTCTTTATGTTCTTTGGGGAGTGACTTTTAGGTTATGTCTAACCTAGGTAGCTCCTCCTCTATTTCAAACCAACCCTACATTGATCAACCACTCCACACCCTCCTCATTCAGCCCTAGATGATCTGTGTCATCGAATGTGTTGGCAGAGCTAGTCATTTAAATACCCATGTGGATGATCACCTAGGGGCCATTAGAGTGGCAATAGATGGCCTCCTTCAAAGAGGGTCCCATGAGTTTGTAAGTTGCTATAGGTCTCTTCTATGTTGATTTTAAATTAAATTGTGTGAGGATAGGGTCACATAAGGTGTTGGTTATGTTGGTGGGCCAAGGGATAGTGATGAAATCTATCCTTGATCTTGTTGGGGTAAGTTCCCTTACTTATCGATTAAGCACATTCCCACGACAGATTGATCAACATATATTGCACCTTAAAGCAACAAAATATGTCTAATGATGTAGGAAAAAGTAGTAAAATAATGCAATTACTTTTATGCTATTTAACAAGGGATTAGAACCCCAATAGACTGGACACTATAACTACAATAGCCTATGTCCTTGGGTAACAATCGACCTTAGCCTATCCTAGTTAAATATGGGTTGATGAATGCAAGATCCTATGTGTAATGCAACAAGTAATATAATACACTATATGAATTAAACAATCAAACAAATAATGCAAACTAAATTGTATGTAATCATAATGTTAAGAAATGGAAAGAAGTAGTTTATAGCAGGGTCTTAGAAATTCTTCTCGTACAAGGGTGGGTCCATGTACATGCCATCTCCTCTTCCAAGTCATCATGACCCACCCTTTATCTTTATCATTAAAATCGTTTTAAATTAAATAAATTTCTATGAAATAAAATAGATTCACGTCCTCACTATAATCCACTCAAAACAAAAACTCATAAACTATTCTAATTTTCTTCAATTCCTACTCTAAATCCCTTTAAAAATAAATATAAAAGTGAGAACCCAAAAATTCATAGGAATAATGAAAATAAAATGCAAAATACACCCAAAATGAATGCAACCCTAACATCTATGACTAATGGTAAAGTAAATAACCTAAACTTTAACTGAAAAATTTGTTGTGAGTCCTTGGTAACAGCACCAAAAACTTAATATGTTTTAAAAATAACTGCAAATGCACCGATCCACAATGGTATAGACACGACAAGTACAGGTTGATTCATAGCAACTCTAATAATAAACAAATTTGATTAAAGCCTATTTTAATTTCTTTAACCTAGCCAAATAATTTCTTTAACCAAATCAATACCCCAAAATGCTAAAAATAACAAAAGCATATAAATCACTAGAAAGTGAATATAAGCCTAAAGTTTAGAAATCCAATATATTAAACTCAAATATTCTTAATATTAAGCTATCTAAATTCTTGCATACACATGTTAATAGATTTTCAACACTCTAAAAACACGAAAAATATGTCTTTTAAAGCTCTCTTTTACAATTTTCTTAGCATTATTTTTCTCACCTAGTAATACACTTATTCAAACTATAGCATGTCTTCTTAGGGCACAGGCTATTAAAAAATCTCATGTATTACTCTCTTTTTACCATACCTAGTATCCCACTTCATGAGCAATCACTAAGCATATAACAAGAGTACTAAAAATCTAATATTAATGGTTATGCACATTTTAACCTAGAATCATTTAATCTTAAAAATACCTATTCTAACATACTTTTATTCTATCGCCTAGGTAAGCTAATTTAACAAACAAGCAACATAAAAGTACTTCTAATTAACTAACAAAGCATAAATGAACATAAGCATAAAAATAAACATACACATAAACTAAAGGAAAAGAAACTTTATTTCACTAGAATGAAAGATTACATAAGATTGTTACAAGAAATAAACTGCAACTTCAAGAACATCTATGACTTAGAACGTAATCACCCAAGTACTCTCTCGTGTCACTCAAAAGAATTCCTCGAAAAACTTTGCTAGCCTACAGTCTACCACTTTTCTTTCATGTTGTCCACTTATGACATAACCTTGTTATGTCACTCAACAAAGGTTAGTGATCATCCACCAATCTTGCCACAAACCCTAGGTAAAGAACTTACTAACCATGTATCTCACTTTGGATTATACATGCAACCAAAGATCAACACATGTATCACACACACACAGCCCTTCTCATCATTCCAAAACTCCACATGAAACATAAAGTTTAATAGGTGGAGAGAGAGAGAGAGAGAGAGAGAGAGAGAGAGAGAGAGAGAGAGAGAGAGAGAGAGAGAGAGAGAGAGAGAGAGAGAGAGAGAGACGTAGGATTTCACACACCTACAAGCTCTCTTCCATGCAAGCACCTATCTCACGTAAACGAGTTTAACATTTATTTTTTCTTTATTTGTGCAGCTGCTTGTATAAGACAAGCACTTCAAACTCTCTTTCACACCTTTCCAAAGACTCCTCTCCTTGACTTTTCTCATGTTAAAACTCAAGCAGCAGCTTGTAAAAGACAAAATTTTATTCCGCATAAAGGTCTCTCTCACCAACTTTCTCATGCACCACCCAAAGTTTTCCTCCCCTTTAATAATGAAGTTGTACTCTAGTAGTTCTCTTAGGAATCTGCTTGAAGAAGATGATCAAGCACCTCTCCACATCCTTCTTAACTTTTCTCCTATTTATCAATGCTTGGAACTCTAGTAGCCAGCCCTTTTTTACTCCTTTCACCACGTATCCTCTTCCTTTAGAACAAGACATGTTGCTTTCTTTAAACTTTTCTTTTTCTTAGGTAACTACTTGGAAAGGACAAGATCCTTTCTAGCTACTTGTTTCCATCTTGCATAAGACGTCTCTAGCCATTACCCAATCTCGTATACTTTTGAATTAGTTGCATGCTAGATTCTAGCTCCTTAAAGCAAGAAACATCTTAATATTTCTAAAAGAAACTAGCACTCAATGATTTTTTTTTGTTTTTTTACATAAGCTCTCTCTCTCTCTCTCTCTCTCTCTCTCTCTCTCTCTCTCTCTCTCTCTCTCTCTCTCTCTCTCTCTCTCTCTCTCTCTCTCTCTCTCTCTCTCTCTCTCTCTCTCTCTCTCTCTCTCTTTCTTACTTCCACATTGAAATCATTCCAATTGTGAAAGCATGCATCGTCCTTGGCTGGCCATATTTCTAACTCTATGAGGTCACGTTGGTTTCTTTCCAGTCCAAGGCATCCCATTTCTCTCATGTGGCTTCTCATGATCACATCTCAACCCTCTAATCTGTCTAAGGCTAGATGCATTTTGAGTTACAACGTCCTTTAACCATAGTGCATGGGAACTTGATCACCTTAGGTTTTGATAACAACAACTTCCTTTGCGCAGATAAGGTTGATTGTCTACTTAGGGTTTCTGACTGCTTTGAATTTTATAAGGACACTCTCGTGGCATTCTGAATTTGTTAACCTCCGGGTTTGTTGGCATGTTGCCCATAACTTTGCCCGGACTTTAATCTTGCTCTCTCAAGATCAAAATTGTTAAATTTGACTCTCTCTCTCTCTCTTTTTTTTTTTTCAAATTTGTACCCTTGACTTGCGAAATGTAGAATTAACCCTAATTAGTGCAATTTATAGAAAGTTTCAAGCTAAAACCTACTAAATATATAGGTATATATGTAATATTTCTGTATATATCATAACCTAATCCTACAAAATGTGAAATGAACCCTAAATGTGATATTTAAGTCAAATTTAAGGTTAAAATTGCTAAATCTAGGGCAATTATATGTAATATTTCTATGTATATCAGAAACTTCTAAGAAATCATAGTGATTTAATTGAGGGTGAATTATGATCCATGGTGAGAAAATGAGGAGCCAAAGCTCAACTCTAGCCTCCATCATATACTACCATGCAAGGGAAACACAATGCAGTTAACATGAATATATATATGAGGGGGCTTCTTTTTCAAAGAAGGAATGCCACTTGGTCCCATCTTATCTCTTTCCATTCCCCTTTATTCCCTTCATTCTTCCTTCCTATCCTTCCCCATTGCTTTCCTATCTCCTATCCTATCTTTCCTACCCATCCACATCAAGATTCCACTTCCAAATCTCCTCCCATTTTATCTTAAATTAAAATGCAATTTGTACCAATCCCATCCATTCCATGCCCCTCTCTTCGCACTCTCTCTTCCTTCCCCCCATTCTCCCTTACATCTCAGCCATTCTTTACTCCCTTCTCCTCATGACCTCAACCATCCATTCCCTACGGATTTCACTCCAAAAATATAAAATAGAGGTAAAGAGAAGTGGAGGATCTCTTACTTTTCCCTAGAACCCTAAACCAAAACCCTAGAGAAATAAAGGGAGAGAGATCACTCTAACCATTCTCCCTTTGAAGCTGCACGTCCACATCGCTTAGAGCTAAGGTAAGAGCTTAACCATCATCCTCCATTCTTGATTGGAGAGAAGAATATGAAGCTAGGGACTAAGTTTGTGGTGCCCTCACCTTCATAGTGGTAGCCACTTCGCATCCATTGTAGGAAGCATCTCTCTCTAGTAGTCCTCCTATCTAAGATGGAAAATACCCCTTTCTCTTTCCCCCCCTTTTCTTTCTTTTTCTAAGTGACTTTCTACTTTCTTTTCCATGCCACATTCCCACGTTGCTTACATGCCCTTCCATCCTCTAGTTCCTTGCAAACTCCATCTTTTCTTTCCCTTCACCCACACTTTCCCCATCTTCTCTTCCTATGTCATTTCCATGCACCAACCTTACTTCTGTCTATTACATGCATTCCTTCTTCCTTGCTAACCTACACACATCACTCTTCTCTTCTTCTATTTCTTGTTTTGTTCACAAATCCTACACTAGCTCTTTTTGTAGGGTTTTATTAAGGAAAAGCACTAATAACACTCTTTTTATCCAATCTTTCTTTTTCTTTGGAGTTGGGAACACTTGATAAGGAAAGGAAGATAAACCTTGTGCCTCTTTCCATGCAAACAATGTCTCTCCTTCCTAAAAGTGGTATGTGTATGATTTGACGTTCTTTTGGGTTGCAGCATATTGAGTGATTCTTGCTTCTCTTGTCGGCTACATTCATAGTGCCTAAACAAGTAAATGGAATCAAATGGATAATGAAAGCTTGGCTATAACTTTAGTGTATTTTTGGTTGAAATGAAGTATAAAGCTCCTTATTGAGTGACATAGCAAAGGAATGCGACAGCAGAATTCTAAGCTCAGGAAATGAAGTTTACTTTATTTATTTGATTTGTTCTTTATGTATTTAGTTTCATTGTAATCAAATTCCATTAATGAAAATAGTTTTTTAGTTAGTTTGCTTTAATGTTATTTACTTATCTTTATCCTTGACTAAGTTTAGTTGTTTTATTTTAGTGCTTAAATTTATTTGCTTTCCTTAATCATTGGCTACATTAAAGTTAATTGAAGTTTTAATGGCATTCCCATTTATCATAAAGTCTCTATGGATCGACCCGTATTTGCTAACACCATGCTATAATAGACCCATGCACTTGTGGTTAATTTAAAATTTCATCAATAAACCATTAATTATGTATAATTTTTGGCCATTTGTGTTTAGCAACACAAAATCACCATTGGATGCTTAATGATAAGTGTTCAATTTTGAATAAATAGGACCCAATTAGTGGCCCATGTGTTATAAAATATAGCATTATTCTAGAGTTTTTTTTTGAAATTTTGTAGCACATGTATTTCTGACCTAATAATTCAAAAGTTTGATATTTTACAGGTTTAGGAGCTAATTTAGAGGCCGAGATCGATTGAGATGAAAATTGAATATCAGTATTAAAAGATAAAATCAATTACCTAAAGTGGCATCATTTGAAAGCTAGATTAAGGTTCAAAGACTATCCTATGGCAATTCAAGCAATTATCTCATGCTAAAAATGTGATTTTCAAGGGTTAATTAGAAGGTTTTGAGTGACATTTGCAAAAGGTAAGATGACCATGCATAGATGGACCAATTAAGAGAGAAATCCCACTTTTCACTTTCCATTTTTCATCCTTTCCACCCATCTAAGTAGGTTTTCCATGTTTTTTTTTACTTAAGGAAGGAGCTACCTTCCTAGAAAGTGATGCCTCCCATTTGATTGGTTGGCATTTTAAGTGGTTTCCTAATTAAGAAACCCCTAAATCAATGCATACATCTAAAACACTTCAAAACCCTAGATATTTTCCATCTTTCCTATCTTCCATTCTTTCTTTTTTCTCCTTTTCTAATAGCCAAATAATGTAATTGGATAGGAAGGAGCTCCACGCCACTTTCCTAAGAAGGTGACGCCTCACCCCCTTCTAATTATGACAGCTACCACAGCATCATGATCTATGACAACATCTCTCCACCTCATTCTCCAACTAACATTCTGTATTGAATTCCTAGATCTAGATCCACTTTCCATTTTTCAATTAAGTCCTCACCAAAGTGGAAACCCAACCATCTATAAGTAGCCCTTGAATTCCACATTTTTTATCTTAAGTAGAGGTTAGGTGAGACAACCATGAAACATTGCAATCTTCTTGGAACTTGAACTTGGTTTTCTTGGGTGCAATTCTTCATATGGATTTTTAGTTACTTATTTAGTTATTTACTCTCCAATTTAGGTTTGTATTTTTCTTTTATTATTTTAGTTTCATTTCCTTAGTTTCTCATTATTTTGCTTCACTTTCATTAGTTTTTCTTGCTCATTCACTCAAGATTCAAGTTAGTTCTTCTTTGCTAGTGACAGCGAAGAAAAGAAATAGCTTATAACCTTACTTTTCCCCTTAGGAATTTCATGTTTTTCTACTTTAAATGATACTTAGTTTTAGGTATTTTTTCCATAGTTAGATCATCATTCTAGCCATCTTCTGTCTTGAATTCATTTCTAGGTTTTCTTTGCCGATCATCATAGTCTAGATTAAAAGCATTAGATTGAGTTTTTGTTGTAGTTTAGATCAAGTTTTAGAGCTTTAAACTATGCACAATTTCCAGATTTTTATCCATGTATTATGCACACAATTTTTGTATATTTTGGCATTGATTCAATGAAATTCTTTGAGAATTCTTGCTATGGAATGTTTCTCTTCTCAAAATACTTTAAATGTAGGTTATTATGTTGTACAAAAGTTCTTATTTCAGTTGCATTATATGCTTGATTTGATTTGAAGTTCTTAATGCTTAAGATTGGAAAATTTCCCTCTTCTATCTTTATGCTTAGTTTCCAGCCGTTTAAACATCTTAATTGCTTAAAACCTTAGGAACTCATTTATCTTTTAGGTTAATTTTTAAGTGCATATCTTAGGTTTCATGTTAGTTTGCATTTAAAGCATCAAATTTGTCCATTTTTCAACCTATGAACCTTGTGCATATTCCGTGGATCATGCACAATGGAAGTAGGTTACCTTTCCCTTTGAATCTTGCTTAATTTAGTTGTTTAATCTTGTTTTAGTAGTTACTATTTAGTTGTTTCCATCTTATTTTATGTTTAAAAAGTTTCCTTTTTGAGTTTTGGCAAGTACCATCTTTAGAAAGTTTTAGGATTAGGAAGTGTTAAATTTAGAAAGTTTTCTTGCTAGTAGTTTCCATTTACATGCATCAGCCTAATTTCTTGTTAAGCATAGTTAGATTTCATTGGTTACTTGTTTTTACATGTTACTTTAGTTTTAGAAAGTTCTATTTTGAGAAAGTTTCTATTTCTAGTTTAGGAAAGTGTTAATTTAGAAAGTCTCATTTTTAGTACCTTTCTTAAAGCTAAGTTGCTTAGTTTCATTCATTCTAATTTTATTATAGTTTAATTTATTTGAATGCATGTTAGTTAGGTACTTTTCCATTTTCATTGTTTAGCTTTGTTTTCAGCAAGTTTCCTTTAGTCATAGTTTCTAATTTCATGCATATTTCCATTCTTGTTAACTCTAAATTCCTAGTTTGATCATCAACACTCTCTCTTCGGCTGAAGTTAAGTAATTTAAATAAGATCCAATCTATTAAAAATCCATGAGATTCCTCATGAAATTGACCTCTCTCACATGCAATACTACCTTGATTCATGAACGTGGAGTAATTTTAAAGATACACCACTGGACACGTCTTTTTGGCATGAGTTTTGCATGATGGATATCCAATGTCATGGGAGTTAGATGAACCATGTGGATTTAATGGTATTTGGTGCCTACCATACAATTGGAGCAACATAGTTGTTAAAGAGTGGTTGCACTTTGTACTAGTGTTCCTTTTTTGAGAGTAATGAAAGTTGTGCCAAGAGGGTGAAGGGTAATATAGAAAAGAAAAAGAAAAAGAAAAATTATAGCTACTAGAAATTGTGGTGGTGTTGAAAAATGACTTTTTAACAATGGAATTAGATTATTACTAAGGTGTAATATTTTCTAAAGAAAATATTATACTAGTCTAACACTATCTTGCTTCCTCCTCTTTTTTTCTTTCCTTTTTTAGTACAAGCCACAAGGATTATGAAGCAAATCACTCACATACTCTCCTAAATCTAACCCCAATCAAAGGGAAAATGAGCTTATTGAACATGTAACCAAAGTTTATTCCAAGAGGGATGTAAATTTGCTTGTAGTCAAAGAAGACATTGTTGACTTGTGAGTAATCCATTTAATAGCTAAATTGTTAAATGATTTATCATCTCAAAAATTGATCATAAAATTAGTCTTTACATAAAATTTTCTCACATGCATATGAATCTCATTCATGCATATGAATCTCATTCAATAACATGCATACATGAATTTAATAAAAGCTAAACCTTCAGAGTTCCAAGTAAATTTGATTTACTTTAAATAAAAACATAGGTTTTGGTCATAAGCATGAAAAACATAGGTCTTACATTTAGGAATCCTAAATGATTCCTTGAGTCTAGGGTTTTGATTTGTCACGACCCGGGTTTTTATATGATGCAATGTTGATAAAAAGGTGAGATATCTTGTTTTATAAATATGAAATGTATGAAAATCTTTTTCATTTGGGAAAACAACCTTTCATAAAAACCCCGAGTGTGAAAACACATTCTCAATCTATTTAGTCATGGCAAAGTTTTAAATCAATATTGTTCCCAAGAAAGTGTTAGTCACAGCTATTAGAGAGTAACTACAATCAAGTAACATTGAAAGATAAGATAGGGGTTTACTTACTTGTACTTAGTCTGTGTCTTCTAGTACAAACGTTCCCTGCCCTTAAGTATTTACTTTGTATCTGAAAAATATTGAGGATTGGGTGAGTATATAATATACTCAGTAGGGCCTATCACTACTAGTTTTATAAATGCATGAGATGTTTTTAAATCATATGCTCATTCATTCAAAACATGCGTATGTTTGAATACTCGAGTTCGATATCAGTATAAGAATCTATAATCAACTGAAATTCTCATAACTTCAAAGATCACATAATCCAAAACTGAAAGTATCATATATATATGATGACATCATGATATGCAACAGATGCATCATGGAGTCCAACTCATGGACCTCTAGTATGGTATGGTCGACCAACCTCATATCATGCTATATGAAATGCACATAACTCATCAAACCATAGGGTCCACTATGCCCACGACCTCCTCGCCGTGTGGTCCCTGGGTACCGGAGGACACTTGGTCATAGTCTCCACTGGGCCTATGACACGCCGACCCAGTGCCGTGACACCAGTGGTAGCCCCCTGTACCACATGCAGTCGACGTAGGGACTTGCCTCTTTTTGGGCGTGGTACCCATCCACCTATTAGTGGTAGAGGCCGGGTGGCCAACCCAGACCCCTCGGCATAGCACCCACGGGCTTACTTGCCCAAATTACATAGGATAAATCAAAACCTTTTGTTAAAACTTGTCCTCTTTTGGGTCCCTCACAATTGCCTGGCCCTTGGCACTCCAACGCCTTTTGGCAACCCTCAAGGACATGCAATCTTTGCAAGTACTTAAATCATGCAATGCATGCACTTGTTTGCAACACATATATGTGCATAATGTATATGCAGTCATTTCAAAACATGGCTATGTACAAAGCATTTAACATGCATGCTGAATTAATTCATGCAAATCACATGCAAATCAAGTCATATATCTAAAACATATGTTCTCAAATAACAATAGTTCTTTTAAAAGAATCTAATAGTGATAGAGCACCTACCTGACTAGGTCGCGTTAACCTTCTTGTCCTCGTATGCTCCTGAACATGGTTTGGGGACTCAAGGTTAGTTTAACCTATCTTTGATGGGTTTAGAGCAGTTGGATCTTATTACTTAGGCATTAGGGGTCCATCCCTATGCCTATGGGTGTCCTAAGGTCCTACTTGGGCCTTGGTATCCTTAGTTTTCCGAAGTTCTAGTGGCCACGCGCCACCATCCTATTCTAAGGGTCATGCCCTACTTTTATTGGGTCATGATCAGGGATTTTATAGTTTGGATGTGTCCGCGTCGTCGATACGGAGACAACACCTTTTGCGGCACCTCAATCGGAGCTCTAGATCTCAAGTTATAAGCGTTTTAGTGTCCTATGTACATAGAGTCTTTAAAGACAAAACGTCAGAATGCTAGGGCGCTGCGCGTCAACGTCATGCGTCCTGGCTTCCTTAACAACCAAAAAAATGACCCTCTGCTAGTGCGCTGCGCGTCTACGGCGTGCGCCTCAGTGGGCGTGTCTGCAGACGTGCGCGACTTCTCAGCCGTCTTCCTCTTTAGCGGGCGCGTCCAACATGTTCGACGCGTCTCATCTGGATAGGCCGTTTCCGTCTTTGGGGGACCAGGGCATCCTTGGGATGCCCTGGTTCGTCCCTGAGGAACTAGTGCAGCCCTGGGGACGTCCCAGGGTCCTTGGTGGCTCCCTAGAGGCCTATTCTCTATGGTTTTTCATGCAAAATCCTAGGGAAACTGAGCCTAGGACTATGGGTGAGATGGGTTTGGGGAGTTTTTGAGCGTACCTGCTTCGTGGCTGGTTTTCTCTCCACTTTTTCCCCTGTTGGTCACTGCTCCACGATGGGTTTTCTCCTAGGTTTTGGGCTGCCATTAGAGGCACCTAAGAGCTCTATTTATAGAGCTTTTAAAGAGGGTTCTGGAGGGGTTCTAACTGCCTTTCAATGGTGGTGGAGAAACCTCTAGAATGGCGGTGGTTTCTCCTTGAAACACCCTCGTTCCAGAAGCCTCTAGGAGCTTGAAGACGACGGGGTGCCCATATCAAAACGGGCACCTGTGTTTTTCAAGTTAAGTCGTTTTGTGAAATTTATAGTTTTGCCCTTGAACTTCAAAGGGCCATATCTTGCTCATTTTAACTCCGTTTTGGGTGATTTTGGTCTTGTTGGATTTCTTTTTCTGAGACGCATCTAATGAAACCACTTTTAGGACCAAATTCCTGGGTTTAGTCAAGGCGACTAGTGAAATGACCAAAATGCCCTTTTCTTTAAAACTGAACTTTTCATTGCTAAACTTGGAATTTCAATATTACAAAATTGGAGTCATTACATTCTTACCCCCTTAGGGGAATTTTGCCCCTAAAATTCTACTATATATAGTCAAAAGATCTCGTGGTACTTTTCTCGTATTTCTGACTCCGGTTCCCAAGTTTCTTCTTTCATGTGCGCATTTCTCCACAAAACTTTGACTAAGGGTATGTCCTTGTTCCGCAGCTTCTTATTCTTACGATCTTGAATCTCAACTGGTCTTGTCTCTAATCTGAGATCCTCCGTCATCTCTATGGGTACCTGGTCGATGACATGAGCGGGTCGTGCACGTACCTCCTTAGCATAGACACATGGAATACGTTATGCACTTCGGATAGCTGAGGGGGTAGCGCGATCCTATAGGCCACTTTTCCCACTTTCTCCAGGATTTCGAAAGGTCCTATGTAACGCGGACTAAGCTTGCCTTTGATACCGAACCTCATAACTCCTTTAGTGGGAGATATCTTCAGGAAAACGTGTTCTCCTATGTCGAATTCCAATGGTCTCCTCCTTCGATCAGCATAGCTCTTTTGGCGGCTTTGAGCTGTGAGGAGGCGGCTTCTTATGAGTCTGACCTTCTCGGCACATTGCTCTACCAGCTCGGACTGGAGCACCTTGGATTCTCCAACTTCACTCCAACTGGTGGGTGATCGACAGGGTCTCCCATAGAGCGCCTCGTATGGAGCCATGCCAATGCTTGACTGAAAGCTATTCTTGTACGCAAACTCGACTAGCGGTAGGTTTTCATCCCAACTCTGCTTCCAATCAAGGGCACAAGTCCATAACATATCTTCGACTATCTGGATTGTGCGCTCTGACTATCCATCGGTCTGTGGATGGAAGGCTGTGCTATAGTTCAAGGAAGATCCTAAGGATTTTTGGACAGACTTCCAGAGTTGCGAAGTGAAGCGGCTATCCCTATCTGAAGTGATACTAAGGGGTATACCATGTAGACTTACTATCTTTTGATGTATAGTTGAGATAGGCTGTCAGTGGATTGGGTATGACGTATAGGAAGGAAATGGGCTGTCTTAGTTAATCTATCAACAATTACCCAGATCATGTCATGACCCTTAGAGGTCTTGGGTAGCCCTACAATGAAGTCCATTGTGATATGGTCCCATTTCCATTCAGGTAACTCAAGAGGTTGTAACAATCCCGTAGGTCTTTGATGTTTAGCCTTTACTTGTTGACATGTTAAACATTTTGCCACAAATTCCCCTATGTCTCTTTTCATACCATCCCACCAATATTGTTTCTTTAAGTCTTGATACATCTTAGTCCCTCCTAGGTGTATTGTATACTTGGACCGATGAGCCTCTTTTAAGATTTCTTGTCTTAACTCTTCATTAGCTGGTACCACTAATCTTCCTTGCATGTAAATGCTACCATCTTCCCTTTTTGTAAATCCTGGTTTTCCTATGAAAGCTTGTATATCTGGATCTCCTTTCTGTTCTTGCTTAACCTTTTCATTAACAGCCAATTTTATTGTTAGACCCGCCATAATGATCTTGTGCTTACTTATGTCTGGTTCCATGTGATTACTTCTTGTAGTAGCTTCCATCTCTTAGTTAATAAACTTGCACACATCCCTTGGGTTTTTCTGCTTAATGCATCAGCTACCACATTAGCTTTTCCAGGGTGATAATGAATGGAGAAGTCATAGTCTTTTAAGTATTCCATCCATCTTCTTTGTCGCATGTTTAAGTCTTGTTGGGAAAAGATATATTTAAGACTCTTGTGATTTGTAAAAACTTCAAACTTTTCCCCATATAAATAATGTCTCCATATTCGCAAGGCAAAGACTATGGCTGCTAATTCCAAGTCATGGGTTGGGTAATTGACTTCATGCTTCTTGAGTTGTCGAGAAGCATAAGCGATCACCTTCCCATGTTGCATAAGTACGCAGCCTAGCCCTTGTTGCGAGGCATCGCTATATATCTCAAATCCGCCACTTCCTGATGGTAAGGTAAGGACAGGTGCGGTAGTCAACCTTGTTTTTAGTTCTTGGAAGCTTTCCTCACATTTATCAGTCCATTCAAATCTTGTGTCTTTCCTGGTTAGCTTAGTTAGAGGTAAAGCCATTTGTGAAAAACCTTCGATGAATCTTCTGTAATATCCGGCAAGTCCTAAGAAGCTTCTTATTTCTGTGACTGTCTTAGGTCTTTCCCAGTTCTGTATTGATTCAACCTTAGTAGGGTCAACTGCTATGCCATCTTGAGAAATAATGTGTCCTAAGAAATTAACCTTTTCCAGCCAAAATTCACACTTACTGAATTTTGCATATAACTTGTGTGCTCGTAGGGTGCTTAATGTTATCCTTAAATGTTCCATATGGTCTTCAGGAGTTTCAGAATATATTAAGATATCATCCACAAACACTATGATGAATTTATCTAAGTACTCCTTGAACACCCTATTCATGAGGTCCATAAACGCGGCTGGAGCATTAGTCAAACCAAAGGACATCACTCTGAATTCATAATGGCCGTATCGAGTCCTAAAGGCTGTCTTGGGGATATCTTCTTCTCTAACTCGAAGTTGATGGTACCCTGATCATAGATCAATCTTAGAGAAGACTCTAGTTGACTGAAGTTGATCAAAAAGATCATCGATTCGGGGAAGAGGGTATTTATTTTTAATGGTGACCCTATTCAGCATCCGATAGTCTACGCACAATCTCATGGAGCCATCCTTTTTCTTAACAAAAAGGACTGGAGCTCCCCACGGAGACACGTTAGGTCGTATGAACCCTTTGCCAAGTAGTTCTTGTAACTAGGTCTTCAGTTCTCTTAGTTCTGCAGGAGCCATTCGGTAAGGAGCTTTGGAAATGGGGGAAGTACCGGGTATAAGGTCAATGATGAACTCAATTTCCCTTGGTGGAGGTAGACCTGGTAAGTCCTCAGGGAACACGTCAGGGAATTCTCGGACAACCTCAACATTCTCAAGCTTTGGTTGGGGATTCTTGACGGATTCAATCTTGGCTAAGAAGAAGGGGCATCCTTGAGCAATGTGTTTAACTGCTTTCATGGCAGAGATAACACATGCTCCAAAATAATCCTTTCTTCCTTGGAGGGTGAAAGTGTCTCTATTAGGTAGGGTAAAAGTGACACGCTTCTGACGACAATCAACAAAGGCTTGATAAAAGGCTAGCCAGTCCATACCTAGGAAGATGTCGAAGTCATTCATATCTAAGTGGATAAGGTTGGCATGTAACAAATGGTCCTTAATCAATATGGGGACATCCTGGAGATAAGAATAAGTGGGGAGTGCCTGGCCTACAGGAGTCATGACTTCTAGAGTGAAGTCTAGGTCCTGTGGTATAATGTCCAAGGATGATGCAAATTCCCGGGATATGAAAGAATGAGTGGAGCCTGTATCAAATAGAACTTTTGCAGGTGTATCATAGATAGAAAGAATACCTTCAACAACTGCGTTTGATGCTTGGGCTTGACTGGAAGTCAGGGCAAAGACACGTCCTTGGCTTTTTGGAACTTGATCTTCTTTACGCTCTTGCACTTTCCTTTTTGGACAGTTGCTAGAAAAATGTCCTAATTCTCCACAACTATAGCAAGTGATGTTGGAAGTAGGACATGGTTTGCCTGGATGGTTTCTGTTACACCTAGGGCATGCCTTCCAGTCTGGTCTTCTTCCTTTGTTTTCAAACTGCTTCTTGAACGGTGGCCTAGGTCCAGATGACTGAAAGGGTCTCTTTCCTTTGTTCTTCATAGTGTTGATGTTCTTAGTTTCTCTTATTGCTTGGTTCCTTTGATAATATTTTTCATATAGGGAGGCCATCTCTACTGCTTTGGCTACTGTGGAAGGTTGGAAACCTAGAACTCTGTTCCTGAGTCCTGGGTTGAGTCCGTCTACAAATCTTTCAGCTGCATCTTCTTCATCAACACAAGCACGGGGTACAAATCTTCGAAGGCTGATGAATCTACTTTCATACTGTTGGACGGTCATATTTCCTTGTTCTAAGTCCATAAATTCCTTTTCCTTCTGTTTCCTTATATGTTTAGGATAATATTTGTCATTAAAGACCTTTTTAAACTCTTCCCATCCTATTGTTTCTTGCTGATCAAAATAAGTTCTTTCTGCTGTTTCCCACCAAAAGGTAGCCTCTCCTCTAAACACAAATGTGGCCATGGGTACTTTTCTTTCTTCAGCTATGTTCATGGCCTTAAATATCTTTTCAATATCAATTAACCATTTTTCAGCTGTAGATGCTTCATCTTCTCCTGTGAATGAGGGAGCTAGTTTCTGAAACCTTTCTAACTGAACCTCAGTCCTATCTATTGTTTTATCAGGGGAAGGATCTCGGGGGGTAGGAGTTTGGCTATGACTATTCATGTATTGTCCCATGTTCTGTAAGAATTGCTGAAATAACTCAGCCATCCCATTGCCCGACCCAGTGGAGTCCACTGGTGGGGCTTTAGGTCTTGGAGCATTGCTTCCCTTCTTTCTAGGCATCTGTAATCACAAGGCAATTCACCAAATCTTAGTTTGTGTTATCCTATTACCCCTTTCTCTTTCATGGATGAAACTTGATTATAAGTTATTCTCCTCATAACTGGGCTGTGAGTAACGTTAAACCGTGCTCTGATACCAACTACCACGACCCGGGTTTTTATATGATGCAATGTTGATAAAAAGGCGAGATCTCTTGTTTTATAAATATGAAATGCATGAAAATCTTTTTCATTTGGGAAAACAACCTTTCATAAAAACCCCGAGTGTGAAAACACATTCTCAATCTATTTAGACATGGCAAAGTTTTAAATCAATATTGTTCCCAAGAAAGTGTTAGTCACAGCCCCAGCTATTAGAGAGTAACTACAATCAAGTAACATTGAAAGATAAGATAGGGGTTTACTTACTTGTACTTAGTCTGTGTCTTCTAGTACAAACGTTCCTTGCCCTTAAGTATTTACTTTGTATCTGAAAAATGTTGAGGATTGGGTGAGTATATAATATACTCAATAGGGCCTATCACTACTAGTTTTATAAATGCATGAGATGTTTTTAAATCATATGCTCATTCATTCAAAACATGCGTATGTTTGAATACTCGAGTTCGATATCAGTATAAGAATCCATAATCAACTGAAATTCAAAATATGCGTATGTTTAAATACTCGAGTTCGATATCAGTATAAGAATCCATAATCAACTGAAATTCTTATAACTTAAAAGATCACATAATCCAAAACTGAAAGTATCATATATATATGATGACATCATGATATGCAACAGATGCATCATGGAGTCCAACTCATGGACCTCTAGTATGGTATGGTCGACCAACCTCATATCATGCTATATGAAATGCACATAACTCATCAAACCATAGGGTCCACTATGCCCACAACCTCCTCGCCGTGTGGTCCCTGGGTACCTGAGGACGCTTGGTCATAGCCTCCACGGGGCCTATGACATGCCGACCCAGTGCCGTGACACCAGTGGTAGCCCCCTGTACCACATGCAGTCGACGTAGGGACTTGCCTCTTTTTGGGCGTGGTACCCATCCACCTATTAGTGGTAGAGGCCGGGTGGCCAACCCAGACCCCTCGGCATAGCACCCACGGGCTTACTTGCCCAAATCACATAAGATAAGTCAAAACCTTTTGTTAAAACTTGTCCTCTTTTGGGTCCCTCACAACTGCCTGGCCCTCGGCACTCCAGCGTCTTTTGGCAACCCTCAAGGACATGCAATCTTTGCAAGTACTTAAATCATGCAATGCATGCACTTGTTTGCAACACATATATGTGCATAATGTATATGCAATCATTTCAAAACATGGCTATGTACAAAGCATTTAACATGCATGCTGAATTAATTCATGCAAATCACATGCAAATCAAGTCATATATCTAAAACATATGTTCTCAAATAACAATAGTTCTTTTAAAAGAATCTAATAGTGATAGAGCACCTACCTGACTAGGTCGCGTTAACCTTCTTGTCCTCGTACGCTCCTGAACATGGTTTGGGGACTCAAGGTTAGTTTAACCTATCTTTGATGGGTTTAGAGCAGTTGGATCTTATTACTTAGGCATTAGGGGTCCATCCCTATGCCTATGGGTGTCCTAAGGTCCTACTTGGGCCTTGGTATCCTTAGTTTTCCGAAGTTCTAGTGGCCACGCGCCACCATCCTATTCTAAGGGTCTTTCCCTACTTTGATTGGGTCTTGATTAGGGATTTTATAGTTTGGATGTGTCCGTGTCATCGATATGGACACAACGCCTTTTGCGGCGCCTCAATCGGAGCTCTAGATCTCAAGTTATAAGCGTTTTAGTGTCCTATGTACATAGAGTCTTTAAAGACAAAACGTCGGAATGCGAGGGCGCTGCGCGTCAGCGTCATGCGCCCTGGCTTCCTTAACAACCAAAAAAATGACACTCTGCTAGTGTGCTGCGCGTCTGTAGCGTGCGCCTCAGCAGGCGTGTCTACAGACGCGCGCGACTTCTCAGCCGTCTTCCTCTTTAGCGGGCACGTCCTCGGACGCGCCCGTTGGTTTTCTTCTCAGACGCATTCGACGCATCTCGTCTGGATAGGCCGTTTCCGTCTTTGGGGGACCAGGGCATCCCAAGGATGCCCTGGTTCATCCCTGAGGAACCAGTGCGGCCCTGGGGATGTCCCAGGGTCCTTGGTGGCTCCCTAGAGTCCTATTCTCCATGGTTTTTCATGCAAAAACCTAGGGAAACTGAGCCTAGGACTATGGGTGAGATGGGTTTGGGGAGTTTTTGAGCGTACCTGCTTTGTGGCTGGTTTTCTCTCCACGTTTTCCCCTCTTGGTCACTGCTCCACGATGGGTTTTCTCCAAGGTTTTGGGCTGCCATTACAGGCACCCAAGAGCTCTATTTATAGAGCTTTTAAAGAGGGTTCTGGAGGGGTTCTAATCGCCTTTGAATGGCGATGGAGAAACCTCCAGAATGGCGGTGGTTTCTCCTTGAAATACTGCCATTCCAGAAGCCTCTAGGAGCTTGAAGACGACGGGGTGCTCGTATCAAAACAGGCACCTGTGTTTTTCAAGTTAAGTCGTTTTGTGAAATTTACAGTTTTGCCCCTGAACTTCAAAGGGCCATATCTTGCTCATTTTAACTCCGTTTTGGGTGATTTTGGTCTTGTTGGTTTCCTTTTACTGAGACGCATCTAATGGCACCACTTTTAGGACCAAATTCCTGGGTTTAGTCAAGGCAACTAGTGAAATGACCAAAATGCCCTTTTCTTTAAAATTGAACTTTTCATTGCTAAACTTGGAATTTCAATATTACAAAATTGGAGTCATTACATGATTTTATTAAAAAGTATAACTTATACACTCATGAAACTTGGAAGGATTGTTAAAAGATAACTAGAGACAAATTAATAGTTTAGAATTTTAATTTTCATCATAAAATGAAAACCCTAATTTAAAAAATATTTCTAAATTTAGAAAAGATACCATATGATTTTAGAATCAATTGAAAATGGGGCCTAGTTCCCAGGAAACCTATTCAAAACCCAGAGGGCTAGTTAGAAATAGGGTCTAATTCCCATAACCATAAACTAGATGAACAAGCATAATCTATTATGACCCTTAGGAGTCGCTATAAGGTCGATAACAAAGTAGGGCAGACTGAGGAAAAGACTAAAGAAAACATAGAGGAGAATGAACTAGCTAAAACTCAGGAGAAGGGGAAAAGATAAAAATCTCCTACTCCACTGAGCCTATAGTGAAGGCACCTTATGTGCCTAAAGCCAAATTCCCTCAATTACTCAACAAGGCTAAGAAAGGAAAAAAATTCAATGAGGAAATGGAAGTGTTTAATTATGAGTAAATTAATATCCCATTACTCAATGCTATTAAAGATATTCCTGCTTACACCAAGTTTCTTAAAAAGATTTGTGCAACAAAACGAATGCTTAATGTGCAAAAGAAAGCCTTCCTCATTGAGTAAGTGAGCTCTTTGATCCAACACCAGACCCATCCTAAGTTTAGAGAACCAGGGTGTCCAACCATCTCTTGTGTTATAAGGAATCATGTCATTGACAGGGCACTACTTGATTTAGGGGCTAGTGTAAACCTATTGCCTTATTCTATCTATAAGCAATTGGGGCTTGGTGACATTAAACCAACCACTACCATATTATAGTTAGTAGATAGATCAGTTAAGATTCCATGTGGTATAGTTGAAGATGTTGTAATACAGGTGGTCCAGTTTTATCATCCTGTAGATTTTATGGTCCTAAATACCCATCTTGTGTCAAACCTCAAAAGTCAGATCCTAATGATTCTTGGACATGCATTTTTGGCTAGGTCTGATGCCATCATCAATTGCAAAAATGGTGTAATGAAGTTATCTTTCAGCAATATGCAAGTCAAGCTTAATGTTTTTAATACTGATCATTAGCATCTAGACCTAGTTGATTCATGTGTAGTAAATTTAATTAAAGGTCCTTCAAGATGCTAATACACCATCATCTATCCTAAACCCACTTGAGGCTTGTCTAGCACATTTTAGTATGAGCTTGATATAGACAAGTCCATTGACAAGGTAAATAATCTTTGAGATGCTATTCCTACAATGGATAACTCCAAATGGGCCCTAATGTGGGACCACTTCCTGCATCAGGATCTATACCAATCCCATCTATAGAAAATCCACCAACCTTGGTCCTTAATCCATTAGCTAAAATTTTTAAATACTTTAACTTAAGACCAGATGAAACCTTGCCTATAATCATATCCTCAAACCTAGATAAAGAATAGGAAGGTAAGCTTCTTGATGTTCTCAAAGAACTTAAGATAGCTTTAGGGTGGACCATAGTAGATATTAAGGAACTCAATCATGTTGTGTGCATGCATACAGCTAAAAGAAAATGTTAAGAGATACAAAAGAGATTAAACCCTAATATGAAGGAGGTAGTGAGAGATGAAATGCTTAAACTCCTAGATGTTGGTGTCATCTACCCCATATTTGATAGCACTTGGGTCAGCCCAGTTTAGGTTGTTCCCAAAAAATGTAGAGTCGCCATAATTAGAAATGAGGAGAGTGAGTTAATCCCCACTCATATGACCATCAGGTGGAGAGTTTATGTAGACTACCGAAAATTGAACTTGGTCACGAGAAAGGCCACTTTCCTCTGCCATTCATAGATCAAATGCTAGAAAGGTTAGTCGATCATAGTTATTATTGCTTTCTTGATGGTTATTCTAGTTACAACCAAATCCCTATAGCACATGAGGACCAGGAGAAGACCACCTTCACATATCCTTTTAGAACCTTTGCCCACCATCATATGCCTTTTGGACTTTGTAATGCTCCAAGTACTTTTTAAAGGTGTATGTTGAACATATTTTCAAATATGGTGGGGAGATTTCTAGAGGTGTTTATGAATGATTTCTCATTGTTTGAATCTTATTTTGATGAATGCCTACATCATTTAAAACTTGCCCTTGCTAGGTGTCAGGAAAAGAACTTAGTGCTAAATAAAAAAAAAATTGTCAATTTATGGTTCAAAATGGCATTGGTTTAGGTTACATTATTTCACATAATGGTATAAAAGTAGAAAAAGCCAAAGTGGGTTTACTCTCTAACTTCACCAAGGATGGTGAAAGAAATTCACACATTTTTAGGCCATGTTGGTCTTTTTATAGAAGATTCATCAAGGACTTTAGTAAAATAGCTAAGCCCCTATGTAATTTATTTATGAAGGAGGCTACTTTTGACTTTGATGATGATTGCATAAGAGCATTTGAGTGCTTAAAGGCTAAATTAACTTTTGTACCTATTATTTGACCCATGGATTACAATGTACCATTTGAAATAATATGTGATGCTTTTGACTATGCAATTAGGGTTGTGATGGGGCAGCGTATTGACTAACCTCCCATGTGATATATTATGCTAGCAAGACACCCAACAATGTGCACTCAATTATTGAACTACAGAAAAAGAGTTGCTGGCAATTGTTTTTGCATTGGATGAGTTTAGATCTTATTTGCTAGGACCTGAGGTCATAGTATATTCGAATCATGTAACACTTAAATATCTTCTTTCAAAGAAAGATGCAAAACCTAGGTTGATCCAATGTATACTATTGCTATAAGAATTTGATCTAGAAATTTAGGACAAGAAAGGTTCTGAGAATATCATAGTTGACCACTTGTCTAGGCTTGTTGTAGAGTCAACTAGTGAGAATGTCCCTATAACAAAGACTTTTCCTAATGAACAATTGTTGCACATATCCCAATTACCTTGGTATGTTGATGTAGCCAATTATCATGTCATTAGACAAATGCCTAGTCATTGGTCTAAACAAGATAGAAAAAGGTTAGAAACTAAGGTTAGACACTTCACTTGTGATGACTTGTACTTGTTTAAGTACTGTCCTAATCAAGTTACTAGGAGATGTGAACCAGATAATGAATAGCATAAGATCATCTCCTTTTATCATGACCATGCTTGTGAGGGCTATTTTAGTTCTAAAAAGGCAGTTGCAAAGATTTTACAGTGTGGTTTTTATTGGCCTACCAATTTCAAGGACTCACATGCTTACTATTTAGCATGTGCTAAATGTCAACAATTAAGGAGTATAGGAAAAAGGAATATGATTCCCTTAAACTCTATTCTAATTACTGAGCCTTTTGATGTTTGGGGCATTGACCTTGTGGGACTTTTTCCTAATTCCTTTGATTATTTATACATCCTTGTGGGGGTCAATTATGTGTCAAAATGGATAGAAGCCAATCTATATAGAACCAATGACCATAGGGTTGTGGTCAAGTTCTTAAAAGAAAATATATTTACATGTTTTAGTACACCTAGAGCAATAATTAATGATGGGGGTAAACATTTTTATAGTAGGGTATTTGAGAATTTAATGAAGAAATATGATGTTACCCATAAAATTGCTACCCCTTATCATCCTCAGACTAATAGACAAGTAGAGGTGTCTAATAGGGAAATAAAGCAAATTTTAGAAAAGATAGTCAATCCAAATATGAAAGATTGGTCTTTAAGGCTTAGTGATGCTTTATGTGCCTATCATATTGCATTTAAGGCTCCTATAGGCATGTCACCGTACCCACTAGTCTATGGAAAAGCCTAACACCTACCAATATAACTTGAACATAGAGCATATTGGGCAATCAAAAAGCTCAATTATAACTTAGAACTAATGGAACCCACTAAAAACTCCAACTTAATGAGTTGGATGAACTTAGGAAGGACGCATATGAGTTAGCAAAGGAATATAAAGACCACATGAAAAGGACTCATGATAAATATATCTTAAGAAAGTCCTTCACCCTAGGATAGAAGGTTCTTTTGTATAATTCTAGATTGCATCTATTTCCAAGAAAACTTAGATCTTGACAAACTGGACCCTATATAGTCCGTATCGTATATCCTTATTTGGCACTCGAGATAGAAAAGGATGGAGAGATCTCCAAAGTTAATGGACAAGATTGAAACCCTTCCTCAAGTTGTTAATTTAGAGGTGGATGAATCATTTCTTGAGGAACTAGTATATCAGGACCCACCTTAGCAAGTCCCATGATAGCTGCATCAGTCATAAGTTGCATTCATCATTATCATTGCATAGCATGTCTAGTTGAAGGTGTTCAACTTAGTGCTCACTAAGAGACAAACCAGGGTTTTTAAAGTCTCATTATTCTACATTACCTATTTATCATATGGGTGTCTTATACTAAAAAATATTGGGGACAATGTTTAGTTCATGTTGGGGGGTGTAAACACGCATGAGATGTCTAGTTCTCTTCATATTAAGAAAAATAAATAAATAAATAAAATAATTTTTTTTTAAAGTCAAAGTTCTTTTATTGTGATGAGAATTTGATTTTCAGAAGCTTAGCATCTCTCCTACTTTAACTTCTTAATAGAAATGCACAACCTCGGAATACACTTACACACAATGCATACTTCTAGACTAATAGAGGGTTATGACATAGTGTGACAACCCGGGTTTTCTCATGCATTTTTTAAAATGCAATATCTAATTCCTAAGGCGGGATGCATCCCTATTTGAAAACCATTTTATGAAGACCATGCAATGCAGCAGAAAATCTTTAGTTTTAAACTCATTTTGAAAACCCCGAGTGTCATTTGCTTTCACAACCACCAAAGTAGTTTTTGAAAACCTTCAGAAATCATAAATGTTTTCCTAGGTCTATCCAGTCACAGCTCACAGCCGAACTGTAATTAAATATAAATACATGTCCCAAGGGTAGAGAGTTTACTTACATGTATGATTGTCTCCTTTTGATTTACTTGCTCGTAGCACTAACATAGGCGTCTTCTACTTGTGAATGGAGCTATCCTGAAAAATGGTAAGGATAGGGTGAGTATATACTATACTCAGTAGGAGTCTATCATTACTAGTTTTGCAATGCATGCTATGTTTAAAATCATATGCTCTTTAAAACATGTGCATGTTCGAACAACTATGTTCGATATCGATATTAAAAACCATTGTCGAATTGGAATACTGACGACTTAAAGAATAGCATAATCCAAGTCAAAAGTATATATATATATATATATATATCATAAACATAATGATATGCATAAGATGCTCAATTGAATCCAACTCATGGATATATGGTATGGTATGGTCGACCAACCTCATGTCATGCCACATGCAATGCAAGTAAATCCTCAAATCATAGGGCCCAACTATGCCCACGACCTCGCTGCCGTGTGGTCCCCGGGTACCTAGGGACACAATGTCATAGCCTCCATGGGGCATATGACACATCGACCCAATGTCGTGACACCAGTGGTAGCCCCCTGTACCACATGCAGTCGATGTAGGGACATTGCCCTTTTCGGGTATGGTACCCATTCCACCTAATAGTGGTAGAGGCTGGAGGCCAACCCAGACCTCTCGGCATATCGCCCACGATCTTATTAGCCCAAATCATATAAGATCAAACAAGCGAAAACCTCTTTTTCAAAACCTGTCCTCTTGGGGTCCCTCATAACTGCCTAGCCCTCACAACTGCCTACCCAGTGTCTTTTGGGCACTCTAGTGGTCCCCGGGTACCTAGGGGCACAACGTCATAGCCTCCACGGGGCATATGACACATCGACCCAGTGCCGTGACACCAGTGGTAGCCCCCTGTACCACATGCAGTTGACGTAGGGACATTGCCCTTTTTGGGTGTGGTACCCATTCCACCTAATAGCGGTAGAGGCTGGAGGCCAACCCAGACCTCTCGGCATAGCGCCCATGAGCTTATTAGCCCAAATCATATAAGATCAAACGAGTGAAAACCTCTTTTTCAAAACCTGTCCTCTTTGGGTCCCTCACAACTGCCTAGCCCTCACAACTGCCTACCCAGCGTCTTTTGGTAACCCTCAAGGACATGTAATTTTTCAAGAACTCAATGCTCACAAATCATGCAATATATGCAATTGTTTGTAAAACATGTCTATGCATAATGTATTTGTCATATGCATGCTGAATTCGTTTATAAGATTAAACAAGTCATATAACTTATACTTAAAACATCCAGTCTCAAAACAACAATGGCTCTTTTTAAAAGTCTAATAGCGATAGAGCACCTACCTCAAAGTCTCCTGGAGTCGCGTCCTTTATCACTTCAACCCGTCCCTGGGTCTCATTTATAAACTCCTGGGTATGAATGGATACAAGGAGTCCTTATTAATTTCATTATATTTAGACGTTAGATTGCTATATCTGCCTTTTAGGGTCCATGGTCCTTGCCTAATTTATTGTCAGGCTTGATCCTATGATGTGGATCTACTATTCCATGGTTAAACTCTATAAATTGTCCTCTGATCTTAACTTTATAGTCTTATTAGGTCCGCGTGTCCCAGTTCCCAGGACACCCGTGCATCCTGGTTGAACCGCGACTGCCTCACGTGCGTGCGCGCCCAAAGGCCGTGCTAGGGACCTCATTTTGCACGCGCACATGCATGCTCAAGTGATACGCTATAACGCGTATCATCTCACGGACGCACCTTTGGTGTAGCATGGCGCATCTCAACTCCTAGGGCACCCCGTGCATCCTGGTCGAGCCAGGACTTGTGCCCCATGTCGCGCGTGCACCCAAAGGCCACACCGGGGACAGTGTACAAACTGTCGTACGCCTGGAACCCATCCCTGGGACCTTGTCCCAGGCGCACATGGAGCATGGCGTCCCTGGGCCGCCTTGTTCATGCAGAGCCGGTTGGGACCGGCTGGGTCGTTTTCCGGCTAGGAAATCCAGCTGGAAATGCTAGATCCAGCATGGATCTAGCCTGAAAAGGGGAAGAACCTACTAGGGAGGGAAGGACAGCTTACCTGGGCAGCCATGGAGCGCCTATCGCTGGTGGTGGAACCCCATTCTTCACTCTGATCCTCCTGCTCGCCAGAAAACTCGAAGAAGGGGGAAACCCCATTGCCAAGACCGGAAAGAAGAGGGGGGAAATGGGGAGATGGGTAAAGGAATGGCCGTCCTGACTAGGGCTTGGCCATTGTCGAAAAAAGCAGGGGAGCTGGGCTGAGACAGGTTTTCGATTTTTGCCAGAAACCCCAGTCTCAAAATGGGCGGATAACTGTGTTTTGGAGAGGGGGGAGATGGGGCTTTTTATAGCCTCGCTATGGCGGTGCTGCCAATGGCGATGCCACCATTGGCGGTGGCAGATTTTTCTAGAAACTAGGGTTTCTGGAGAAATCTAGAGGAAGAAGATGATGGGGTGCCGTTATCAAAATGGCCCCTGTGTTTTCTTCCTTTTTTGTTTTTAATTCAAATTACAAAAATACCCCTAATATTTAAACGACCATAACTTCTTCATACGAACTCCGTTTTCGCATTCTTTGAGGCGTTGGATTCCATTTTTTGAGTAGAATCTAATGGTACCAAGTTTTCTCACAAATTCATTCCTTTACTATTTTAAATAAGGTAAAAAATTCAACACAATTCATTTCATATAGAATGTCCATATTTTGTTAAAAATAACCTAAATTGCTCAGGCATTACACGTAGAAAACATGAGGAAATCAGTGGAACCTATATACCCAAGTGAGTTTTATAAATTATCATATTTCTGAGGGTTATAAATAATTCAATATTTTCTTCAACATATAGTACTTTGAGGAATCCCAATATCTTTGATTGGGTCAATAGGCAAGAATTGAAAGGAGTACTAACTTTCTTTCCTAAACATTTATTGAATTAGATAGTTTTTAAGAAAGCTAGGAAATAATATAGGCCTTTTTTTATTATAGCTCAGAGACATAAAGCCTACCAAGTACATTATACCACCAGTTAGACCCTTTGAGCCTTTTGGTAAGACTTCTTTTTAAAACACCATTTACCTTAATCAAAAATCTCAATTAAAATCTCAATTACCTAACTTCAAAAATAAGTAGAGACGGTAGAAAAAGGACGAAAGTCAAAGAAGTGAAAAATATCAAAAGTAAAAAAAAAAGTGTTCTTTCTCAGAAATATAAGGAAAAGTGAAAAAGAGAATTATCAAAAAAAGAAAAGGAAAAGTTGAGAAAAGAGAAAGGAAACATAGAAAACATATTCACCTCAAATATAGTCAAATTAGAAAAGTTGTGCAACATTTATAGAAGACCCTTACTCAGATTTGAAAATTTGAATCCTTTTACCCTTTCTTTTAGATCCTAACTTAAGCCTACGTTTCATCCTATCTAAAGACCTATTGATCTCATGTGAAAGATAGCCTTAATATGGATATAAATATAAAGGAATTAAGGTGAACTAATTCTTTATGGTCTTGGTAATGGCATCCATTCTAAGAGATCATCTCATTTTTGCTTAAAAGTTATGTGAACCATTAAATATCTTTGGATTTGGTCACATAGCAAGAGAAAATTGTTTGATCCCTTTTTTTTAAGAGCTTTATTTTTGAGTGCATACCAGTGAGAATCTGAGTTCAAGACATCTTTCCAATGGAGTAATAAGCATATCTGTTAAGCCCTTACTTATGGAGCCTGTACACACATGCACTCTGAGATGAAATTGGAATAAGATGGCTTTGGAATATGGGTAATTTGTAGAAATTTTCAGTCATCTTTATTAAGTTGTTAAAGCTAGTAGAGTGCTAATGGATGAGAAATCTCTAAGATAAAATAAAGGACTTCACCTTATAGAATTTTGTGTGTGCAAACCCTCACGAGGTTTAACTTGTCGACTAGGGGTAACCTAGGGATTCAAGGGCTTATTGCATATGCTAAATGCAATCATAAATACTTAGAAAATGGCATCTACTTTTATTTCATGATTTTTTGCATGCTTTGGGGATGTGATAAGTGATCAATTTTGTATAAAAGTACCTAATTAGTAGCCTATGTATTAAAACTATAGCAATATTCAAAGTTTTTTTTGTTGGAATTTTGTAACAAATGTATTTTTGACCTAATAATTCAAAAGTTTGATATTTTACAGATTCAGGCACTAATCTAAAGTAAGTATGTGAATGGCCATAATTTTCTAGGATTTAATTAGGTTTTTTGATATTTTGTAGGGGTTGAGATGATGATCCAAAGGTTGAGATTGATTAAGATGATAATTAAAAATCAAGAGTAAAAGATCAAATAAAAAACCTCAAATGGCATCATTTTGAAGCTAGATCAAGGTTTAACAACTATGCTAGGGCAAATAAAAGAAGGAAATGGGAAGCATCAAAGGTGATTAAAATGATCCATGCCAATAAGCCATGCATTATCATCTCTTTGCATGAGAATTGGAGCCATTCATGAGGTTTCCTAGTCTAACTAGGAGACCAAAGTAAGCCAATCCATCCACATGTTCAAGCCAAGGAAGTTAGCCATTAAAGCCAACAAGGAATGAGCCATCAAACCACATGGAGTTACACAATTGGAGGCTCAATTCAAGCAACTATCTCATGCTAAAAGTGTGATTTTCAAGTGATAATTACAAGGTTTTGAGTGAAATTTGTAAAAGGTAAGATGATTAAGCATAGATGAACCAGAGAAATCCAACTTTTCACTTTCCATTTTCCATCCTTTCCACCCAGTTACCTAGAAGGTGATGCCTCCCCCTTGATTGTTTGGAATTTCAAATGGTTTCCTAATTAGAAACACCTATATCTAACTCATACATCTAAAACACTTCAAGGTCCTCACCAAAGTGGAAACCCAACCATCTATAAGTAGCCCTTGAATTCCACATTTTTTTCATAGACAGAGGTTGGGTGAGACAACCTTGAAACACTGTAATCTTCTTGGAGCTTGAACTTGGTTTTATTTAGTGCTATTCTTCCTTTGGATTTTTAATTATTTCTTTAGTTATTTTCTCTCCAATTTAGGTTAGTAGTTTACTTTTATTGCTTTAATTTCA
This sequence comes from Warburgia ugandensis, assembly GCA_035236585.1. NCBI lineage: Eukaryota > Viridiplantae > Streptophyta > Magnoliopsida > Canellales > Canellaceae > Warburgia > Warburgia ugandensis. Next base: position 40,791,835 of record CP141128.1, on the reverse strand, counting down.
TTGCCTTAGTTTTTCATTGTTTTGCTTTCTAGTCCTACACTCATTTTTTCAATTAGTTTTCTCTCTTCTCTTTGCTTCACTTTCATTAGTTTTTCTTGCTTATTCAATCAAGGTTCAAGTTAGTTTTTCTCTATTAGTGACAACCAAGAGAAGAAATAACCTACAACCTTTCTTTCCCTCTTAGGAACTTCATGTTTTTCTCCTTTAAATTCCACTTAGTTTTTGACATTTTTTCCATGGTTAGTTCATCATCCCAGCCATCTTCTCTCTTGAATTCCTTTCTTGGTTTTATTTGCATGTTTTCATAATTTCTATTGAAAACATTAGATTGAGCTTCTTCTTCTTATTCTTCTTCTTCTTCTTTTAGTTTGGATCAAATTTTAGACCTTTGAACTATGGACAATTTCTAGATTTTCATACATGTATTATGCACATAGTTTTTAGTGTATTTTGGCATTAATTCAATGAAATTATTTGAGGATTATTGTTATTGGATGTTTTTATTGTCAAAGTACTTTAGATCTGGGTTGTTGTCATGCATAAAAGTTATTGTTTCAGTGCTTTATATACTTGATTTGATTTAAAGTTTGTAGTGCTTAAAATTTGAAAATTTCTTTCTTCAATACTTATGCTTTATTTCCAGCCATCTAAATATCTTAATTGCTAGAATCCTTAGCTTTTTAGGTTTTTTATTAAGTGCATAGCTTAGGTGCATGTTAGTTTGCATTTCAAGCATTAAATTTGGTCATTTTTCAACCTATGAACCATGTGCAAAGTCCATCGATCACACGCATGGTACTACGTTGCTTTCCTCTTTGAATCTTGCTTAATTTAGTCCCTTGATCTTGTTTTAGTAGTTTGCATCTTAGTTTAGGTTTACAAAGTTTCCTTTTTAAGTTTTGGCAAGTGCCATCTATAGAAAGTTTTAGGATTAGGAAGTGTTAAATTTAGTAAGTTTCCTTAATTATAGTTTCCATTGACATGCATGTTTCTAATTTCATGTTAAGTCTAGTTACATTTCATTGGTTACTTATTTTTGCATATTATTTTAGTTTTAGAAAGTTTTTTAATTTGGTTTTAGAAAGTTTTTAATTTTAGTTGAGGAAAGTGTCATTTTTAGTAGTTTTCTTATGGTTAAATTGCTTAGTTTCATTTATTCTAAATTTACTATAGTTTCCTTTAGTTGAATGCATGTTTGCTAGGTAAGTTTCTATTTGCATTGTTTAGCTTTGTTTTTATCAAGTTTCCTTTAGTCATAGTTTCTAATTTCATGCATATTTCCATTCTTGTTAATTTTAAATTCCTAGTTTGATCATCAACTCTCTCTCTCTCTCTCTCTCTCTCTCTCTCTCTCTCTCTCTCTCTCTCTCTCTCTCTCTCTCTCTCTCTCTCTCTCTCTCTCGTTGAAGTTAAGTAATTTAAATAAGATGCAAGCTATTAAAAATCCTTGAGTTTTCTCATGGGATTGACCTCTCTCACATGCAATACTACCTTGTTTCATGTGCTTGTGAGTAATTTTAAAGCTACCCCACTAGGTCTGTCTTTTTGGCATGACGTTTGCATGATGGATATCCAATGTTAAGGGAGTTAGATGAACCATCTGGATCAATGGTATCTGGGGCCTACCATACAAAAGTTGAGGAGCTGTGTAGTTGTTAAGGAGTGGTTGCATTTTGTACTAGTGTTCCTCTATTGAGAGTAATGAAATTTGTGCTAAGAGGATGAAGGGTAATATAGAAAAAGAAAATAAAAATAAAAATTAGAGCCAATAAAAATTGTGGTGGTGGTGAAAAATGACTTTTAAAAAATGGAATTCTATTATTATTAAGGTGTAATATCTACTAGAGAAAATATTATGCTAATCTGACCCTATCTTTCTTTCCTTCTTTTGTTTTTTCTATCTCCAATTAACACATATTGCATCTGCATATTTCTGACAATTTTTTTGCTTTTTTCTTTCTTTAGTACAAAGCAAATCACTCACTTACCCTCTTAAATCTAACCACAGTCAAAGGGAAAAGGAGCTTCTTGAACTTGTAACCTAGGTTTATTCCAAGAGAGATGTCAAGTTGTTCGTAGTCAAAGGGGGCATTGTTGCCCTGTGAGTAATCTAAACAATAGCTAAATTGTTGAATGATCTTATCATGTCAAGAATTGATCATAAAATTACTTTTTACATAAAATTCTCACACATGTATATGGATCTCTTTCAATTCCATGTATTTATGAATTTAATAAAAATTAAGCCTTCAAAATTCCCAATAAATTTGATTTACTTTAAATAAAAACATAGGTTTAGGTCATAAACATGAAAATTTTAAACCCCTATATTTTCATGCAAAAAATTAGAAGTTTTACATGCAGTAATTCAAAATGATTCCTTGAGTCTAGGTTTTTTATTTTATTAAAAGATATAACTTATAAACTCATGAAACTTGGAAGGATAGTTAAAATATATAGAAAGACAAAATTAATAATTTAGAAATTTAATTTTCATCATAAAATGAAAACCCTAATTTGAAAAATATTTCCAAATTTAGAAAAGATACCAAATGATCTTAGAATCAGTTGAGAATTCATTTGTAGGATTCTTCTTAAAAAATTATGTCACATGCTAAAATTTCAAAATTCCATGTAAATTTGATTTGCTTTAAATAGAAACATAGGTTTTGGTCATAAGCATGAAAATTTCTTCCCCTAGATTTTCATGCAAAAAATTTGAAGTTTTACACGTAGGAATTCAAAATGATTCCTTGAGTCTAGGGTTTTGATTTTCTTAAAAAATATAACTTATAAACTCATGAAACTTGGAAGGATTGGTAAAATATACTTAGAGACAAAATTAATAGTTTAGGATTTTAATTTTCATAATAAAATGAAAACCCTAGAAACCCTAATTTCAGAAATATTTACTAAATTAGAAAAGATGCCAAATGATCTTAGAATTAGTTGAGACTTCATTGGTTGGATTCTCCTTCAAAAATTACGTCACATGCTAAAATTTCAAAACGAATTTCGAAGCATATTCCATTGGCTAGAAAAATAAGAGTACATATACACACATTTTGAAATTGTGAAAATCTATTGAACAAACTCAAAATTCGATGAAGCTTCATTTGTTGGAATCTTCGTGAGCAGTACTATTACTATTTAAATTTTAAAATGAAATATCAAAAATGAAATAATGATTTACAATAAAATAAGTTACATGATTAAATCCCAAAATCCTAACAATAAAATAAGTTACGTAATTAAATCCCAAAGTCCTAACTACATTAAGTTTCTTAAAACATGATTAAATCAATTCAAGGAGTCTTTGATACTACTGCTAAATTATTTATGGAAGGTTGAGAACTTTTCTCCATTTGAAATTAGAAGTTGAAAAACAAGTACATGGTCATCTAGAATCATGAATTTCACTCTGTAAATAAACATGAATTGATAAACATAAGTACATTATTAAAATTCAAAGCAAGAGTCCTTGAGTTAGTCCATTACTTGTTGAGAATCTATAGTAAAAGGCTTCTTCTTCTTCCCTTGGAGATGTGTCTAAGTATCAACCTTTGAGCACTTTAGAGAGGAAAAGTGTCAAGCCCCAAAATTTTGGATTATTATTATTTTTACATTTGAAGAGTGACAGAATCCTAGGGTAGTCAATAATAAGACCAAATAAATTTGATCTCATAAAACACTTAATCTCTAAAAATATTTATTACATAATAAAACATAAAAGGTTCTACTAGTAATCATCCATTCTCCATATATCTAAGAACAACATCTTGCATAATCCTCAATTAATAAAAATATACTTTAAATCCAAATCACTAAATAAGAATCACTTCAAAATTGATTTGCCTCAATGTGTACTTTCGCAAGCTGATCCTTTGGATGTCAAATTGCTTTCTTTAATCTGAGTGCTCCTTTAACTTAAGATATTTATCTTAGTGAACTTGTGTTCAATAAGTACATTAATCACTAATCACATGATGTCATATTTTTTTAACAGTATATATAATTCCATTATGAATCAATGACAAACATCTTCAATACTTTAAATAAATGTTTCATATGTATTGGACAATAATACTTTGAAAACTAATTAATTTTGATACTTTCAAAATGGGTTATTCCTATCTGACAATAACACATTGAAAATCAATTTCATAGTTTTTATACTTAATAGCAAAGTAAAAAATCTTTAGAAATAAAATGATATTTCATATCATATACAATCATGAAAGTCTTAAAACTTATTTTCAGTAAGTGATTCACAATAGTCGATAAATCCACTTTGAACTCATAAATTTGTTTTATGTATTTAAACACAATCAATCATCTAACTAGCGAATCAGTAGAGGCCACTATCCAATGCGATTAATGCTAAATCACTTATATTGAATTAACCATCCTCACTAATGAGTTCGTAGAGGTCACTACTTAGCATGATCAATGTGGGTCCACATAAATCAATTCAATCATCCTCACTAATGAATCAATAAAGGCACTACCCAATGTGATTACTGTTGGTCCACTTATCAAATCAATCATCTTCACTGACGAATCATTATAGGCCATTACCCAATGTAATTGAAGTTGGTCAATTTATCAAATAAATTATCCTCATTGACAAATCAATAGAGGCCACTTCCCAATACTCTCAACATTGATACTCTTATCAAATCAATTATCCTCACTAATGAATCAATAAAGGCCACTTTCCAATGTACTGAACATTGGTGTACTTATATATATATATATCATTTTCAATGAATACTTTACAAGATATGATAAATCTAATTCATATCAACTAATTCAAATCAAATTAATAAATCCAGAAGATTTGATAAATCCAATTGGTATCAAATAGTCCATTTCAATTTGATAAATTGAATTGAAAGCAATAAAACTAGGTTCATGTTTTCAAACATGATGAACAAAAGTGATACCTACTTACTTAGATTTCAAATAAGTTCACTACCCCATTGATCAGATAAGGCTACTAATACCATGTGGCTAGAGGTCTAGTTAATCCTCTTTGATGAATCAAAAGAGTCCACTGACCTAGCACTTGTTGATGCTAGTCCACTTAGATATGAGTCACCAATCCATGCAAATCCTAGCTGACTTCTCAACCTAGGCCACTTAACCACTATTGATTAGATTGTGTCTACTAAAAATCTCCACCAATGTCTTGAATGGAGCCACTTACTTGAAGGACATCTCATTAAGGTCGACTTAATTGCATATTTATCTTGCCAAAATTTACTCAAAAACAAATAAAGACTCTGATACTTTGAAGGGAAACAT